>JBBGZY010002312.1:637500-1359661 GCA_037952925.1 Lithobates clamitans
GAAAGGCCCCAGAGGCTGCAACACCTAAACAAGAGGCACCACTAACCAAACACTGCCATGAAGACCAAGGAACTCTCCAAACAAGTAAGGGACAATGTTGTTGGAGAAGTACAAGTCAGGGTTGGGTTATAAAAAAAATATCCAAATCTTTGATGATCCCTAGGAGCACCATCAAATCTATCATAACCAAATGGAAAGAACATGGCACAACAGCCAACCTGCCAAGAGATGGCCGCACACCAAAACTTACGGACCGGGCAAGGAGGGCATTAATCAGAGAGGAGCACAGAGACCTAAGGTAACCCTGGAGGAGCTGCAGAGTTCCACAGCAGAGACTGGAGTATCTGTACATAGGACCACAATAAGCCGTACGCTCCATAGAGTTGGGCTTTATGGCAGAGTGGCCAGAAGAAAGACATTACTTTCAGCAAAAAACAAAATGGCACGTTCTGAGTTTGTGAAAAGGCATGTGGGAGACTCCCAAAATGTATGGAGGAAGGTGCTCTGGTCTGATGAGACTAAAATTAAACTTTTTGGCCATCAGAGAAAACGCTATGTCTGGTGCAAACCCAACACATCACATCACCCAAAGAACAACATCCCCACTGTGAAACATGGTGGTGGCAGCATCATGCTGTGGGGATGTTTTTCAGCAGTCAGGACTGGGAAACTGGTCAGGGTTGAGGGAAAGAAGGATGGTGCTAAATACAGGGAAATTCTTGAGCAAAACCTGCACCACTCTGTGTGTGATTTGAGGCTAGGACGGAGGTTCACCTTCCAGCAGGACAATGACCCCAAACACACTGCTAAAGCAACACTTGAGTGGTTTAAGGGGAAACATGTAAATGTGTTGGAATGGCCTAGTCAAAGCCCAGACCTCAATCCAATAGAAAATCTGTGGTCAGACTTAAAGATTGCTGTTCACAAGCGCAAACCATCCAACTTGAAGGAGCTGGAGCAGTTTTGGAGGAGGAATGGGTAAAAATCCCAGTGGTAAGATGTGGCAAGATCATAGAGACTTATCCAAAGCGACTTGGAGCTGTGATAGGTGGCTCTACAAAGTATTGACTTTAGGGGGGTGAATAGTTTTGCACATTGACTTTTTCACCCTGTATCACCTGCAGTCCTAACCCTTGCAAACAGTGGAAGCACATACATTCTAATGGATAAATAGAGGGCAGGTGGACCAGAAGGCCTGGCTCGCAGTCTCCGCTCTAATTCATCCCAAAGGTGTTCTGTCGGGTTGAAGTCAGGCCTCTGTGCAGGCCAGTCAAGTTCCTCCACCCAAAACTCGCTCATCTATGTCCTAATGGATCTTGCTTTGTACACTGATCCAAATCATTTGGTGGAGGGGGGGATTACGATGTGGGGTTGTATTTCAGGGGTTGGGCTTGGCCCCTTAGTTCCAGTGAAGGGAACTCTTAGGATGTCAGCATACCAAGACATTTTGGACAATTTCATGCTCCCAACTTTGTGGGAACAGTTTGGGGACGGTCCCTTCCTGTTCCATCATGACTGCGCATCAGTGCACAAAGCAAGGTCCATAAAGACATGGATTAGCGATTTTGGGGTGGAGGTACTTGACTGGCCTGCACAGAGTCCTGACCTCAACCCGATAGAAGACCTTTGGGATGAATTGGAGCGGAGACTGCGAGCCAGGCCTTCTCGTCCACCTGCCCTCTATTTATCCATTAGAATGCATGTGCTTCCACTGTTGGAGACGCTCATAAATTTGCAAGGGTTAGGACTGCAGGTGATACAGGGTGCCGTGAAGGGGCACTGCAGCGTATGCCTGCATTTGCAAATGTGTGCTAATAACTAAACCCCTATTTTTAACGCAGACTGTTAGACAGGTTCATTCAGTCGGTAAGCAGACTAGTTGGCCAGTTGAGCTGGGAATTTTCTCTGGTTTTGTCGTCCACATCAGTGTCTGACCTCACAAATTCTGGTCAAACATTCCCATAGACACCCTCCTAAACCTTGTGGACGGCCTTCCCAGAAGAGTTGAAGCTGTTATAGCTGCAAAGGGCGGAGCCAACTCAATATTGAACCCTACGGACTAAGACTGGGATGTCATTAAAGTTCATGTGTGTGTAAACGCAGGTGTCCCAATACTTTTGGTAATATAGTGTATATTCCTAAGGAGAGTCTAGCAGGAGGGGCACCCTTCCTGCTTCATCCCTTCATCATCAACATGCTAATTAAACATTTTCAATAAAACTTTTTGATTTTCATTACATACCCTTATATAGACTTGGTGACATGTCTTTCTTCTTGTCACTCCTCCATAAAGGGCAGATTTGTGGAGAACACGACTAATAGTTGTCCTGTGGACAGATTCTCCCACCTGAGCTGTGGATCTCTGCAGCTCCTCCAGAGTTACCATGGGCCTCTTGACTCTTTGATGAATGCTCTCCTTGCCCGGCCGGTCAGTTTAGGTGGACGGCCATGTCTTGGTAGTTTTGCAGTTGTGTCATACTCTTTCCATTTTCCGATGATGGATTGAACAGAGCTCCGTGAGATGTTCAAAGCTTGGGAGATTTTTTTTTTTTTTATAACCTAACCCTGCTTTATACTTCTCCACAACTTTATCCCTGACCTGTCTGGTGTGTTCTCTGGCCTTCATGATGTTGTTTGTTCACTAAGGTTCTCCAACAAACCTCTGAGGGCTTCACAGAACAGCTGTATTTATACTGAGATTATATAACACACAGGTGGACTCTATTTACTAATTTGGTGACTTCTGAAGGCAATTGGTTCCTCTAGATTTTGGTTAGGGGTATCAGATTAAAGGGAGCTGAATACAAACACCCCCCCCCCCCCCACACACACACACATATCACATATTTTTTTGTAAAAAATGTTGAAAACCATTTTTAATTTCCCTTCCACTTCACAATTATGTGCCACTTTGTGTTGGTCTGTCACATAAAATCCCAACAAAATACATTGACGTTTTTGGTTGTAACATGACAAAGTGTGGACAATTTCAAGGGGGTATGAATACTTTTTCAAGGCACTGCACATGTTAGTAATGGCAGATAAAATGCTTTTTTTATCACTTCCTCTTTATCTTGCAGGCATCTTCATGCTCTTTCCTCGTCACGCGCTCTTTATGAAATACGTGTTTCATTTTAATATTTGCTTAGGAAAATGCAAATGCTGCAACTGTCTTAAAGTGGTAGTAACCTCTGTTTTTATTTTTATCTACAGGTAAGTTTATAATAAGGATTACCTGTAGGTGAAATGAATATCTCCTAAATGTGCACCGTTTAGGAGGCATTCTGGCGAGCAGCAGGCGGTCAAGTCACTGGCGAATGCGCTCTGAAGGAACAGTATACCCGTGCCGTTCCTTCAGAACTGTGCGCCGCAGTGAGACTCTCGTGGGCATGCGCGGGGGGGGGGGGGGTGACTTCATTGCAGCTCAGCCAGTCAGACGGCCGGAGTCCCCGAACTTAAAAGGAAGACCAGGTGAAGCCTCTGCAGTGGTTACAGCGAGCCACTGGAGGGCTTCGTTTTAAGGTGTCTTTCATAACGTGCTAGTATGCGGTGCATACTAGCACATTATATCGCACAACCCCTTTAAAACAGGTTGTAAACCCTTGTGTTTTTTCACCTTAATGCCCCCCCCCCCCAATTTTTACTGACTGGAATGGTACCAGCTGATTGGAGAAAAGCCAATGTAGCACCAATATTTAAAAACGGCCCAAAATACATCCCTGGGAATTACAGACCAGTTAGCCTAACATCAATAGTATGTAAACTCTTGGAGGGGATGATAAGGGACTATATACAAGATTTTAGTAATGAGAACGGTATCATTAGCAGTAATCAGCATGGATTCATGAAGAATCGTTCTTGCCAAACCAATCTACTAACCTTCTATGAGGAGGTGAGTTGCCATCTATGTAACTTACCTGAGCCCGGTCTTTCTGGCCCCCGGGGAGGAGAACACCAGCTATGGCTGGTGTGTCGTGTCCTGATTGGATCCTGTTTGTCCTGATTGGATAGATTGATAGCAGCGCAGCCATTGGCTCCCGCTGCTGTCAATCCAATCCAATGACGCCGGGCCGAGTCCACTGTGCAGTTGGTTTTTCCACAGAGTGGTCCCCCGATCCTCCTCTTCTGGGGTCCCTCAGCGGTGCCGGTGGCTCCTCCTCTTCTCGAGTTCCCCCCGTCAGAGAAGAGCTCTCCTCCGTGGGTGTCAATAGACGCAGCAACAGGACGTGGGAGCGCGCCCGCGCGGGGTGTCCCGAAGGAGAGCGCTTCTCCGACTGGGGGAACTCGAGAAGAGGAGGAGCCACCAGCGCCGCTGAGGGACCCCAGAAGAGGAGGATCGGGGGGCACTCTGTGCAAAACCAACTGCACAGTGGAGACAAGTATGACCGTATGCTTTAAAAATAAAAGGGTTTAGTAACCCTTTAAATGCACTTTACAAAAAAACATATAAGTCATGCATTATCACTTGGTCAGTCTTACATACATAGTTACATAGTAGGTGAGGTTGAAAAAAAGACACAAGTCCATCAAGTCCAACCTATGTGTGTGATTATATGTCAGTATTACATTGTATATCCCTCTATGTTGCGGTCATTCAGGTGATTATCTAATAGTTTCTTGAAGCTATCAATGCCCCCCGCTCAGACCACCGCCTGTGGAAGGGAATTCCACATCCTTGCCGCTCTTACAGTAAAGAACCCTCTACGTAGTTTAAGGTTAAACCTCTTTTCTTCTAATTTTAATGAGTGGCCACGAGTCTTGTTAACCACTTGACGACCGCCTCACGCCGATGTACGTCGGCAAAGTGGCACGGACAGGCAAAATCACGTACAGGGTACGTGATTTGCCTTCCGCGGGTGGGGGGTCCGATCGGACCCCCCCCCGGTGCCCGAGGCGGTCGTCGTTTGTCCAGCGGCGATCGGTGATGAGGGGGAGACCATCCGTTCATGGCCCCCCCTCGCGATCGCCGCCGGCCAATGAGAATCTTCCTTTGCTGCTGTATGCTAAACAGCAGCAAAGGAAATGATGTCATCTCTCCTCGACTCGGTAATTTCCGTTCCGGCCCGAGGAGAGAAGACATCAATGTGAGTGCACAAACACTACACACACAGTAGAACATGCCAGGCATACAAAACACCCCGATCCCCCCCCCGATCGCCCCCCGATCCCCCCCCAATCACCCCCCCCCCCCTGTCACAAACTGACACCAGCAGTTTTTTTTTTTTTTCTGATTACTGCATAGTGTCAGTTTGTGACAGTAAGTGTGTTAGGGCAGTTAGTATTACCCCCCTTTAGGTCTAGGGTACCCCCCTAACCCCCCCTAATAAAGTTTTAACCCCTTGATCACCCCCTGTCACCAGTGTCACTAAGCGATCATTTTTCTGATCGCTCTATTAGTGTCGCTGGTGACGCTAGTTAGTGAGGTAAATATTTAGGTTCGCCGTCAGCGTTTTATAGCGACAGGGACCCCCATATACTACCTAATAAATGTTTTAACCCCTTGATTGCCCCCTAGTTAACCCTTTCACCACTGATCACCGTATAACCGTTACGGTTGACGCTGGTTAGTTCGTTTATTTTTTATAGTGTCAGGGAACCCGCCGTTTATTACCGAATAAAGGTTTAGCCCCCTGATCGCCCGGCGGTGATATGCGTCGCCCCAGCAGTTTAGGGTTCCCAAAAACGCAGTGTTAGCGGGATCAGCCCAGATACCCGCTAGCACCTGCGTTTTGCCCCTCCGCCCAGCCCACCCAAGTGCAGTATCGATCGATCACTGTCACTTACAAAACACTAAACGCATAACTGCAGCGTTCGCAGAGTCAGGCCTGATCCCTGCGATCGCTAACAGTTTTTTTGGTAGCATTTTGGTGAACTGGCAAGCACCAGCCCCAGGCAGCGTCAGATTAGCGCCAGTACCGCTAACACCCACGCACACACCGTACACCTCCCTTAGTGGTATAGTATCTGATCGCATCAATATCTGATCCGATCAGATCTATACTAGCGTCACCAGCAGTTTAGGGTTCCCAAAAACGCAGTGTTAGCGGGATCAGCCCAGATACCTGCTAGCACCTGCGTTTTGCCCCTCCGCCCGGCCCGGCCCAGCCCACCCAAGTGCAGTATCGATCGATCACTGTCACTTACAAAACACTAAACGCATAACTGCAGCGTTCGCAGAGTCAGGCCTGATCCCTGCGATCGCTAACAGTTTTTTGGTAGCGTTTTGGTGAACTGGCAAGCGCCAGCGGCCTAGTACACCCCGGTCGTAGTCAAACCAGCACTGCAGTAACACGTGGTGACGTGGCGAGTCCCATAAGTGCAGTTGAAGCTGGTGAGGTGGCAAGCACAAGTAGTGTCCCGCTGCCACCAAAAAGACAAACACAGGCCCGTCATGCCCATAGTGCCCTTCCTGCTGCATTCGCCAATCCTAATTGGGAACCCACCGCTTCTGCAGCGCCCGTACTTCCCCCATTCACATCCCCAACCAAATGCAGTCGGCTGCATGAGAGGCATTTTTATGTCCTCCCGAGTACCCCTACCCAACGAACCCCCCAAAAAAGATGTCGTGTCTGCAGCAAGCGCGGATATAGGCGTGACGCCCGCTATTATTGTCCCTCCTGTCCTGACAATCCTGGTCTTTGCATTGGTGAATGTTTTGAAAGCTACCATTCACTAGTTGAGTATTAGCGTAGGGTACAGCATTGCACAGACTAGGCGCCATTTCACAGGGTCTCCCAAGATGCCAGCGCATTTTGAGAGACCCGAACCTGGAACCGGTTACCGTTATAAAAGTTAGTTACAAAAAAAGTGTAAAAAAAAAAAAAAATATGAAATAAAAAAAAATAGTTGTTGTTTTATTGTTCTCTCTCTCTCTATTCTCTCTCTCTCTATTGTTCTGCTCTTTTTTACTGTATTCTATTCTGCAATGTTTTATTGTTATTGTTATTGTTATTATGTTTTATCATGTTTGTTTTTCAGGTGTGTAATTATTTACACTTTACTGTTTACTGTGCTTTATTGTTAACCATTGTTAACCATTTTTTTGTCTTCAGGTACGCCATTCACGACTTTGAGTGGTTATACCAGAATGATGCCTGCAGGTTTAGGTATCATCTTGGTATCATTCTTTTCAGCCAGCGGTCGGCTTTCATGTAAAAGCAATCCTAGCGGCTAATTAGCCTCTAGACTGCTTTTACAAGCCGTGGGAGGGAATGCCCCCCCCCCCCACCGTCTTCCGTGTTTTTCTCTGGCTCTCCTGTCTCAACAGGGAACCTGAGAATGCAGCCGGTGATTCAGCCAGCTGACCATAGAGCTGATCAGAGACCAGAGTGGCTCCAAACATCTCTATGGCCTAAGAAACCGGAAGCTACGAGTATTTCATGACTTAGATTTCGCCGGATGTAAATAGCGCCATTGGGAAATTGGGGAAGCATTTTATCACACCGATCTTGGTGTGGTCAGATGCTTTGAGGGCAGAGGAGAAATCTAGGGTCTAATAGACCACAATTTTTTCAAAAAAGAGTACCTGTCACTACCTATTGCTATCATAGGGGATATTTACATTCCCCGAGATAACAATAAAAATGATTAAAAAAAAAAATATGAAAGGAACAGTTTAAAAGTAAGATTAAAAAAGCAAAAAAATAATAAAGAAAAAAAAAAACCAAAAAAAAACCACCCCTGTCGCCCCCTGCTCTCGCGCTAAGGCGAACGCAAGCGGCGGTCTGTCGTCAAACGTAAACAGCAATTGCACCATGCATGTGAGGTATCACCGCGAAGGCCAGATCGAGTGCAGTAATCTTTCCAGTAGACCTCCTCTGTAAATCTAAAGTGGTAACCTGTAAAGGCTTTTGAAGGCTTTTAAACATGTATTTATTTTGTTGCCACTGCACGTTTGTGCGCAATTTTAAAGCATGTCATGTTTGGTATCCATGTACTCGGCCTAAGATCATCTTTTTTATTTCATCAAACATTTGGGCAATATAGTGTGTTTTAGTGCATTAAAATTAAAAAAAGTGTGTTTTTTCCCCAAAAAATGCGTTTGAAAAATCGCTGCGCAATTACTGTGTGAAAAAAAAAAATGAAACACCCACCATTTTAATCTGTAGGGCATTTGCTTTAAAAAAATATATAATGTTTGGGGGTTCAAAGTAATTTTTTTGCAAAAAAAAAAAACTTTTTCATGTAAACAATAAGTGTCAGAAAGGGCTTTGTCTTCAAGTGGTTAGAAGAGTGGGTGATGTGTGACATAAGCTTCTAAATGTTGTGCATAAAATGCCAGGACAGTTCAAAACCCCCCCAAATGACCCCATTTTGGAAAGTAGACACCCCAAGCTATTTGCTGAGAGGCATGTCGAGTCCATGGAATATTTTATATTGCGACACAAGTTGCGGGAAAGAGACAAATTTTTTTTTTTTTTTTTTTTTTTTTTGCACAAAGTTGTCACTAAATGATATATTGCTCAAACATGCCATGGAAATATGTGAAATTACACCCCAAAATACATTCTGCTGCTTCTCCTGAGTACGGGGATACCACATGTGTGAGACTTTTTGGGAGCCTAGCCGCGTACGGGACCCCGAAAACCAAGCACCGCCTTCAGGCTTTCTAAGGGCGTGAATTTTTGATTTCACTCTTCACTGCCTATCACAGTTTCGGAGGCCATGGAATGCCCAGGTGGCACAAAACCCCCCCAAATGACCCCATTTTGGAAAGTAGACACCCCAAGCTATTTGCTGAGAGGTATAGTGAGTATTTTGCAGACCTCACTTTTTGTCACAAAGTTTTGAAAATTGAAAAAAGAAAAAAAAAAATGTTTTTTCTTGTCTTTCTTCATTTTCAAAAACAAATGAGAGCTGCAAAATACTCACCATGCCTTTCAGCAAATAGCTTGGGGTGTCTACTTTCCAAAATGGGGTCATTTGGGGGGGTTTTGTGCCACCTGGGCATTCCATGGCCTCCGAAACTGTGATAGGCAGTAAAGAGTGAAATCAAAAATTTTCACCCTTAGAAATCCTGAAGGCAGTGATTAGTTTTCGGGGTCCAGTACGCGGCTAGGCTCCCAAAAAGTCCCACACATGTGGTATCCCCATACTCAGGAGAAGCAGCTAAATGTATTTTGGGGTGCAATTCCACATATGCCCATGGCCTGTGTGAGCAATATATCATTTAGTGACAACTTTATGAAAAAAAAAAAAAAAAAAAAAGTGTCACTTTCCTGCAACTTGTGTCAAAATATAAAATATTCCATGGACTCAATATGCCTCTCAGCAAATAGCTTGGGGTGTCTACTTTCCAAAATGGGGTCATTTTGGGGGGTTTTGTGCCATCTTGGCATTCCATGGCCTCCGAAACTGTGATAGGCAGTGAAGAGTGAAAGCAAAAATTTACACCCTTAGAAATCCTGAAGGCGGTGATTGGTTTTCGGGGCCCCGTACGCGGCTAGGCTCCCAAAAAGTCCCACACATGTGGTATCCCCATACTCAGGAGAAGCAGCAGAATGTATTTTGGGGTGCAATTCCACATAGGCCCATGGCCTGTGTGAGCAATATATCATTTAGTGACGACTTTTTGTAAATATTTTTTTTTTGTTTTTTTTTTGTCATTTTTCAATCACTTGGGACAAAAAAAATAAATATTCAATGGGTTCAACATGCCTCTCAGCAATTTCCTTGGGGTGTCTACTTTCCAAAATGGGGTCATTTGGGGGGGTTTTGTACTGCCCTGCCATTTTAGCACCTCAAGAAATGACATAGGCAGTCATAAACTAAAAGCTGTGTAAATTCCAGAAAATGTACCCTAGTTTGTAGACGCTATAACTTTTGCGCAAACCAATAAATATACGCTTATTGACATTTTTTTTTACCAAAGACATGTGGCCGAATACATTTTGGCCTAAATGTATGACTAAAATTTAGTTTATTGGATTTTTTTTATAACAAAAAGTAGAAAATATCATTTTTTTTCAAAATTTTCGGTCTTTTTCCGTTTATAGCGCAAAAAATAAAAACCGCAGAGGTGATCAAATACCATCAAAAGAAAGCTCTATTTGTGGGAAGAAAAGGACGCAAATTTCGTTTGGGTACAGCATTGCATGACCGCGCAATTAGCAGTTAAAGCGACGCAGTGCCAAATTGGAAAAAGACCTCTGGTCCTTAGGCAGCATAATGGTCCGGGGCTCAAGTGGTTAAACTCTCTTCTGTGAAAAAGTTTTATCCCTATTGTGGGGTCACCAGTCCGGTATTTATAAACTGAAATCATATCCCCTCTCAAGCGTCTCTTCTCCAGAGAGAATAAGTTCAGAGCTCACAACCTTTCCTCATAACTAAGATCCTCCAGACCCTTTATTAGCTTTGTTGCCCTTCTTTGTACTCGCTCCATTTCCAGTACATCCCTCCTGAGGACTGGTGCCCAGAACTGGACAGCATACTCCAGGTGCCGCCTTTTTTTACATGCGTGCCTATACAATTTAATAATAAAATTATTTATTAATAAAAAAAAAAAAACACAGTTTGTGGTAATAAAGTTAACATTTTTATTAAAATTTAACAAGATTTACATAAAACTTAAAGGCCAAATGAAATGCATTAATATCATTAAAATACAACACAGGAAACCAACAGTACAATTTAACAGGATTATTTACATAAAGGCCATATCAAATAAATAAATAAAAAAAATAAAAAATTATATTATACAATAGCACAAACAATAAACAAACAAAGCAAATCAACAAAGAAAAAAAGCATAACGTAAAACTTGAGGTTGCAACCCACAGGCGTACAAAACAGGCATAAATAATTATTTAATAAATGATAAATTCCTTAGATCGTCGGACATCCAGGCTACAAAGCTGTACGATTTTTTTTTTCTGCATCACCTGAAAAATAAAATTTAAATAAATTAGGAAATTACTACATTGAGAAAAAAAGAATGAAAAGTACAAGATTTAAAATACTTGGTTATAATATATAGATATTATATATTTTTTATATATTATATTTAAATAAAAATAAATTAAAAATAAAATGAATAATATATATATATATATATATATATATATATATATATATTTTTTTTTTTTTTTGCTTTTCTCTTCTTTTTCCCGTTTTTTTCATCTTTTGTTGTGCATTATTTAATGATTTTAAAGATTTGTATTCATTATGTACGGCCCCAGTCTGATGACTCCGACAATCAGCTGATTCTGGGGGTTCTCCTTGTTGGATCCTTTTTACATATCAGATTTCTGGGCTTTGTCATTGTTAGGAATAAACACGAATGACTCGTATGAAATGCATCAACCCGTCTCCTGATTTTTTGTCTGGCTTAAGTGACAAATAAACGACTTTCATAAATGGTTTGTGTGTGCCACCCTCAGTGCCGGCCCCAAGACATTGTGCTGCCTGGTACGAAGAATGAAATGCTGCCCCCCCCCCCCACAAAAAAAAAAAAAAAATAAATCACATGCAACAAAATGCCCCCACATACATTATTTTATATCATGATAACTAAACTGGACCTGCCATGGCTCTATACATGTATATAGGAGTATAAAGAGGACCTGTCAGGGGGGAGGGGCACTGCAGAGTGGTGAGGGGGGGCGCAGAGTAGTTAGGGGGACAGTGGGATGGATAGGGGGACAGTGGGGTAGACAGGGGGACAGTGGGATGGACAGGGGGACAGTGGGATGGACAGACAGAAGGACAGTGGGATGAACAGACAGAAGGACAGTGGGATGGGTAGGGGGGCAGGGGGACGGACAGTGGGAGGGATAGGAGGACAGTGGGATGGACAGGGGGACAGTGGGATGGACAGGGGGACAGTGGGATGGACAGGGGGACAGTGGGATGGACAGGGGGACAGTGGGATGGACAGGGGGACCGTGGGATGGACAGCGGGACAGTGGGATGGACAGCGGGACCGTGGGATGGACAGCGGGACAGTGGGATGGACAGCGGGACAGTGGGATGGACAGGGGGACCGTGGGATGGACCGAGGGACAGTAGGAGGGACAGTGGGATGGACAGGGGGACCGTGGGATGGACAGGGGGACCGTGGGATGGACAGGGGGACAGTGGGATGGACCGAGGGACAGTAGGAGGGACAGGGGGACGGACAGTGGGATAGACAGGGGGACCGTGGGATGGACAGGGGGACCGTGGGATGGACAGGGGGACCGTGGGATAGACCGAGGGACAGTAGGAGGGACAGAGGGATGGACAGTGGGATGGACAGGGGGACCGTAGGATGGACAGTGGGATGGACAGAGGGACAGTGGGATGGACAGGGGGACAGTGGGAGGGACAGACGGACAGCAGGAGGGACAGATGGACAGTGGGATGGATAGGGGGACAGTAGGAGGGACAGTGGGAGGGACAGACGGACAGTGGGAGGGACAGACAGAAGGACAGTGGGATGAACAGACAGAAGGACAGTGGGATGGGTAGGGGGGCAGGGGGACGGACAGTGGGAGGGATAGGAGGACAGTGGGATGGACAGGGGGACAGTGGGATGGACAGGGGGACAGTGGGATGGACAGGGGGACAGTGGGATGGACAGGGGGACAGTGGGATGGACAGGGGGACCGTGGGATGGACAGCGGGACCGTGGGATGGACAGCGGGACCGTGGGATGGACAGCGGGACAGTGGGATGGACAGGGGGACCGTGGGATGGACCGAGGGACAGTAGGAGGGACAGTGGGATGGACAGGGGGACCGTGGGATGGACAGGGGGACCGTGGGATGGACAGGGGGACAGTGGGATGGACCGAGGGACAGTAGGAGGGACAGGGGGACGGACAGTGGGATAGACAGGGGGACCGTGGGATGGACAGGGGGACCGTGGGATGGACAGGGGGACCGTGGGATAGACCGAGGGACAGTAGGAGGGACAGAGGGATGGACAGTGGGATGGACAGGGGGACCGTAGGATGGACAGTGGGATGGACAGAGGGACAGTGGGATGGACAGGGGGACAGTGGGAGGGACAGACGGACAGCAGGAGGGACAGATGGACAGTGGGATGGATAGGGGGACAGTAGGAGGGACAGTGGGAGGGACAGACGGACAGTGGGAGGGACAGACGGACAGTGGGAGGGACAGACGGACAGTAGGAGGGACAGACGGACAGTAGGAGGGACAGACGGACAGTGGGATGGATAGGGGGACAGTAGGAGGGACAGACTATTGGCACCAATTGTAATAATTATTTTTTAGCCTATCTATAATTTTTAGTGAATTTATAGCATATTTGTGCACAATTTTCGTATATATTAACCTTTGCATTTTTCACTTTGGAGAAATTGTACATGCCTCAACACAATTTTCAGTGGACTTGCACATCTTTCTAGTATTTGATTAGAGTTGCACACATTTTTTCAAATTCATTTATTTTAGCGACTTTATATTTTAGCGACTTGGCAGTCTTTATTTATACCTGATCACATTTGGCTTTTAGCACAATTTTTATTTATTCACATTGATTGAACTATTTATCAGAGCGCATCAATTTATACTAATTTAATTTTTAGGAGGGACAGAGGGACATTAGGATGGACAGGGGGACAGTGGGATGGACAGGGGGACAGTGGGAGGGAAAGAGGGATGGACAGGGGGACAGAGGGGTGGACAGGGGGACAGTGGGAGGGACAGGGGGACAGTGGGAGGGACAGTGGGAGGGACAGGGGGACAGAGGGATGGACAGTGGGATGGACAGTGGGATGGATAGGGGGACAGTGGGATGGACAGGGGGACATTGGGAGGGACAGGGGGACAGAGGGATGGACAGGGGGACAGTGGGAGGGACAGGGGGACAGGGGGGAAGGATAGGGGGACAGGGGGGATGGATAGGGGGACAGTGGGATGGACAGGGAGACAGTGGGAGGGACAGGGGGACAGTGGGGGGGACAGTGGGAGGGACAGGGGGGGTGGATAGGGGGACAGTGGGATGGACAGGGGGATGGATAGGGGGACAGGGGGATGGATAAGGGGACAGGGGGATGGATAAGGGGACAGGGGGATGGATAGGGGGACAGTGGGATGGACAGGGGGACAGTGGGATGGACAGGGGGACAGTGGGATGGACAGGGGGACAGCAGGAGGGACAGACGGACAGTGGGAGGGACAGACGGACAGTGGGATGGATAGGGGGACAGTAGGAGGGACAGACGGACAGTAGGAAGGACAGACTATTGGCACCAATTGTAATAATTATTTGTTAGCCTATCTATAATTTTTAGTGAATTTATAGCATATTTGTGCACAATTTTCGTATATATTAACCTTTGCATTTCTCACTTTGGAGAAATTGTACATGCCTCAACACAATTTTCTGTGGACTTGCACATCTTTCTAGTATTTGATTAGAGTTGCACACATTTTTTCAAATTCATTTATTTTAGCGACTTTATATTTTAGCGACTTGGCAGTCTTTATTTATACCTGATCACATTTGGCTTTTAGCACGATTTTTATTTATTCACATTGATTGAACTATTTATCAGAGCGCATCAATTTATACTAATTTATTTTTTAGGAGGGACAGTGGGAGGGACAGGGGGACAGTGGGAGGGACAGGGGGACAGTGGGAGGGACAGGGGGACAGTGGGAGGGACAGGGGGACAGAGGGATGGACAGTGGGATGGATAGGGGGACAGTGGGAGGGACAGGGGGACAGAGGGATGGACAGTGGGACAGTGGGATGGACAGGGGGACAGAGGGAGGGACAGGGGGACAGTGGGAGGGACAGGGGGACAGAGGGATGGACAGGGGGACAGAGGGAGGGACAGGGGGACAGTGGGATGGACAGGGGGACAGTGGGAGGGACAGGGGGACAGTGGGAGGGACAGGGGGACAGAGGGATGGACAGTGGGATGGATAGGGGGACAGTGGGATGGATAGGGGGACAGTGGGAGGGACAGGGGGACAGAGGGATGGACAGTGGGACAGTGGGATGGACAGGGGGACAGAGGGAGGGACAGGGGGACAGTGGGAGGGACAGGGGGACAGAGGGAGGGACAGGGGGACAGTGGGAGGGACAGGGGGACAGTGGGAGGGACAGGGGGACAGTGGGAGGGACAGGGGGACAGTGGGAGGGACAGGGGGACAGGGGGGATGGATAGGGGGACAGTGGGATGGACAGGGAGACAGTGGGATGGACAGGGAGACAGTGGGAGGGACAGGGGGACAGTGGGAGGGACAGGGGGACAGTGGGAGGGACAGGGGGACAGTGGGAGGGACAGGGGGGATGGATAGGGGGACAGTGGGATGGATGGGGGAACAGTGGGATGGACAGGGGGATGGATAGGGGGACAGGGGGATGGAAGGGGGACAGGGGGGATGGATAGGGGGACAGTGGGATGGACAGGGGGACAGAGGGATGGACAGTGGGGCAGTGGGATGGACAGGGGGACAGAGGGAGGGACAGGGGGACAGAGGGAGGGACAGGGGGACAGTGGGAGGGACAGGGGGACAGAGGGATGGACAGGGGGACAGAGGGAGGGACAGGGGGACAGAGGGATGGACAGGGGGACAGAGGGAGGGACAGGGGGACAGAGGGAGGGACAGGGGGACAGTGGGAGGGACAGTGGGAGGGACAGGGGGACAGTGGGAGGGACAGGGGGATGGATAGGGGGACAGTGGGATGGACAGGGAGACAGTGGGATGGACAGGGAGACAGTGGGAGGGACAGGGGGACAGTGGGAGGGACAGGGGGACAGTGGGAGGGACAGGGGGGATGGATAGGGGGACAGTGGGATGGATGGGGGAACAGTGGGATGGATGGGGGAACAGTGGGATGGACAGGGGGATGGATAGGGGGCCAGGGGGATGGAAGGGGGGACAGGGGGGATGGATAGGGGGACAGTGGGATGGACAGGGGGACAGTGGGAGGGACAGTGGGAGGGACAGGGGGATGGATAGGGGGACAGGGGGATGGATAGGGGGATGGATAGGGGGACAGTGGGATGGATAGGGGGACAGGGGGATGGATAGGGGGACAGGGGGGTGGATAGGGGGATGGACAGGGGGGACAGGGGGATGGACAGGGGGACAGGGGGATGGACAGAGGGACAGGGGGATGGACAGAGGGATGGACAGACGGACAGCAGGAGGGACAGATGGACAGTGAGATGGATAGGGGGACAGTAGGAGGGACAGACGGACAGCAGGAGGGACAGATGGACAGTGGGAGGGACAGACGGACAGTGGGAGGGACAGACGGACAGTAGGAGGGACAGACGGACAGTGGGAGGGACAGACGGACAGTAGGAGGGACAGTAGGAGGGACAGACGGACAGTGGGATGGATAGGGGGACAGTAGGAGGGACAGACTATTGGCACCAATTGTAATAATTATTTTTTAGCCTATCTAGAAATTTTTAGTGCATTTATAGCATATTTGTGCACAATTTTCGTATATATTAACCTTTGCATTTCTCACTTTGGAGAAATTGTACATGCCTCAACACAATTTTCAGTGGACTTGCACATCTTTCTAGTATTTGATTAGAGTTGCACACATTTTTTCAAATTCATTTATTTTAGCGACTTGGCAGTCTTTATTTATACCTGATCACATTTGGCTTTTAGCACGATTTTTATTTATTCACATTGATTAAACTATTTATCAGAGCGCATCAATTTATACTAATTTAATTTTTAGGAGGGACATTAGGATGGACAGGGGGACAGGGGGGATGGATAGGGGGACAGTGGGATGGACAGGGAGACAGTGGGAGGGATAGGGGGACAGTGGGAGGGACAGGGGGACAGTGGGAGGGACAGGGGGATAGAGGGAGGGACAGGGAGACAGTGGGATGGACAGGGGGACAGTGGGAGGGACAGGGGGATGGATAGGGGGACAGTGGAATGGACAGGGGGGTGGACAGGGGGATGGACAGGGGGACAGGGGGATGGATAGGGGGGCAGGGGGGATGGATAGGGGGACAGGGGGTGGATAGGGGGACAGTGGGAGGGATAGGGGGACAGTGGGAGGGACAGGGGGACAGTGGGAGGGACATGGGGACAGTGGGAGGGATAGTGGGACAGTGGGAGGGATAAGGGGACAGTGGGAGGGATAGGGGGACAGTGGGAGGGACATGGGGACAGTGGGAGGGATAGGTGATGGACTGTGGTGCTCAGTGATTGGACTCTACACACCTCTCTCCTGCTCTCCCATTCTGTAAGCTGTGGGTCGCACTTGCTGCTCCCTCTGCTGGGCTCCTGTAGGAAGTGCTGCATTGACAGGGGGCGGGGCTCAGGTATACCGCGCATCGGCAAGCGTCATTGGTTGCTAGGAGACTGGTCGTAGCTGCCAATGACTTGATAGTAGAAGGAGGGGGGCGGGAGAGAAGAAAGTTGGACACAGAGGAGCTGGTAGGCAATTTGCCGCCCCCTGAATGTGGCGCCTGGAGCTATGGATCCATCGGGTCTCATGGTAGGGCCGAGTCTGGCCACCCTTCCCAATCTTCTCTCATTTGAAACTCATGGTGGGGAGCCGAGGTGAGCGCCCTGCCGGGTCTTGGCTCAGCCCCTCCCTCTCTCCGACGTCAGGCGAGGTCCTGGTCGCTTGCTGGTGACGTCATCGCTGTGCTACCACAACACGGAGAGCCGCAGACTGGGCGAATGCAATGAAGTAAGTGACCCGGATAGATCTCCTGAATGTGTGATATGTGATCTCCGGGCGCCTCTGTAATCCGAGAGAGCCGCTCATGTCTGCTGGATGCACACTCTCCAATAGCAGCTGCTCCCCCCTGTCAATGCAGCACTAGGCTAATGAATCCTGAAGGCTGCAGATCACTGTGTGCTCCCTTCCCCCAACACCAAGCCAGCCCCCCCTCCTCTGTGTCACCCCCCTCCTCCTCTGTGTCACCCCCCTCCTCCTCTGTGTCACCCCCCTCCTCCTCTGTGTCACCCCCCTCCTCCTCTGTGTCAGCCCCCTCTCCTCTGTGTCAGCCCCCCCCCTCCTCTGTGTCACCCCCCCCTCCTCTGTGTCACCCCCCCCCTCCTCTGTGTCACCCCCCCCTCCTCTGTGTCACCCCCCCTCCTCTGTGTCACCCCCCCTCCTCTGTGTCACCCCCCTCCTCCTCTGTGTCACCCTCCCCTCCTCTGTGTCACCCCCCTCCTCCTCTGTGTCACCCCCCTCCTCCTCTGTGTCAGCCCCCCTCCTCCTCTGTGTCAGCCCCCCCTCCTCCTCTGTGTCAGCCCCCCTCTTCCTCTGTGTCAGCCCCCCCTCCTCCTCTGTGTCAGCCCCCCCTCCTCCTCTGTGTCAGCCCCCCTCTCCTCTGTGTCAGCCCCCCCCCTCCTCTGTGTCAGCCCCCCCCCCTCCTCTGTGTCAGCCCCCCCCCCTCCTCTGTGTCAGCCCCCCCCCTCCTCTGTGTCAGCCCCCCCCCTCCTCTGTGTCAGCCCCCCCCCTCCTCTGTGTCAGCCCCCCCCCCTCCTCTGTGTCAGCCCCCCCCCTCCTCTGTGTCAGCCCCCCCCCTCCTCTGTGTCAGCCCCCCCCTCCTCTGTGTCAGCCCCCCCCCTCCTCTGTGTCGCCCCCCCCCTCCTCTGTGTCGCCCCCCCCCCTCCTCTGTGTCAGCCCCACCCCTCCTCTGTGTCAGCCCCACCCCTCCTCTGTGTCAGCCCCACCCCTCCTCTGTGTCAGCCCCACCCCTCCTCTGTGTCAGCCCCCCCTCCTCCTCTGTGTCAGCCCCCCCTCCTCCTCTGTGTCAGCCCCCCCCTCCTCGGCCAGCTACCCCCAAACAGCACGCACTTCCCCCAGCTTCAGCGGGGCTAATGTCCTGCAGCCGGGTCACACTGCACTGTCTGTGCTCTCTCTCTCCCACCCAGCCGCCAGCCCCGATGCCGCCAGAGACAGTGAATGGAGGTCCACTGGACTGGTATCCTAGCAACCAGGGACGCTTTTGCAAGAGAAAGCATGGTATTACAGACTCCGCCCCTAACAGGTTCACACACATCTTTGCAGCGGCTCCTGGAAGGTAAGGGGGGTTTTTTGTCTCACTGTAATGGAGTTGTCTATTGGGGGGGCACAGACACTGTCTGATATTTTAATCTGTTACTTTCCACTGCCCTACTGACACCGTCCACTGCTCTACTGACACCGTCCACTGCCCTACTGACACCGTCCACTGCCCTACTGACACCGTCCACTGCCCTACTGACACCGTCCACTGCCCTACTGACACCGTCCACTGCCCTACTGACACCGTCCACTGCCCTACTGACACCGTCCACTGCCCTACTGACACCGTCCACTGCCCTACTGACACCGTCCACTGCCCTACTGACACCGTCCACTGCCCTACTGACACCGTCCACTGCCCTACTGACACCGTCCACTGCCCTACTGACACCGTCCACTGCCCTACTGACACCGTCCACTGCCCTACTGACACCGTCCACTGCTCTACTGACACCGTCCACTGCTCTACTGACACCGTCCACTGCTCTACTGACAACGTCCACTGCTCTACTGACAACGTCCACTGCCCTACTGACACCGTCCACTGCCCTACTGACACCGTCCACTGCCCTACTGACACCGTCCACTGCCCTACTGACACCGTCCACTGCCCTACTGACACCGTCCACTGCCCTACTGACACCGTCCACTGCCCTACTGACACCGTCCACTGCCCTACTGACACCGTCCTCTGCCCTACTGACACCGTCCTCTGCCCTACTGACACCGTCCTCTGCCCTACTGACACCGTCCTCTGCCCTACTGACACCGTCCTCTGCCCTACTGACACCGTCCTCTGCCCTACTGACACCGTCCTCTGCCCTACTGACACCGTCCTCTGCCCTACTGACACCGTCCTCTGTCCTACTGACACCGTCCTCTGCCCTACTGACACCGTCCTCTGCCCTACTGACACCGTCCTCTGCCCTACTGACACCGTCCTCTGCCCTACTGACACCGTCCTCTGCCCTACTGCCACCGTCCACTGCCCTACTGCCACCGTCCACTGCCCTACTGCCACCGTCCACTGCCCTACTGCCACCGTCCACTGCCCTACCGCCACCGTCCACTGCCCTACCGCCACCGTCCACTGCCCTACCGCCACCGTCCTCTGCCCTACCGCCACCGTCCACTGCCCTACCGCCACCGTCCTCTGCCCTACCGCCACCGTCCTCTGCCCTACCGCCACCGTCCTCTGCCCTACCGCCACCGTCCTCTGCCTACCGCCACCGTCCTCTGCCCTACCGCCACCGTCCTCTGCCCTACCGGCTGACCGTGTCCATTTTTAACTGACAATTCTTTTATTAATCGAATCACATTTTATGAGTACACAAATGCTTTTGTTTTTTTTAACCATGCCCCTTTAAGCCCCCCCACTCTTAATGCAATTTGGCCACAGCCACTGTTCACTGTAGCACACCTCATTACTACTCTCTTTGGGAAATCCAAGAGGTGTCCCAGGTATTTTACAATTGCCGTGCAACGTGAAAGTGTTCGGGTTTGGCTTGAAGAAAAGGTGGCAACCTTAGTCCACGCCGAGTTCTGCCCCTGCGAGTCCGCACCGAGCTCTGTCCCCCCCCCCCCCCCCCGGCCCCTGAGTCCACGCCAAGCCCTGTCCCCCCAGCTATGGTGACTGCGTTTGTTAATCCATTATCATTTTTTATTTTTTTTTGTAGTCCGTTAAGAAAAGTGAAGCTGATGAATAAGGTGAATGAAGGGGCGGCTCGGCTCGGTGTGAAGGATTCCGTGTCGTGGCGTCAGGACTACAAAGACAGAGCCTGGATATTTCTGGGTGAGTCCCCGAGCAGTGCGAGCCGAGGGGACTATGGATGTGTTAGAGTTTATGTTTAGAACCCCTGTCAGGTTTTTATATATGTGTGTTATGTATATTTGATGTTATTCCTGTCTGGTGAAACGGCTGTGACTGGGACAGGAAATGAGTGTAAATCTCTCTAGCAGAGCCGGGGGAGCCGTACAAAACCCAAATATGTACTAAGCAGTAACGGCACCACACCATTGGTCAGAATCCTCGGCTTTTATTGAATACTCCGAGCAGTAAGAGAACCAATTTCAGGGGTTCAAGCACTGAAGTCATCGGGGCTTCTGTATTATATGACCTCAGATGTGTCACAACTGCGATTTTGGCAGCACGCGCATTCGCAAAATTCCACTTCTGTCACTTTTTGAGGTTATATAATATACACTCACCGGCCACTTTATTAGGTACACCTGTTCAATTGCTCGGTAACAGAAACTGCTTATCAGCCAATCACATGGCAGCAACTCAATGCATTTAGGCATCTAGACGCGGTGAAGACGACTTGCTGAAGTTTAAACCGACCATCAGAATGGGGAAGAAAGGGGATTGAAGTGACTTTGAACGTGGAATGGTTGTTGGTGGCAGACGGGCCGGTCTGAGTATTTCTGGGATTTTCACACACAACCATCTCTTGGGTATACAGAGATTGGTGGGAAAAGAGAAAATATCCAGTGAGCGGCAGTTGTGTGGAGGAAAATGCCTTGTTGAGGTCAGAGGAGAATGGGCAGACTGGTTCCAGATGATAGAAAGGCAACAATAACTAACCCTCGTTACACCCAAGGTATACAGAATACCATCTCTGAATGCTCAACACATCCAACCTTGAAGCAGATGGGCTACAGCAGCAGAAGACCACTCCGGGTGCCACTCCTGTCGGCTAAGAACAGGAAACTGAGGCTACAATTCACACAGGATCACCTGGACAATAGAAGATTGGAAAAACGTTGCCTGGTCTTATGAGTCTGGATTTCAGCTGCGACATTCAGATGGTGGGGTCAGAATTTTGCGCATGGATCCATCCTGCCTTGTATCACCGGTTCAGGCTGGTGGTGGGGGTGTAATTGTGTGGGGGATGGGGTATCAGCAGTTCAGGCTGGTGGTGGGGGTGTAATGGTGTGGGGGATGGGATATCACCAGTTCAGGCTGGTGGTGGCGGTGTAATGGTGGGGGGGATATTTTCTTGGCACACTTTGGGCCCCTTAGTACCAATTGAGCATCATATAAACACCACGACCTACCTGAGTATTGTTGCTGACCATGTCCATCCCTTTATGACTACAGTGTCCCCATCTTCTGATGGCTACTTCCAGCAGGATAATGCTCCATGTCACAAAGCTCCAATCATCTCACCACTGGACAATGAGGTCCCTGTACTCCAATGGCCCTCCACACTCACCACATCTCATCCCATAGAGCTCCTTTGGGATGTGGTGAAACGGGAGATTGGCACCATGGATGTGCAGCCGACAAATCTGCAGCAACTGTGTGATGCTATCATGTCACTATGGAGCAAAATCTCTGAGGAACGTTTCCAACACCTTGTTGTATCTATTCCACCAAGAATGAAGGCAAAAGGGGGTCCAACCCGGGACTAGCAAGGTGTACCTAATAAAGTGTCCGGTGAGTGTATATACTGTATACTTAGAGACGCAGCCGCTCATTAAAGCCCACCTGCCCAGAGGCCACATCTATACGTCTCCATGGTAACGATATACTGTGCCCAGAGCGACACTCCCAGCACAGCAGCTAAACTGTCGCAGGAAAGCTCCCGATGCGTACTTGTGATTGGAAGCTTTCAATCATGTGACAGCCAATCACAGCAGTAACATGATCGGAGTGCCCGCCTCTCTGCATCTCAATCCACTTAAAATGCCAGGAGGCGGCGACAGGAAAGGGGGTTAAAGAGGAACTTCAGTGACCTTTCATTTGGCTGCGAGAGAGAGAGGGATAGATAGATATAGAAGTAGATGTGTGTGTATATATAATACACATGACCTGCGCAAAGGTTAATGACAAGGAGTCTAATTATGATCAGTGGAGGAGCTCAGAGGAAAGTGTCCTGAATAGATCTCCAGGCCCCCAAGTAGCCAAAGAAGAAGGGACAGCGGAGTTGTGCTATGAAGGGTGACAGGGCCTCTTTAATGTCCTTCTAAGAAGTGATGTTTGTACTTTTGTTACAAAGCTGCCAGTCTGATATTTCTTTATATGACTCCTCCCTCCCTTCCTCCCTCCCTCCCTCCATCCCTCCCTTCCTTCCTTCCCTCCCTCCCTCCCTCCCTCCTTCCTTCCTTCCTTCCTTCCTTCCTTCCTTCCTCCCTCCCTCCCTCCCTCCCTCCCTCCCTCCCTCCTTCCTTCCTTCCTTCCTTCCTTCCTTCCTTCCTTCCTTCCTTCCTTCCTTCCTTCCTTCCTTCCTTCCTTCCTTCCTTCCTTCCTTCCTTCCTCGCTCCTCCTCCTCCTCCTCCTCCTCCTCCTCCTCCTCCCTCCTCCCTCCCTCCCTCCCTTCCTCCTCCTCCTCCTCCTCCTCCTCCTCCTCCTCCTCCTCCTCCTCCTCCTCCTCCTCCCTCCTCCTCCCTCCTCGCTCCTCCTCGCTCCTCCTCCTCCTCCTCCTCCTCCTCCTCCTCCTCCTTCCCTCCCTCCCTCCTCCTCCTCCTCCTCCTCCTTCCCTCCCTCCCTCCCTCCTCCTCCTCCTAATGACAGGAGGAGGAGGGAGGGAGGGAGGGAGGGAGGAGTCATATAAAGAAATATCAGACTGGCAGCTTTGTAACAAAAGTACAAACATCACTTCTTAGAAGGACATTAAAGAGGCCCTGTCACCCTTCATAGCACAACTCTGCTGTCCCTTCTTCTTTGGCTACTTGGGGGCCTGGAGATCTATTCAGGACACTTTCCTCTGAGCTCCTCCACTGATCATAATTAGACTCCTGTCATTAACATTCCTAAGGCAGTGTTGTCACCGAGGCCTCGATGTGTCACCTGCCTGAAGGGGGGGAGGGGGGTCATTTACATTGGTATTTGTAATATGCAGCATGGAGGGGGTTAATGCATCACTACATTAGTGACCAGTGGCCGTTATTTAACCCCTTTGTGCTGCATTAGTGGTACCGATATCAGAGTTCATGAACCCCTATATGGTGCAGAACGAAAGCTCCACAAACTCTGATACCGGAGCCACTAATGTACCACAAAGGGGAAAAATAACCACCACTGATCACTAATGTATCAATGTGTATTTCATACTACCCACCACCCTACACTCCAGACCCCTCTCATGTACATACTACCCACCACCCTACACTCCACACCCCTCTCATGTACATACTACCCACCACCCTACACTCCTCACCCCTCTCATGCACATACTACCCAACACCCTACACTCCGCACCCCTCTCATGTACATACTACCCACCACCCTACACTCCACACCCCTCTCATGTACATACTACCCACCACCCTACACTCCGCACCCCTCTCATGTACATACTACCCACCACCCTACACTCCGCACCCCTCTCATGTACATACTACCCACCACCCTACACTCCGCACCCCTCTCATGTACATACTACCCACCACCCTACACTCCGCACCCCTCTCATGTACATACTACCCACCACCCTACACTCCACACCCCTCTCATGTATATACTACCCACCCTACACTCCACACCCCTCTCATGTACATACTACCCACCACCCTACACTCCACACCCCTCTCATGTACATACTACCCACCACCCTACACTCCACACCCCTCTCATGTATATACTACCCACCCTACACTCCACACCCCTCTCATGTATATACTACCCACCACCCAACACTCCACACCCCTCTCATGTGTATATACTACCCACCCTACACTCCACACCCCTCTCATGTACATACTACCCACCACCCTACACTCCACACCCCTCTCATGTATATACTACCCACCCTACACTCCACACCCCTCTCATGTACATACTACCCACCACCCTACACTCCACACCCCTCTCATGTATATACTACCCACCACCCTACACTCCACACCCCTCTCATGTATATACTACCCACCACCCTACACTCCACACCCCTCTCATGTATATACTACCCACCACCCTACACTCCACACCCCTCTCAGGTATATACTACCCACCCTACACTCCACACCCCTCTCATGTACATACTACCCACCACCCTACACTCCACACCCCTCTCATGTACATACTACCCACCACCCTACACTCCACACCCCTCTCATGTATATACTACCCACCCTACACTCCACACACCTCTCATGTATATACTACCCACCACCCTACACTCCACACCCCTCTCATATACATACTACCCACCATACACTCCACACCCCTCTCATGTACATACTACCCACCACCCTACACTCCGCACCCCTCTCATGTACATACTACCCACCCTACACTCCACACCCCTCTCATGTATATACTACCCACCCTACACTCCACACCCCTCTCATGTATATACTACCCACCCTACACTCCGCACCCCTCTCATGTCCATACTACCCACCATACACTCCGCACCTCTCTCTTGTATATACTACCCACTATCCACTCCGCACCCCTCTCATGTATATACTACCCACCATACACTCCACACCCCTCTCATGTACATACTACCCACCATACACTCCACACCCCTCTCATGTACATACTACCCACCATACACTCCGCACCCCTCTCATGTACATACTACCCACCATACACTCCGCACCCCTCTCATGTACATACTACCCACCGTACACACCACACCCTCTCATATACATACCACCCCACCACCCTACACTCCACTTTCCTCTCCTACTTAAGTTTACCGCCATTGTACAGTAGGGGCCCCTACTAGGGAGAGGGTGACCCGTGCCATACAGAAACATTTGTATGTGTGGATAAATTATGCTACCTGTTGGGCATAACTTTTTAGTTTTATTTATTTTTAATTATTATTTTTATTTTTTACAATCTTTTTATTTAATTTTTACGTTTTTTGGTGAGAGTTTTTTGGTTTCTTTGGTGAAGTATCAGGGGTCTAAACGGACCCCTAAAGTCTCACTTTTGAGACAGAGAAATGAAATGAGGAAACACATTCCCCAGTTCCTTTCTCTGTAGCCTCAGCTGCACTGCAGATGAATGAAGAGGAGACAGAGGCTCCTATTAATTCATAAACCAAAGCATAGTAAACACAAATCAGTTCCAATCACTCACTGTGTTCGTTTAGAAAAGGTAGGGGGCTTTTCCCGGCCTCCATCCTAAAGAGCAAACACACACTGTGATGTCCGCTCTCTGCTGACATCACAGAGTCAGTCCGGCTAGGGCGTCCTCCCGACGATAGAGTCAGGATTTGCCCACATGCCTGGACCGGCACCCGTCTCAGCCTCTCAGCGAGCCGTTGAGAGCCTGAGCCGGCCACTCCCCTCCACAGCCCAGCTCTCCAGTGAGCGAGGCAGAGAGCTGCTGATCAGTGGCGGCCCGTGTATTGTGGGCGCCGGCCCTCCCTATCTATCTATAGGTGTGTATTTAGAAGCATGTGATTAGACCCAGAGGCTCTGATGGGCTTCAAAATAGGGTGGGATTGTGGTGCAGAGCACTGCGTCCCGATCCCACCCTGTTTTGTGTCGATAGCGAAATTTATTTTTGCTATTTTCACATTAACGTTCCTCCCCGCCAATCATGAGGCAGGTCTGTGAGACCTGTTTCCTGATTGGCCAAAGTGCCAGGCTATCCTATTGGATGCCCAGCGCTTTGGAGATCAGAGAGGAGACGTGGGAGGAGCAGACACTGGAGCCACTGCCTGCACCGGAGGAGAGGAGACCACAGCCCCAGCCCTAGATCGGGTAGGTGCCTTACTGTTGGCTGCCCGATGGGCGGGGGGGTTGTCAGCCGCCACTGGAAATGACTATGTTCTTCATTACCAGCCAGTTGTTCCACTTAAGCGCTGGAAGAATTTACCCCCCTTCCTGACCAGGCCATTTTTTGCGATATGGCACTGCGTCTGTCGTGCGCGGTCGTGCGATGCTGTACCCAAACAAAATTGATGTCCTTTTTTTCCCCACAAATAGAACTTTCTTTTGGTGGTATTTGATCACCTCTGCGTTTTTTAATCTTTTGCGCTATAAACAAAAGACGTGCAACATTTTGACCAAAAAAAACACACTATTTTTTACTTTTTGCTATAATGAATATCAAAAAAAAAAAAAAAAAAAGATTATTTCTTCATCAGTTTGGGCCGATATGTATTCTTCTACATATTTTTGGTTAAAAATATTGTAATAAGTGTATATTGATTGGTTTGCGCAAAAGTTATAGCAGCTACAAGATAGGAGGTAATATTTATGGCATTTTATTTTTTATTTTTTTTTTTACTACTAATGCCGCTGATCAGTGATTTTTATCGGGGCTGCAACATTGCGGCGGGCAGATCTGACACTTTTGACACTTTTTTTTTTTTTTTGGGACCAGTGACATTTATACAGCGATCAGAGCTAAAAGTAGCCACTGATTACTGTATAAATGTCACTGGCAGGAAAGGGGTTAACACTAGGGGGCGATCAAGGGGTGAAATGTGTTCCCTCACTGTGTGTTCTAACTGTGGGGGGAGGGGACCGACTGGGGGCGGAGACCGATCGTTGTTCCTAAGCATTAGGAACAACAGATCTGTCTCCTCACCGCTGACAGGATGAGGATTTGTGTGTTTACAAATCCCCGTTCTGGCTCTGTCTAGTGTGATCGCGGGTGCCCAGCGGACATCGCGGCACAGGCATCGCCTCCTAAGTGACGCGGCAGGCGCCTGCCCCCTATGGCCCTTAAAGCGCCCACCATACAGCTACGGCGATTCGCGCGGGGGGAGCCATTCTGCCACCGTTTGACGGCGGGCGGTCGGCAAGCGGTTAATTATGGGCCGACTGCACTTTTTGTAGGCAGACAAAAAAAAAAGCACTTGTACCCTTCCCTGCTGAACATACATTAAATCCTGACTTATTTTTTGTTTTAATTGATCAATAACATGTAAATCAATTAAAAACGTTCACCGTATGATCTGCCCATCACAGCGTTGACCTGCTGTAGTGATCTGACGCTTAACTCCAGAACATCATGGCTGATGCTAATGCTATCTATAGGATTAGAGAGGGAAAAAAAAGGGGGGAGGGGCCTAGATGTAGCAGGAAAATAATAGGTGTGCAGACTGGAGTCCACCATGTTTCCATCTTCACGCTGCGTGTTGTCATTGCAAGAGACGATCGGGGCAGTGCAAATTGATTCCATTATTCCATTCCAGATTCCATTAGTTGTCCTAAGTCAACATCGTTCATAAAATATTTAGCAAGTGCCTCATTCCTCTGCAATTGGTATAATTAAATGTATGCAGAAGAGGTAGTTAAAGCGGAGGTTTGCTGACAAAAAAAAATATATTAAAAGCCAGCAGCTACAAATACTGCAGCTGCTGACTTTTAATATATGGACACTTACCTGTCCAGGGAGCCCGCGGTGTCGGCAGCTGAAGCCGATTCGGCTCTCGGCTGCTGCCGCCGCCATCCTCGGTAAGGGAATAAGGAATTGAAGCTGTGCGGCTTCACTCCCTGGTTCCCTACTGCGCATGCGCGAGCCGCGCTGCGTATCCTCACAGGTCCCTGCTGTATTCTGTGTCTCGCAGAATACAGCGGGGGGGGAGGACGGGGTAGGCGGCGGAAGTGGCGTAGGTCACCGCAATCACCGCGCAGCCAAATTTGAAAGGAAATTACAGTACTTATAATTTATTAGTTACTAGTAAAAGTAGTTATTAGTTCATTATTATTTCAGATTTACGAATTCACTAATGTACGAATGTATGAATTTACGAATTTTTCGAATTTACGAATATTCGGAAAAATTTGTTAAATGGGTTTTCATTAATTCAGATATTTCCGAATTAACCAAATTTTTCGAAATTCGTTAAAAGAATTCGGAACGAAACGAATTGCACATGCCTAAAATAAATATATATATATATATATATATATATATATATATATATACGTATATACGTATTTATCGGCGTATAACACGCACCCCAAGTTTAGGAGGGAATCTTAAGGAAAAAAACTTTTAGGAGGGAAGTTTAAGGAAAAAAAACTTACATTAAAATGCCCATCAATGCAGCCTCATCAGTGTTCATCTGCAGCCTTTTCAGTGTCAGTGCAGCTTTGTCAGTGCAGCTTTGCCCCAGTGCAGCTTTGTCAGTGCAGCTTTGTCAGTGCAGCTTTGCCCCAGTGCAGCTTTGCCCCAGTGCAGCTTTTCCCCAGTGGTCAGTGCAACGTCAGTGCAACTTTGCCCCAGTGGTCAGTGCAGCCTTGCCCCAGTGGTCAGTGCAGCCTTGCCCCCAGTGGTCAGTGCAGCCTTGCCCCCAGTGGTCAGTGCAGCCTTTGCCCCCAGTGGTCAGTGCAGCCTTGCCCACAGTGGTCAGTGCAGCCTTGCCCCCAGTGGTCAGTGCAGCCTTGCCCCCAGTGGTCAGTGCAGCCTTGCCCCCAGTGGACAGTGCAGCCTTGCCCCCAGTGGACAGTGCAGCCTTGCCCCCAGTGGACAGTGCAGCCTTGCCCCCAGTGGACAGTGCAGCCTTGCCCCCAGTGGACAGTGCAGCCTTGCCCCCAGTGGTCAGTGCAGCCTTGCCCCCAGTGGTCAGTGCAGCCTTGCCCCCAGTGGTCAGTGCAGCCTTGCCCCAGTGACAGTGCAGCCTTGCCCCCAGTGGTCAGTGCAGCCTTGCCCCCAGTGGTCAGTGCAGCCTTGCCCCAGTGGTCAGTGCAGCCTTGCCCCCAGTGGTCAGTGCAGCCTTGCCCCCAGTGGTCAGTGCAGCCTTGCCCCCAGTGGTCAGTGCAGCCTTGCCCCCAGTGGTCAGTGCAGCCTTGCCCCCAGTGGTCAGTGCAGCTTTGCCCCAGTGGTCAGTGCAGCCTTGCCCCCAGTGTCCATGCTTGGACAGATCGCCGCCGACATACACATAGCATGTAGTTTTAAATATGGCACCGCGGAGTTCGGAGGGACTCGGCGGAGCTGAACGAACGCCACCGAGATACATAGTCGAGTGTACTCGGCTCTTTCCGACGCCGCTCACAGTCCCGCCCAGTCCCGTCCTATGATGGACATAACACAGGTCCAATGGCGGGACTAGGCGTGACTGTGAGCGGCGCCGGAAAGAGCCGAGAACACTCGACTATGTGTATCTCGGCTCCGCCCAGTCACTGTGATTTCAGCGGCGCTCGTTCAGCTCCGCTGAGTCCCTACGAACTCTGCGGCGCCATATTTAAAACTACACGCTATGTGAATGTCGGCGGCAATCGCCACCGATAGATCACAATTAGCGGGGATCGGCGTATAACACGCACCCACGATTTCCCCCCTGATTTTAAGGGGAAAAAAAGTGCGTGTTATGCGCCGATAAATACGGTGTATAATATATATATATATATATATATATATATATATATATATATATATATATATATATATATATATATATATATATATATATATATATATATATATTTATTATATGTAGGCTTTTTTTTCAGGGGGAACGCAGTTCCAGCACTGAATGTATGTACTGGCAAAGGCTGCTGGGGGATCTGTTTTTGTGTGGGGGGGTCTATTGTTGCTGGGTAAGTCTACTGTTGCTGATGGGGGGGGTCTTATCTTGCAGGGGGGGGGGGGGTCATTTGTTGCTGGGTTGGATCTACTGTGGAGGGAGAGGTCTATTGTTCCTGGCTGCTGAAGGGTCTAATGTTGCTTGGGTGGTACTTTGTTGTGTGGGGGTCCATTGTTGCTGGGGGGGGGGACGTCTTTTGTTGTGTGGGGGATCTGTTGTTGCTGGAGGGTCCTTTTTTTGTTTCTGGGGTGGAGTCTATTGTTGCTCATTAAAGGGATCTGTTTTACTATCTTTCTTGTTTTCTTTAACAAATTTCATAGAAATTACTGAGTAGCCAAAATACTTCTGTATTCTCAGAAAGGTGCTGTACTGGGGGGGTGGGTAGGGGGTAAAACCAAGGGATGGTGGGGGGCGGGTAGGGGGCGGAGACGAGGGTGACTCGGAAGGGTGGAGTTCCTGCACCTGTTCCCTGAGAAAAAGCCATATATATATATATATATATATATATATATATATATATATATATATATTATATATATATATATATATATATATATATATATATATATATATATATATATATATATATATATATATATACTTGGGTGTACGGGTACAACCCTGAGATGCAGCAATAGTCTTGACATTGGAAGAGCCACCATCTCCACAACCGAAAACGGCAAGGGCAGGTCGACCAAGTTCAGCTCAAAGGTGGCAGTTTTGACACCATTGTGGAGATCCAGAAGGTACTTGACACGCTTCCAAAAGAAGACCTCCGGGACACATTCCAGGAGTGTTGGGAACACTGGGAAGTGCTGTATAGCTGTGTGAGGGGACTATGTTGAAGGTGAATGTGGATAAACGTAGATAAAGTACTTTCTTGTGACCCGAGCTAGTCTCTAGTCTTCAAACCTTTCGGTACCACCTTGTAAAGGATTGTAGGTAGGGAGGAACCAGGGAAGGTCAAATATAAGGATCTGACCGGCCGCTGTGTATACTATAGCAGTTTGCTGGAGTTCTGCTTTATAATCTCTTTGTAATTCTGCGTTTATTGCTTTTCTTTGTAGATACGGTGAAGTGGTGAATATTAATTTGGTGCGTGACAAACAGTCCGGGCGCTCTGGTGGATTCTGCTTTCTGTGTTCTGAGGATCAGAGAAGTACAGCGCTGGCTGTAGACAATCTGAATGGCATCATGGTGAGACAATGACATCTGATTAATACAAAAAGAGGAGATTTGGTGGGACTTTAACCACTTCAGCCCAGGAAGATTTGGCTGCTCAATGACCAGGCTTTTTTTTTGTGATACGGCACTGCGTCACTTTAACTGACAATTGCGCGGTCGTGCGACATTGTACCCAAACAAAATTGGCGTCCTTTTTTCTCCCCCACAAATAGAGTTTTCTTTTGGTGGTATTTGATCACCTCTGCGGTTTTTATTTTTGCGCTATAAACAAGAAAAAAAAAAATGAGAATTTTGAAAAAAAGCAATATTTTTTTACTTTTTTTGCTATAATAAATATCCCCAAAATGTTTTTAAAAAACAAAGTTCTTCCTCAGTTTAGGCCAATATATATTCTTGTACATATTTTTGGTAAAAAAAAAATCCCAATAAGCGTATATTGGTTGTGCAAAAGCTATAGTGTCTACAAACTATGGGAAAGATTTATAGCATTTTATTTATTTATTCATTTTTTTTTTTACTGGCGGTGATCTGCGATTTTTAGCGGTAATCGCAATAAGCGTATACTGATTGGTTTGCGCAAAAGTCATAACGTCTACAAAATAGGGGATAGATTTATAGCATTTTTATTATTATTTTTTTTATTAGTAATGGCGGCGATCTGCGATTTTTTATCGGGACTGCGACATTATGGCGGACACATCGGACACTTTTGACACATTTTTGGGACCATTGTCATTTATACAGCGATCAGTGCTATAAAAATGCACTGATTACTGTAAAATGTCACTGGCAGGGAAGGGGTTAACACTAGGGGGCGATCAAGGGGTTAACCTTGTTCCCTCTCTGTGTTCTAACTGTGGGGGGATGGGACTGTCTAGGGGAGATGACTGATCGCTATTCATACTTTGTATGGACACAACGATCAGTCTCTTCTCCCCTCAGAGAACCGGAATCTGTGTGTTTACACACAAAGATCCCGGGTCTCGGTGTGTCACGAGCGATCGCGGGAGCCCGGCGGTCATCGCGCCCGCCGGGCACTTGCATCGACTCCGGGGGGCGAGCAGCAGGCGCGCACGCACCCCTAGTGGCCACAAGGCGAAGCGACGTAACATAACATCGTTTCGCCCAGCCGTGCCATTCTGCGGCAGTGAAACTGCGGCGGCTGGTCGGCAAGTTGTTAAAAAAGAAAAGAAATTTGAAACAAAAATGTTTGTTTTTTTTTTTTTTTGTTTTTTTGTTTGTTACAGACAGTCACCAGTCAGCGCCCCTGATCACCGCCACACCAGTTATGTGATGACGCTGTACTGCACTGCTGACCGTATGTAAAAAGAAAAGTGAAAAAAACGTTTTGTTTTTTTACTTCTTAATTTTCCCAACAATTGTGAGAAATTACAACTTCAAAAACTCTCCATGCCTCGTACTAAATACCTTGGGCTGTCTACTTTCCAAAAGGGGTCATTTGGGGGTATTTGTACATTTCAGGCCTCAAGAAATGAGATAAAAATGTCATATGGGTGCAGTGTTACATGACGACGCATTTGTCATTCAAAGTGCGACAGCGCTGAAAGATGAGAATTGGCAACTGGGCCGGAAGGGGGGGGGGTGAAAGTGCCCGGTATTGAAGGGGTTAAAGAGAAACTATAGTTGTGTGTTTTTTGTTTTTCAAATCCTGTAGCCGTTAACTTTCATGAATTGGGTCATACCAGTGCCTGGGGTCCCTCCACTGTCTTTCCGCAGCCGGGTCTTTATAGCGCTGTGGGTCCCCCGGAGCCACAATATTGGATATGGGTGCCAGCTGTGCCGTCCTGAGGAACCACACGGCCAACTCCCCCACAATGCATGCACGCGTGGCGCTTTGCAAATGGTCGTTCAGCTTCCTAGGATGTCGCAAGTCCTGGGAGGTTGCAGGAGGGGGTGCGGGGCAAAGGAACTCCTCCTTGCTTAGGCGGGATTGCAGAAGTGAGAGCAGGTATCGATTAAAAATCACTACTCAATCCCCCCCCCTTCCCAAACTCCCCACCCCTGGCAGGAAGGAGCAGCAGGACTTCACTTTTTAATTTAACTTGGGAGGGGGAAGATGGGGACTGATGTTGGGTCCATGTTGAGAGTAGGAAATTCCCGTTCTCATTAAAGGATAAGTTCACCTTTCTGAACACGTTAACACCCGTATTTAGGGTGTATCATGTAACAAGTTCAGCAGCCCCCCCCCCCTCTTCCTGTGACAACGGGCAGGGGATCCTCTTCCGCACCCGCTGTCACATTTTGAAAATGGGAATTTGTGAATAAAAAAAGTACAAGCCTTGTCTGCCACTGCAGCAGACAGCACGCTCATAGCCAGTTGGCCCCCTCTCCAGCTTAGGCCCCGTTGGCGCCCTCCCTCCAGCTTAGGCCCCGTTGGCGCCCCCTCCAGCTTAGGCCCCGTTGGCGCCCCCTCCAGCTTAGGCCCCGTTGGCGCTCCCTCCAGCTTAGGCCCCGTTGGCGCCCTCCCTCCAGCTTAGGCCCCGTTGGCGCCCTCCCTCCAGCTTAGGCCCCGTTGGCGCCCTCCCTCCAGCTTAGGCCCCGTTGGCGCCCTCCCTCCAGCTTAGGCCCCGTTGGCGCCCTCCCTCCAGCTTAGGCCCCGTTGGCGCCCTCCCTCCAGCTTAGGCCCCGTTGGCGCCCTCCCTCCAGCTTAGGCCCCGTTGGCGCCCTCCCTCCAGCTTAGGCCCGTTGGCGCCCTCCCTCCAGCTTAGGCCCCGTTGGCGCCCTCCCTCCAGCTTAGGCCCCGTTGGCGCCCTCCCTCCAGCTTAGGCTTCGTTGGCACCCTCCCTCCAGCTTAGGCCCCGTTGGCGCCCTCCCTCCAGCTTAGGCCCCGTTGGCGCCCTCCCTCCAGCTTAGGCCCCCGTTGGCGCCCTCCCTCCAGCTTAGGCCCCGTTGGCGCCCTCCCTCCAGCTTAGGCCCCGTTGGCGCCCTCCCTCCAGCTTAGGCCCCGTTGGCGCCCTCCCTCCAGCTTGGGCCCCGTTGGCGCCCTCCCTCCAGCTTAGGCCCCGTTGGCGCCCTCCCTCCAGCTTAGGCCCCGTTGGTGCCTCCCTCCAGCTTAGGCCCCGTTGGCGCCCTCCCTCCAGCTTAGGCCCCGTTGGCGCCCTCCCTCCAGCTTAGGCCCCGTTGGCGCCCCCTCCAGCTTGAGCCCTCCCTCCAGCTTAGGCCCCGTTGGCGCCCCCTCCAGCTTAGGCCCCGTTGGCGCTCCCTCAGCTTAGACCCCGTTGGCGCTCCCTCCAGCTTGAGCCCTCCCTCCAGCTTAGGCCTCGTTGGTGCTCCCTCCAGCTTAGGCCCCGTTGGCGCCCTCCCTCCAGCTTAGGCCCCGTTGGCGCCCTCCCTCCAGCTTAGGCCCCGTTGGCGCCCTCCCTCCAGCTTAGGCCCTGTTGGCGCCCTCCCTCCAGCTTAGGCCCCGTTGGCGCCCTCCCTCCAGCTTAGGCCCCGTTGGCGCCCTCCCTCCAGCTTAGGCCCCGTTGGCGCCCTACCTCCAGCTTAGGCCCCGTTGGCGCCCTCCCTCCAGCTTAGGCCCCGTTGGCGCCCTCCCTCCAGCTTAGGCCCCGTTGGCGCCCTCCCTCCAGCTTAGGCCCCGTTGGCGCCTCCCTCCAGCTTTAGGCCCCGTTGGCGCCCTCCCTCCAGCTTAGGCCCCGTTGGCGCCCCCTCCAGCTTAGGCCCCGTTGGCGCTCCCTCCAGCTTAGACCCCGTTGGCGCTCCCTCCAGCTTGAGCCCTCCCTCCAGCTTAGGCCCCGTTGGCGCTCCCTCCAGCTTAGGCCCCGTTGGCGCTCCCTCCAGCTTAGGCCCCGTTGGCGCTCCCCCCAGCTTAGGCCCCGTTGGCGCTCCCCCCAGCTTAGGCCCCGTTGGCGCTCCCCCCAGCTTAGGCCCCGTTGGCGCTCCCTCCAGCTTAGGCCCCGTTGGCGCTCCCTCCAGCTTAGGCCCCGTTGGCGCTCCCTCCAGCTTAGGCCCCGTTGGCGCCCTCCCTCCAGCTTGGGCCCCGTTGGCGCCCTCCCTCCAGCTTGGGCCGGTTGGCGCCCTCCCTCCAGCTTAGGCCCCGTTGGCGCCCTCCCTCCAGCTTAGGCCCCGTTGGCGCCCTCCCTCCAGCTTAGGCCCCGTTGGCGCCCTCCCTCCAGCTTAGGCCCCGTTGGCGCCCTCCCTCCAGCTTAGGCCCCGTTGGCGCCCTCCCTCCAGCTTAGGCCCCGTTGGCGCCCTCCCTCCAGCTTAGGCCCCGTTGGCGCCCTCCCTCCAGCTTAGGCCCCCGTTGGCGCCCTCCCTCCAGCTTAGGCCCCGTTGGCGCCCTCCCTCCAGCTTAGGCCCCGTTGGCGCCCTCCCTCCAGCTTGAGCGCTCCCTCCAGCTTAGGCCCCGTTGGCGCTCCCTCCAGCTTAGGCCCCGTTGGCGCTCCCTCCAGCTTAGGCCCCGTTGGCGCCCTCCCTCCAGCTTAGGCCCCGTTGGCGCCCTCCCTCCAGCTTAGGCCCCGTTGGCGCCCTCCCTCCAGCTTAGGCCCCGTTGGCGCCCTCCCTCCAGCTTAGGCCCCGTTGGCGCCCTCCCTCCAGCTTAGGCCCCGTTGGCGCCCTCCCTCCAGCTTAGGCCCCGTTGGCGCCCTCCCTCCAGCTTAGGCCCCGTTGGCGCCCTCCCTCCAGCTTAGGCCCCGTTGGCGCCCTCCCTCCAGCTTAGGCCCCGTTGGCCCTCCCTCCAGCTTAGGCCCCGTTGGCGCTCCCTCCAGCTTAGGCCCCGTTGGCGCTCCCTCCAGCTTAGGCCCCGTTGGCGCTCCCTCCAGCTTAGGCCCCGCTGGCGCTCCCTCCAGCTTAGGCCCCGCTGGCGCTCCCTCCAGCTTAGGCCCCGTTGGCGCTCCCTCCAGCTTAGGCCCCGTTGGCGCTCCCTCCAGCTTAGGCCCCGTTGGCGCTCCCTCCAGCTTAGGCCCCGTTGGCGCTCCCTCCAGCTTAGGCCCCGTTGGCGCTCCCTCCAGCTTGAGCCCTCCCTCCAGCTTAGGCCCCGTTGGAGCCCTCCCTCCAGCTTAGGCTCGTTGGCGCCCCCTCCAGCTTACATGCTAACAGCCTGTACAGCGGTATGGGCTGAAAGCTGGAGAGAGTGTGTGCAGAATCCTGAAATTGCACCCCGTGATCTGGTGCAATACTTTGCAAGCTCCTGTTTAAAATAAAAAATGCAAAAATAGGTTTCTTTTTTTTTTTGTAAAAGATGAACTTCTTCTCCTTCACTGTACACTGTTTTAGAGGACATGCCCAGGTGTTGCCACCTTCTGTGATGTGGTTAAATTCAGTACATTTTTGTTTGTTTTCCATATAGCTGAGAGGACGCACAATTCGCGTTGACCACGTGTCAAATTACCGCTCCGCCTAAAGATGGCGACGATATAGATGAAGTGACCAAAACACTCCGGGAAAAAGGCTGCGGTGCAGAAATGCCCCCTTCGTCTTCAGAAGAAGAACCAGAGGAACCACAAAAGATGAAGAAACGTGAGTGCTTTCCCCGATCTCCCAGCTTGCATTTCATTCTTTTTCTTTACACAATTGTGCTGTTCCAACCTTGTGGTAATAGATTGGTGAAGGTCCCCCCCCCCCACCCCCAACTGTACAAAGCCAGCTCTATAAAGACATGGTTTGGTGTGGGGGGAACTTGAGTGCCCCGCATAGATCTCTGACCTCAACCCTAATTTGATAAGCTAAAAGCGAGCCGGAGACATCTCTACCTGACCTCACAAATGATCTTTGTGGCTGAATGGGCAGAAATTCCACAGACACCCTCCAAAATCCTTCTTAGAAGCGCGACATGTTTGGTACCTATTTATCTAACATCATCTTTCATATTATACAATAAAATTTGGGTGTATATTGTGTTTTGGGTTTTGTTGTTTAAATTCATTTAACCACTTATGGACCGCCGCACGCAGATATACGTCCTATGTTTGTTTGAAGAGGAATATCATTGTTATGGCAGCAGCTAGCTGCCATATCCCCGGTATCCTCTTCTTCGGCCGGTGGTCCGCTTTCCGATAAGAGTGGTCTCTGCGGCAGATTCGCCGCAAGATCACTTTTATCGGCGGGGGGAGATAACATTGCAGGGCGGAAGCGACGTCAAAACGTTACTTCTGCTCTTAAAGGGCCATATATATATATATATATATATATATATATATATATATATATATATATATATATAATATACTGTATTTATCGGCGTATAACACGCACTTTTTTCCCTTAAAATCAGGGGAAAATCGTGGGTGCGTGTTATACGCCGATCCCCGCTAATTGTGATCTATCGGAGCGATCGCAGCCGACATTCACATAGCGTGCAGTTTTAAATATGGCGGAGCTGAACGAGCGCCGCCGAAATCACAGTGACTGGGCGGAGCCGAGATACACATAGCCGACTGTACTCGGCTCTTTCCGGTGCCGCTCACTTTCACGCCCAGTCCCGCCATTGGACCTGTGTTATGTCCATCATAGGGCAGACTGGGCGGGACTGTGAGCGGCGCCGGAAAGAGCCGAGTACACTCGACTATGTGTATCTCGGCGGCGCTCGTTCAGCTCCGCCGAGTCCCTCCGAACTCCGCGGCGCCATATTTAAAACTACATGCTATGTGTATGTCGGCGGCGATCTGTCCAAGCGTGGACACTGGGGGCAAGGCTGCACTGACCACTGGGGGCAAGGCTGCACTGGGGGCAAGGCTGCACTGACAAGGCTGCACTGGGACAAAGCTGCACTGACAAGGCTGCAATGGACACTGGGGCAAGGCTGCGCTGACAAGGCTGCAATGGACACTGTGGCAAGGCTGCACTGACAAGGCTGCACTGGGGCAAGGCTGCACTGACACTGAAAAGGCTGCAATGACACTAACAAGGCTGCAGATGGACACGATAACGCTGCATTGATGGGCATTTTAATGTAAGTTTTTTTTCCTTAACTTCCCTCCTAAACTTGGGGCGCGTGTTATACGCCGATAAATACGGTGTGTATGTGTGTGTATATATATATATATATATATATATATATATATATATATATATATATATATATATATATATATATATATATATATATATATATATATATATATATATATATACATAAATAATATATGTATATATATATATATATATATATATATATATATATATATATATATATATTGACCCCACATCTCATATTTAAGAGGACCTGTCATGCTTTTTTTAAAGGGATGTTTACATTCTTTGTAATAGGAATAAAAGTGGCACAATTTTTTTTTTAAACAGTGTAAAAATAAAAGGTAAATAAATAAGAAAAAAAAAATTTTTTTAAACGCACCCCGTCCCGCCGAGCTCGCGTGCAGAAGCGAACGCATACGTGAGTAGCGCCCGCATATGAAAACGATGTTCAAACCATACATGTGAGGTATCGCCGCGATTGGTAGAGCGAGAGCAATAATTCTAGCCCTAGACCTCCTCTGTAACTCAAAACATGCAACCTCTAGAATTTTTTTTTAAACGTCGCCTATGGAGATTTTTAAGGGTAAAAGTTTGTCGCCATTCCACGAGCGGGGCGCAATTTTGAAGCATGACATGTTTGGTATCAATTTACTCGGCGTAACATCATCTTTCACAATATAAAAAAAAATTGGGCTAACTTTACTTTTGTCTTATTTTTTTTTTAATTCAAAAAAGAGTAATTTATTTCCAAAACAATGTGCACTTGTAAGACCGCTGCGCAAATACGGTGTGACAAGAAAGTATTGCAACATTTTATTCTCTAGGGTGTTAGAAAAAAAATGTATAATGTTTGGGGGTTCTAAGTAAATTTTCTAGCAAAAAGAAAAATGTTTTTAACTTGTAAACAACAAATCTCAAAAAGAGGCTCGGTCTTTAAGTGGTTAAAAAAAATTTTCAAAGAAATTGCGTTTGAAAAACCACTGCGCAAATACCATGTGACATAAAAAAATTGCAATGATCACCATTTTAATTGTTACTTGTAAACAAAAAGTGCCAGAAAAAGCCCCGGTATTCAGGTGGTTAAATTAATAACGTGAATTTTATCTCATAACAGATAAAAGGAAAAAACGAAAAAAGGACAGCCGCGAGCGTTCCAGCGAAAGAAGCGCGAGAATTACTGAGACAATTAAGCAAGAACGTGTGGATCCAGGGTATGAGGAATACAACACCAAACAGTCCAGGCAGGACAGAGATCAGAGGAGGGCTCCAGAAAGCGATAGTACTTCTGCTAAACCAGCAGCCTATGACAAGAAGTGTAAGGTAGAAGAAAAACCTCACACATCGGAGAGCAAACATCGGGACTATGAGGAAAAAACGGTCAAAGGAATTTAAAAGAAAAAGATGATTGTGGCGAATGTGCGTGTGGCTCAGAACGCAGTTTGCAAGGACTTTTAAGATCTGCGATTTGAGTTTGAAGGCAACAAGGTCTAAAAAAATTGTTCTGGAAAAGTAGCTCCTTTTGTTTTGTATATATAAAAAGAAGTTGTTGGACCATTTTTCTGTTTTTTCATAAAAAGTTTTTTATCTAAACGGTTTTAAGTAAATACTGCAGAATGATTGCGTTTTCAAGGGTTTGTATTGTGAATTGGCACGTAAAGCTGAAAAATCTGACCATAAGCAAATGCCAGTAGCCAGTAAGGTGGTTGACAGCAAATTGCAAACCCCATAGCATTATTATACCAGCATATAACGTAAAAGAAGCAATGGTGTAGACCAGGGATGTCAAACTTAATTTCATTGCAGTCTGCATCAGCATTATGGTTGCCCTCAAAGGGCCAGTAGTATCTAGGGTACGCTACGTACAGAGCGCAGGGTTCAAGGAATGCATTGAGTACAGGGTTCAAGATTGTGCTACATGCACAGTTCAGGAGTGCGCTACGTATAGAATGCAGGGTTTAGGGGTGTGCTGAGTGCAGGGTACAGGGTTGCATTACATACAGAGTTTAGGGGTGTGCAGCGTGCAGGGGTGATACAGAGTGTAGGGTTTGGGGGTGTGCAGGGGTGCATTACATATAGAGTGTAGGGTTTGGGAGTGTGCAGGGGTGCATTACATACAGAGTGTAGTGTTTGGGGGTGTGCTATGTGCAGGGTTTATGGGTGTGCTACATGCAGAGTGCAGGGTTTATGGGTGTTCTTCGTGCAGGGTTTAGGGGTGTGCAACCCCAACCCCCTACCTCCAGTTTCTGCCGGAGAGGAGGGTAAGACAACAAATTGCAAACCCATAACATTAATATACCAGCATATAACTGGAAAGAAATAAAGGTGTAGACCAAGGGTGTCAAACTAAATTTTATCACAGACCGCATCAGCAGTATGGTTGCCCTCAAAGAGCCAGTTGTATCTGGGGTGCGCTAAGTACAAAGTTCAGGGGTGTACTATGTACAGAGTGCAGGTTTTAGGGGTGAGCTACATACAGAGTGCAGGGCTTAGGGGTGTACTAAGTACAGGGTTCTGGAGTGCATTACATGCAGAGTTCAGGGGTGTGCTGCATACAGAGTTCATTGGTCATGGGGTACGTTATGTATAGAGTGCAGGGTTTAGGGGTGTGCTACGTCCAGTGCAGGGTTTAGGGGTGTGCTACGTAGAGAGTACAGGGTGTACAGGTTTATTACCTACAGAGTCAGAGTTCAGGGGTGTGTTGCATACAGAGTGCAGGGTTTAGGTGTGTGCTATGCACAGTTTGCAACCCCAACCCCCTCCTCCACCTTCTGTGTTTACAAGTTGCAGAAGGTGAGTACCGGAGGTGGCGGAATGGAGTTCCGCCACTTTCTGGCTGCAAAACTGGATGCGTGGGCCACATGACAAGGCTTGGTGGGTCGGATTTGGCCCGCAGGCCTTGTGTTTGACATATGTTTCAGACTTATCTGCCGCTCAGAAAATGGGAAAGGGTTTATTTTGGGTGGTATGAGTATGCAGTGTTTGGGTCCTAAAAAGCCTCCTCCTGCCCGTGATGGGTTGTGGATAGATGGGAGAACCCGTGGTCAAGCAAACAGCCTATGGAGAAGATAAAAGAAGTAGAGGAGAAAAAAGAGGGAGTCAAAGGAAAGGGAAAGGTTAGGGTTGCAATGGGATGGATCCAGGCCACCTCGTTCCCTTGCACATGGGGGAAAATTAGGGTGGTCAAATGTCCTAGAACAGAGGTCTCCAAACTTTCTAAACAAAGGGCCAGCTTACTGTCCTTCAGACTTTAGGGGTGCCGGATTGTGGCCATCAAGATTAGAAAACGTCCCAGCATCAGTGGGTGTAAACCATGCCTCATCTTTGGTGTCAGTGACCGGCATTATGCTCAATTGTTTGTGTCATTGGGAGGAATAGTGCCATGTGATTGGTGTGATGGAAATGAATAGTGCCCTATCATTGGTGTCACAGGGAGGAATACTGCCCCATCATTGGGAGGAATTGTGCCCCTCTGTTGGTTAGTCAATGAAATAGTACCCCAAGGGCCAGATAAAAGCAAGCAAAGGGCCACAGCTTTGACACCACTGTCATAAAATCCATTAAATGGGTACCAAGGAGTCCAGATATGTTTAATCGTACATGATGATCTTAGCTTATTTCTTATACAGTAAAAGCCAGGACCATGTTTCTATTGTAAGACTGGAGGACCACCAAACTTTGGCAAGAACCTGCTTGGGTGCAGTAAACAAAAAAGTTAAAAGTCGAGATTGTTCATAGTGGTTTCAAGCTCCAAAGAGCTTTTTTCGGGATACCTTTGCCCAAAAGTGTGTAGACCAGTTGGTAAACTTTGGTTCAATATCTCTTCATTTTGGAGGTATTACCACCATATGAGTGCCAGGAGCCCGACATCCCCTAAAACACACACCTGTAGAAGTCAGTACAAGCTTCACCAAACATTGTGGGACCATATACAGTAACTGGAGTTGGACTCCCTTGCCAGCACATTTCTAGAACAAGTGAGCTGTGGTTGGGCAAATTTGGCTCCAGTCCTGTTCCAAACTGGCGGCAAGCTTCCAGAGCTCAGCATATTGGGGGGGGGGGGGGGGGGGGGGGGGGGGGGAGTAGGGGCTTGCCCTTTTGTATATGTGGGGAATCCCCCGCCCCCAGCTCATTGGCTCGACACTGACAGGTTACTTATGAGTTTAGGCCAAACCTTGAGCCACAGCACAGCTCAACCCTACTTACCATTTAAAAAAACATTGTCACCGATGCAATCAAAAACTCATCCTTCTTGAATACAGACACCATTCGAACATTTATGCTTCTACAACTCCTCAACCAGGGGTACATCCATACAAAAGGGTGGGATAATCGTGATATCATTGACCTAATATGGCCACAGGATGTCATGAGCATCTCCATCCCTCTGTGTACCTGTAGCTGCAGGGCGGGGAATGTTTTAGACTCAACTCATTGGCTCAACGATGACATTTTTTTTACTTAATCGAATGCATCGTCAGATAAACCTGGTCCAGGCAAACCTTTCCAAATCTGTGTTTCTTCCTTCATCTACCAGGGGGGTCGGCAACCCGTTAATTGCGATCTACCTGTCGAGCGCGGGGGGCAGGTGACAGGTAGATCACGATCAGGTCCCTGTCCTGCCGACCCCGCAGGTGCTCCTTCCCCCACATCCCTGATTGACGAACAGCACAGAGACGAAATCTCATTTTGCCACGCCCCTGGCTCCACCCCTGACCACCCCCTTTTCCCTGCCCATTTAAACCCCACCTTTTTAATGAAGCGCCCATCAATGCAGCCTACCAGCGCCCATCAATGCAGCCTACCAGCGCCCATCAATGCAGCCTACCAGCGTCCATCAATGCAGCCTCTCCAGCACCCATCAAATGCAGCTTCACCAGTGCGCATAAAATGCAGCCTACCAGCACCCATCAATTCAGCCTACCAGTGCCCATAAATGCAGCCTACCAGCGCCCATGAAATGTAGCCTCACCAGTGCCCATCAATGGAGCCTACCAATGCCCATCAATTCATGTTTGCTTGCTTCCATTCATTCGGGAGTCAGGACACAGACACAGTCTTCCGCCGCCGCTGTGCCTCTGACACTATGTGCGAACGGAGCGGTGGCTGCCTACTGATGCTGAGACTTAGTTGCTTGCTGCAGAGAGAAGAGAGTAGAAACATCAGTGGCCGGGTGCCCTAGGCGGCTGACAGAACACGAAGGCAGCAGTGGACATCTTGTTACACCCAGGCCAAGTCTTGTATTTCACACTTATTTTAGCAGTAAACTCACCTTATATACTGAAATACAGTATTTTTAAATCTGTGACACGGTTTTGATGTTGAATTTGAAAAGCACCAACCAGCCCTGCAGTCAGAAGGTGGCGACAGCCATCTTGGTACACCCCGCACTGCTCAGCGCCAGACTGATAGTCATGAGGCGCCGAGGGACATTTTTCCACACCCTCACTTAGTTGCGGGGAATTAGTAAATTTCAGTATATAAGGCGAGTTACTGCTAAAAATAAGTGTGAAATACAAGAGTTGCCTTGGTGTAACAAGATGTCCGCTGCTGCCTTCGTGTTCTGTCAGTTTAGGAAACCTATTGGAACACATAGCGGCCATGTTGGAACGCATGGCGCATGTGCAATAAGAATTTTTGTTCGCAACGTCACTTCCGTTGCATTGTCTGATGGGTAGCGGTGTTCTCATAGAACAGAATGCATAGCGCAGTGGAATGCATGTTTGAACGCATAGCGCATGCGCAGTAAGTATACTGGCTTCCCACTGTTGTCTCCCAAGACCGGTGTTCTGTCACATTAGGTGACCCGTCCGATTTGGTAACAGAAGTGACGTTGCCAACAAAAATTGCTTACCGTGCATGCGCAATGCGTTCCAGCATGGCAGCTATTCGTTCCAATAGGTTTCTTCTGACAGAACACGAAGGCGGCAGCGGACATCTTGTTACACCCAGGCAAGTCTGGAATTTCACACTCGTTTTAGCAGTAAAGTCAGCTTATATAGTGTAATACAGTATTTGACATCTGTGATACTGTTTTCATTTGAAAACCAACCATCAGCAAGGCTGCAGTCAGAAAATGGTGACGGCCATCTTGGTACACCCTGCATTGCTCAGCAGCAAAATGATAGTCATAAAGGACAGACTGCATTTTATGACACCCTCATTCGGTCGCGTTGATGTACTGTATTTCTCTATATGTAAGCTGAGTTTACTGCTAAAATAAGTGTGACATTCAAGACTTGCGTGGGTGTAACAAGATGTCCGCTGCTGACTTCGTGTTCTGTCAGAATAAGAAACCTATTGGAAAGCATAGCGGCCATTATTGCGCATGTGCAGTAAGCAATTATTGTTGGTAACGTCACTTCTGTTACCAAATCTGATGGGTCACCTAATCTGAATCGGCAACCCGTCAGATGAGGTAACGGAAGTGACGTTCCCTCGCTACACTGGGACGGCCATCTTGGTTAGAGTTGCCCCCTCATCCCTTTAAAACCGAACACATAATAATTACACAGGTTCTGAGGCTAATTTAATGCTGATAAGTGAGTTTAATCACCACCCTAATCTGCCTCAGAACCTGTGTAATTAATATGTGTTCGGTTTTAAAGGGATGAGGCGGCAACTCTAATCTTGGTACGCCCCGCACTCGGCCGCAGTAAGCCTGCAGTCACAAGGCGGCAGCGGACATCTTTTTACACCCACCCAAGTCTTCATTTCACACTTATTTTTACCAGTAAACTGAGCTTATATAGATAAATACAGGATTTTGAAATCAGTCAGACTGTTTTGATGTTGAATTTTAAAAGCAGCGATGTTCTGTCAGATTAGTAAACCTCCAAGATCAGCAGGCTTGCCGCTGCTTTTAATCACTTAAGGAGCGAGGCCTTTTTTTGAGATTTGTTGTTTACAAGATAAAAACATTTTTTTTTGCTCGAAAATTACTTAGAACTCCCAAACATTATACTTTTTTTTTTTCTAACACCCTAGAGAATAAAATGGCGGTCGTTGCAATACTTTCAGTCACACCGTATTTGCGCAGCGGTCTTACAAGCGCACTTTTTTTGGAAACAATACACTTTTTTAAATTAAAAAATAAGACAAAATTAAAGTTAGCCCATTTTTTTATACTGTGAAAGATAATGTTATGCTGAGTAAATTGATACCCAACATGTCGCGCTTCAAAATTGCACCCGCTCGTGGGAATGGCGACAAACTTTTACCCTTAAAACTCTCCATAGGTGACGTTTAAAAAAAATTCTGCAGGTTGCATGTTTTAAGTTACAGAGGAGTTCTAGGGCTAAAATTATTGCTCTCGCTCTACCGATCGCGGCGATACCTCACATGTGTGGTTTGAACACCGTTTTCATATGCGGGCGCTGCTCACGTATGCATTCGCTTCTGCACACGAGCTCGGCAGGACGGGGCGCGTTTCAAATTTTAATTTTTTTTTTCTTATTTATTTTCCCTTTTTGTTTTTTATTTTTACACTGTTTTTTTAAAAAACAAAATTGTGTCACTTTTATTCCTATTACAAGTAATGTAAACATCCCTTGTAATAGAAAAAAAGCATGACAGGACCTCTTAAATATGAGATGTGGGGTCAAAAAGACCTCAGATCTCATATTTACACTAAAATGCAATAAATAGATAAAAAAATAAAAAATTTGTCATTTAAAAAAAAAAAAAAGTCCCTTTAAGAGCTATGGGCGGAAGTGACGTTTTGACGTCGCTTCCGCCCTGCAATGTTATGGAGACGGGTGGGGGCCATCTTCCCCTCACTCGTCTCCATGCCCAGCAAGGGTGCAAATCCGATCGCCTTCTGCCGCTGCTGACGGCTCCTTTAAGCGGCGGAGGGCACCGGAGCGCAGTGGGGGGGGGGGGGGATTTCAGTATATAAGCTCAGTTTACTGGTAAAAATACATGTGAAATACAAGACTTGGGTGTAAAAAGATGTCCGCTGCCGCCTTCTGACTGCAGGCTTACTGCGGACCAGTGCGGGGTGTAGCAAGATGGCTGCCGCAGTGTTGGGATGGAACCTCACTTCCATCACCTAAACGCATAGCGCATGTGCAGTAAGTATCAGGGCCGGACTGGCCTACCGGGATACCGGGAAATATCCCGGTAGGCTGGCTGCACACAGTACCGCTGGGGCCGCTCACAGTGCCTGTGTCAGCATCAGCAATCTAAAGAGCAGCAGCGGCGGCCGCCGCTGCTGCACTATGCCATGGCTGTGTGTCACTCACTGTCTGTGTGTGTCTCGGGGGGGGGGCGCTCACTGCCTGTGTCCTGACCTAAAGATCAGCGGCGGCCCTGCCTGTGTCACTCACTGTCTCCTCCATTCGGGCGCCGGCGCTCCGCCCACCACACTCAACATGCCTCGCTCTGTCTGTGTGCCTGTGGGGAGGAGCAGGAGAACGCCGTGCTGCTCCATTTTGCCTCGTCCCGCGCGGTGCTACAGCACAAGGTATTAAAAAATCTCTCTCTCTCTCTCTCTCTCTCTCTCTCTCTCTCTCTCTCTCTCCATCAAACACTGCCACTGTGCCCATAGATTGCCAACACTGTGCCCTGCCCATCAATTGCAGCCACTGTACCATCAAACGCTGCCACTGTGCCCATAGATTGCCAACACTGTGCCCTGCCCATCAAACGCAGCCACCGTACCCATCAATTGCAGCCACTGTACCATCAAACGCAGCCACTGTACCCATCAATTGCAGCCACTGTACCCAACAATTGCAGCCACTGTACCATCAAACGCAGCCACTGTACCCATCAATTGCAGCCACTGTACCCAACAATTGCCGCCACTGTACCATCAAACGCAGCCACTGTACCCATCAATTGCAGCCACTGTGATGGTACAGTGGCTGCGTTTGATGGGCACAGTGGCAGCGTTTAATGGGCACAGTGGCAGCGTTTAATGGGCACAGTGGTGGCAATTTATGGGTACAGTGGCTGTGTTTGATGGCACAGTGGATGCGTTTGATGGGCACAGTGGCTGCAATTGATGGGTACAGTGGCTGCGTTTGATGGTACAGTGGCAGCGTTTGATGGTACAGTGGCAGCGTTTAATGGGCACAGTGGTGGCAATTTATGGGTACAGTGGCTGCGTTTGATGGTACAGTGGCTGCGTTTGATGGTACAGTGGCTGCGTTTGATGGTACAGTGGCAGCGTTTAATGGGCACAGTGGCTGCAATTGATGGGTACAGTGGCTGCATTTGATGGTACAGTGGCTGCGTTTGATGGTACAGTGGCAGCGTTTAATGGGCACAGTGGTGGCAATTTATGGGTACAGTGGCTGCGTTTGATGGTACAGTGGCAGCGTTTGATGGTACAGTGGCTGCGTTTGATGGGCACAGTGGTGGCAATGTATGGGTACAGTGGCTGCGTTTGATGGTACAGTGGCTGCATTTGATGGTACAGTGGCTGCGTTTGATGGTACAGTGGCTGCATTTGATGGGCACAGTGGCTGTGTTTAATGGGCACAGTGGTGGCAATTTATGGGTACAGTGGCTGCGTTTGATGGCACAGTGGCTGCGTTTGATGGCACAGTGGCAGCGTTTAATGGGCACAGTGGGGGCAATTTATGGGTACAGTGGCTGCGTTTGATGGTACAGTGGCTGCGTTTGATGGTACAGTGGCAGCGTTTAATGGGCACAGTGGCTGCAATTGATGGGTACAGTGGCTGCATTTGATGGTACAGTGGCTGCGTTTGATGGTACAGTGGCAGCGTTTAATGGGCACAGTGGTGGCAATTTATGGGTACAGTGGCTGCGTTTGATGGTACAGTGGCAGCGTTTGATGGTACAGTGGCTGCAATTGATGGGTACAGTGGCTGCATTTGATGGTACAGTGGCTGCGTTTGATGGTACAGTGGCTGCGTTTGATGGTACAGTGGCAGCGTTTAATGGGCACAGTGGCTGCAATTGATGGGTACAGTGGCTGCATTTGATGGTACAGTGGCTGCGTTTGATGGTACAGTGGCAGCGTTTAATGGGCACAGTGGTGGCAATTTATGGGTACAGTGGCTGCGTTTGATGGTACAGTGGCAGCGTTTGATGGTACAGTGGCTGCGTTTGATGGGCACAGTGGTGGCAATGTATGGGTACAGTGGCTGCGTTTGATGGTACAGTGGCTGCGTTTGATGGTACAGTGGCTGCATTTGATGGGCACAGTGGCTGTGTTTAATGGGCACAGTGGTGGCAATTTATGGGTACAGTGGCTGCGTTTGATGGTACAGTGGCTGCGTTTGATGGGCACAGTGGCTGTGTTTAATGGGCACAGTGGTGGCAATTTATGGGTACAGTGGCTGCGTTTGATGGTACAGTGGCTGCGTTTGATGGTACAGTGGCAGCGTTTAATGGGCACAGTGGCTGCAATTGATGGGTACAGTGGCTGCGTTTGATGGTACAGTGGCTGCGTTTGATGGTACAGTGGCAGCGTTTAATGGGCACAGTGGTGGCAATTTATGGGTACAGTGGCTGCGTTTGAGGGTACAGTGGCTGCGTTTGAGGGTACAGTGGCTGCATTTGATGGGCACAGTGGCTGTGTTTAATGGGCACAGTGGTGGCAATTTATGGGTACAGTGGCTGCGTTTGATGGCACAGTGGCTGCGTTTGATGGCACAGTGGCAGCGTTTAATGGGCACAGTGGGGGCAATTTATGGGCACAGTGGCAGCGTTTAATGGGCACAGTGGTGGCAATTTATGGGTACAGTGGCTGTGTTTGATGGCACAGTGGATGCGTTTGATGGGCACAGTGGCTGCAATTGATGGGTACAGTGGCTGCGTTTGATGGTACAGTGGCAGCGTTTGATGGTACAGTGGCAGCGTTTAATGGGCACAGTGGTGGCAATTTATGGGTACAGTGGCTGCGTTTGATGGTACAGTGGCTGCGTTTGATGGTACAGTGGCTGCGTTTGATGGTACAGTGGCAGCGTTTAATGGGCACAGTGGCTGCAATTGATGGGTACAGTGGCTGCATTTGATGGTACAGTGGCTGCGTTTGATGGTACAGTGGCAGCGTTTAATGGGCACAGTGGTGGCAATTTATGGGTACAGTGGCTGCGTTTGATGGTACAGTGGCAGCGTTTGATGGTACAGTGGCTGCGTTTGATGGGCACAGTGGTGGCAATGTATGGGTACAGTGGCTGCGTTTGATGGTACAGTGGCTGCGTTTGATGGTACAGTGGCTGCGTTTGATGGTACAGTGGCTGCATTTGATGGGCACAGTGGCTGTGTTTAATGGGCACAGTGGTGGCAATTTATGGGTACAGTGGCTGCGTTTGATGGTACAGTGGCTGCGTTTGATGGGCACAGTGGCTGTGTTTAATGGGCACAGTGGTGGCAATTTATGGGTACAGTGGCTGCGTTTGATGGTACAGTGGCTGCGTTTGATGGTACAGTGGCAGCGTTTAATGGGCACAGTGGCTGCAATTGATGGGTACAGTGGCTGCGTTTGATGGTACAGTGGCTGCGTTTGATGGTACAGTGGCAGCGTTTAATGGGCACAGTGGTGGCAATTTATGGGTACAGTGGCTGCGTTTGATGGTACAGTGGCTGCGTTTGATGGTACAGTGGCAGCGTTTGATGGGCACAGTGGCTGCGTTTGATGGTACAGTGGCTGCGTTTGATAGTACAGTGGCTGCGTTTGATGGTACAGTGGCTGCGTTTGATGGTACAGTGGCAGCGTTTGATGGGCACAGTGGTGGCAATTTATGGGTACAGTGGTGGCGTTTGATGGGCACAGTGGCTGCAATTGATGGGTACAGTGGCTGCAATTGATGGGTACAGTGGCTGCAATTGATGGGTACAGTGGCAGCGTTTGATGGTACAGTGGCTGTGTTTAATGGGCACAGTGGTGGCAATTTATGGGTACAGTGACTGCGTTTGATGGTACAGTGGCTGCGTTTGATGGGCAAACGCAGCCACTGTACCCATAAATTGCCACCACTGTGCCCATTAAACACAGCCACTGTACCATTAAACCCTGCCACTGTACCATCAAACGCAGCCACTGTACCCATCAATTGCCACCACTGTGCCCATTAAACACAGTCACTGTGCCCAAACGCTGCCAGTGTACCCATAAATTGCTGCCACTGTGCCCCATCAAACGCAGCCACTGTACCCATTAATTGCAGCCACTGTGCCCATTAAACGCTGCCACTGTACCATCGAACGCAGCCACTGCACCCATAAATTGCCACCACTGTGCCCATTAAACGCTGCCACTGTGCCCATCAAACGCAGCCACTGTGCCCATTAAACGCAGCCACTGTACCCATAAATTGCCACCACTGTGCCCATTAAACACAGCCACTGTACCATCAAACGCAGCCACTGTACCATCAAATGCAGCCACTGTACCATCAAACGCAGCCACTGTACCATCAAATGCAGCCACTGTACCATCAAACGCAGCCACTGTACCCATAAATTGCCGCCACTGTGCCCATCAAACGCAGCCACTGTGCCCATCAAGCGCAGCCACTGTAACCATCAATTGCCGCCAGTTTGCCCCATCAATTGCCACCAGTTTGCCCATTAAATCCTGCCAGTGTCCCCCCCAACCGGCACTTACCTGTCTCAGGTCAGCGCGTTGCTCCACGCTCCTTCCGATAGGCATCCAATCACAGCGCCTGTCGCTTCAGCCAATCAGGTGACAGGTAACCAGACCCAGTGCACCTGATTGGCTGAGAGGCGGGTCAGTGTTAGGGAAGCGATTTATTTGATTTCTTAACACAGCACTGTGTAAGCAGCGAACGCACAGCAGTGTGCCCGCTGTTTACCAATTTGGAAGCCTATTAGAGCTGACGGCTCTAATCAGGCACTTCTAAAAACACCCCTGCCGCTGTAATTCACATGCCGATGCCCAACAAGGGTGCCGGACACCTGAATAGGGGGCGGCAGCAGCGACAATAGATAGATTCATGCAATGCATGAATCTGTCTATTGAAGATTGACGGGTGCAATGGACGCACCGCCACTGCCCAGTTGTATTTCCCCTGGGTGGGGAAATCCCACCATGTTTTACATTATACATTCCTATACACTGTGTGCCCTATAAAAAGGAGGTGGGCATTAAGGGACAGAGTGGTGTGCAGGCAATTTGTTTTATTTTTTGTGTGCATTACTGGGCACTTTCACCCCCTTCCTTCCCAGGCCAATTTTCAGCTTTCAGCCCTGTCACACTTTCAATGACAATTGCGCGGTCATACAACGCTGTTCACACAAATAGAGCTTTCTTTTCGTGGTATTTATTCACGACTCAGTTTTTTATTTTTTGCGATATAAGCGGGAAAAAAAGAGCGGAAATTTGGAAAAAAAAACAATATTTTCTTCTTTCTATTTTAAAAGAAATCCAATAAAATCTAATTTTGTCATAAATGTAAGCCAAAATGTATTCTGCTACATGTCTTTGGTAAAAAAATCATGTTAAGTGTATAATAATTGGTTTGTGTGATCACGGACATATGTACGCAGATGATCATTGGGACATATGATTTTATTGTTACATATGTGGGGGACAGGTTTTTTTACTGTGTGGGGACATGTGTGTGGGGACAGTGTTTTGGGGACTTTGTGTGTTTACATTGTTTTGGGACATGTGTGGGGACAGTAGGCTGGTGATCAATGTGTAAAAAGCTGTAAAAAACAGCTCATTCTCACTGATCACTGGCCGGCTGCAGAGATCCGCTCTCCTCTCCGACAACTTCCGTGTGAGGAGAGGAGAGCCAATTGCCTAGAAAACGGCTCTCTATTTACATCACATGATGGCTGTGATTCCACACAGCCGTCATGTGATCAGGAGGGCCAATCACAGAGCCCTATGTGCTTTTATATGTGTCTTATCTATATATAATGCACTCTTTAAATGTGCTTTAAAATACATGGTTTTCCATTTTATGAACAAGAAAATAATGACGCTATGCTGTTGGGCTGGTATAATAATGCTATGGGGCTGGTATGACATTTTTTCCAGGGCTGGTTTTCATTCCCAGTCCGGCCCTGGTAAGTATACTGGCTTCCCCCCTGTTGTCTCCGAAGTCCCGCCTGTCAAAACGATTGTTTGCTAGTTTCCTAGTATCCTAGCAACCAATAAGATGCTTGGAGGACTCCATTCATAGGAGGAAGTTGTCCTCCTTCAGAGCTCCTCCCCCTCACGTGACGTACTTCCTGCCTTCTTACTGACTACGGAAGGGGCAGGAGGGAGGGGACTTGGTGTGTGGACCGGCCGGGAGTATGAGGGGACCTGTGTGGATCGGGACATTGCTGATGATGTGAGTGAGGGTCCTGAGGGGGAAGGGTCTGCCCTGTACACAGAGGAGGGGGGAGGGGACAGGGATCACACTGAATCGGTGTACATAGCTCCCAACTGTCCCAGATTTCGAGGGACTGTCCCTCATTTGGAGCAATGACCCTCTTTCCTCCTCATTTGTCCCTCATTTTGGTCTGATCCATATGGTTGTATATAAAATGCACTATTTACCTTTCAAAAAGGGCTAAACCTTTCATCCAATTTCTACATTTCTGCATTTGTAAATTCCAAAGGCCAGTATAAAGGAATAATGGGGGTAAAAAAGCACTTGTGGGTTTAACCAATCATTTTTTTTTGTACAATTCTCCTTTAACCACTTCAATACCAGGCACTTAGACACCTTCCCGCCCAGGCCAATTTTCAGCTTTCAGCGCTGTTGCAATTTGAATGACAATTGCGCGGTCATGCTACACTGTACCCAAACTAATTTTTTATCATTTTGTTCCCACAAATAGAGCTTTCTTTTGGTGGTATTTGATCACCTCTGCGGTTTTTATTTTTTGCGCAACAAATAAAAAAAGACTGAAAATTTTTGAAAAAAAACACGTTTTTCTTTGTTTCTGTTAAAATTTTTTGTAAATAAGTACGTTTTCTTCTTCAATGACGGGCACTGATATGGCTGCACTGACGGGCACTGATACGGCGGCACTGATGGGCACCGATGAGGTGGCACTGATAGGCGGCACTGACGGGCACTGATAGGTGGCACTGGTATGCGGCACTGATGGGCACTCAGGCGGCACTGAAGGGCACTCGTAGGTGGCATTGATGGGCACTCGTAGGTGGCATTGATAGGTAGTTATGGGTGGCACTGATAGTTGGCACAGATGGGCACTGATAGGTGGGCACTGATGGGCACTGATAGGTGGGCACTGATGGGCACTGACAGGTGGCACCAATGGGCACTGATGGGTGGCACTGATGACACTGTTTGCAGTGATGCCCCTAAGGGTGGCATTGCTGGGCATCACTGCAACATAATGGTGCCAATCAGTGCCCATTTGTGGGCACTGATTGGCACAGATTGGGCACTAACTGGGCACATGTAGATGGCCATGGGGTACATACCTGGCCATCCACATTGCCCCTTCCCTGGTGGTCCTAGTGGCGATCCCTGGTGGTCCAGTGTGATGATCTGAGGGGGGGATGCGCTGATAAACAATCAGCACACCCCCCCCCCTGCCAGGAGAGCCGCCGATCGGCTCTCCTCTACTAACGTCTGTCAGACGCGAGTGAGGAAGAGCTGATCAACGGCTCTTCCTATTGACATCGTGATCAGCCGTGATTGGACACGGCTGATCACATGGTAAAGAGCCTCCGGCGGAGGCTCTTTACCAAGATCAGTGTAGCGGTGTGTCAGACTGACACACCAATCCACCGATCTCCGCGATGCGCGCCCCCGCGGGCGCGCGGCGGCATGTTATCCTGCTGGACATCATATGGTGCCCAATCAGGATAACTGAACCACCGCCCGGTCCTCATCTGCTATGGGCCGGGGCGGGAAGTGGTTAAGAGAGGCGTGGCAAGGGGTGTGTCCTATGCCTGCATACATTTGATGATAGGTGTCCCACATTCCCATCTCAGAAAGTTGCGAGGTATGGGTGTATTCTAGAGGGGGGAGAGAGGACATTCTCCCCCCGGGTCCTAGAACTGTACACTGATCTGCAACATCTCCCCATCTACAGAGATTGGGGGGGGGCATCCATCACCACACCATACACAGTACCTCTATCATGTCTGCAGTCTCTGACCATCTCTTGTATCATGTCTGCAGTCTCTGACCATCTCCTGTATCATGTCTGCAGTCTCTGACCATCTCTTGTATCATGTCTGCAGTCTCTGACCATCTCCTGTATCATGTCTGCAGTCTCTGACCATCTCCTGTATCATGTCTGCAGTCTCTGACCATCTCCTGTATCATGTCTGCAGTCTCTGACCATCTCTTGTATCATGTCTGCAGTCTCTGACCATCTCTTGTATCATGTCTGCAGTCTCTGACCATCTCCTGTATCATGTCTGCAGTCTCTGACCATCTCTTGTATCATGTCTGCAGTCTCTGACCATCTCTTGTATCATGTCTGCAGTCTCTGACCATCTCCTGTATCATGTCTGCAGTCTCTGACCATCTCCTGTATCATGTCTGCAGTCTCTGACCATCTCTTGTATCATGTCTGCAGTCTCTGACCATCTCTTGTATCATGTCTGCAGTCTCTGACCATCTCCTGTATCATGTCTGCAGTCTCTGACCATCTCCTGTATCATGTCTGCAGTCTCTGACCATCTCCTGTATCATGTCTGCAGTCTCTGACCATCTCCTGTATCATGTCTGCAGTCTCTGACCATCTCTTGTATCATGTCTGCAGTCTCTGACCATCTCTTGTATCATGTCTGCAGTCTCTGACCATCTCTTGTATCATGTCTGCAGTCTCTGACCATCTCCTCTATCATGTCTGCAGTCTCTGACCATCTCCTGTATCATGTCTGCAGTCTCTGACCATCTTTTGTATCATGTCTGCAGTCCCTGGAGGGAGCCTACAGAAGAGTCAAGAGAGGAAGTGCTGCCAGGACGGGTGTCATGGGAGGAGTCAGACGTTTGTGGACTGAGGGAAGGAGACCATTGGATGAAACCAGAACCACCAAGCTGGAGCCCAGAGAGGACCGTCTGGCTTAGCCCTGCATGGTGCACCTGAGAGGAGGTCAGTGACAGCGCTACAAGACCAGTCTGGGGGGAGGGGTGGCACTGATGTAAGGGGGAGTGAATACAGTAAGGTAAGGGGGCACTGATATAAAGGTTCCCTCTTATATTAGTAACCCCCCCCCCCCCTTACCTTAGTGCATTCACTCTGCAGAGGTGTTCTGTGGTCACCAGAGTCCCCCCCACATTACAGTTCCCATTATAAATGTAAGTTGGAACTCTGTGCTCAATAATGTAAAGGGGAAGTCAGTGGACTCTGATATAAGGTGATCTCTGGAGCTCCCCTTACATCACAGTTCCCCTTGTACTGTAAGGGGGAACTCTGTGCTGGCTGGGTTATAATAACCTGACCTTCATGTAAATAGGGAAATGATACTGACAACAATGATGGGGCACTATTCCTCCCACTGATACCAATGATGGGGCACTAATCCTCCCACCGATACCAATGATGGGGCACTAATCCTCCCACTAATACCAATGATGGGGCACTATTCCTCCCACTGATACCAATGATGGGGCACTATTCCTCCCACCGATACCAATGATGGGGCACTATTCCTCCCACCGATACCAATGATGGGGCACTATTCCTCCCACCGATACCAATGATGGGGCACTAATCCTCCCACTGATACCAATGATGGGGCACTAATCCTCCCACTGATACCAATGATGGGGCACTAATCCTCCCACTGATACCAATGATGGGGCACTAATCCTCCCACCGATACCAATGATGGGGCACTATTCCTCCCACTGATACCAATGATGGGGCACTATTGCTCCCACTGATACCAATGATGGGGCACTATTCCTCCCACCGATACCAATGATGGGGCACTATTCCTCCCACTGATACCAATGATGGGGCACTATTCCTCCCACTGATACCAATGATGGGGCACTATTCCTCCCACCGATACCAATGATGGGGCACTATTCCTCCCACCGATACCAATGATGGGGCATTATTCCTCCCACTGATACCAATGATGGGGCACTAATCCTCCCACCGATACCAATGATGGGGCACTATTCCTCCCACTGATACCAATGATGGGGCACTATTCCTCCCACCGATACCAATGATGGGGCACTAATCCTCCCACCGATACCAATGATGGGGCACTAATCCTCCCACCAATACCAATGATGGGGCACTATTCCTCCCACTGATACCAATGATGGGGCACTATTCCTCCCACTGATACCAAGGATGGGGCACTATTCCCCCAACTGATACCAATGATGGGGCACTATTCCTCCGACTGATACCAATGATGGGGCACTATTGCTCCCACTGATACCAATGATGGGGCACTATTCCCCCCACCGATACCAATGATGGGGCACTATTCCTCTCACCGATACCAATGATGGGGCACTATTCCTCCCACTGATACCAATGATCGGGCACTATTCCTCCCACTGACACCAATGATGGGGCACTATTGCTCCCACTGACACCAATGATGGGGCACTATTCCTCCCGCTAACACCAATGATGGGGCACTATTCCTCCCGCTAACACCAATGATGGGGCACTATTCCTTCCCACTGATACCAATGATGGGGCACTATTGTTCCCTCTGACACCAATGATGGGGCACTATTCCTCCCACTGATACCAATGATGGGGCACTATTCCTCCCACTGATACCAATGATGGAGCACTATTCCTTCCCACTAACACCAATGATGGGGCACTATTCCTCCCCCTCCCACTATCCTCCCCATAGGAGACCCCTTCTTTATTGGATTATCAAAAATCGCTATTGTTTATATTGTTATTACAATGCTGATATTATAATGTGAAATGTATGCTGTGGCCACTCAAATGTCAGTTCATCAGAAACTGGCCAACCGGAAATCGTAAACATTGGAAGAAGTGTATATATATATATATATATATAATGTTTGGGGGTTCTAAGTAATTTTCTAGCAAAAATACAGATTTTTACTTGTAAACAAAAAGTGCCAGAAAAGGAACTTCAATTCTATAAATTACAGGAGGATATCCAATCCTATCACTGGGACCCCCATGGATGTCCCCTCTGCCTGTACGCCCCTCTTCTACCTCTGTCCCTCACACACCCCGCCCCTTCCTGTTAATCAAACACCAAGCTCCACCCCTTCCTGTCAACCAAACACCAAGCCCCGCCCCTTCCTGTCAATCAAACCCCCAGCCGCGCCTTCCCACCTCCTCCCTCTGCCAGGATCTCCTCTCTCAGTACCCGCCCTCTGGCCACCTTCCTGCCAACCCCAGGTGGGGGGGGCGTGGCCCCCATTTAGAGGCTCATTCACATGGGTGGAAACTGTTTGGGAGGTGAAACCATCACCTCCTATTATTATATATATATATATATATTACTATTATAGTATTATTATAATCTATGGGTTGGTGTTTCTGTCCATCCATTCCTGAGATTTACACAGCTCCGCCATATAACACACAGAACCCCATCACACAGACAGGGACCCCTACCTTAGAGGTTCATTCACATGGCAGGAAAGTGTTCAGGATAAGGGGATGGGGGTACCACCTCCTCCTATTATTATATAAATATTACTATTTTATTATTATATTTTATGGATTGGTGTTTTTCCATCCAGTCCTGAGATTTACACAGCTCCGCCATGTAGCACACAGAACTCCATCACTCAGACAGGAGCCACCACCTTCACACAGATAATAGGGCGCTCAGGAGGAGAAACCACCATCCTCCTATTACTATATATATTATATGGATTGGTGTTTCTGTCCATGCAGTCCTGAGATTTACACAGCTCCGTCACAGAACACCATCACACAGACAGGGCCCATCGCTTAAAGGCTCATTCACAAGGGTGTTTGGGAGGGGAAACCATCCCCTTCTATTATATATATATTATCATTGGTGTTTCTGCCCATCCAGTCCTGAGATTTACATTATTTTTTCTTCGTTTCGGTTATAAAATTCAGCAAATTAGTCATTTTTCTTCATAAATTTCGGCCAAACTTTATACTGCTACATATCTTTGGTAAAAAATAATCCAAATCAGTGGATATTATTTGGTCTTTGTGAAAGTTATAGGGCAGTGATGGAGAACCTTGGCACCCCCAGATGTTTTGGAACTACATTTCCCATGATGCTCACCTACACTGCAGAGCGCATGAGCATCATGGGAAATGTAGTTCCAAAAGGTTGCCAAGATGCCAAGGTTCACCAATCACTGTTATAGAGTCTACAAGCTATGGTGCCAATCATTGAAAATCGATCACACATGATGTACTGACGGCCGATCTCATCTCTTGAGGCCCTAACAAACCTGGAAAGTACAAATACCTCCAAATGACCCCTTTTTGGAAAGTAGACAGTCCAAGGTATTTAGTAAGAGGCATGGAGAGTCACCCCCCAACGTATATTCTATGAGTCTTTTGAACGGTTCATTTTTTCCCACAATTCTTTGCAAAATTAAGATTTTTCTTTTCTTTTTTTTTTATTGACAAAATTGTCATATTAACAGGTTATTTCTCTCACATGGCCTGTGCATACCACAAATGACACCCCAAAATATATTCTGCTACTCCTCCTGAGTACGGGGATACCACATGTGTGAGACCTTTACACTTCCTGGCCACATACAGAGGCCCAACATTCAGGGAGCACCTTCAGGTGTTCTAGGGACATAAATTACACATCTAATTTCCTGACAACCCATCACACTTTTGAAGGCCCTGGAGCATCAGGACAATGGAAACGCCCTCAAAATGACCCCATTTTGGAAAGAAACCCCAACGTATATTCTATGAGGCATAATGAGTCTTTTGAACATGTCATTTTTCCCCCCGCAAGTTTTTGGAAAATGTGGAAAGAAAATGAAAACACATTTTTCTACGCATTTTTTTTTACACATTTCTACGGCACTGATGAGCATCCACTGATAGGGTGGCACTGATGAGCACTCACTGATGGGCACTGTATTGGCACTAATGGGCACATTAGTGGCACTGACGGGGCACTGTAGAGCACAGATGTTCACTGATGGGGCACTGCTGGACACAGATGTGGCACTGTTGGGTACTAATGTGATGCTGATGGGACACAGATGTGCACTTATGGGGCACTGCTGGGTACTGATGTGACACTGCTGGGGCACTGTAGGGCACTGCTGGGAAAAAAATGTGGCACAGCTGGGTACTGTTGTGGCACTAATGGGGCACAGATGGGTGTTGATGGGGCACTGCTTGGGTACTGATCTGGCACTACTAGGTACTGATGTGGCACTGCTGGGGCACAGATGGCACTGATGGGGCACAGATGGGCACTGATGGGACAGTGCTGATTACTGATGTGGCACAGATTGGCACTGATGGGGCACTGCTGGGTACTGATGTGGCACAGATGGGTACTGATGTGGCACTGCTGGTTACTGATATGGCACTGATGGGGCACTGCTGGGTACTGATGTGGCACAGATGGGTACTGATGTGGCACTGCTGGTTACTGATACGACACTGATGAGGCACTGCTGGGTACTGATGTGGCACAGATGGGTACTGATGTGGCACTGCTGGTTACTGATATGGCACTGATGGGGCACAGATGGGCACTGATGTGGCACTGCTGGGTATTGATGTGGCACTGAAGGACACTGCTGGGCACTGATGTGGCACTGCTTGGCACTTGGAATACATGCAAAAAAGTCAAGCAGCCTCACCCTCCTCTGCTTACACGATCGGTGTGAGGAGAGGAGAGAACCGGAAATTACGCCAGTTCGGTGACAGTGATCCCTCTGGATCCGCTGGATGGAGAAATCACGTGGTAAAGGGCCGCTGGGATTGGTCCTTTACCCCGCTCCCTGACGAGCTGGGTCCCGAGTATCCAGCGAGCAAGGACACTCCTGTGTGCGGCGATCATCACTGTACGCCCTCCCAGAATTATCTGACCACGCTGTAGCCGTCATTCGGCTATGGCCCGGTCGGCAAGTGGTTAAAGTTCATGTTTGTGTAAAGGCAGGCGTCCCAATACTTTTGGTTATATAGTGTATGTGTGATTGGACAGAGGTGGGGAGAGAGGAACAGGACTACCTAGGAAGACAGGATAAAGTACATTGTACAATTTACACCCTGCAGTTAGCAGACAAGGCAGCCATCTTGGCAATTGCGTTGGCCGGGAATCGGACCCGGGTCAGCTGCTGTATAAGCAGCTATGCTCACCACTGCACCACCAACGCGAGGAATGTCTTTGGAGGGTGGGAGGAAAGAACCTATATGCAGCTCCCCCCCAGCCCCCCACATACTTACCTGAGCTCCATCTTGATCCAGCGCTGTGCCTGAGAGCAGTAGCTCTCTCTCTCCTCACTGGACAGAGAGTCAGCAGTGGGAGCCAATCACAGCCAGTGAGTAGGGGGTGGGGCCGAGCCATGCTCTGTGCTTCAATGGACCGCATAGCAAGCGGCTTTCTATGGGGTGCACTGGGCAAAGGGGAGGAGCCAGGAGCGCCAGCAGGGAACCCAAAAAGGGGAGGATCGCGGCTGCTCTATGCAAAACTATTATAGAGAGCAGGCAAGAATAACATGTTTGTAAACCTCATTTTTTTCTGTCTTACGTCAGGCCCAGGAGGAAGAGAGCGTGCCCGGGCTTCATAAGCTCCTTTTATAATCCCTCCCAGCAACCTTTAGGCCACTGCAAGGATCCCTGGGATTTGTAGTCTTAGAGTACGGGAATATATAACAGCAGATTCCAGAAGGACTATACGCCCCAAAACTCACTCTGCTGGCGCACAGGTATGAGGTCACTGGCTGTCGAATAATCACGGGACCAACAATATTCAAAACACTGGAAGGTGCGAAGCTTTCTGGATACAGTTCACATCGCTACATAGGGAGGGATAATATTGGGGTTACAGGGGGGGTTATTCTTGGGAATATAGGGAGGGATAGTATTGGGGTTACAGGGAGGGTTATTCTTGGGGATATAGGGAGGGATAGTATTGGGGTTACAGGGAGGGTTATTCTTGGGGATATAGGAAGGGATAGTATTGGAGTTACAGGGAGGGTTATTATTGGGGATATAGGGAGGGATAGTATTGGGGTTACAGGGAGGGTTATTCTTGGGGTTATAGGAAGGGATAGTATTGGGGTTACAGGGAGGGTTTCTCTTCAGGATATAGGGAGGGTTAGTATTGGGGTTACAGAGAGGGTTACTCTTGGGGATATAGGGAGGGATAGTATTGGGGTTACAGGGAGGGTTATTCTTGGGGATATAGGGAGGGATAGTATTGGGGTTACAGGGAGGGTTATTCTTGGGGATATAGGGAAGGATAGTATTGGGGTTACAGGGAGGGTTATTCTTGGGGTTATAGGAAGGGTTAGTATTGGGGTTACAGGGGGGTTATTCTTGGGGATATAGGAAGGGATAGTATTGGGGTTACAGGGAGGGTTACTCTTGGGGATATAGGAAGGGATAGTATTGGGGTTACAGGGAGGGTTATTCTTGGGGATATAGGAAGGGATAGTATTGGGGTTACAGGGAGGGTTATTCTTGGGGATATAGGGAGGGATAGTATTGGGGTTACAGGGAGGGTTATTCTTGGGGATATAGGGAAGGATAGTATTGGGGTTACAGGGAGGGTTATTCTTGGGGTTATAGGAAGGGTTAGTATTGGGGTTACAGGGGGGTTATTCTTGGGGATATAGGAAGGGATAGTATTGGGGTTACAGGGAGGGTTACTCTTGGGGATATAGGAAGGGATAGTATTGGGGTTACAGGGAGGGTTATTCTTGGGGATATAGGAAGGGATAGTATTGGGGTTACAGGGAGGGTTATTCTTGGGGATATAGGGAGGGATAGTATTGGGGTTACAGGGAGGGTTATTCTTGGGGATATAGGGAGGGATAGTATTGGGGTTACAGGGAGGGTTATTCTTGGGGATATAGGAAGGGATAGTATTGGGGTTACAGGGGGGTTATTCTTGGGGATATAGGGAGGGATAGTATTGGGGTTACAGGGAGGGTTATTCTTGGGGATATAGGGAGGGATAGTATTGGGGTTACAGGGAGGGTTACTCTTGGGGATATAGGAAGGGATAGTATTGGGGTTACAGGGGGGTTATTCTTGGGGATATAGGAAGGGATAGTATTGGGGTTACAGGGAGGGTTATTCTTGGGGATATAGGGAGGGATAGTATTGGGGTTACAGGGGGGTTATTCTTGGGGATATAGGAAGGGATAGTATTGGGGTTACAGGGAGGGTTATTCTTGGGGATATAGGGAGGGATAGTATTGGGGTTACAGGGAGGGTTATTCTTGGGGATATAGGGAGGGATAGTATTGGGGTTACAGGGAGGGTTATTCTTGGGGATATAGGAAGGGATAGTATTGGGGTTACAGGGGGGTTATTCTTGGGGATATAGGGAGGGATAGTATTGGGGTTACAGGGAGGGTTATTCTTGGGGATATAGGGAGGGATAGTATTGGGGTTACAGGGAGGGTTACTCTTGGGGATATAGGAAGGGATAGTATTGGGGTTACAGGGGGGTTATTCTTGGGGATATAGGAAGGGATAGTATTGGGGTTACAGGGAGGGTTATTCTTGGGGATATAGGGAGGGATAGTATTGGGGTTACAGGGAGGGTTATTCTTGGGGATATAGGAAGGGATAGTATTGGGGTTACAGGGGGGTTATTCTTGGGGATATAGGGAGGGATAGTATTGGGGTTACAGGGAGGGTTACTCTTGGGGATATAGGGAGGGATAGTATTGGGGTTACAGGGAGTGTTATTCTTGGGGATATCGGGAGGGATAGTATTGGGGTTACAGGGAGGGTTATTCTTGGGGATATAGGGAGGGATAGTATTGGGGTTGCAGGGAGGGTTATTCTTGGGGATATAGGGAGGGATAGTATTGGGGTTACAGGGAGGGTTATTCTTCGGGATATAGGAAGGGATAGTATTGGGGTTACAGGGAGGGTTATTCTTGGGGATATAGGAAGGGCTAGTATTGGGGTTACAGGGAGGGTTATTCTTGGGGATATAGGGAGGGCTAGTATTGGGGTTACAGGGAGGGTTATTCTTGGGGATATAGGGAGGGATAGTATTGGGGTTACAGGGAGGGTTATTCTTGGGGATAAAGGAAGGGATAGTATTGGGGTTACAGGGAGGGTTATTCTTGGGGATATAGGAAGGGATAGTATTGGGGTTACAGAGAGGGTTATTCTTGGATATAGACAGGGCTAGTATTGGGGTTACAGGGAGGGTTATTCTTGGGGATATAGGGAGGGCTAGTATTGGGGTTACAGGGAGGGTTATTCTTGGGGATATAGGGAGGGAGAGTATTGGGGTTACAGGGAGCGTTACTCTTGGGGATATAGGGAGGGATAATATTGGGGTTACAGGGAGGGTTATTCTTGGGGATATAGGGAGGGATAGTATTGGGGTTACAGGGAGGGTTACTCTTGGGGATATAGGGAGGGATAGTATTGGGGTTACAGGGAGGGTTATTCTTGGGGATATAGGGAGGGATAGTATTGGGGTTACAGGGAGGGTTATTCTTGGGGATATAGGAAGGGATAGTATTGGGGTTACAGGGAGGGTTATTCTTGGGGATATAGGGAGGGATAGTATTGGGGTTACAGGGAGGGTTATTCTTGGGGATATAGGGAGGGATAGTATTGGGGTTACAGGGAGGGTTATTCTTGGGGATATAGGGAGGGATAGTATTGGGGTTACAGGGAGGGTTATTCTTGGGGATATAGGGAGGGATAGTATTGGGGTTACAGGGAGGGTTACTCTTGGGGATATAGGGAGTGATAGTATTGGGGTTACAGGGAGGGTTACTCTTGGGGATATAGGAAGGGTTAGTATTGGGGTTACAGGGAGGGTTACTCTTGGGGATATAGGGAGGGATAGTATTGGGGTTACAGGGAGGGTTACTCTTGGGGATATAGGGAGTGATAGTATTGGGGTTACAGGGAGGGTTATTCTTGGGGATATAGGGAGGGCTAGTATTGGGGTTACAGGGAGGGTTACTCTTGGGGATATAGGAAGGGTTAGTATTGGGGTTACAGGGAGGGTTACTCTTGGGGATATAGGGAGGGTTAGTATTGGGGTTACAGGGAGGGTTATTCTTGGGGATATAGGGAGGGATAGTATTGGGGTTATAGGGAGGGTTAGTGTTAGAGAGAGCTATATAGTATATAGTAAATACTATATAGTAAACAGCAGGCTTTTTTTCAGCCAAGTTGCTAAGGATAGCCTAGAAAATACCTGAAAATGAGCTGAGTGCTCCACCTACTGGCTGAAAATGAGAATACAAAACAATCATTTTCTTGTGCAAAAAAATATATTATTCAAAATGCTTAACAAAACACATACATAAACACATTCCTTTTGATTTAAATTTTATTCCATCAGCATTTAATTTGCACAGCAGATTTCTCCCTGGGGACACAAAGTGGTTAGCGGTCGAGGCAGCCATGTTGGCAATTGCGTTGGCCGGGAATCGAACCCGGGTCAGCTGCTGGATAAGCAGCTATGCTCACCACTGCACCACCAACGCGAGGAAAGTTTTTGAAGTGTGGGAGGAAAAAACCTGGGAATGGGGAGGTGAGGATGACGCTGGATCCCAGTGCTGCAAATATGTCTGGTCTTGTCACAGTGGCAACATATAGCAGCTTACCAATTCCTCTGTGATACGTATCATTGTTGGGTAGCAAGTTTTCTCCTTCAGTGCTCTTTCGATAGCCTGGTTCCATAGACATTTCACTTCCTTTGCATATTGCATATGGAATTGTTGCAAGATTTCGCAGATTTTCTGAGAACTTCCATCTTTTTCTCTCTCTATTTGGATACCCAGATTGTAGCTAATGTCCCCAAGTTCTTTGATTTCAAAATTTTCTTTCAGCTTGTGAACTATCTGATTGTAATCCCCTTCTTGTTCAAAACAGGTTATAAATGTCATCAACATAGATAAGGATGTATATCCATCTGTCTTCTTGATTCCTGGAGTAGAGACCCCCGTCTGCTTTACATCTTGAGAATCCCTCTTTAGTAAGTACTTTGTTCACTTTCGCATTCCACATCCTTGCAGATTGTATAAGACCGTAGATGCTCTTCTGATGTTTACACACAAGGTTGTCCCCTTTCTCAAACCCTGGTGGTCGCTCTATCTAGAGATCTTCCTTAATGTCTCCATGTCTAGGTATTTCACTTGCCTGATGCCTGATATTTCACTTGCCTGATGTTGAAAGCAACCTGTTCTTCTTTAAAAGTGCCCTACGATATGATAAAAAGTACTTTGTTTTCTCTATAGTTGTTCCAATCCCTTTGGTATTTTTAGGTTTTTTATGTTTGATGTCTTTATCAGCTTTAGCCAAAAACCTTTGTATTTGAGCAGATTTTTCTTTGTATTCTGACGTATCTTTGAATGGACTCCATTTTTCTTTTAATTCAGCTATTTTTGTGGCTATTTTTTGGAGTTGGAGCAGTGTGACCGCATGCAAACGGAGGTGTACCAGAGTCACAGGGTCTAAGGAGCCACCTGGTCTTCACCAGAGCCACTGGAGGTGTGGATGTTGCGCTGCAAGGCAGCTCCCAGGTTGCGGCTCTCTAGCACACCCGTGCGGGCACAGTGCATCCAAATAGGCGTAATACTACCTAGGTCCAGGTATTATTGTGTCCACTGACACCATTGTTGGTGGTTAATATTGCTTCTACTGACCTCTTATCCTTTACAAGCAAGGAAACTTCCATTTTTATTTCTGTTTGATCTGCAGTTCTCATGGTGATCAGCCATGATACCAGCCATATGATGTGTTTATAGTTTGGTTGAAAGCAACCTGTTCTGCTTTAAAAGTGCTCTATAATATGATAAAAAGTACATTTGAAAATTGATAGTCCTTCAGTCTGTTAGATACCATGCTGCCAGGTTCTGACAACTGGCTAGGTGCTCTGCCACCTGGCTGAGTGCCCTGCTGTTGGGGTCTGGAAGCAGGCTGAGTGCCCTGCTGTTGGGGTCTGGAAGCAGGCTGAGTGCCCTGCTGTTGGGGTCTGGAAGCAGGCTGAGTGCCCTGCTGTTGGGGTCTGGGAAGCTGGCTGAGTGCCTTGCTGTTGGGGCCTGGAAGCTGGCTGAGTTTTCCCGCAGGTCAGATCCTTTAACAAGTACAACATTTGGAACTTGCAGCTCCACAGGGCAGAAAATATCCCAATGCTGGGATCCCATGGACCATCTGCAGGCTTAACGTGGAGTCCCCTAACCCATACTGCTTTTCATTTTACCAGTCACCCAGGTCTTTCCAAGGAATTGGTTCCCCAGCATAGGTCCCCTAAACACCTCTACTACTGGAGCTGTAAGTGTATTTTAACAGTCACCCAGGTCTTACCAAGACATTGGTTCCCCAGAAAAGGTCCCCTAATGCCCTTGGAGTGGCAGGGGCACACATTACAACTGGATCAGGACAAACTTTAGATAGAAATCTGCCCTTACCCAGAACACCTCTACTACTGGGGCTGTAAATTTAAGTTTTTTTTTAACAGTCACCCAGGTCTTACCAAGACATTGGTTCCCCAGAAAAGGTCCCCTAATGCCCTTGGAGTGGCAGAGGCACACATTACAACTGGATCAGGACAAACGTCAGATGGAAATCTGCCTTTACCCAGAACACCTCTACTACTGGAGCTGTAAGTGTAAGTATATTTTAACAGTCACCCAGGTCTTACCAAGACATTGGTTCCCCAGAAAAGGTCCCCTAATGCCCTTGGAGTGGCAGGGGCACACATTACAACTGGATCAGGCCAAACTTTAGATAGAAATCTGCCCTTACCCAGAACACCTCTACTACTGGAGCTGTAAATGTATTTTAACAGTCACCCAGGTCTTTTCAAGACATTGGTTCCCCAGCAAAGGTCCCCGAACACTCTTGGAATCGCAGAGGCACACATTACACCAGGACAAAATTCAGATGGAACTCTGCCCTTACCCCGAACACCTCTACTACTGGAGCTGTAAATAAAAAGCAGAAATCTGGACCACCAGGCTTTGACACAACCTAAGCAAATGGCGCATGAAAGTTGACTACAGGAATCTTGGACCAAACGGGTAACCCATGCCAGGCATGCAACATGCATGGAGATGCAGAGGTATTAGACCTCTGGAGTTGGTGATATCTTGACCCTAGTACCAGAGACTGACTGGGCAGCAGGCACAAAACTAGCAGAGGCAGACTGGGCAGCAGGTGGTATATAAGCAACATCAGGCTTGTCAGCAGATAAAGGATCAGTGGCATATGGCTGGGCAACAGGTTAAATAACAATGGATTCAAGCTGGATAGCAGGTAAAGGATTAGTAGTGTCAGCATGAACAGTAGAAGATCAGTGGCACCAGATTTGATAGCTGGTGGCGTATCCATGAAGTCAGGCTGGTCAGTGGGTAAAGGATCAGTGGAATCTGGCTGGGCAGCAGGTGAAGTACCAATGGATTCAAGCTGGATAGCAGGTAAAGGATTAGAAGTGTCTCTATGTGCTGGGGAGAGAGGGAGGAAAGGAGGCTCTGTGCACTCCTTTCTTTCTTTCTTTCTTTCTTTCTTTCTTTTTCTTTTTTTTTTTTTCTTTCTTTTTTTTTTCTTTCTTTCTTTTTTTTTTCTTTCTTTTTTTTCTTTCTTTTTTTCTTTCTTTTTCTTTCTTTCTTTCTTTTTCTTTTTCTTTCTTTTTCTTTTTTTTTTCTTTCTTTTTTTCTTTCTTTTTTTCTTTTTTTTTTTCTTTCTTTTTTTCTTTCTTTTTCTTTCTTTCTTTCTTTCTTTCTTTCTTTCTTTCTTTCTTTCTTTCTTTCTTTCTTTCTTTCTTTCTTTTTCTTTTTCTTTTTCTTTCTTTCTTTCTTTCTTTTTCTTTTTTTTTTCTTTCTTTTTTTCTTTTCTTTCTTTCTTTCTTTCTTTCTTTCTTTCTTTCTTTCTTTCTTTCTTTCTTTCTTTCTTTCTTTCTTTCTTTCTTTCTTTTTCTTTTTCTTTTTCTTTCTTTCTTTCTTTCTTTCTTTCTTTCTTTCTTTCTTTCTTTCTTTCTTTCTTTCTTTCCCCGCCCCTTATGACATCACCGCCCGAGGCATGTCACCACCAAAAGCAGCAGCATGTGTCACCACCAAATGCAGCAGCTTATGTCACCACCAAATGCTGCAGCTTATGTCACCACCAAATGCTGCAGCTTATGTCACCACCAAATGCAGCAGCTTATGTCACCACCAAATGCTGCAACTTATGTCACCACCAAATGCAGCAGCTTATGTCACCACCAAATGCTGCAGCTTATGTCACCACCAAATGCTGCAGCTTATGTCACCACCAAATGCTGCAGCCTATCTCACCATCAAATGCTGCAACTTATGTCACCACCAAATGCAGCAGCTTATGTCACCACCAAATGCTGCAGCTTATGTCACCACCAAATGCTGCAGCCTATCTCACCATCAAATGCTGCAACTTATGTCACCACCAAATGCAGCAGCTTATGTCACCACCAAATGCTGCAGCTTATGTCACCACCAAATGCTGCAGCCTATCTCACCATCAAATGCTGCAACTTATGTCACCACCAAATGCAGCAGCTTATGTCACCACCAAATGCTGCAGCTTATGTCACCACCAAATGCTGCAGCCTATCTCACCATCAAATGCTGCAACTTATGTCACCACCAAATGCAGCAGCTTATGTCACCACCAAATGCTGCAGCTTATGTCACCACCAAATGCTACAGCCTATCTCACCATCAAATGCTGCAACTTATGTCACCACCAAATGCAGCAGCTTATGTCACCACCAAATGCTGCAGCTTATGTCACCACCAAATGCTGCAGCCTATCTCACCATCAAATGCTGCAACTTATGTCACCACCAAATGCAGCAGCTTATGTCACCACCAAACGCTGCAGCTTATGTCACCACCAAATGCTGCAGCCTATCTCACCATCAAATGCTGCAACTTATGTCACCACCAAATGCAGCAGCTTATGTCACCACCAAATGCTGCAGCTTATGTCACCACCAAATGCTGCAGCCTATCTCACCATCAAATGCTGCAACTTATGTCACCACCAAATGCAGCAGCTTATTTCACCACCAAATGCTGCAGCTTATGTCACCACCAAATGCTGCAGCCTATCTCACCATCAAATGCTGCAACTTATGTCACCACCAAGTGCAGCAGCTTATGTCACCACCAAATGCTGCAGCTTATGTCACCACCAAATGCTGCAGCCTATCTCACCATCAAATGCTGCAACTTATGTCACCACCAAGTGCAGCAGCTTATGTCACCACCAAATGCTGCAGCCTATGTCACCACCAAATGCTGCAACTTATGTCACCACCAAATGCTGCAGCTTATGTCACCACCAAATGCTGCAGCCTATCTCACCATCAAATGCTGCAACTTATGTCACCACCAAATGCAGCAGCTTATGTCACCACCAAATGCTGCAGCTTACACCAAATGCAGCAGCCTGTGTCACCACCAAAGCAGGCGAATATAATAAACGCACATGAATATAAGAAAAGCACACAAATATAAGAAAACCACACAAATATAAGAAAAGCACACAAATATAAGAAAAGCACACTGATAAAAACTGGCTCATGTGCGCCCAGCCTGAAGGGGTGTGAACTAGACTTAGGCAATTGGGAAAAACTGAACATTTGGCTCTATGATGTTGTCATGAGCCTCCTCATAATACAGGGCCAGGGTGTAAGTCCACTGTCCTGTCTCTCTGGTGGTAGAAATATGTCACATAGGTGTTGCTGCGCCTCTGGCTCTATGGCGTTGTTATGAGCCTCTTCATGGTACATCGGCCATGGTGTAAAGAGATTCTCCTGGCTGTATGCCGTTGGGAAGAAGTCCTGTGGTGGCTCCTGAATCTGACTAACTCTCTTGCAGCCAAAGTCATAGATATTATTCTGCTCCTCTGGCTCTATGACGTTGTTATGAGCCTCTTCATGGTACATCGGCCACGGTGTAAAGAGATTCTCCTGGCTGTATGCCGTTGGGAAGAAGTCCTGTGGTGGCTCCTGAATCTGACTAACTCTCTTGCAGCCAAAGTCATAGATATTATTCTGCTCCTCTGGCTCTATGAGGTTGTTATGAGCTTCTTCATGGTACATCGGCCACGGTGTAAAGAGATTCTCCTGGTTGTATGCCATTGGGAAGAAGTCCTGAGGTGGCTGCTGAATCTGACTAACTCTCTTGTAGCCAAAGTCATAGATATTATTAGGCTCCTCAGGCTCTTTTGGGTTCTTATGAGCCTCCTCGTAATGCATTGGCCAGGGTGTGAAGAGATTCTCCTGTCTGACCGCTGGTGGTGGCTGATAAACGACCATTAGCTCTGCCAATTGTTGAAGAGCATCTTTATAATGGTTCTCCATTGGAGTCGGTACTGGTCTCTGGATCTTCAATGATAATATTGGATCCCAGTCCATTGGTTCCTCCCTCTGAAGCTCACTCTCATCACTACAGTCAGCGAAATTAGGCTTCTCTGGCGATGATGGTGGAGGTGAAAATAACTCCATTGGTGACATCATCAAACTGTCGCTCATGTATGAAAAGCCTGTGAAATACTCCTGCTCATATGGTGATATTGGAGCCTCCCAGTCCAGGGTTTTGATAAATTCATTCAATGGCATGCTGTTATTTGATGGTTCCTCATAAATCTAGAAAGAGAAAAAGACATTCATTACTATTTCTAATTGATACAGAGAATGGTAACAAAGTATGGTGAACCCCACCCCCGAGGTGCAGCAGATTTCACCAAGCACGCTCCTTCCACCCTAGCTCCCTCTAGTGGTCAGATGACATACACAATAATCATCTCCAATACTAAACAGAAATCATTCAGACCAGGCCGTATGATTGTATAGTGATCACAAATTCATATACACTGGTCTGAAAAGTCTGGTAAAACAAATGTCTTAGATGGGGAAGAGCCTGCTGCTGAAAATCTCCCCTCCCCCTCCAATGTGTTTGGACTCTATTATCTGTATACTTACTGGTTCAGATTCAGGTGGCTCGTCTGACTTTCTTCCCTCTAACTCTGCCCAGTCGATAGTCTTGAAGAACGGATGGCTCCTGATGTCACTGACTAGATGGTTTCGGCCCTCTTGGTCTTTCCACAGAAGCTGTAATGAAGAATGAAATATATGAGAATGAAATATATGAGAATGAAATTTAATGAGATGCTGCATGACCAATAACAATATCTGAGCAATAGAGGAGCTGAGGGTCTCTGTAACTTACCCTAACTAAGAGGTCATGGAGGTCAGGGTCCATACCCTCCTCAAAATCGGGCTCCATATAAATCATTTTCTTCTTTATTTGTTCCCAGTCATCTGTTCTGCTGATGAAGGGATGTTTGCCAAACGCCATCTCGTATACTATGACTCCAAGGGAGAAATAGTCAACCATGCTGAAATAATCAATTTCTTGCAAGACCTGTAGAAACATAAGAGAAAGAGGGATGAGCACATTGTCAGACCAGGCAGAGGACAGAGATGATAACATAGTGACTTATGTGATGTATAAAGCTCATGCATGACTAAAATTGCAATGAAACGGCATCAAACTGAAGTGGAGCTTGTGAATATTGGAGGTGGGACTTAAAGGGCAAGTATAGTCAAAACTTTATTTTTTTTTTAACGTTGGATAGAATAGAAAGGGGTTAAACACTCTAGGGCTTTGCCTAGAGGTGCCCTTTAATTGCCCCATTTAAAGTAGGTGGATGAAGATATACTGACCCCAATAGCTCAATGTTCACAAGCGCTCCCCATGTTAAAGAGGAGAAGGGAAACAGTGGGTGAGCAGTTACTGGAGGTTTTACCCCATTCATATGTGTGAAACGGGCCAGGCAGATGAATCCATCTACACTCAGCCTCAATGTCCCCTACAAAGGAGCCCCAACACTGCTCCATGACTCAGAACTTCCAAGCTTTTGTTGGGGATATTCTTCTGGCCTGGAAACCCACTAAAAGCAACCGGGGGCACCAGTGGAGACATTCTCCATTTAGTGGAAGTGGAGCACCCCTTTATCTCTTCTCTATATCCAATCATAATAATTGGTATATCTTGATAAACGTTATAATTAAGTCTGATATCGGGTTCATACTTACTTCTGGGGCCATGTAGATTGGTGTCCCTATAATTCCGTTAGTTCTCTTAGACTCGGTGACTCCCTTCGCTGACAATCCAAAATCTGCAACTCTGGCGTGGCCATCTTCGTCTAAGAGGATGTTTTCCGGCTTCAGATCTCTGTGAACGATCTCTCTGGCGTGCAGGAATTGCAGGCAGCAAATAATTTCCGCTGTTAGGTTTCTGATAGAGAAAGAAATGCATGGATTAGCATCAAAAATCATCACAGACCAGTTAATGGTAAAGATAAAGTAACTTCTCCCTATAGTACATAGGGGTATAGATGGACGGGATCAGCCGGAGGGGCCTGGCTAGGTCACTGCCTGTCCTCAGTGGTCAGCCTCCCCCGTCTCCAAAGTGACCCCGACATCAAACTTACCTTAAGGTGTCCAGCGGAAGTGGAGCTGAATATCTTATGAAGTCGGCGAGATCTCCTTCGCTCAGATACTCCATAACAAAGGCCAGATGATTCTGTGAAAATAAGAAAAACAGGTTACGTTATAGACATTGAAGTTTTCACTTTGTGAAGGAATATATGAAGACACGCACACCAGCAGAGAGTGCAGTGTGGCATCTTTACTAAATGCTTCCTGGGGGGGGAACTCTGGAAAACCGGACAGAGAAGAAAAGTAGACCACCATTGCTGGATGATCATTACCACAATACTAGTTTTGTCTGGTTATTATGGTGGCCCAATGACTTCTATATTTTGGCTTCCCATCCTGGAAGATGTATGTCAATCAGGAGTCCTGACTTCTCCTGTCTAGCCAGTTGTAGACGTGTTCTGACTCAGTGACTCAAAGTTTTAAGGCCAGAGACAGCCAGGAAACTAGTAATGTCTAAAGTCAGTAATGGCAGCCTCTCAGTATATGGTTTCTTGGAGGAAAGCCTCTACTCTGTACAGTTTGTGTCACCAAGCTCCAGCCTTGTAGGAAGCACTCTAGAGACTTCTTCTCTCACCTTTATTGCGTTACCCTGATCTACAGCCAGAGCCCTCAGGAGAACCTGATGTGGGACACAAGTGAAGCTTTCTTCTGCCTCCTCCAATTTAGTACTTAGTGGCTGAAGGACTAGATGACAGGTCTGAACATTGTCATCTCATGGGGCAGGGGGATGCTTAGCCTTGTGTAAGTTTTGACTCCCAAAAAAAGTCACCATTTGCATAACTATTGTAGGGGGTCTGGATCAATAGTGGAGCGCAGTACAGGAAAGAGAATAAGAAATTGGGAGATTAAAAGACTTACCTTTGTTTGGAAAGATCCATATATATGGGTGATGTATGGGCACTCTCTGCCTTCTTCCAGAATACATCTTTCTGTGAGCGCCAGGTAGGGTCCAGATCTCAGTAGTTTTCTCTTTGAGATGAACTTCACCGCCAGCTTTTGGTCAGTGGCTGGATGGGTGGCCAACACCACTTTCCCAAAGCTCCCCTCTCCAAGAACCTTATGGAAGGTGAAGGTTTCCACATATAGTTTCCTGATACTGGGTGGGACCAGTTCAGATGTCTTCTTGTTCATGGTGGGGATGGATGGAGGTGGACTCTGCACAGGCAATGAAGGGACCAGAGGTGGTGACTCACTCATTTTGCAGTTTGATGGTTGTTTCTGCTTTATGAAGTTGGCAAATGCTGCCCAAAATTTGTTTTCAACTTCACCATTAGAAGGAGTGAGTGCATTTTGCTGGTTCTCATTAACTGTATCCAGTTTCATCTCATTGGTGGATGGAGCCTGTGGGTTTTCACCCTCCACGATGTCTGGAGAGATGATACTTTGCTGGTCCTCCATGGCTGTGTCCAATATAATTATACTCTCACTGGTGGTGGTAGCCAATGGAGTATCCTCACTGTCCTTTGTGAATGGGATGACTGGATATTGATGGCCTTCCACAGTCAGAGATACTATGGTTGCCTCATCCTCATCCTCATCCTCACTGGTGGATGGAACCAGTGCAGTTTGCTCACCCTCGATGGTAGATGGGGAGACTGCACTTGGTTGGTCCTCCACAGTCATAGCCGGTGTTGCCTCATCCTCACTGGTGGATGGAACCAGTGCAGTTTGCTCACCCTCTATGGTAGATGGGGAGACTGCACTTGGTTGGTCCTCCACAGTCATAGCCGGTGTTGCCTCATCCTCACTGGTGGATGGAACCAGTGCAATTTGCTCACCCTCGATGGTAGATGGGGAGACTGCACTTGGTTGGTCCTCCACAGTCATAGCCGGTGTTGCCTCATCCTCACTGGTGGATGGAACCAGTGCAGTTTGCTCACCCTCGATGGTAGATGGGGAGACTGCACTTGGTTGGTCCTCCACAGTCATAGCCGGTGTTGCCTCATCCTCACTGGTGGATGGAACCAGTGGGTTGTTCTCCCCCTCCAAGGTGGGGGAGGTGACACTGGGAGATGATGGATCATATTCTCCTGGAGAGAGAAAAAACAGCAACATTTAATTCTTTCTGTTTTATAATATACAAATCTGAGGACATTAAAATATATTTTCTTGTTCTGTAATGATGCTTCCTCTCAATTCATTTTCATTATTCTGATAAATCCTAAATAATAATGATCCCAGTATTCTGTATTTATTCTCTATAATATTACATTAGTTATGCAGCAAGGGTGCGATCTGAACTTTTCTCATGCTCTACAGTCACATAGTCAGACATATAGATATATCTATATCATATATATATACTGTATGTGCTTATATATATATATATATATATATATATATATATATATATATATATATATATGTGTGTGTGTGTGTGTGTGTGTGTGTGTGTGTGTGTGTGTGTGTGTGTATGTGTACGTATATATATGTATGTGTATATGTGTGTATATATATGTATGTGTATATGTGTGTATATATATATGTGTATATATATATATATATATATATGTATGTATATATATATATATATGTGTATGTATGTGTATGTATATATATATATATATATATATATATATATGTGTGTGTATATATGTATGTGTATATATATATATATATATATATATATATATATATATATATATATATGTATGTGTGTGTATATATATATATATATATATATATATATATATATATATATATATATATATATATATATGTACATATATATATACACTTTGCTTTTACAATTCAAAATTGTGATGGGTCTGTTGTGTGTTCTCCTTCATATTGGGCAGCCAATGAGATCGGGGCATTCCTCCCTCACACTTGATTCATGTCTCCAGCTGGCCAACTGCCATCTGAGAAGATTGGCCAACTGCCATCTGATGAGATTGGCCAACTGCCACCCGATGAGATTGGCCAACTGCCACCTGATGAGATTGGCCAACTGCCACCTGATGAGATTGGCCAACTGCCACCTGATGAGATTGGCCAACTGCCATCTGATAAGATTGGCCAACTGCCATCTGAGAAGATTGGCCAACTGCCATCTGAGAAGATTGGCCAACTGCCATCTGAAGGAGTTAGCTGAGATTAGATTTGAATAATAAAAATGTACCCATATATATATATATATATATATATATATATATATATATATATATATATATATATATATATATGTATGTATGTGTGTATATATGTATGTATGTGTGTGTATATATATATATATATATATATATGTGTATGTATATATATATATATGTATGTATATATGTGTATATATATATATATATATATATATCTATATATCTATATATATATATATATATATATATATATATATATATATATAGATATATATATATATCTATATATATATAGATAGATATATATATATATATAATATATATATATATATATATATATATATATATATATATAGTGTATGTGTATATATTTATATCCAGTTTCTTCCATTATAATTGAATGAAATCCTACATACCTTCTGGGTGTCTCTGTCGGGATTTTAGATGAATACAGGGGCAGATGGTGTTAAGAACTGCCCTGAACCCCCGCCTGATACCCTTACACACCCCCCTACGAGGGGCTTTGGGCTGTGCAGGGGGCTGGTTTTCTGATGGTAAGGTTGCAACCATTTTTGATTGCATATTTGGATCTCCTTTGATGATAAACAGAAGATCCGCTGACTTAATCGCACTTCTGTCACTATGAAAACGAGCCAATTATAAAATAATAAGCAACGTGTCTCAGAGCTACAGATCTCACGTCCTTTCCCTACAAGAGAAATTCTGTGAGTGAGCCCAACTGCCACCAGAGCTGCTTATGTCAGGATTCTCTCTCTGTGACATCATCAATGACCATATATGGGCATGTCACATGGCCTCTTTTTTTTTTCCACCTGACAAGTTAACCCTTCGCTGCCCAGGGACAATTTCTCACACACATTAAAATAAACATGTTTGTTAGCTAGAAAAATGTCTTATGATATTAATTATTATTATAATTTTTATAAAATATAAAATATGAGGTTGAGATGAGTAAATAGATACCCAAAAAGACAAGATTTAATCATTTTTTATTTATTTTTTTCTAACTGTAAAACTGACATATGTATACACGGTCATGTCACATGAGATTTTTTTTTTTTCTAACTGACAAAAAATTCAAATTTGTAAACCTGTTAACCCTTCGCTGCCAGAGACAGTTTTGACATTTCTCACACACTTGTTACGATAAACATGTTTTTTAGCTAGAAAAATGGCTTCTAATAGCCAAACATGATATATTTTCTGAAAGCAGCGACCCTGGAGAATTAAATGTTGGTTGTTGCCATATTTTACGTCACACGATATTCGCGCAGCTGTTTATTAAATGCAAATTTTCAGGGAAAAAAAAATACACAAATGCATTTTTTTTTTAACAGTAAAGACACAAATGTATTTTAGTGCACACAAACACCATATAATACCTATTTATTTTTTTTAAATATAAGACATGAGGTTGAGATGAGTAAATGGATACCCAAAAAAAAGTCAAGATTTAATAATTGTGCACATCTGAGAAACAATTTATTTTTATTTTATTTCATTTAAATATATTTTTTTTACACTTTTCAATTATTATTTTTTTTTTATTCAACTTTATCGATACAACAACAACAAAAAATAGGGTTTTGACCAAAAATACACTTTATTGATTACAGGTGCCTGTCAAAAATTTACAATATCCTCAAAAAGTTAATTTATTTCAGTAATTCAATTCAAAAAGTGAAACTCATATATTTTATATAAATGTCTTACACACAGACTGTGTTATATTTCAAGCATTTCTTTCTTTTAATTTTCATGATAATGATCAATAAAAAAAAAAAAGAAAGGATTTGTAATACAGAAATGTTGGCTTAGTGAAAATTCTGTCCATGTACAGTATAGTATAGTAACTCCCAGCATGTCCCCATAGACCTCTATGGAGGATTCTCTGTATGAACTACATGTCCCAGCATGTCCCCATAGACCTCTATGGAGGATTCTCTGTATGAACTACAAGTCCCAGCATATCCCCATAGACCTCTATGGAGGATTCTCTGTATGAACTACAAGTCCCAGCATGTCCCCATAGACCTCTGTGGAGGATTCTTTGTATGAACTACAAGTCCCAGCATGTCCCCATAGACCTCTGTGGAGGATTCTCTGTATGAATTACATGTCCCAGCCATAGGTGTGCGCAGCTTATTACATTAGGGTGTGCAACGAAAGCTCAAGCACACATACATGTGTGTGTGTATATATATATATATATATATATATATATATATATATATATATATATATATATATTCAAAAGTATTGAGACGCCTGCCTTTACACACACATGACCTTTAATGACATCCCAGTCTTAGTCCGTAGGGTTTCAATATTGAGTTGGCCCACCTTTTGCAGCTATAACAGCTTCAACTCTTCTGGGAAGGCTGTCCATAAGGTTTAGGAGTGTGTCTATGGGAATGTTTGACCATTCTTCCAGAAGGGCATTTTTTGAGGTCAGGACTCTGTGCAGGCCAGTCAAGTTCCTCTACCCCAAACTCGCTCATCCATGTCTTTATGGATCTTGCTTTGTGCACTGGTCCACATCATTTGGTGGAGGGGGAGCTATGGTGTGGGGTTGGTTTTCAGGGGTTGGGCTTGGCACCTTAGTGCCAGTAAAGGGAACTCTTCTGTCGTCAGCATACCAAGACATTTTGGACAATTTCATGCTCCCAACTTTGTGAGAACAGTTTGGGGATCTCCCCTTCCTGTTCCAACATGACTGCCCACCAGTGCACAAACAAGGTTCATAAAGACATGGACTTAGCAGGGGTGGTGGGAAATTAACTTCAAGTGCAATCATTCACATTATAACCGTAACTAAAACATATACAATTAAGTGTAACACTCTAAAAAAATCACTCTAAAAAATAAAAATTCCAAAGTCCTATAATGGTGTGAACCTCCCAACTAAAAAGTTGTTGCACTTTAAGGTAATTTGTATTGCAATTATCTGTAGAGGGGTTTCCACCATCCCTGCTAAGGCAGCACTGATGGGCACTAATAGGCTGCACTGATTGGCAGCATTGATGGGCACTAATTGGTAGCACTGATGTGCACTGATAGGTGGCACTGATGGGCGGCACTGATGGGCGCTTATTGTCAGCACTGATGGGCACTGATGGGCACTGATTGGTAGCAATTATGGGCACTGATAGGCTCTGATTCGCTGCACTGATAGGCAGCATTGTTTGGCACTGATTGACAGCATTGGTTGGCACTGATTTACAGCATTGGTTGGCACTGATAGGGTGCACTGACTGGGACTGGTTGCCACTGATAGGCAGCATTGGTTGGCACTAATAGGCAGCATTGGTTGGCACTGATAAGCAGCATTGTTTGGCACTGGTTGGCACTGATAGGCAGAATTGGTTGGCACTGATAAGCAGCTCTGGCACGGATAGGCAGCACTGGTTGGCATGGATAGGCAGCATTGGTTGGCACTGATAAGCAGCACTGGCACTGATAGGCAGCATTGGTTGGCACTGGCACTGATAAGCAACACTGGCACTAATAGGCAGCATTGGTCGGCACTAATAATCAGCACTGATTTGCACTGACAGGCAGCACTGGTTTGCACTGGTTGGCACTGAAAGGCAGAATTGGTTGGCACTGATAAGCAGCACTGGCATGGATAGGCAGTACTGGTTGGCACTGATTGGCAGCATTGGTTGGCACTGATTGGCAGCATTGGTTGGCACTGATTGGCAGCATTGGTTGGCACTGATAGGCAGCACTGGTTTGCACTGATAGGCAAAATTAGTTGGCACTGATAAGCAGCACTGGCATGGATAGGCAGTACTGGTTGGCACTGATTGGCAGTAATGGTTGGCACTGATTGGCAGCATTGGTTGGCACTGATTGGCAGCATTGGTTGGCACTGATAGGCAGCACTGGTTTGCACTGATAGGCACCACTGGTTTGCACTGATAGGCAAAATTAGTTGGCACTGATAAGCAGCACTGGCATGGATAGGCAGTACTGGTTGGCACTGATAGGCAGCATTGGTTGGCACTGAGGATCAGCACTGGCACTGATAGGCAGCATTGGTTGGCACGGATAAGCAGCACTGGCACTGCTAGGCAGCATTGGTTGGCACTGATAGGCAGCACTAGTTTGCACTGGTTGGCACTGATAGGCAGAATTGGTTGGCACTGATAAGCAGCACTGGCATGGATAGGCAGTACTGGTTGGCACTGATTGGCAGCATTGGTTGGCACTGGCAGCATTGGTTGGCACTGATAGGGGAGAGGGGGAGTTTCACATTCAGGAGCTGTTCAGTGTATGAAACTGTCAGATAATGACACTGCATGCAGGGAGAGACACCAGCTGTTAAATGTCAGCGGTGATGTTGGTGGTGGGCGGGACTGAACAGTTACCAAACACCAGCCAATAGGATGGGTCTGGGCGGGCCGCCTAATTTCTCTGGCTCCGCCCTCTCTCTGAAGCAGCCCAATCATTGGCTGGTGTTGGCGCTTGGTCCCGCCCACCCCCGACATCACGGCTGAGTTGTGATGACTTACAACTGAGCCGCGATGTCGGGGGTGGGCGGGACCAAGTGCTATAAACACCAGCCAATGTTTGAGCTGCTTTAGAGAGGGGGCGGGGCCACATAAATGTAGCGGCCCGCCCAGACCCCATCCCATTGGCTTGTGTTTGATGGCCGTTCAGTCCCGCCCACCCCCGACATCACCCCGACATTAAGACAGCTGGTCTCACTTCCTGCATGCAGTGTCATTATCTGACAGTTTCATACACTGATCAGCTCTGGCAATTTTCACGATCTGCTGCCTGTGAAACTGTTTCACAGGCAGCTCGGGCCACACACTGGATGCAGCATTTTGGGGCAAATCTCTGGAGACAGCAAGGGGTGATTAGGGTGTGCCCAGGCACACCCGGCACACCCCGTGCGCACGCCTATGGTCCCAGCATGTCCCCATAGACCTCTATGGAGGATTCTCTGTGTATGAACTACAAGTCCCAGCATGTCCCCGTAGACCTCTATGGAGGATTCACTGTGTATGAACTACAAGTCCCAGCATGTCCCCATAGATCTCTATGGAGGAGTCTGTGTGTATGAACTACAAGTCCCAGCATGTCCCCATAGACCTCTATGGAGGATTCTCTGTGTATGAACTACAAGTCCCAGCATGCCCGCTCTCCTCGTAGTCTCTCCTGGTGGGGTCTCTGTATTACACACACTGCTGACCCCACAAACTGACTTCTAATCACTTTATATGAGAAGTAGAGGCGACAGACCGGCTATTGCCTTCAACAAAGATGGCGCCGGGAGAACAATGACATCACTTCCCTTCCGGGACTCTAAGCGTAAACAAGAAAGCGAAGGGAGAGGAATGGAGGCGGGGTTGTGAGTGGACATCCAATCATGGCTCAGCATGGAGGAGGGAACTCTTCATCCGGGACCAGAGGGAGTGTAGGGGGCGGGGCTAACACCTCTCACCTAACTGCTGAGGAACTACTAGTCCCAGCATTACCACATGTCCCATCCTGGGCCAGGAGGGGGAGGAGCCCCCGGATGTTGTGTCCCGGAGGGGATTTCTCTATTATATGACCTGAGAGAGAGTCCTCCAATAGCATGCTACAGAACACCTCCCCCACCTCTCTACATAACTCCTCCCCCACCTCTCTACATAACTCCTCCCCCACCATCCCTACACAACCCCTCCCCCACCATCTCTACACAACCCCTCCCCCACCATCTCTACACATCCCCACTATAGAACCCCTCCCCACCTCTATACAGTACAAGTATAGAAGGAGGGGGAGGGGTGTGCATAGTTGCCAACAGTCTCGATTTTTCCGGGACAATCCCGATTTTGGGACCCTCATCCCGATTGGAGAGTGTCCCGAATCGGGATTTTCCATAAGGAAAATCAGGAATGTTGTTTTTTTTTGGAGCAGCGGGCTCCAGCAAAATGGCGGCCGGTGCCGCCGCTCTCTCTTCCTCTAGTGTTCAGTGAAGAGGGGAAGGGGGCTCGATCCGTGCAGCCAATGAAGCGCCTTTTTTAGCTGCATGGCCCCTCCCCTCTCCACTGAAGCGAGCAGAAGACACGGCGTCATCGCCGTGTCTTGCTGAAAGCTCCCAGCCCCGTACTGCGCGAGCGCTGCGCCTGCGCAGTACAGGGGGTCCTCCATTCCCGAGTGGAACTTTCTCGGCAGAACACCGGCCGCTCCTGCACTGAGCGGGGGCCGGGCTGCACTAACTGAGGGGGGCTGCACTAATAGAGGGGGGGCTGCACTGAGGGGGGAGGTCTATACAGACTCTGCCGGGGGCACCTGATGCAAGGACAGACTCTGCCGGGGGCACCTGATGCAAGGACAGACTCTGCCGGGGGCACCTGATGCAAGGACAGACTCTGCCGGGGGCACCTGATGCAAGGACAGACTCTGCTGGGGGCACCTGATGCAAGGACAGACTCTGCCGGGGGCACCTGATGCAAGGACGGACAGCTGGTGGCAGGCGACGTGGCTAGTGACACGCTCAGGGATCCCACTGATTCGGCATTATGGTGAGTTGAATGATTTCATTTTATATTACAATGTAATAATAGAAATAATGTGCTTCAATCATTCTGACACCAAACCAATCATGGTGCCGGGATGATTGAAGCATTAACACCAGGTGTTTGGAGTATCTTTATTTGCTGATTGTTAAACTTTCTAGAATACACATATTTCTATTGTGTAGGATCTGGGGCTGCTGTCCCTCCATTTCCCTCTCCCCCTTTCCTTCTCCCCCTTTCCCTCTCCATCCCTCATTCATCTCAGACTCTCAACCACACCCTCTTGAGCCACGCCCATGTAAGCCACATCCACGTTCACGTAAGCCACGCCCACTTTTCTACACAAACCACGCCCACTTTTCACACAAGCCACGCCCGGTTTTCGCCGCGGCGCGCACCGCACTTATCATTTTTCTAAGCCACGCCTACAAATGAATGCCCCGCCCCCTAATTATTGTACGGCTCTGCCTACAGCCAAAAAAAGTGTCCCACATATTTTTTTTTCAATGTTGGCAACTATGCCAATATGGTGATCACTGGTGATAGGGGGTGAAAGGGTTAACTAGGGGGCAATCAGGGGGGGTTAAAACATTTATTAGGTAATATATGGGGGTACCCTGACACTATATAAGACTGACGATGAAACTAACCAACTAACTGGCTAAGTAGCGTCACCCATGACACTAATACAGCGAGCAGAAAATAGATCTACTCGTGACACTGGTGACAGGAGGTGAAAGGGTTAACTGGGGGGTGATCAAGGGGTTAAACCCTTATTAGGGGGTTAATGGGGGGTACCCTAAAGCTACCTGGGCCTACTACTAACTGCCCTAACGCTGATTAGTGACACCAATGCAGTGATCAGTGAATAATCTGAAAACTGCAATTGGTGACACAGTGACAGGGAGTGAAGGGGTTAACTGGGGGGGTGATCGGGGGGTGAAATGTGTGCCTACGTGTACTGTGTCAGTGTAGTGTTGGTGCAACTCACTATTGGGTGTCCTCTCTCCTCGCTCTGGAACCGAAAAGAATTCCACGAGGGGAGGTGACATCACTTCAGGCATTTCATTAGTCAGAACCGATCAGCAGGTCCAGGCCAGAAATCATTGGCCCTGACTTGAAGACTAATTGGTTCTGCAACAAATCCGATTGCCGTGGGGGCATGGGCACCTACCCGCGGGCGCGAATGACATACGGGTACGTCACTTTGCTCAGCGGTGCCATTCTGCTGGCGTATGTCGGCGTGAGATGGTCGGCAAGTGGTTCAAAGCATATTATACAGCACAGTGCTTGTGCTGTGTCATTTGGCCCCCTGTAACACCTGAAATACCTGGCTGATCCTGCCTTGTTCTGCCCTCCCCTTTGTAAACTGACCAAGGTACATCATGGCTGCTGAGCCTTGATACAGTGGTTAGTTTATGTGCCTCCATCATCCGCTATGTCTCCTGTCTCCCTTCTGTGCTCTCCTCCATCCTCTCCCCTCTCCCTTCCCTGCCTGTCAGCTCTGTGTCCACGCCAGCCTCCTCCCCTCCTGCTGCTTAATTTAGGGTTAAATTTACATTATCCTCTCAGTTGATTCAGGTAATGTCCCTCTGTGACTGTGCTTTATAAAAAAAAATTGCAGCTATATACCTGTTTACAGAGTGCAGGTCGGTGATCACGTGACCCGCCACCTCTCATGCATGACAGCTGCAGCGGGCGGGGCCGCCTCTCTCCTCTTCCCCTCCTGACTGAATTCAGATCCTTGGCCCCGCCTGCTACAGCTGTCAGGCCAAGAGAGGAGAGAGACGGCGGGTCACGTGAGCGACTATCTGCACTCTGTGAACAGGTATATAGCTGCATTTTTTTTATAAGGCACAGTCACAGGGGGACATTTAATTAATTAACCAAGTGAATAATGTAAATTTAACCCTGTGGGTTAACAACCACTTTAATTGTTTGTTTATATCAATTTACAAAAATCAAGGTGAGAGAACAGAAGAAAAATCGAAATCAAATCAATATTTGGTATGATTACTCTTTGGCTTCAAACCAGCCTCAATTCTGATCCCGCGTACATACGATCGGACATTCCGACAACAAAATCCTGGATTTATTTCCGAGGGATGTTGTCTCAAACTTGTCTTGCATACACACGGTAGCACAAATGTTGTCGGAAATTCCAAACGTTAAGAACGCGGTGACGTACAACACATACGACGAGCCGAGAAAAATGAAGTTCAATAGCCAGTGCGGCTCTTCTGCTTGATTCCAAGCATGCGTGGAATTTTGTGCGTCGGAATTCTGTACACACGATCGGAATTTCCAACAACGGATTTTGTTGTCGGAAATCTGGAGAACCAGCTCTCAAATTATTGTTGTCGGAAATTCTGACAACAAATGTCCGATGGAGCCTACACATGGTCGGAATTTCTGACAACAAGCTCACATTGAACATTTGTTGTCGGAAATTCCGACCGTGGGTAAGCTGCATTACACTTGCACAAAGTCAGGGAATTTGTAGGATTAGAGTCAGGTGTATGATTAAACAATTATACCAAGCAGGTGCTAATGATCATCAATTTCATATGTAGGTTGAAACACAGCTACTAAGATGAGGTTGTGAAAGAGCAAGGTCTCTCCCAGGCAAAGATTTCAAAGCAGGCTGGGGTTTCAAGATGTTCTGTTCAAGCTCATTTGAAGACGCACAAAGAAACATGCAACTTTGAGGACAATAGACGCAGTGGTTGGCCACGGAAACTCAATGCAGCAGATGAAAGACACATCATGCTTACTTCCCTCTTTGGAGGATGTCTAGCAGTGCCATCCATCAGCACAGAACTGGCAGAAACCTGTGGGACCCAGGTACACTCATCTACTGTCTGGAGAAGTCTGGCTAGAAGTGGTCTTCATGAAAGAATTGCAACGAAAAAAACCACACCTCCAATGTGGAAACAAGGCAAAACACGACGAAAACATAGGAATTAATGTGCAGAAAAATGGCAGCAGGTGCTCTGGACTGATGAGTCAAAATTTTAAATATTTGGCTGCAGCAGGAGGCAGCTTGTTCTCAAATGACTGGAGAGCTGGCCTATGCGGAAAATTTTCAGACAGGCCGTCTGCCGTGGGGCCACTTTGAGCTGTGGCTGTGACTGCCCAGCCGTCGGCCCAGTGTTGCCAACTGCCGTTAATTTACGGGCAGCCCGTAAATGCCGTTAGGGGCAGCGGCGCCACAAAAAAATATGGCTGCGAGCCAACATGTCAACTGTGCATGCTGAAGCTAGCCAGGCTCAGATAAAACCCGTATACGCTCGGCCATTTTCAGGCAGGCGGGCGCATGTGCAGTATCGTAATGGCACCGTGTCTGCACAGCCTATGACCACCTCCTATACCAGCCTCTGACATCTCCTGTACCATCTGCGCACAGCCTATGACCACCTCCTATACCATGTCCGCACAGTCTATGACAACCTCCTATACCATGTCCACACAGCCTATGACATCTCCTGTACCATGACTGCACAGCCTATGACCATTTCCTGTACCATGTCCGCACTGCCTATGACCACCTCCTGTACCATGTCCACACAGCCTATGACCACCTGCTGTACCATGTCTGCACAGCCTATGCACATCTCCTGTACCATGTCCACACAGCCTCTGACATCTCCTGCACCATGTCCGCACAGCCTCTGTGATGTTATGCTGTTGGGCTGGTATAATAATGCTATGGGGCTGATACGAAATTATGTCCAGGGCTGGTTTTTATTCCCAGTCTGACCCTGCTGGAGAGCAGTACAATTATGAGTGTCAGAAGCATGGTGAAGGTTTCTTGCTTGTTTGAGGGTGAATTTCTGCACACGAAGTTGGAGATTTTGTCAGGCTCAATGGTGTCCTCAATGCTGAGAAATACAGGCAGATACTTATCTATCGTGCCATACCACCAGGGAGCTTTGTGATTGATCCCAAATTCATTCTGCAGCAGGACAATGACCCCAAACATGCAGCCAATGTCATTAAAGAGGAGCTTCAGTCAAAAAAATGTAAAGTCAGCCGCTACAAATACTGTAGCGGCTGACTTTTGATAAAAGGACACTTACCTGTCCAGGGATCCAGCGCTGTTCTCACCCGAGCCAATTCTTCTTCTGGGTTTCGGGTCCAGGCACCAGCATATTAACTAAGGCATACAAGCAGTGAAGCCTTGCAGCTTCACAGCCAGCTTCCCTCTGGGCATGTGCGAGCCATGCTGCACTTTGTGAATGGTCCTTGTGCACAAACCAGGTCCATAAAGACATTAGTGGGTGAGTTTGGAGTGGAGGAACTTGACTGGCTTGCACAGAGTCCTGACCTCAACCTAAACACCTTTGGGATAAATTAGAGCAGAGACTGCGAGCCAGGCCTTCTCATCCATATCAGTGCCTGACCTCACAAATGTGCTTCTGGAAGAATTGTAAAAATTCCCATAGACACACTCCTAAACCTTGTGAAAAAAAACAAACCCTCTGGGTGAGACTTTAAAGGCCATAAAAGATTTAAAAAAATATGTATAGAAAAATTGTAAATTTTATTACATATAAAAGATGCAAATTAAAAACGGACAGATGTGGCTGTACATTACACAATTGTTACACCATCAGAGAAGGAAACCACAAGCATTCTGACTGTAATCACATCATGAGGACAAGCAGAAGCAATACCCAATGCGTTTCAAAGTACAACTAGAGCAGGTAACAACTGACCCTTAGAGGTGTATTTAGGTTGCATAAACAGAGCCGCATCTTATTTAAAAAACACAAAAAGGAAGACTTGCTCTTTTCTACTCCACCTTACCCACAGCACAAAGAGAGGGGGAGACGGAAAGATGACAACAGGGCTGGGAGTCCTCTGCCCACAAGGGGCGCAGGAGATAAAACGCCCAGAGTCTGCACCAGGAGCTCCAAAAGGATGGTCCAAATCTATTTATAAAAACAGAAAACGAGTATCATGGTCAGGAAAGCAAAAAGTTTAATAGGCAGAGCATGAGGAATCATTGTTTAAGCTGACTTACTTCTGTTATTACAGAGTGTATATTGTTCTGCCCACCGAGCTTCTATTCAGTTTACTTATGTTTATGTGCTTAAAATAACATGTTGAGTTTTCTTGAGGTACACCAAGCTAGTTATATGCAGAGCGCAGGCACCACCTACTGTTCCCTTTCTGGTATAGCTTTGCTGTTTGTAGAAGTTACATATTGTATTCTCTTAGAATGTGTTAATAAAGTTGTTAGGAACCAGTGCATTCTGGGAGAATTCTCTAGAGGAAGTGACTCAGCTTCCATTTTAAGAATCTACAGAGACAGGAAGGCATGTTTTCTTTAATCTCTCGCCATCACCCTAAAAAGTGGGTTCTTGTTATCTCATTCTGGGTTATAGTGCATTGTTCCTTTATTATATGCAAAATTGTACTGATTTATGTTTATTTTATCAATTTGTAGTGTCACCTGGCATGTTCCAATCAATCTAAGATCAAAGAAATATGGTATCTGGAGTTTATGGAGCAGGAAGATTTAGCTCTCTGTCCTAGAGATAGAACATATATTGTGCTGGGAAGCAGGTGTGGAAAGATATGATTGCTCTATACTGGTCCCACATAGGTCTAGGAGACACCTCTGCATTAGGAGCATCAGCAGAACAGGTCCATAAAAAGTATATAATAATATTAAAACCCATTTGAAACTGAGATAAATTCCAAGAGTATGCCTATTACACTTAACCAGCTTTTAAGAGCCCCAAAACATACCTATCCTTTTGTTAGTGGAGTAAAACACCATCCTCCTGCAAGGATACAGAAGCATGGACTGCTATTGAGGCAGCCATGCTTATATATTGGTATATGTGGAGTGGATTGGCCGACCCATCGAAGGGGGCAGGGCCCTCTCCTAAGTGTGGGCAGGACCTATGTGGGCCCTGTATAGAGCAATCGTATCTTTCCATACCTGCTTTCCAGGACAATATATACTCTATAATAATACAAGTAAGTCAGCTTAAACAATGATTCCTCATGCTCTGCCTACTAAAACTTTTTGCTTTCCTGACCTTAGTTAAAGAGGTGTTTTGGCCACAATTTTTTTTTTTTTTTAAGGTCAGCAGCTACAAACGCTGTAGCTGCTGACTTTTAATAAGGACACTCACCTGTCCAGTGAGCTTGTGATGTCGGCGCTGCCGGCGCCTTCATCTTAACGAAGGGAAACTGGCAGTGGAGCCTGGCAGCTTCACTGCCTGTTTCCTACTGTGCATGCGCGAGTCGCGCGGCGCTTTGTGAATGGCCCCGTTGTTTTCTGGGACACACACATGTCCCAGAAGGCAACGGGGCGGCTCACCGAAGAGGAGGAAGCGCCGCGGAATAGGAAGAGGCAGATTAGGAAGACTGCCTAGCAACAGGGGTTTCAGGTAAGTTAAATTTTTTTTTTTTTCAAATGTTTTTTTTTAAAATTTTTTAAAGAATATTAATGCAATTTTTTATTTTAGGGTGGCCCTCCGCTTTAATGATACTCATTTTCTGCTTTTTATAATTTCAGTGAAACCATCCTTTTGGGCCTCCTGGTGCAGACTCTGGGCGTTTTATCTCCTGCGCCCCTTGTGGACAGAGGAATCCCGGCCCTGTTGTCATCTTTCCATCTCCCCCTCTATTTGTACTGTGGGCAAGGTGGAGCAGGAAACAGCAAGTTTTCCTTTTTGTGGTTTTTAAATAAGATGCAGCTCTGTTTATGCAACCTAATACACCTCTAATGCCGCGTACACACGAGCAGATTTCTCATCGGAAAAAGATATGACGGCTTTTCCGACGGGATTCCGCTTAAGTTTGCCTTGCATACACACAGTCACGCAAAAGTTTGCTGAAATTACGATTGTCAAGAACGCGGTGATGTACAACACTACGACGAGCCGAGAAAATTAAGTTTAATGCTTCCGAGCATGCGTTGAATTGTTTCCGAGCATGCGTAGGGATTTTACGCGTCGGAATTGCCACAGACGATCGCATTTTCGGATAGGAACTTTTCCTGACCGAAAAATTGAGAACATGCTCCCAATCTTTTGCTGTCTGGAATTCGGCCAGCAAAAGTCCGATGGAGCATACACACGGTCGCATTTTCCGACCAAAAAACTCTCATCTGTCTTTTAGGGGCCGAAATTCCGATCGTGTGTACATAGCATTAGGGTCAGTTGTCATCTGCTCTAGTTGTACTTTGTATTTTTGGACCTTTTATAAATAATTTTGTACCTTTTGTAAATCATGACACTTAATCATATATTTTTTAATATAAATATTACCAACCAATTACCCCAGAAGAAGAAAATATTAACATATTTCGAAACGCGTTGGGTATTGCTTCTGCCTGTCCTCATGATGTTTTTACAGTCAGAATGCTTGTAGTTTCCTTTTCTGATGGTGTAACTATTGTGTAATGTAAATAGCACCTGTTTGTTTTTAATTTGCATCTTTCATATGTAATAAAATGTACTATTTTTCTATACATATTTTTTATCTTTTATGCCCTTTAAAGTCCCACCGAGATTTTTTTTTTTTTTTTTTTGCACAATTACTAAGGATGTGGGCTACTTATCCCAAAAACAACATTATCCAGATCCTAAACCTTGTGAATAGCCTTCCCAGAAGAGTTGAAGCTGTTATAGCTGCAAAAGGTGGGCCAACCCAATATTGAACCCTACAGTGTAAGAATAAAAAAGAAGGTGCCTCTAAGTGCAGAAACACCACGACTTTAATAGCCAAAAGATTAAAAAGCAATTACTACAGGACTGTAGTAAAAAGGCTCATCATGTATAAAAAGAGTCCAGCAATAGTGGTAGTCCTGGAAAGGTCTGATCTGCAGCAAGGTGTTGAATATCCTAACCGTCCAGCAGAGAGAAGCCGCTAGGAAAGAGACCAGTGAGGAGACTGCTGTTCTGTTTGGAACCAGCATAGAATGCTGGAATCGTGGGTGACGTCACCGGAAATGCGCCCGAAACCAGCGTGGAACGTATGGGACGGGAAATTACGTCTAATAGGCGGGACGCGTTTCAGAGCATCTGATAGGCTTCTTCTTCATGCCGGTGAAGATGAGTCTCAGCATGATGGCAGATATAGAGGCAATGGGTGTGGCGAGGGACGGAACAATGGGCGGGAATGCCAGTGTCAAACAGCAATAGTCCGAAAGTGTTGGAACAAATTATGAACAATGCCATTAACTAGCTGTAGCCCAAAAATACCACACTGGGGGAAGGAGGGAGAGAGGGAGGGAAAAAACAATAAGTAATGTATATATAGACAACATAAAAACCAACAACATAAGACAATCGACATAAAAAAAGGCAAACGATTCAGTGGGACTGCAAGTCCCAGTTGCAGAGAAAGAACCACATAACATTGAAAATTTTAAAGAATTAAAATGAACAATTAGTCAATAAAAAATAAATAAACAGTACAATGGGTGTCACATGTTGGAAAGGGTCCAGTGTTTTCTTTTTACAGGTCACTGGAGCAGCTATGGGCTCCAATTTTGCCCCTTCGTATGCCAAACTGACAATGGGTCTATGGGAATCCTCCTATATTTGGCAAAATAACCCCTTATTCTCCAATATCGTGTTTTACGGAAGGTATATTGATGACGTCATCATTAATGATGAGAGCCCTTCATTCTTTTTACTTGAACCCTACAGACTAATGCCCCGTACACACGGTCAGATTTTCCGACGGAAAATGTGTGATAGGACCTTGTTGTCAGAAATTCCGACCGTGTGTAGGCTCCATCACACATTTTCCATCGGACACAAAGTTTGAGAGCAGGCTATAAAATTTTCCGACAACAAAATCCGTTGTCGGAATTTCCGATCGTATGTACACAAATCCGACGCACAAAGTGCCACGCATGCTCAGAATAAATAAAGAGATGAAAGCTATTGGCTACTGCCCCGTTTATAGTCCCGATGTACTTGTTTTACGTCACCGCGTTCAGAATGATCAGATTTTCCGACAACTTTGTGTGACCGTGTGTATGCAAGACAAGTTTGAGCCAACATCCGTCGGAAAAAATCCTAGGATTTTGTTGTCAGAATGTCCGATCAATGTCCGACCGTGTGTACGGGGCATTAGACTGGAAAGCTATTAAATTCATGTGTGTGTAAAGGCAGGTGTCCCAATACTTTTGGTAATGTAGTGTATATACTGTGCATATATATTGTGTATATACTGTATATATACAGTATCTCACAAAAGTGAGTACACCCCTCACATTTTTGTAAATATTTTATTATATGTTTTCATGTGACAACACTGAAGAAATGACACTTTGCTACAATGTAAAGTATTGAGTGTACAGCTTGTATAACAGTGTAAATTTGCTGTCCCTTTATCCATTATCGTCCAAAACGCTGGCAACAAAAGTGAGTACACCACTAAGTGAAAATGACCAAATTGGGCCCGAAGTGTCAATATTTTGTGTGGCCACCATTATTTTACAGCACTGCCTTAACCCTCTTGGACATGGAGTTCACCAGAACTTCACAGGTTGCCACTGGAGTCCTCTTCCACTGATTCATGATGACATCACGGAGCTGGTGGATGTTAGAGACCTTGTGCTCCTCCGCCTTCAATTTGAGGATGCCCCAGAGATGCTCAATAGGGTTTAGGTCTGGAGACATGCTTGGCCAGTTCATCACCTTTACCCTCAGCTTCTTTAGCAAGGCAGTGGTCGTCTTGGAGGTGTGTTTGGGGTTGTTATCATGTTGGAATACTGCCCTGCGCCCCAGTCTCTGAAAGGAGGGGATCATGCCCTGCTTCAGTATGTCACAGTAGATGTTGGCATTCATGGCTTCCTCAATGAGCTGTAGCTCCCCAGTGCTGGCAGCACTCATGCAGCTCTAGACCATGACACTCCCACCACCACGCTTGACTGTAGGCAAGACACACTTGTCTTTGTACTCCTCACCTGGTTGCTGCGACACATCCTTGATACCAAATAAGTGTATCCTGGTCTCATCAGACCACAGGACATGGTTCCAGTAATCCATGTCCTTAGTCTGCTTGTCTTCAGCAGACTGTTTGCAGGCCTTCTTGCGCATCATCATTAGAAAAGGCTTCCTTCTAGGGCGACAGCAATGCAGACCAACTTGATGCAGTGTATGGTCTGAGCTCTGACAGGCTGACCCCCCCACCCCTTCAACCTCTGCAGCAATGCTTGCAGCACTCATATGTCTATTTCCCAAAGACAACCTCTGGATATGACGCTGAGCACGTGTACTCAAATGACATGGCCAGGCCTGTTCTGAGTGGAGCCTGTCCTGTTATACCGCTGTATGGTCTTGGCCATCGTGCTGCAGCTCAGTTTCGGTGTCTTGGCTATCTTCTTATAGCCTAGGCCATCTTTATGTAGAGCAACAATTCTTTTTTTCAGATCCTCAGAGAGTTCTTTGCCATGAGGTGCCATGTTTAATTTCCAGTGACTAGTATGAGAATGAGAGGGATAACACCAAATTTACAATACCTGCTCCCCATTCATACCTGAGACCTTGGAACACTAACAAGTCACATGACAATGGGGAGGGAAAATGGCTAATTGGGCCCAATTTGGACATTTTCACTTAGGGGTGTACTTACTTTTGTTGCCAGCGGTTTAGACATTAATGGCTGTGTGTTGAGTTATTTTGAGGGGACAGGAAATTTACACTGTTATACAAGCTGTATACTCACTACTTTACATTGTAGCAAAATGTCATTTCTTCGGTGTTGTCACATGAAAAGATAGAATACAATATTGACAAAAATGTGAGGGGTGTACTCACTTTAGTGAGATACTGTGTGTGTATATATACACACACACACTGAGGCTTTGGGGCTGTTTTTCTTCAGCTGGAACAGGGACCTTAGTGAACGAAGAGGGAATTATGAACCGTTCAAAATACCAGTCAACATTGGCACAAAACCTTCAGGCTTCTGCTGATAGCTGAATATGAAGAGGAGCTTCATCTTTCAGCATGACAACGATCGAAAGCATACATCCAAATCAACCAAGGAATGGCTTCACCAGAAGGAGATTAAAGTTTTGGAATGGCCCAGCCAAAGCACAGACCTGAATCTTATTTAAAATCTGTGGGGTGATCTGAAGAGGGCTGTACATAGGAGATGCCCTCGCAATCTGACAGATGTGGAGTGTTTTTGTAAAATAGAATGGGCAAATATTGCCAAGTCAAGATGTGCCATGCTGATTGACTCATACCCAAAAAGACTGAGTGCTGTAATAAAATCAAAAGGTGCTTCAACAAAAGTATTCGTTTAAATGTATGCACATTTATGCAACCACATTATTTTATTTATTTTTATTTTTTACTTCCCTCCACCTAAAAGATTACAGTTTGTTGTTCAACTGAGTTGTACAGTTTATAGGTCACATTAAAGGGTGACCTTTCTGAAGTTCTGAAATGATTCATCTTTGTCTCATTTTTTTACATTACAGAAACCTGACATTTTAACAGGTGTGTAGACTTTTTATATTCACTATATATATATATATATATATACACACATACATACATACACAGAGAAAGAGAAAGAGAGAGTAGGTTCATGTCTTACATAATTAGTCAGGTTGAAAAAAGACACTAGCCCATCTAATTTAATCAGAAAAGAAAAAAAAAACAGAAAACCTCTCTATATACTGTCCTATACCCATAGTTGATCTAGAGCAGTGGTTCTCAATCTTTCTAGTGCCGTGACCCCTTGATAAAATTTTTCCAAGTTGTGGGAACCCCTAACAGTAAAATTATTTTCGTAGCGTAGGTTGTCAGGCAAGACAAGTAATTGCGCCCCTAACCCACAGATATTTAGCGCTCCCTGAGTCCCTTCCACTCGTATAGTATTAAAACCCCTTATGGTACATTTTAGGATGTACCGCGCTAAGTGCCACAAATGTTGAACAAATATCACATTTGAAACCTGATGCCACTTTAAATCGTTAAAAAGTCCCATGCAGATAATTTACGCTCAGTGCCACAAACCTCTACGCGCATTCAGCCAATCAAATGGGCCTTCTTCCTGAAGACGGCGCCGTTTGATTGGCTGAAACGCGTGTAGAGGTTGGTCCGCAGCATTGTGTCATCGTGACACACCTCCGGTCCCGGAAATCAACCAGTATACCGCGCCGGCGGCATACCACTACATTTGGGCAGATTTCCTGGGAACTTACCTGCTGTTCATCCCGGGTGCCAGGTTTACAGGCACCCTTACATGTGAGTTTAATTACTATGTTTTTTATATGGAATAAATGTTTTAAAAACATTGCTGCGCAATGAGGCTTTTTCTGTCATTTGCATGAGGAGCATCTACCCCAAACAACACTAGTATATAGAGGAATGAGGCCCTCTTTATCATATCCAGTCATATGAGGAAGTATCGATCCCAAACCACATCAGTCCACGGAAAATCCACGGGGACTGCCCCACATGCGTGTTCGACCAAACTAAAAATAGTTGGCCCATTTGGAGGGGTGAGTTCACATCCATGTGGGGGCACCGTCCTGTGAGCACATATCAAGCACTTATCAATCACGGATTCATATCCACGCTGTAGAGCACGAGAACTTTAATTGGGATTTGCCACTTTTTTTTGCTTCACGTCTCCACGAAATCAGGAGATAGGGTCACCTCCAGCCCCTCCCACTTTACATTCCTCACCAGTCAGCTGACCTCTAGTTCTTGCCCCCCAGCCATGCCGTCAACTGAATGGGCAGCTGCGAAGAGGCTGTGTGGGCGGCCGCAGGTTACATGAACAGCCCAGCTGGGCAACCGCAAAGAGGTTGGAGAGCGGTGCGGGCTTCAGGAACAGCCCAGGATTCCGTGACCCCTGGCAAATCGTTATTCGACCCCCGAGGGGGTCCCGACCCCCAGGTTGAGAACCACTGATCTAGAGGAAGACACCAGGTGCAGGAGACAGAGACGTGTAGACTCCAATCTACCAGTTCAACACAGATCCCAAAAAATCACTGCAATCTGATATTTACTGTTCTTTATTTTTAGAGCAGTAAGAGCACTTTCACACTGAGGTGGTGGGGGCATGGGCGGTAAAGTGCCGCTATTGTTAGCATCGCTTTACCGTCATTTTAGCAGCGCTTTTAGCCTGCTAGCGTGGCGCTTTTAACCCCAGCTAGCGGCAATGAAGCGGTTAATAGCGCCCCGTGTAGCATTGCTGCCGAAGCGATTTGTAAGCACTTCCGCGGTGCTGCCCATTGATGTCAATGGGCAGGGGTGCTGTAGGAGTGGTGTATACACCGCCTCAGTGTGAGCCTAAAGATGTGAAAGTCTCTTTTACAGTTGGTGGTGCCAAATGTGCGTAGACAAATTCAAACAACTTTTGGATGTGTTTCTTAGCAAACACAACGTACAGGGATATGGAGAATGGAAGTGACATAAACACACACACACACGCACACTCAGGTTGAACTGGATGAACTGGTATTTTTATTCAACCTTACCAACTATGCAACTATGTAATATTTCCTGCTCAAAAACAGAATATCTTTGTCAGTACATCCTCTTCAAAAAGCTGTACAACAGTTTCAAGCTCCTGGCACTTCGCTAGGTAAAATGATAATTAAGCTACACAAATAGCTCCATTAAATAAATAAATTACTGTATCAAACATAGGCAATCTTGATGGTATTTTGTATATATTTGTATGCACACATAAGTTATAACTGAAGGATCAAGAAGAACAATGTATCTCAATGTATACTCAACGTCATAAAATTATAACAATCAAATGTCAATTAAAATCCCTGTTTAATCTGTCAGGATATAATGATTTTAATCTTTTCATTCCCAACACTTCCATTTTTTTCAGTGTGAGACACTGCAGTCAGTTTCCCTTGTGCTGAAGGGGAATCAGTTCAGACATCCCGGCATTGGTTCCTGTTGTCAAATCAAACGACAATACACATGTCAACCTTCCCTTGGGATTTATGTGCTCACCCGTCGTTGTAACCTAATCAATATAGAGGAAATAGAATCACCCAACAAAGACATTCATTCTGTAAAAGAAATCAAGTATTACCTGTCTCTATGCATTTTTCAGAAAAAGGTAATTCTGAGACAGATCTCTCTTTCATGATCTTGGATGATGTGCCCAGATCGAACAGTGGTTGTTTTTTTTTTTTTTTTTTTTCTTGCCACTTCAGAAAATTCTTAGAGAGACTAATTCAGCTTTCTCGCTCATAAGTATCTCTTCTTATCTCTTCATCACTGTGGCGTATTTATTTTTATTTCCACGGGGGTTCAAGACAGGGGTTTACATAGAATAATTATATAAAACTTAGCCTCACCTATTAAGGCGTAACCCTTAATTTTCCTTCTCTAAAATGTTATCTTTATTTATGAAACTCTCTGTTTCACCTATCTAAAAGCCGAGAAAAAGAAAAGGCAAAGAAACCGTACACGTATATATATATATATAACCCCTCCCCTCCCTCCCCCCTCCCCCTCCCACCCCTGTGCACTGCCCATGGTCTTATTTAGTGGGTAGTTACATCTTGATTTTTTCCGCATAACTCCATGTTTTTTTAAACTCCTTCCAACATTTCCAATTGTCTGCTTCTCTCTTTTCCTCTTTATACAAAGAAAACTGCTCCATGGTGTGGGTCTCTTCCACGGCATTTATCCAGTCCCACACCTCTGGACTTTCTTTTCCCCACCAGTTTTTGGGGATTAATCTTTTTGCTGCATTCAATAGATGTGGAACCAGAGATGTTTTATATTGTTTCACACTTCCTTCTATGCCGTGGAAGAGAACCACCCATGGGTCCTCCTTCACCTCTATTTTTGTAATCTCCTTTATCAAACTCAAGATTTTTTTCCAATATTTCCTAATTACCGGGCAATTCCACCATAAGTGAGCCATAGTGCCCATCTCTCCACATCCCCGCCAGCACTCTGCCGATTTCCCCTGTTGGAATTTACTCATCCTATCTGGCGTTGCGTACCACCTTGCCATGCATTTATAATTCATCTCGGCCGTTTTTGTATCTGTCGCTGAGCTATGGGCTAGACGGAGCATTTTATTGATCGTGTCCGTGTCTTTTTGTGTTCCCAACTCCTCGAACAGTGGTTGTGACGATATTTTCACGCTGGAAAAAAAAGGAAGTATAGAAAATAAAAAGATTAAATTCATTACATTTTGACAAGTTAACCGCTTGCGGACCAGCCACCGCAGTTTTACTGCGGCAGGTTGGCTCCGCTGCGCAAAATCCTGTTATTGTATGTGATCTTGCGAGGACTGGCTAGCAGGCAGGGCCAATCCTAGAGTCACAGACGCCTGGGTGCAGAAATATTTCTGGCGCCCCCACATGGCCGTGGTCATCTTACCAACTCCTCCCCTTTACAAATGATTCTATGGCAACGACTCAAATACAGAGCTGCTCCCCTAAGAAGTCTTTGTTACCCTGAAATCCTCCCATGATCTCTTAACAATAAAGAAAATACAGGAAGAGAGAACACTAATGAGACCTGGAGGGGAGTCTCTCTGATGCACACAGAGAGGGCTTCTGTTAGAAAGAGTCCCCAGACATAATACAGGATACGGTCAAAGATTGCAGACATGATACAAGAGATGATCAGAGACTGCAGACAAGGTACAGGAGATGATCAGAGACTGCAGACATAGTACAGGAGATGATCAGAGACTGCAGACATGGTACAGGAGATGATCAGAGACTGCAAACATGGTACAGGAGATGATCAGAGACTGTAGACATAGTACAGGAAATGTTCAGAGACTACAGACATGGTACAGGAGATGATCAGAGACTGCAGACATAGTACAGGAGATGGTCAGAGACTGCATACATAGTACAAGAGATGGTCAGAGACTGTAGACATGATACAAGAGACAGTCAGAGACTGCAGACATAGTACAGGAGATGATCAGAGACTGCAGACATGATACAAGAGATGGTCAGAGACTGCAGACGAAGTACAGGAGATGGTCAGAGACTGCAGACATGATACAAGAGATGGTCAGAAACTGCAGACATAATACAGGAGATGGTCGGAGACTGCAGACAAGATAGAATAGATGGTCAGAGACTGAAGACATGATACAAGAGACAGTCAGACACTGCAGACATGGTACAGAAGCTGGTCAGAGATTGCAGACATGATACAAGAGATGGTCAGAGACTGCAGACATAGTACAGGAGATGATCAGAGACTTCAGACATGGTACAGGAGATGATCAGAGACTGCAGACATGGTACAGGAGATGATCAGAGACTGTAGACATGATACAAGAGACAGTCAGAGACTGCAGACATAGTACAGGAGATGGTCAGAGACTGCAAACATGGTACAGGAGATGGTCAGAGACTGCAGACATGTTACAGGAGATGGTCAGAGACAGCAGACATGATACAGGAGATGGTCAGAGACTGCAGACATGATACAAGAGATGGTCAGAGACTGCAGACATGATACAAGAGATGGTCAGAGACTGCAGACATGTTACAGGAGATGGTCAGAGACAGCAGACATGATACAGGAGATGGTCAGAGACTGCAGACATGATACAAGAGATGGTCAGAGACTGCAGACATGATACAAGAGAAGGTCAGAGACTGCAGACATTATACGAGAGATGGTCAGAGACTGCAGATATAATACAGGAGATGTCAGAGACTGCAGTTCCTATGGACTTTAGTAGATAATGGCCGATCGGCCCTCTCACCTGATCCAGCGATGGTTCCTCTGATCAGGAGTCAGCTCACTCTGAATTGCCCGTGGCGACTCCGCTGGGTAGCACCCAGATCTGTATTCTGGCAGTGACTCCATTCCTTTCTCCGCCAGGGATGGCGCTAGGCTGTGTGTCTTTCCCTCTGGTGGCGCAGGGCAGTGGGGTTTCCTCTCTGATGGTGTTCCCTCAGCACTGCCCTCTCCCTCTGGAGTCCTGGGTGTACTTCCCTGAAAGCTTTCCCAGGTTCCTGTATCTCTCTGTCTCCCATTCAGCTGAGCCTGCTGTGTAGCTGCAGTTTCCGTGTTACAGTGGGGCTGCCAGTACTCGGGACTACATGTCCCACAATCCTCTTCTCTGCTCCTTTTTCTATTATATTTTTTCCCTGGCTGATATGAAGGCGGGGGAAGAAACATAGTGGGAGGCTGTGCTGGCCAGCGCCGCTCACTAGTATAGCAGTGCACGTGCGGAGGAGAGGGAGAGGGAGGGGAAGGGGCAAAAGAAGAGCCCGCAGCTGCAGTGACGTCACTAGGGTTGGTGTTACCAGGTGCGGTATAACATGGTGTCACCCCCCTTCCACCAACTTTAGTCGCCCCTCAGTACAGACCCCCCTCCACTAAGTATAGACCCCCCTTCGTCAGTGCAGGCCCCCCACTAAGTATAAACCCCTCTCTCAGTACAGACCCCCCCTTCATCAGTATAGACCCCCCCAGGACAAACCACCACCCCTCCATTAGTAGACCCCCACCAGGACAACCCCCCTCCATTAGTACAGATCCCCCAGGACAAAGCCCCCTCAATTAGTACAGACCCCCCACAGGACAAACCCCCCCTTCATTAGTACAGACCCCCCAGGACAAACCCCCTCCATTAGTACAGACCCCCAGGACAAACCCCCCTCTATTAATACAGACCCCCCCAGGACAAACCCCCTCCATTAGTACAGACCCCCCAGGAGAACCCCCCTCCACTAGTACAGACCCCCACAGGACAAATCCCCCCTTCATTAGTACAGACCCCCTGGACAAACCCCCCTCCATTAGTACAGACCCCCCCAGGAAAAACCCCCTCCATTACTACGGACCCCCCAGGAGAACCCCACCTCCGCTAGTACAGACCCCCACAGGACAAATGCCCCCTTCATTAGTACAGACCCCCCAACAGGACAAACCCACCTCCATTAGTACAGACCCCCCAGGACACCCCCCCTCCATTAGTACAGACCCCCTGGACAAACACCCCCCCTCCATTAGTACAGCCCCCCCAGGACAAATCCCCCCTCCATTAGTACAGACCCCCAGGACAAACTCCCTTTCCATTAGTACAGACCCCCCAGGAGAAACCCCCCTCCATTAGTACAGACCCCCCCAGGACAAATCCCTACTCCATTAGTACAGACCCCCCCAGGACAAATCACCTCTCCATTAGTACAGACCCCCCAGGAGAAACCCCCCTCCATTAGTACAGACCCCCCAGGACAAATCCCCTCTCCATTAGTACAGACCCCCCAGGAGAAACCCCCCCATTAGTACAGACCCCCCAGGATAAATCTCCCATTCATTAGTACAGACCCCCCAGGACAACCCCCCCTTCATTAGTACAGACCCCCCCAGGACAACCCCCCTCCATTAGTACAGACCCCAAAGGACAACCCCCCTCTATTAGTACAGACCCCCAGGACAAATCCCTCCATTAGTACAGACCCCCAGGACAAACCCCCTCCATTAGTACAGACCCCCAGGACAAATCTCTCCATTAGTACAGACCCCCCAGGACAACCCCTCCTCCATTAGTACAGACCCCCCCAGGACAACCCCCCCATTAGTACAGACCCCCCCAGGACAACCCCCCCATTAGTACAGACACCCAGGGACAAACCTCCCTTTATCAGTACAGACACATTAACACCCAGGCGGCAGCTAGAGAGGACAGTGTGCAGCCGCGCCGCCCGGGTGAAGAGCAGATCGAGACAGCCAGGCAGCAGCTTAGGCGGGAGTGAGAGACAGAGGAGGAGAGAACCTGTGTCAGGCTGCAGGCACGGGCCGCCCCCCCCTCCCCAGCGAAGTCACTGCGCGGCTGGTCTCTCTCAACACAGAGACCAGCTGCTCCGATCTCCGGCAGCTGCTCTCCTAGTTCTCTGACAGGAGGAGGAGGGAGGGGGGACGGGCTCTAGCAGTGTAAAGCACAGCGGCCGCTCCGCGGCGGTAACCTGTGGACAGAGCTACTTCAGCACACGGAGGGGAGGAGGAGGAGGGAGGGGAGCACTCTGGCGCTTCAGTGCCCCCACCTCCCTGGCGCCTGGGTGCACTGCACCCCATTCACCCACCTGGGATCGGCCCTGCTAGCAGGCGTGCATGCCATGAGCTCCGTGAGTCCGACCGTGGATCCCGCGGACTCAATGTCTGCAGGGATACCCACGATCGTCTCACGGAGAGGAAGAACGGGAAAATGCTGATGTAAACAAGCATTTCCCCGTTCTGCCTAGTGACAGGACACTGATCAGGAGTGGTGATCAGTGTCGTGTCACACGTAGTCCATCCCCCCCACAGTTAGAATCACTCCCTAGGACACACTTAACCCCTACAGCGCCACCTCCCGGTTAACCCCTTCACTGCCAGTCACATTTACACAGTAATCAATGCATTTTTAATTGCATTGATCTCTGTATAAATGTGAATGGTCGCCGCCATTACTAGTAAAAAAAAAATTATTAATAAAATCGCCATAAAATTATCCCCTATTTTGTAGACGCTATAACTTTTTGCGCAAACAAATCAATAAACGCTTATTGCGATTTTTTTTTTTTTTACCAAAAATATGTAGAAGAATACATATTGGCCTAAACTGAGGAAAAAAATGTTTTTTATATATTTTTGGGGGATTATTAATGTAGCAAAAAATAAAAAATATTGCTTTTTTTTTAAATTGTCGCTCTTTTTTGTTTATAGCGCAAAAAATAAAAACCGCAAAGGTGATCAAATACCACCAAAAGAAAGCTCTATTTGTGGGGAAAAAAGGACGTCAATTTTGTTTGGGAGCCAAGTCGCAAGGCCGCACAATTGTCAGTTAAAGCGACGCAGTGCCGAATCGCAAAAAGTGCACTGGTCTTTGGCCAGCCAAATGGTCCGGGGCTGAAGTGGTTAAACATGGATTATAATCTACATGAATTTTGTTTTAGGATATTGAGAATTTCTGTATTTCTTTTAGAGAGTTTTTTAGAGGCTACAGAATGGTTCCTGAGATACATTGTTCTTCTCGACTCCTTGGTTTTGACTTATGCGTGGACACAAATAAATAAAAATACAACAAGGTTGCAAATTTTTAATACAAAGAGTCTAAATATTAAATATGGATAAGATGTTTTCTTCGGATTATATGCTCTTCTTTTTGTATTTTATTTTTATTACTAGAATTTGTTGATGTATGGGCATTAGCGGGTGAAAGTATTTGTGTATTTTCATTGTGGGACTTATATTTTACAACTGTGTTTAATGAAGCTGTTTGCCACTCAATGTACCTGACAGGCTCAAAATTATTATGCATTTTATGAAGACAAATGTACTTACAATGAACAGTTTTGTAGAAGAAACAATTGAGTACTGTCCGTGAAACATTTTTTTTGCACTAACGTGCAATTTTTCAGGGCAAGCTTTTGGGGTATGTCCCCTTCTTCAAGGTCCAAGCAGTACTAATTAAACAAATTCACAAAGGTTTTAACATAATGTTAAAAAAAGAGACCATTTTGAAGGTCGCAAGTGCAGTAATTTGACTACAATCAACTCAAGCAAGTTTTTGTAGAAGAAATTTTAGTGTGTGTTGCGCCTCTCTTAGATTTGTATATATATAGATATCATATATAGTGCATTCATAAAGTATTCAGATCCCCTTCACTTTTTTACATTTGGTTATGTTGCAGCCTGATACTACAGTTATTTAAATTCGGAATTCGGAAATTGGAATTTCCGAATTTTCAAATTTCCAAATTCTCAAATTTCTGATTTCTGAATTTTTGAATTCTGAATTTCCGAATTTTCGGAATTCGGAAATTCAAAATTCAAAAATCTGAAAATCAGAAAATCTGAAAAAAAAGAAAGAGTCAGTAAAATTGGAAACAATAACTAAATAATAATAAATATTAAATGATAGGTATTGGAATTTCCTTTCAAATTTGGCTGTTTGTGAACGTAACGAATACAAATTTATCTGAAGTTACGAATTATCCAAAAAAACGAATGCCGCATCTAAACAAATGGAATGGAACAAATTATTAATAAATAATAAAAAGGTTTTATTATTATTATTATTGTTATTTATTATTATTAGATCGTTACGTTCCATTCTTTTACATACAGCATTCATTATTTCAGATAATTCATTTGGATAAATTTGTACTCATTACATTCTCTAATGCCGACCGTGTGTATGCCCCATTGGACTTTTTCTGTCGGCATTTCCGACGGACTCAGATATAGAACATGTTCTAAATTTTTCCGTCGGAAATGCCGACGGAGTTTAGCCCGTTGGCAAGTCCGCTCGTGTGTACGCGGCATAACAGCCTAATTTAAAAGGAAATTCCAATACCTAGAATTTAATAGTTATTATTAGTTATTATTTCAGATTTTCGGGTTTTCAAATTTTCGGATTTTCATTCTTTTGAATTTTCAGATTTTCATTCTTATTTTTGGATTTTCAAATTTCCAAATTTTAGAATGTTCGAATTTTCAAATTTTGGAAATTTTCCAAATTCGGAAATTTCAAAATTCGGAAATTTCAAAATTCAGAAATTTCGGAATGAACAAATTTGTCAAAATTAATTAAAAAACAAATTCAGAACTAAACAAATTGCACATGTTAAGTAATTTCCAGTTTCCCCGGAAGTAAACTGCCATTTTTAAATCTTGAAATAACTTGATCACAGCAGTCGGATGCTTTTAGGCAGAGGAGACATCTGGGGTCTAAGTCAGATCTCTACATAAAGAGTACTTGTTACTGCCTATTGCTGTCACAAGTGATGTTTACATTCCTTGCGATAGCAAACAAAGTGATAAAAAAAAATTAATCAAAGCTAAACTCCACCTTTTGTTAGCCTTTTCATAGTTTGTTTGGCCAGGTTGGCCCAAACAAATTATGTCCCTCACTTACATGTGAGGCAGCTGGATGTGTGATATAAACTGTATGTAGCTGCAGCAACATACAGCATATCGCACTGTATTCCGGGTTCGATCTGAGACTTCCAGTCTCATACCAGGAACACAGTATAGTCTATCACAGCGGTGCTCAGCCATTCACAGAAAGCGGTGTATTTTATCAATGCATACAAAGCTCCCTCTGATTGGCTGAGTCAGAGAGGCAGGCTGATGATGTCACAACCTCTGACTCAGCCAGTCAGAGGAAGCTGGCCCAAACAAACTATGTAAAGGCTAACACAATATGGAGTTTAGCTTTAAAGAAAGTGAAAAAATAAAAAATAATAAAAAATGTTTTAATGCGCACCTGTCCCTCCGTGTATGCGTACATAGGCAAATGCACACGTTGGTCCCACGTGCATAAGTAAACGCCGATTGCACTACACATGTGAGGTATAGCCACAAACAACAGAGCAAGAGCGATAATTCTAGCACCAGACCTCCTCTGTAACTCTAAACTGGTAACCGTAAAGGCTTATAAAGCGTTGCCTATGAAGATTTGTAAATACTGTAGTTTGGCACCATTCCACAAGCGTGCACAATTTTAAAGTGTGACATGTTTGGTATTTACTCAGCCTAACACCCTATTTTATATTTTACCAAAAAATTGGGTATTGACTGTTTGTTTGTGTGCATTAAAATTCATTAAAGTGTATTTTTTCCAAAATAATTGCGTTAGAAAAACCTTAGCAAAAATACTGTGTGACAGGACCATTTTATTCTCTAGGGCCTCTGCTACAAAAAAATTGGGGGGTTCTAATACTGATTTTTAAATGTAAACAAAAAATGTCAGTAAAAGGTTGGGTCTTTAACCTGTTCCCGCCCGCTGTATGTATGTGTGTGTATATATATTGTACAGGACGCCGTGGCTGGGTCCTGGAAGGACGCTATGTTTCCCCTCTGTTTGGACTGTGGTCCCTTTAAGGGAACAAAAAAGGGTTAACTCACCTGTAAGAGGAAGTGGGTTTAAAACAAGACAGGAAGTTAGAGAGGGTGTGGAGGAGTGTAGAGGAGAATGTGGGTGGTGGATGGTGTTTTGGTGTGCAGCAACAGTGAATAGCAGTCTCCTGCCTGGAAGCCTCCTGCTAGAGGAATCTACCTGCAACAAAAACTAAGGACTGTTTAACTGCAATAGCAGTTCTGGACTTTGCAAGTCGGTGAGACTGAAACCTTTTTCTTTTGTTTTTGCTGCTGTAAAGCTATTTAAGTTCAATAAATCTCCTTTTGAGTGAAAAGCCTGTGTCCTGCGATCTAGCTGGTTCCCCAAACATTACAAGTGGTGCTCGAATGCGGGCAGGACAGAGTAACAGGCATTTTTTTGCTGTTTTTTTTTTTGTTTGTATTGGACTTAAAACTGACATTTAAAGGGACAGTACAGTGGATTTATGTCCTGGGTTAAAGCCGCACAAACCCTGAAAGCTGAAGCAATGGAGGAGCTAATTAAACAGCTGTCCTTGGCTAATATACAAGTGCAGACTCGCCATGAGGAAGCTAATCAGCGCTTAACAACCCAGCTGGAGGTACAGCAAGAAAACACTCGCCTGTTGGTGGCCCAGTTGGCAGCCCAGCAAGCGACCCAGCAAGAGGTTATGCAGGCTCAGGTGACTGCCTTAAAAGAAGTAGTGCAGCAGCTTTCTCAGGGCCGTGAGCAAGCGGCTGTTGCCCCTGGCAACCAGGTGACCATGAGGGCAAGCCATTTTTTGCAGAAGTTGTCCCTGAGTGATGATGTAGAGGCATTTCTTGCTACATTTGAGAGGACGACAGAGAGAGAAGGGTGGCCCCAGGACCAGTGGGCCGGCCTAATTGCTCCTTTCCTAACCGGAGATCCTCAAATAGCCTACTTCGACCTGCCACCAGATCACGCTAAAGATTATCAAAAATTAAAGGCAGAAATATTGGCTCGTTTGGGGGTAACTACAGCTGTTCGGGCCCAACGAGTGCACCAATGGAAGTATCATCCAGATCGTCCACCACGGTCTCAAATGCATGACCTGGTGCAACTGGTAAAAAAATGGCTGCAGCCCGAAATGTTGTCTGGCCTCCAAATCGTGGAGCGGGTCGTGCTGGACCGATACCTAAGGTCACTGCCAGACGACCTTCAACGGTGGGTCAGCCATGGAGACCCCAAAACAGTGAACCTCTTTGTCGAGATGGTGGAACGATACACAGTGGTGGAGGATCTGCTTGGCCCTACCAAGCACCAAGGACCTAGTCTGCCACGGCCTATTCGTTCGACTGCTGCCCTTCGAAAGGACGTTCCCCGGAGCCCTGGAACCAACACCCCGGAACGTCAAGAGTCACTCCCGATACCTTCTCAGTGATCTGTTCCTGTTCGGAAAGGAGGGGATGTACAATGTTGGCGATGTCATTCCTGGGGCCATACCCGGGCCCACTGCCCACTGCAAGAGGAGCCCATGGAATGCGGGGTTCTTTGGAGGGGGTCTTTTTATGCCCAGAAAGCATGCACAACACATATTGATCTTGGAGAAGAGAAATTCGAGTGTGAAGTCCAAGTGAACCACCTCCCTGCCCGGGCTTTGCTGGACTCCGGAAGCATGGCAACCCTGGTCCATCCTAGAGTAATTGGGAAGATCGGTCCGGTAAGAAAAACTTTACGGTTGGAGTGCATTCACGGGGACACTAGAGAGTACCCTCTCATCTCGGTGTCCATCTCCACAGCATGTGGCACTGGTACTCAAGAGGTGGGGGTGGTAAAGAACTTAGTACATGATGTTATCATAGGACGAGACTGTCCATTATTTGCTAAACTGTGGGGACAAGGAGAACTACCTGGACGGTCCAGAGACTGGGGAGAAACTAGTCCCTCTGTTCCTGCTGTTGAGAGAAATAACCCTGAAATGCCGAATGTTCTTAAAAATGCTAATGATTTGGTTAATGGTGATGAAAGTAGTGCTGATATTATTAAGGGTGTCAAAATGTGTGGTTCACAGACCTACCTGAACACTGAAGAGGGGGGGGAACCTTCCCCACTTCAGGTAATGCTGGGGGAAGAGGATGAGGAAGTGGCCGTTACCCCTGCCCTGCCGGATTTGGGTGTTCCGCAGGGGGCATTTGGTACTGCCCAGATGCAGGACCCCACGGGAACAGGTTGTAGTAATGAATGGGGTTCCCCAAGAGCCAGGTGCTAATGAGCGGTGGCCACACTTTGCAATATGTAATGAATTGCTTTATCGGGTTACCAAAGTGTGAGAAAATGTGGTAGAGCAATTATTGGTAACCCAACAGTATAGACGCATGGTCCTGGACCTGGCCCATGATGATGTTTTAGGGGGACACCTGGGAGTTGAAAAGACGGAGGCACGGATCACCGACCGGTTTTACTGGCCAGGTCTGAAAGCAGAGGTAAGGAGATACTGTACCTCTTGTCCCACCTGTCAGTTGACCGCTCCGGTGACCCACTTCCGGAATCCTTTGGTCCCTCTGCCCATAATTGAGGTCCCATTTGAAAGGATAGCCATGGATATAGTGGGTCCCTTGGTTAAGTCGGCTCAAGATCATTCCTACATACTGGTGATTCTCGACTATGCCACCCGATATCCTGAGGCGCTACCCCTGCGGAATACCTCCTCTAAGGCTATTGCCCGGGAATTATTCCAGTTGTTTACACGGACTGGTTTTCCCAAGGAAATACTAACGGACCAGGGCACCCCGTTTATGTCGAGGGTTATGGCCGATGTGTGCAAGCTCTTCCGGATTAAACTGCTGCGCACATCGGTCTACCATCCCCAAACGGATGGGTTAGTAGAACGCTTTAATAAGACCCTTAAATCTATGCTCAAGAGAGTTGTACAAAGTTGGGAAAGACTGGGACTGTCTGTTACCAGCTCTCCTGTTTGCTATCCGGGAAGTGCCCCAGGCCTCCACTGGGTTTTCGCCCTTTGAGTTGGTATATGGGCGGAGACCTAGCGGACTACTGGATTTTGTTAAAGAGGAATGGGAAAGTGAACCTAGTCAGGATAAGAGTGTTCTTGAATATGTTTCCCAAATGCAGGAGAGGATCCGAACTGTGTTGCCACTAGTAAAGGAACTTTTACAAAAAGCCCAGGAGGCTCAACGACGAGTCTATAATAGGGCTGCTAAAATAAGGAACTTCCAAGTGGGGGATCGAGTAGCGGTGTTGATTCCCACTGTGGAAAGTAAATTCTTAGCCAGGTGGCAAGGCCCCTTTGAAGTTGTAGAAAAAGTGGGAGAGGTGAATTATAAAGTCCACCAACCGGGTAAGAGGAAACCCTATCAAATATATCATGTAAACTTGTTAAAGCCCTGGACAGAGAGGGAACCAGTGACCTCCCTGGCTAGTGCAAGATTGGAGCCTCGGGTTGGGGTGGAGAGTGTCCAAGTAGCAAATACCCTGTCTAAAACCCAAAGTCAGCAGGCAAAGGAGTTCTTGCAGAGAAATAAAGAAAAATTTTCAGACTTGCCAGGGCTCACGAGTACCATAGAGCATGATATCATCACGGAACCAGGAGTCAAAGTTTTTGTCCGGCCCTACCGCATCCCAGAGACCCAAAGGAAGGCTGTTTCAGAGGAAGTGAAGAAGATGTTAGACCTGAAGATTATTGAAGAATCGCAGAGTGAGTGGTCGAGCCCGATTGTGTTGGTACTGAAGCCCAACGGGACTCTGCGATTCTGCAATGATTTCCGGAAACTTAATGAAGTTTCACGGTTTGATGCCTACCCCATGCCCCGGGTAGATGAGCTTATTGAGAGACTAGGTCCAGCCAGGTTTATCACTACGTTAGACCTTACCAAGGGATATTGGCAAATCCCGTTGACTAAGGCTGCTAGGGAGAAAACTGCTTTTTCTACCCCAGAGGGGAGTTTTCAGTACAAAAGGATGCCTTTTGGATTGCAAACTGCTCCAGCCACATTCCAGCGAGCAATGGATAGGATTTTACGGCCTCAGTGTACTTGGACGACATAGTCATTTTTAGCAGAGATTGGGAATCACACTTGCCCAAAGTCCAGGTAGTGCTGGACTCTCTTTGGAAGGAGGGGTTTACAATAAACCCTGAAAAATATGCTTTGGGAATGGAGGAGGTGAAATACCTGGGCTATATTGTGGGTAGAGGGGTGGTGAAACCTAAGGTCAGCAAGGTAGAGGCTATACAGAGTTGGCCCCGTCCCCTTACAAAAAAGCAGGTACGTGCATTCTTGGGCATGGTGGGATACTACAGGAGGTTTGTACCCAACTTTGCCACGTTGGCGGCTCCATTGACCGATCTGACTAAGGGTCGGAAATCGGTCATGGTGGAGTGTGGAATGCAGACGCTGAGAAGGCCTTTTTGGAGCTCAAGTCGGCATTGTGCCAACGCCCTGTCCTGGTAGCACCCAATTTTTCAAAAGAGTTTGTTGTCCAAACTGATGCTTCCGATGTAGGGTTGGGAGCGGTGTTGTCACAGGTTGTTCATGGAGAGGAGCACCCGGTAGTCTTCCTCAGTAGGAAGTTAACACCAGCGGAGAAAAACTACGCTATAATTGAACGAGAGTGTCTGGCCATTAAGTGGGCTCTGGAGTCCCTCAGATATTACCTTTTGGGGAGGAAGTTTAGGCTGATTTCTAACCATGCCCCTGTAACATGGTTGAGACAGGGTAAAGGGAATAATGCCAGGGTTACTCGGTGGTTCCTGGCACTCCAGGAATTTAAATTTGCAGTGGAGCATAGGCCCGGGAGACTGCATCAAAATGCAGATGCCCTCTCCCGAGTCCATTGTTTGAGCTCCACTGTTGCCTCCACCTCCATGGTGTTGGGGCACAGGGGGGGGATATGTATAGGACGCCGTGGCTGGGTCCTGGAAGGACGCTATGTTTCCCCTCTGTTTGGACTGTGGTACCTTTAAGGGAACAAAAAAGGGTTAACTCACCTGTAAGAGGAAGTGGGTTTAAAACAAGACAGGAAGTTAGAGAGGGTGTGGAGGAGTGTAGAGGAGAATGTGGATGGTGGATGGTGGATGGTGTTTTGGTGTGCAGCAACAGTGAATAGCAATGTCCTGCCTGGAAGCCTCCTGCTAGAGGAATCTACCTGCAACAGAAACTAAGGACTGTTTAACTGCAATAGCAGTTCTGGACTTTGCAAGTCGGTGAGACTGAAACCTTTTTCTTTTGTTTTTGCTGCTGTAAAGCTATTTAAGTTCAATAAATCTCTTTTTGAGTGAAAAGCCTGTGTCCTGCGATCTAGCTGGTTCCCCAAACATTACAATATATATATAAATATATATATATATATATATATATATATATATATATATATATATATATATATATATATATATATATATATATATGCGGCCTCTCGGCGGGTGGGCTTTAACCTTTAACCATATATGTAGCCCTATGGAAACATCTTTCTGTGCTAAAATTGGATGCCCTGCGTGCTCCCAGCCCAGAGACCAGCGTGTACAGGAAAGCTCCTGATGCATACTTGCTATTAGGAGCTTTCTGAACACGTGGCTGCTGTGACAGCCATCACAGCGGTCGCGTTATCAGAATGACCACCTCCCAGCATTTAGAACCTCTTAAAGGGCCGGGAGGAGGCAGTGGGAAGGGGTTAATTGGCTCTGAAAGGGGGCTCCAGTCGGTGGCTCCCATAGTGTGCTCTTGTTAGCCCTACTGTGATGGCAATACTGTAAAAAAAAAAAAAAAAGTGTTTAAAAAAGGAATTGCATAAAATAAGTAAAAATAATAAAAAAAAAACTGTAAATCACCCCGTCACCTCCACACACACCCCATACGGTTGTGTTTATAAGTTTACATTATACTTGGGCTGTCTTGTAAGAACTGCATGTTTGGGATCTCCCCAGAGTTGAACAATGATATCGAGGTCAGGAGACTGAGATGGCCAATCCAGAACCTTCACTTTATTCTGCTGTAGCCAATGACGGGTCGACTTGGCCTTGTGTTTTGGATCATTGTCATGTCATGTTGTAATGTCCAGGTACGTCCCTTGCGCAGCTTCCTGGCTGATGAATGCAAACGTTCCTCCAGCATTTTTTAATAACATACTGCATTCATCTTGCCATCGATTTCGAATAATTTTCTGTGCCTTTGTAGTTCACACATCCCCAAAACATCAACGATCCACCTCCTATGTTTCACAGTGTACCTTTCATCATAGGCCTTGTTGACTCCTCTCCAAATTAAGCGTTTTATGGTTGTGACAAAAAAGCTCAATATTGGTCTCATCACTCCAAATGACTTTGTGCCAGAAGGTTTGAGGCTTGTCTCTGTGCTGTTTGGCGTATTGTAAGCGGGATACTTTGTAGCATTTGCATAGTAATGGCTTTCTTCTGGCAACTTGACCATGCAGCCCATCTTTCTTCAAATGCCTCCTTATTGTGCATCTTGAAACAGCCACACCACATGTTTTCAGAGAGTCCTTTATTTCACCTGAAGTTATTTGTGGGGTTTTCTTTGCATCCTGAACAATTTTCCTGGCAGTTGTGGCTGAAATTTTAGTTGGTCTACCTGACCGTGGTTTGGTTTAGACAGAACCCCTCATTTTCCACTTCCTGATTAGAGTTTGTTTTCTTGTCAAACGTTTTTATTGAGTAGGTACATAAAAGGAACATGAGAATCCTCATACAACAGATATGTAACAAACCATGGAACCTACTCATCCAGGTGATTAGAATTTGTTTTATACAGTTCAACAACCTTTTCCTGCAGATCCTTTGTCAATTCTTTTGCTTTCCCCATGACTCAGAATCCAGAAACAGTGCAGCACTGGATGGAAGATGCAAGGGTCTGCCAGGAGTCCAGAAACTCACTGACACACACTAATTACAAACAAACAGATCACAGGTGACAATGGTTACCTTTATTAGCCATTCAAACCCCTTTGTGTCAACTTGTGTGCATGTTCTCAGGCCAAAATCACCAGGGTATGTAAACTTTTGATCAGGGTCATTTGGGTAGTTTCTGTTGCCATTATGATTTAAAAAGAGTAAACACAATCGATTGATAATAAATGGCTTCAGCCACACACTAACCATGAATGAAAGAAAAGTTTTTGTGTTATCATTCATATTCTCTGAAAAATGGCCAAGAAATCATAAATTCTGCCAGGGTGTGTAAACTTATCAGCACAATGGTATAAAAAGCCCTGAATAGTGTGAGCACAAGTATGTAAACATTACTTGTACCACACATGTGAGGTATCTTCGTGAACATTGGAGTAAAAGCAATAATTCAATAATAATTAACTCTAAACTGATGACCTGTAAAAGGGCATAAAGTGTAACCTATGGAGAATTTTGGTTACTGTTGTTTTTTTTTTTACAATTCCTTATGCGTGCACAATTTTAAAGACATGACATGACATGTTTAATATCTATTTACATGACGCAACCCCATTTTTTACATTTTACCAAAAAACTTGTATATAATATTGTGTGCCACATAAAAAAAATTGCAATTTTATTCTTCAGGGCCTCTACTGTTAGAAAATATATACATTTGAAAATGAAAGAAAATGTCCCAGTAGGCAAGTGATTAATACTACTCAAAGTGTAAAGGCAAAACTTTTTTTTTTTTCGTGCAAAGTGATTAGAGCACCTGTGTCACGAGGGCCATGTACCAGATGTGAGACCGAAGTAGTGGGGAGGCCTCCCTTGCACCTCGGGTCCTTGAAGCCTTTGGAGATGGAGACAGAGACTTGGTGGACACAAAGTGGCACAGGTGCCAGGGGTGTGGAGCACCTTGCAAGCCTTAGTCTGGGATCCGAGCCGAGGTCAAGTCCAGTTTGGCAACGAAGTATAAAAGGGTTAATCAGAAGAAGAATGTTGAGATCCAAGCCGGGGTCGATTCCAATCTGGCAGCTGGGTACAAAAGGGGCAAAGAAGTAGCATGGTCAAGGTACAAATCTCAGGTCAATGGCGAGCAGCAAGCAAGAGTAGTCAAATAGGTTTCCAGGTCACAATAAGTTCAGACTGAACATAATCCAGAAATTTGGCAGTGTCTGGGCTTATATAGGGAACTTTGAGGTCACTTCCTGTGCGCCTCCTGGGCATTTTCCTGCCTTTTTCCATCAGGTCTTCTGCACAGATGCGGGTTGACACGTGAGGCGTCTTTGGCGCATGCTCAGTTGGCACGGATTTCCTCTTGCGGCAACGTGCCATTGGTGCATGCGTGGTAAGCCCTGGACTCTGTCAGGTTTTAGTGCTGTCTGTATCCCCAATAGGGAGATTCACCCTCTCAATTTGTCCTAATTTACCTTTATCATCGAAAAGCTAACTTAAAAGAAAATCCCAAATTTTGGGTTGACATTAGAACACTAATAGAGAGGAAATGTTCCAATGGGGACCAGTGGCGGCTGGTACTCGAATTTTGGGGGGGGGGGGGGCGGCAAACAAACCTGGCCCCCCCACTCACACTAACTCCCGCGCTCGATTGAGTGATCAGGAAGGCAACGATCCTTGGCCTTGCAAAAAGGCTGGTGCTATGAAAGTCAGCTAAAACATTGTTTTATTATTGCATGTGAACACCAGTCAAAGGGAATGCAAACGCGTTTCAGCCTTCAGGCCTTAATCATGGCTTTCAGTGCTAACTTTCATAGCACCAGCCTTTCTCCTTTTTTGCATGGACTATATGGAGGTTATCAGAGACTTCACAGGCTGAGTTCTGTGTTCTTGGGGCTCACCAGGCACTGCACAGGAGGTAGTAGCTCATATGCACCTGTTCCAGATCCTTGGCCTTTCCATATGCGGGGAGGAGGTTGCAGAGGAAAGAGCCGAGTAAGGTTGCCACCTCATCCCTTTAAACCCGAACACATATTAATTATGCAGGTTCTGAGGCTAATTTAATGCAGATAAGGCATCAAGTGAGTTTAATTACCACCTTAACCACTTTAGCCTCGGAAGGATTTACCCCCTTCCTGACCAGAGCACTTTTTACAATTTGGCACTGCGTTGCTTTAACTGCTAATTGCGCGGTCATGCAATGCTGTACCCAAACAAAATTTGCGTCCTTTTTTCCCCACAAATAGAGCTTTTTTTTGATGGTATTTGATCACCCCTGGGGTTATTTTTTGCGCTATAAACGGAAAAAGACCGAAAATTTTGAAAAAAAATGATATTTTCTACTTTTTGTTATAAAAAAAATCCAATAAACTCAATTTTAATCATACATTTAGGCCAAAATGTATTCAGCCACATGTCTTTGGTAAAAAAAAATGTCAATAAGCGTATATTTATTGGTTTGCGCAAAAGTTATAGCATCTACGAACTAGAGTACATTTTCTGGAATTTACACAGCTTTTAATTAATGACTGCCTATCTCATTTCTTGAGGTGCTAAAATGGCAGGGCAGTACAACCCCCCCCCCCCAAATGACCCCATTTTGGAAAGTAGACACCCCAAGGAAATTGCTGAGAAGCATGTTGAGCTCATTGAATATTACATTTTTTTGTCCCAAGTGATTGAATGATAAAAAAAAAAAAACTTTACAAAAAGTTGTCACTAAATGATATATTGCTCTCACATGCCATGGTTATATGTGCAATTGCACCCCAAAATACATTTAGCTGCTTCTCCTGAGTATGGTGATACCACATGTGTGGGACTTTTTGGGAGCCTAGCTGCGTACGGGGCCCCTGAAAACCAAGCACCGCCTTCAGGATTTCTAAGGGGGTACATTTTTGGAATTGGGGGGGGGGGGGGGGGTTGTGCCATCTTGGCATTTTATGGCCTTCAAAACTGTGATAGGTAGTGAGGATTTTCACTTGCAATATTTTGTCACAAGTTGCAGGAAAATGACAAACTTTTTTTTTTTTGCACAAAGTTGTCACTAAATGATATATTGCTCACTCAGGCCATGGGCATATGTGGAATTGCACCCCAAAATACATTCTGCTGATTCTCCTGAGCACGGGGATACCACATGTGTGGGACTTTTTGGGAGCCTAGCCACGTACGGGGCCCTGAAATCCAAGCACCGCCTTCAGGATTTCTAAGGGCGTAAATTTTTGGATTTCACTTCTCACTACCTATCACAGTTTTGAAGGCCATAAAATGCCCAGATGGTACAAACCCCTCCAAATGACCCCATTTTGGAAAGTAGACTTCCCAAGCTATTTGCTGAGAGGCATGGTGAGTATTTTGCAGCTCTCATTTGTTTTTGAAAATGAAGAAAGACAAGAAAAATGTATTTTTTTTTCTTTCTTCAATTTTCAAAACTTTGTGTCAAAAAGTGAGGTCTGCAAAATACTCACCATACCTCTCAGCAAATAGCTTGGGGTGTCTACTTTCCAAAATGGGGTCATTTGGGGGAGGGGTTTGTGCCATCTGGGCAATCCATGGCTTCCGAAACTGTGATAGGCAGTGAAGAGTGAAATCAAAAATTTACACCCTTAGAAAGCCTGAAGGCGGTGCTTGGTTTTCGGGGTCCCGTACGCGGTTAGGCTCCCAAAAAGTCTCACACATGTTGTATCCCCGTACTCAGGAGAAGCAACAGAATGTATTTTGGGGTGTAATTTCACATATTCCCATGGCATGTTTGAGCAATATATCATTTAGTGACAACTTTGTGCAAAAAAAATAAAAACATTTTTTGTCTTTTTCCCGCAACTTGTGTCACAATATAAAGTATTCCATGGACTCGACATGCCTCTCAGCAAAAAGCTTGGGGTGTCTACTTTCCAAAATGGAGTCATTTGGGGGGGGGGTTTGAACTGTACTGGCATTTTATGCACAACATTTAGAAGCTTATGTCACGCATCAGCCACTCTTCTAACCACTTGAAGATTTACAACCCATTATAACAGAGGATGAAATATTCCAACAACCCCCATTATTGGCTTTCAGACAACCACCCAACCTCAGACACAAACTAATCAGCAGGAAACTTCACTCTGATTATGAAGTCACAAATAATGGAAGCAAACCCTGCATTAAAAAACGCTGCAAACTATGCAACCAGATCAATCTATTCAAAAGTGTTACACACACAAATGGGACCTTCAATATCTTTGGGATCTTACAACTGTACCTCCAGTAATGTTGTGTACCTCATCCAATGCAAAAGGTGCAGAAAAGGATCTTATGTTGGTGAAACAGGACAGAAGTTTCAAGCGAGGATGAATTTGCACAGACATACCATCAAAGAACATAAAGATTTGGCTCATTGTTTAATGTAAAAAAAAAAAAAAAAAGAACATAAAGAAGACAGTTTATGCACCTGTGGGACATTATTTCTCACAACCAGACCACACTATAGAAGACCTCAATGTTTTAGTTCTTAAAGGGAATTTCAGAACTATCCAGGAAAAGAAAACGTTTGAACTAAGAATGATGCTTCTTTTTGACACAAAAAATAATGGCCTGAATTTAGATATTGGTTTCCTTACACACTATGCTAACGTTTTACGACCTCCTCTGTGACCAGTATCCCCCCCCCCCCCCTCCTCCAGTCTATAGCTCTCCCTCTGTCTTATCTCACTACCTCTGCTGCTATCTTTATTACCATTGATTTGTATGTGTTTGTTTTTCTCTTTTTTTTCTTTAACATTCTGCTTAAAAATTTGTGAATCAGTACTGCTTGGACCTTGAAGAAGGGGACATACCCCGAAAGCTTGTCCTGAAAAATTGTATGTTAGTGCAAATAAAAAAAGTATCACGGACAGTACTTAATTTTCTATATCACAATTGCACTAATTCGGCTACAATCAAATTAAGTAACCACTTGAAGACAAAGCCCTTTCTGACACTTTTTGTTTACATGAAAACATTTTTTTTTTTTTGCAAGAAAATTACTTTGAACCTCCAAACATTATATATTTTTTTTAAAGCAAAGGCTTTATGTATCATGGGAGCAAACGCTGTTGCTGTCAAGATAAATAAATCCGCGCTGCAACTGAATGGCGTACCTGCTAAGCAAATGATGGTTAACAATAAAACAAAGTAACATTACAGTAAGACTTACCATACCTGCAAAGCAAATACAAAAAAAACCATAGTAAAATATAAAACATTTTTTAACGCAACCTGTGCCTAAAATATATATATGCTGAAGCATGGGGGCATCCACCCGCAAAAGGTAGGAGCTCTTCCGCCCTCTGCTGCCCCCATGCTTCGGCATATATGCTCTTTTTATAAACTGTGGTGGTGAAATCACCTCCGACAGCGTTGGAGTCATGGCTTTATGTATAGTGGGAGCAAACGCTGTTGCTGTCGAGATAAATAAATCCGCTCTGCAGCTGAATGGCGTACCTGAAAACAAAAAAATGGTTAACAATAAAACACAGTAAACAGTAAAGTATAAAAAAATTGCATACCTGAAAAGCAAACATGATAAAACATAATAACAATAAAACATTGCAGAATAGAATACAGTAAAAATGAGCAGAACAATAGAGAGAGAATAGAGAGAGAACAATAAAACGACAACTATTTTAAGTTTTTTTATTTTATATATTTATTTTTGTGTTTTTTTTTTTTTACACTTTTTTTTGTAACTGTAACTTTTGTAACTGTAACCGGTTCCAGGTTCGGGTCTCTCAAAATGCGATGGCATCTTGGGAGACCCTGTGAAAGTGTGCCTAGTCTGTGCAATGCTGTACTCTACGCTAATACTCAACTATTGTATGGTAGCATTCAAAACATTCACCAATGCAAAGACCAGGATTGTCAGGACAGGAGGGACAATAATAGCGGGTGTCATGCCTATATCTGTGCTTGCTGCAGACACAAAATTTTTGGGGGGGATCGTTGGGTAGGGGTACTCGGGAGGACATAAAGAAAATGCCTCTCATGCAGCCGGCTTACTGCATTTGGTTGGGGAAGGTGAGGTGGAGCACCGTCTGGAAACAGAAGGGCTCTGATGATCTCTTCCTGGAATTTAAGGAAGGATCCAGTCTGTCCTAAAGCTCTGTATAGCACATGAGCGTTCAACAAAGCCAATTGAAATAAATAAACAGACAATTTCTTGTACCAGCATCTGGCCTTATGGGCAATTAGGTACGGCGCCAACAACTGGTTGTTGAGGTCCACCCCTCCCATATTTTGGTTATATTCAGGGCCCTCTAATTCCTACTGTATCAAAGTGTATTGTATTTGTACTGTCTACCCTCAAGTTGTAAAGCGCCACGTAAACTGTTGGCGCTATATAAATCCTGTATAATAATAATAATAATAATATTCGTGGACACAGAGGGGTTTCTCCACAACACCAGTCGCCGTAGTAATTTGGATTGTGGTGTCTGCATGAAGGGAGGTAAGAACGAAAACATTCTTATTATCCCTCCACTTCATAGCGAGCAAGTTATTACACTTGAAGCAGGCTCTCTCCCCCAGCCTAAGACGGGAATCTACAAGCCGCTGGGGAAAGCCCCGGCGATTAGGTCGCATGGTGCCACATGCTCCAATCTGCTGATCAAACAAGTGACTAAAAAGTGGTAATAATTGTCCACGTACAAGTGGTACCCCTTTCCGAATAATGGTGACACCAAGTCCCACACAATCTTGCCAGCACTTCCTATGTAGTCAGGGCAGTTTGTCGGCTCTACGTGGCTTTTCCCTCGTAAACCATAAAACTACATGTATAGCCTATGGCCCTGTCACAGAGCTTATACATCTTGACCCCGTATCTGGCATGCTTGCTGGGAAGGTACTGTTTGAATGACAAGCGGCCAGAAAACGTAATCAGGGACTCATCAACACAGACAACTTGATGGGGAGTAAACAAGTCTGCAAAGCGTTGGTTGAAGTGGTTTACGAGGGGCCGAATTTTGTAGAGCCAATCGTATCCAGGGTCTCCACGAGAACGACAGAGTTCATTGTCATTGAAGTGCATGAACCGCAAGATCTGCTCGTATCGTGCCCTGGTCATGAAGGCAGAGAACAAGGGCATATGGTGAATTGGGTCAGTGGAGCAATATGACCGCAACTCACTCTTTTTAGTTATGCCCATGTTGAGGGAAAGGCCCAGAAAGATCTTAAATTCGGAAACTGTAATTGGTCTCCAATCTCTGGCAAGGGAGGACTGGGGAATAGTGGCGATGTGTTGACCAGCGTACAAATTGCTTTGGTCCACAATAGATCTGTAGAGATCTTTGGTGAAAAACAGCGAATAAAAATCAAGTGACCTAAAATCAACTGTTTCCGCCTGAATGCCAGGTTGGCCAGTGAATGGGGGAAGTACGGGTGCTGCAGAAGTGTTGGGTTCCCAATTAAGATTGGCGAATGCAGCAGAAAGGGCACTATGGGCACGACGGGCCTGTGTTCGTCTTCTTGGTGGCAGCGGGACACTACTTGTGCTTGCCACCTCACCGCACTTATGGGACTCGTCACGTCACCACGTGATACTGCAGTGCTGGATTGACTACGACTAGGGTGTACTAGGCCGCTGGTGTTTGCCAGTTCACCAAAAGGAATAACGGCACTAGTACTGCTCTGCTCCATACGAGGGACCTGCGGTTCTTGCACATCAATGACAGAAGAAGAAGTTCGGGGTCTGGTACGCCTGACCTTGGCAGGGACCACAACTCCGTTGTCAGAGCTATCTGTCATGGAGCCGCTGCTGTCTACAGGTTCGTATTCTGAGCCTGAATCTGACAGATGAGTGACTTCCTCTTCACTATCTGTCATGCTCAGAAACGTGTAGGCCTCTTCACTAGTGTACCTTCGATTTGCCATTTTGGGCTCTAAATTTAGTGGTACACTAGTGAGACTCACAGGCAAAAAAGCTCCTGACTGTTAGCGACTGTATTAAAAAGCTACCAAAAAGATAAGTCCTCATGCACACGGACGTTTTTACAGCTGCTTTTTTGAGCTTTTTTTGCAGCTTAAAAAGGCCTGTCTATGTTAGTCTATGACTTCATGCCCACCTAGGCGTTTTTGAGCTGCAAGTGGCATAGGCGTTTTTAAGCTGTAAAAAAAACCAGGACCAGTGGGTTCTGAAAGACGTTTTTCAGCTGTAAAAACGCTCTAACGCTGAAAAACGCTCAAAAACGTCATTCACCAACGTTTTTTAGCGTTTTTCATCCATTGAAAAAAAAAAAAAAAAAAAATTTGAAAAAAAAAAAAGCTCAAAAACGCTAACGCGGAAAAACGCTCAAACACGCTCAAAAACGCTATTGCAAAAACGCTGAAAAAAGTTAAAAAAAATCACTGCAAAGATACTGGCGTTTTCATAACGTTTTTTTAACAGCCTGTGTGCATGAGGGCTTAGCGATCGCAGGGATCAGGCCTGACTCTGCAAACGCTGCAGTTATGTGTTTAGTGTTTTGTAAGTGACAGTGATCAATCGATACTGCACTTGGGTGGGCCGGGCTGGGCCGGGTGGAGGGGCAAAACGCAGGTGCTAGCAGGTATCTGGGCTGATCCCGCTAACACTGCGTTTTTGGAAACCCTAAACTGTGGGGACGCTAGTATACATCTGATCAGATCAGATATTGATCTGTTCAGATACTATACCACTAAGGGAGGTGTATGCTGTGTGCGAGGGTGTTAGCGGTACTGGCGCTAACCTGACGCTGCCTGGGGCGACGCAGACCCTATCTGACCCTAAAACCTAACTTGTATCACCCGCCGGGTGATCAGGGGGTTAAATCTTTATTAGGTAATAAATGGCGGGTGCCCTGATACTATAAAAGATAAAATAACTAACCAGCGTCACCCGTAACAGTTATACGGTGATCACTGGTGAAAGGGTTAACTAGGGGGCAATCAGGGGCTTAAAACCTTTACTAGGTAGTATATGGGGGTCCCTGACTCTATAAAATGCTGACGGCGAACCTAAATACTTACCTCACCACCTGTGACACTAATACAGTGATCAGAAAAACGATCGCTTAGTGACACTGGCGACAGGGGTTGATCATGGGGTTAAACCTTTATTAGGGGCGGTTAGGGGGGTACCCTAGACTTAAAGGGGCCTAACACTAACTGCCCAATCATTTATAACGGTCACAAATGACACCAATGCAGTAATCAGTACAAAAAAAACAAAAAAAAACTGCTATTGGTGTCACTGCGATAGGGGGTACGGGGGGGTGATGGGGGGGTGAAAAGTGTGCCTAGAGTGTTCTACTGTTAGTGTAATGTTGTGCAGACGAAAAGACCGACACGAGGAGAGATGACATCACTTCCTCTGCCGCTGTTTACATTACAGCAGCAGAGGAAGATTGTCATTGTCATTGGGAGCGATCGCGAGGGGGTGGTCTCAGGACCCGCTTCCTGACTGGGAGGATGAAGCAGGAAGACATTAGCAAATATTAATTCGCTATTTTCACACAAGTGGGTGGGCTTGGGGCGCAGTGCTCTGCGCCCTGAGCCCACCCTTTTTGAAGTAAATTAGAGCCTCTGGCTCTAATCATGTGCTTCTAAAAAAAAAAAAAAAAAAAAAACACCATTGAAATCCATGTGTTCGGCTCCCGCCCTGCACGGGGGCACACCAGGATTCAATCACTCTGGAGGGGTTTTCTCCCACTGCCTGTTTTGGATATGGGATAGGAAGTGAAGGTAAATCTCCCCCCATGGGATACAGATGGCAAAAAAAAAATCTGACAGGGGGTTATAACCCTTCCTTACTCTATCCAAAATGAAAAAATAAAGTTTTGCCTTTAGTTACACTTTACAAAAAAATAATGATATGAAATAAACGTCTAATGGTGAGAGAGGTAGGGGTGAAATGATGGAAAATAGGTGGGATGGGTGAGGGGTGACATCACTCTGCTAAATGAATGGTCACTTATCTTGTAGTAAAATCCACCCCTGTGTCTGTATAGAATGCAGTAAGAATGTTTTTCGGCTTGTTTACCTTTCCCTCCCTGGAACAGAAAGCCCAAGAGAGTGGAGGGAGGGACCGTTGGCAGTGACAGGGTTAAGTGACACTGCAATACCAGGAAATGCACACACGGAGCCTGCATACACCTGTATAGGGAGAAGCGCGCTTGCTGCGGCCGCCCGACCACCCGAAGGTAAGGACACCTGCTCTATGGCGGGGTTTTATTTACGTAGAACGGCGTGTTGGTTAGCCGGGTGTCCGCTTTATCGTTTCTTTAGAGAACTAACAACGCAAACACAGTGTCTGGCTTCGTCCTGGTCAGCAGACCCTCCATGGGGGCCACCTCCACAGTACAGCCCGGATAGGTACCGCGGTGGGCCTGACCTGCAACCTCAGTACAGCGCGGAGCCCTCAGGACAATAAAAGGGGGCAAAAGTCGGCAAACTTTATTTCATTTGTCGATATTCTTATGTGAGTGGCGCCCCCTCTTGGTGTGTTGTTTGCTTCTTCTACCTGTGTGTGAGCTGATAGGTGTCTCCTGGGTGTATTATATACTTGGGGCTCATTTGGGAGACATCCCAGCTCAATGCTTTCCTTATGTGAGTGATTCACCGTCTGCGGGTCCTTATGGAGATGATGGTTCTATATATATATGTGAAAATTGTATCCCTCCTATTAATTACCCTGCATTTGTTCAGGTTCCTTAAGGTGAAATAGAGGAGATCTATGTTTATCATTCGCCTCTGATGCAAGCGGTGACCTCAAGGACACTTGTCACATAATCCAACCAGTCTGTAATGTTTATGGCCATAGATGGATGGAAGTTTTTTTGGCTGGGACTGGCCGAATTCTGATCTATTTCTGTTCGAGAGGATTCAACTTAGTGATCGACTGCTCTCGAACAGGACTGTTAGAAAATTTGTGCTCGATCAGTGCATGCTAACCAATCGGCTGCAGTGCTTTTCAGTTTATTCTGACAGCAGAGAAATTTGGCTGTCGGAACCCAACAGCGGAGAGGATTTCTCCATCCACTTTGAATGTGTGGAAGAGGGAACGTGTGTGTGTGTGTGTGTGTATATATATATGTGTGTGTGTATATATGTATATATATGTATATATATGTATATATATATATATATATATATATATATATATATATATATATATATATATATATATATATATTATGATAGATAATCTTTCAGTTGGCTGATAAAAAAAAAAAAACCCCAAATCTGTCCAGCATATGACTTTGTTCTGTGTGCAAGGAGCCCCCTCCCAAGCCAGACTCCGATTTTTAAGTGACACTAAGCCCGGGTTCACACCTGTGCGAAAAAAAGCACATCTAATTCGCATAGCAGGAGAATGTGACTGGCTCCCTATGGGGCGGCTGCGGAGCGCACTGCACAAAAAAGCTGTGCGTCTTTGGCTCTGTTTCAGGGCTCGATTCAGGCATAGAATCGTCCCTGATTCGTCCCTGGAACAGGGACTCGCAGCGCTCCTGTGCGATCCGCAGCCTGATATAATGTGAACCCGGGCTGAAGCTTTCGATTTTTTTTTTTTCTTTTTTTTTTTGTAATTCCTTTTATTTTCCAAGAAGTTGCAGTTTTACAGTCAAATAGAAAAATAAGGAACAAAACATAGTCAACTAATACTGATAGTCTCCCATAAAGATCCAAATGCCAACAGGTCAAGCATAACTGCACCAGCTGAGAGAACATAGATGGCACAAATGACAGCGACAAGGGGGACCTAAAACATAGACTCAAGGACTTAAAACTGTGCAACTATATATAGCAGAACAATGTCTCGGGAAGCCTTGCATGACCCAGAAGGGGGGCGATGAGACTAGAATGATGTATGTATTAATCAACTACCTGAATGGTATAGTGCCCATAGCTGAGCCAGGTACATGGAGTAGGTGTTGGACAAATAGACGATAAGAGTAAAGTGTGTGTGTGTGGGATGCAGACAAAATAAGAGTAGAGATAAGGGGCCAGGTGTCCCCTGCCTGTGCAATGGTTTTGTACAGAGCAGTCCCAATCCTCCTTTTCTCTGGTCCCCTGCTGACACTCCTGGCTCGTGCCCCCAGAGCAAGCTACTTGCTTTGGGGGCACTCATGTGTGTGCTACCTCCTGAGCCCACTCTGTGTGTCTATAAGACACACAGAGCATGACTTGGCCCCACTCCCTCCTCACTGGCTGTGATTGACAGTGGGAGTCAAACTCTCAGCCTTTGCAACCACTTTTAGGTTCACACTGAAATGTGGGTTTGAACTCATGCGAGTTCAGCTGAACTCGCACGATTTCAAACCGGCATTTCAGTCCAACTTCAGGGGCGATTTCAGAGACATCTGTGCGGGTTCCTGCACAGATGTTTATTGAAATCGCCCCCAAAGTTACCAAAAGTAGCGCAGGAACTACTTTTGGGAATCGGTGCATCGCCGTTGCCGGCAATATACGTCGATTTGATATGTCAAATCTGCCCGATGTGAGCGGGGGCTAAATGTTACTTCACCATTGCAAAAAAAAAAAAAAAAAAAAAGGCGAGCTAACACCGTATCCCCTCTCTACTTACCTGTGGGGTTTCTGAGCTGTCAGTGTCCCCGCAGCTGCTCCAGCGGTTCGGGAATTTGAAATCTACGTTTTTTTCCTCCTGGACTGGGCATCTATTTCTGACAGGTACCTGTTCCCACTTGCATAGGGGCAAGAAGAGCAGACGTTCTTCCTGCCTGCAACCTCCTGGGACTAGTTTGTATGCGCAAGGGGGAGCGGGCTGTGAAACAGGAAGTCACAGTTGACTTCCCAAAAGCAAGATGGAGGTACCGGGGACCCAATGACTGGCAATGAACCAGCCCGGGTAATGATATCGCTGGGTTCACTGTTTCAGGTCTGATTTTATGCCTGAATTTTTGGCTGAGTTTGGACCTGAAACGGACCAAAGGACGCACAGGACCCCTGTGCAAATTCGCATCTGAGCCACAGCGGAGATATTTTAACTGGCTCCATAGAGAGCCGTTCAAAATCTCCTGCTACTGCGAATTGGATGCTGGGAACCCACATCCAATTCACAATAGTGTGAACCCAGCTTAAGTGTCTGTTTATTAAATGTCAGCAGCTACAGTGTTTTTTGACTTTTTATTTATTTTTGTACAAAAGACTGTCGCTCTTGTTTTAAATAGCTTGTTTGGGCGACTAGAGCTGCACGATTAATCGTTAAGAATCGAAATCGCCATCTTTTTCCCTTCCTGATCTTCAAAACAACATGTCACAATCTTTCTGACAAGTGCAGAGAGTTCTCACAGCTGGGAAAAAAAAAAATCAAGGCAGCTTGCAAAGTTTTATTACAACACGCAAATAAGTAGAAACAAAATATCTTTTCGTTCTTTTATCAAAGGAGAGAACTCCAGCGTGAATGTAGCAGTGTGGTTGCCACTAGTAACTAATATCCACCATATCACCCTGCTGCCAGGCCTCCATATATCACTTCTGAGACGATGAACAGTCATTTGCTTTGTTTTGTTTTTGTTTATTGGGGGGGATATAACTTGGTTGGGGGAAAAGGGTATATGGGATACTATGACTAAGCATCTGTTTATGATGTGAAATGCGTTAGCTGTTCCATGTTTTCTTTGCCTAAGATATGACTGTTATTGGGATTTGAATCTTTCAATAAAGATGCCTTCAATGGTGTGCGTCTGTCCAGGATTTTTGAATTTGAGCAGAGCCAGAACCTGCAAGATCATATAGGGCGGGTCTCTTCAACGGGTCTGGAGCTTTTGAGCTGCAATTTTTCTTCTATATAGGATGCCCAAAGATCGAATTACTTTGCCATCATATTTATAAATTAGAACTTTAATTGAGCCTTGAAGAAATGATGCACATGTATAACATCTACAGTATCTTCCCTCCTGCTTCATCATGCAGATTATTGCTCCTCCTCTGTGTAACTCCTGTAGACTATTGCTCCCAAGAATCCTTCCCTCCTGCACAAACTTATTCTGTAGTACATTATATTTCTTGTCACATCCTCTTCTATATGCAAAAGATCCCACTCTGAATAGTCTCTAATGCTGACTCAGGTTGCAGATACTGGGCCAGAGATCTGCAGTACCTCTCCCCAGAGGCCTAGTAGTTTAGTAGCATGTGCTGAACGGTGGACTACTGTTCCCAGCTAGTCCAGCCTGCAAATCCTGCGCCCTCGGGCCGCATCTATTTGACACTATTCCCCACAGTCTCTCCTCTGTTCCCGGACTCCTCATCACCGTGTAAAGATGAGGACTTCATCTATGACCGTGTAAGGATGAAGTTCCCTCCCAGACTTCCTGGCATGTCTCCACATCCAGCTCTCCACGGTGGTACACTCACCAACCTCTCTCTCTGCCCTGAGTCCATGATGGAGAACTTAACCGGACCATATGTTCCGACAGCTTCTCCTGCCCCTCTGCTCCAGGAATTCCTCATCAATGACTGTGTAAAGATAAGGACTTCACCCATGACCGTGTAAGGGTGGAGTTCCCTCAGTTCTCCCAGGCCTCCTCCTGCGTTCGGTGCACCCCCCCAGATGGGGGTGGCCTCCTGCTGCTGTCTAGTACTCCGTTCTCCACTTCTCTCGGCCGACAACTCCTTCCAGTAGCCTGTTACCTCAGCTTATATGGAAGGCCTGCCCCCTGACAATTCCAGTTGGGAAATGGTCAGGGCTCCTCACATGAGCTGCCTGCCACTCCAGTTGTAGGCCCTGCCCCTCTTCCAGAACATTCTCCCTGGACGCAGGGGAGGTGCCTCAGAACTAAAGCACAGGTGGTCACACCCACTGCTACACTAACCACGCCTTGCCCCACAGATCAAAACAAGCAGGCCTAGCCTGAAGCATAGGCCTGCCTAAATGTACCTGTATTGACAGTTCCTTACCAAAAAAATCCTCACTCTAGCACCTACCTGTGGTAGAGGGTGCTACATTTAGATGAGGGAAGTTTAACCATTTAAAACCAAACCTTTTTCTGCAATTTGTTGCTTTACAAGTAAAAATCATTATTTTCTGCTAGAAAATTACTTGGAGCACCCAAACACATATATACACATATATACACATATATACACATATATATATATATATATATATATATATATATATATATATATATATATATATATATATATATATATATATATATATATATATATATATATATATATATATATAATGATTTTTACTTGTAAGCAACAAATGTCAGAAAAGGTATGGTCTTTAAATTGTTAAACTTCCTTCAAGTTCTTTCAATTTGATAAAAGAAGGAAAAGATACTTTGTTTCTGCTTATTTGTGTGTTGTAATAAAACTTAGCAAGCTGCCTGAATTTTTTTTTTTTAAACCAGCTTTGAGAACTCTGCACTTGTTAGAAAGATCGTGACATGCTGTTTTGAAGATCGGGAAGGGAAAAAGATTGCGATTTCGATTCTTAATGTTTAATCTTGCAGCTCTAGGTGACATGGAGCCAGATAAGAGTTTAGATATGGGGGGGGGGGGGAGAAAAGAGGCAGTGGGGCATATGACAGTGTGAGCTGCCTGCGAGTTGGGTGCGATGCGGGAATCCATGATGGATTTGCACAGGTTCTTGCATTGCACCAGTGTGAACCGAGACTTAAGGATTGGTAAGCTGCAATATTTTACATTTTTGATGTTCGGTTTAATATCGCTTCAAAGCCGAAAACCAGGAAACCTAAAAACCCTCCCTTGCAGTCAGACTGCACCCACACTGCAAGGATTAGCTGCTCGTTTATGTCTTGGGGAGCGCAAAGCAGTTTTACTTGATCCTCTCCACCCCCGCTCTGAGTTCAGCTTTAAAGGATCACTAAAGTTTTTGTTGTTTTAAAAAAAAAAAAACATGTTATACTTACCTCCACTGTGCAGCTCGTTTTACACAGAGTGGCCCCGAACCTAGTCTTCTGGGGTCCCTCGGCGGCTATTTCGGCTCCCCCCGCAAGGACTCAACACCTTCATGGGAGCTCCCTCGCATGGTGTTGAGTGCTTGTGGGCACGCTCCCGTGATACAGCCGGTAGCCAAAGCCGCTCACTGTATCACTCGGGCCCGGCGCGCCGCTTCATTGGATGTGATTGACAGCAGCGTGAGCCAATGGCTGCGCTGCTTTCAATCCATGCACTCTAGCCAATGCTTTCAATCCATCCACTCTAGCCAATCAACGACCAGGCTGAGTGGCGAAGAGGATGTCGGGGGCGAGCGTGAGACTTTCGAGGGGTCAGGTAGGTTAAAAATGGGGGGGCAGTATTGTCAGATATGCATTAAGGTGAAAAAACATTTACCTTTACAACCCCTTTAAAGAGTAACTCCCTTCTGGGTGATCCATGTACAATGGAAGGATTTTAACAAACTTTGTTGCAGATTCCTACCCTTTTTTTGCTCTAAAGAAAGAGCTGTTTTTTGTGCCTTTGTCACTTTTTTTTTTTTTTTCTTACTTTCAGCCTGTAACATACTTCTTGCTTAAGCCCAGGTTCACACTGAGCTGCAGGAATGAAGCCTTGCGAGTTCAGCTGAACTCGCCTGATTTCACTCCCGCATATCAGTCCTAATTTCAGTGACGATTTCACAGACATCGCTGCGGGTTTCTGCACAGATGTCAATGGAAATCGCACCCTGAAATCACAAAAAGTAGTACAGAAACTACTTTTTGAAATCAGTGCCGCGCCGCACTGATTAGGGCGGTGCCATTTCCGCTGATTTGACATGTCAAATCGCATGTCAAAACGCACCAATATAAACCAGGGCTTAGAGTTCCTCCACTGTGGATGGAGGATCAGCAAAGGCACTATTGGACAGCAGCATTGTCAATTTGGTGAGAGGGTAGTGTTAGATGCACTAGTAGGTTTAGGCCCAGTTCACACTAGTGCGATGCGAGAACCCTGCAAATCCAGTGCGGGTTCCTGAATCGCACAGTGGTTCACAATGGGCTCTGCGAACCGCTGCGGGTGTCAATGTAAAGCAAACGACACCCAAAGATCGGTTAGAGAATCGCAGTGCGAACTGTGAAATGGTACAGGAATCAGATTGCATAGGTGTGAACACCTATACAATCTCATTTCAGAACGGACAAAAAAATGGGTGCTGCATCATTTTTGGTGCGAATGCGAAGCAATGCGATTTCAGCCATACAGTTTGTATGGCTGAATTCACATTGCATATGATCTGCACAGCAATGCATGTGCGAATCGCATGCAATGTCTGTGATCACACAAGTGTGAAACCAGCATTAGCCAGATTGCATCCAGTCGCACACCAGCAGAGGCATCTTTGGTTACCTTTTGTTACACTGTGATCCTTGGATAGTTCTTGTTGGATAATATATAATATTTTATATACATACAGTTCTGCAGAGAGCTGCTTACTTCTGCGGGTATCGATGTAAAGTTAATGACATCCCCCAGATCAGTTTGCAGTGCGAACTGTGAAACGGTGCAGGAATCGGATTGCATAGGTGTGAACACCCATGCGATCCGATTCCAGTGGACCAAAAAAATCCTGTGCCATTTTGGTGCAGATGCGATTTTAGCCGTTCAGTTTGTATGGCTGAAGTCGCATGTGATCTGAACAGCAATGCGGTGCGAATCACATGTGATGTTTGGCATTGCACTAGTGTGAACCAGGCCTTAGTTGGATTTTAATAATGGCCCGTACACACGATCCGAAAATCGGACAACAGATAGTCATCCCTTTTTTTTTTTTTTTTCTTGCATGCTAGTCGCATATCAAAAATGGAGAGTTTACTAAAGTTACGAAAATTCTCGCACAATAAAAAAAAATCGTTAGTGATGTCGTATATATGTATTGTATTTTCGGACGACAACTATACTGATTAAACTAAAATCGTACTATCTGGTATCATACTAGAAGGATTTTCATGCTTGCCCGTCTGGATAATATCAGATGAACTGTCGTAATCAGCTCTTGAAAGCTCTGTACTAACGATCCGATTATGGTACGATCGCGTCAAAAGCGGTATTTTTTTGTCCATTTTTTGGATGTTTTCACTGATCAAGAGTCTGTTTATCTAATTTGCACCAAGTTTATGCAGTTCACATTGTACTTTTTTTTTTTTTTTTTTACTTATTAATGTGATATTGGCAAGTGCTGTTTGCACAATAGGGTTTGTGCACATTTAGCAATTCAGTTGTACCAAATAATTAGAACTCAGTCAGTGTTTAGAAGTCTGTAGTATGGAAAAGTCAAGTTTTCTTCCTAGGTGGCTCCCAGGATATATCACAAGGGAACATAACCCGGCATTGGCACATGCAATAAAATATGTATATTTAATAAATTCTGCAACTCCTGCCTAAGAATCTGATCTGTGAGTGTCGGGCAATGGATGCCCACCGGCATGTACCCTCTATGTAAACAAGGCAGAGCTCTGTTCTGATGGGGGAATTGATAGCTTTTATGTGGAATAAAGTCCACAGTTCCCTCAGTAAAAGCAGCACACAGTTTGCACAAACACTGGCTAGACACAGTATACCCTTTAATCGCTCCAGATGTTTAACCCCTTCCCAGCCAATGTCACTGTATTCGTGTCACTGGTTTTGGTGTGAAAACCGCAGTGTCAAAAGTGTTGGTTGGTGTCCGATTGTCTACCGCAATGTCGCAGTCCTGCTATAAGTCGCTGATCCCCCGCCATTACTAGTATAAAGAAAAATTCCAGTATAGATACCATAGTTTGTAGACGTTATAACTTTTGCGCAAACCAATCAATATAAGCTTATTGGGATTTTCATTTTTTTAATTTATTTATTTTTTAATTGGATTTGTTTTATAGCAGAATATACTGTGCTTATGGTGTTTTTCTCTTAGATCGTGACTCAAAAACTGCATCAAAAACCTAACAAATGTGCGTTATTGATGTGTTCTTGCTGTGTTTTCAATGCATTTCAAAGGGGGGGTTGTAAAAGGGGTTGTTGGTGTGTGTGTGTGTGTGTGTGTGTGTGTGTGTGTGTGTGTGTGTTTTTTTTTTTTTTTTTTTATTGTTCTGACCAAAAATGCAGCAAGGGAGATTTTTAATACCACAATGGAAGCGCAGCGGACCAGTGTGAAGACATACATTTAAAGGGATGCATTTTTCTTGAGCTTTTGTTGCTCTAAGAGTGCCGACAATAAATTCATGTTAATTTAAATTCATGATGTCAATTAAAAAGGCAAATGTAATACAATTATATATAAAAAAATATTTATATATTTTTTAAAACTGTCATTTTCGGCCAAGTGCATCCTGAATTTTAGGTTTAGGCACCAATATTGCCATTCGGTGCACCTCTACTGTATACATTATGTTGTACATTATAGTCCTCACCAAAATGTTCATTGTTTTTGACATTTGCTGATTTTAAAAAAGGTACTTCTTTAAGGTTGGCCCAATCAGACAATGTAATATCTTTTGTCGGCAAAAAGAAAGTGAGAAAGTGTAATGGAATTATTATATATAATTTTTTTTTTTCTTATCTTTTTGTATTGAGGTTTGTGTGTCTGTGAGGCTGTCATCTGTGGCACAGTAATTAGGGAGTATTTTGTGGGTACAAGAATGTGTGCAGTGTGTACAGCGACTAGACACCGGTTCTATTTACCGTATATACTCGAGTATAAGTCGAATTTTTCAGCACATTTTTTTTGTGCTGAAAGTGCCCCCCTCGACTTATACTCGAGTCAAGCACTTTTCTGCAGCAAAAAATTTCATTTTCCGAACCGAATTTGGGGCCCCGTATCTCAGGGCCACTTGATGCTAGGAACCCCAAATTTGGTGTGCAAACCCAGTGGAACTAGAACTACAACATATCCAAAGCTGAAGTTCCTAGCTCTAAGTGGCCCCGAGATACAGGGCCCCAAAATCGGTTCGGAAAATGTCATTCTCTGCTGTAGAAAAGTGCTTGACATTTTCTGAACCGACTTTGGGGCCCCATATCTCAGGGCCACTTGGTGCTAGGAACCTCAAATTTGGGGTGCAAACCCAGTGGAACTGGTACCATAACATATCCAAAGCTGGGGTTCCTAGCACTAAGTGGCCCTGAGATACAGGGCCCCAAATCCGGTTCAGAAAATGTCATTTTCTGCTGCAGAAAAGTGCTTGACATTTTCTGAATTGATTTTTGGGGCCCTGTATCTCAGTGCCACTTGGTGCTAGTAACCCCAGCTTTGGAAATTTTATGGTGCTAGTTCCACTGGGTTTGCACGCCAAATTTGGGGTTCTTAGCACTAAGTGGCCCCAAGATACAGGGCCCCAAATTCTGTCAACTGTGTTCATCTGCAGCAGTGTCATTTCGGGACCCTTTGGGTTCAGAGACCCCAAATTTTGGCTGCAGCTAGGGGGCATCTAGGAACCCTTAACTACCAAGTTTGAAGTTCAGGGACCTATGGCTGCAAATGGGCACAGTGAGGCATGTAAATGGGCACAGTGATGCTGCAAATGGGCATTGTTGACCCTCTTTTCCACTTACAGTAGCTGTGCATTTCTCACCCTCGTCTTATACTCGGGTCAATAAGTTTTTCCCATTTTTTTTTTTTTTTTTTTTTTGTGGTAAATTAGGGCCTCGACTTGTACTCGGAACGACTTATACTCGAGTATATACGGTAATTGTAAGCCAATTTTAACCTATTTAATTCCCACTGTTCAACAGAGCTTGCTTTTCTGCTTATATCCCAGGGTTCTCCAGATATTTTATAATCCTAGCCATGCTTATATTTTGATTTATGTTTTTGACTTTTTTTTTTTTTTTTTTTCTGTTACAATGTTTTTTTTGAGATATGAAAAAGGGGAAACCAGATAACAAATTCCCACACAGGGGATATGGACATAAAACATAAGGAAGAAATTCACGTAGAAGTACATAATAAAACATATATTATGTGGGTATAGATTATAAACTGAAATCGACCCACCAGCCAGGGCTGGGGGTCAGTGCATTATGCCTGCGCCTTGAGACCCAGGGGCTAAGGCAGACGGGGGGGGGGGGGGGGAGCGGAGTTGTCCGCAGAACGGGGAAGAGAAAAACAATAAAAAAAACAAACAAAAAAACATGCACAACAGTGGGGGGGGGGGTGGTAAGTGTAGAATAGAGCGGCGAGCAAGAGGCCCAGAAACAGAGAGGAAGTGGAAAAGAGAAAGGAAGGTCCTCCAGGATGGAAACTGGGTCAAATTAAATTTAGCGTCCCAAACTAGTCAGATGTAGATTAGGGAGTGCGTAGGACCACCACAAGGCCCACACCTTAAGGAATTTTATATGGGAGTCGTGGAGGACGCTGGACATTTTTTCGTGGATCATAAGGGTCGTCAAGGTAGTCTTTTTACCTCTGCGAGTGATACGGAAGGTTTTTTCCAAACCCTCACTATTGTTTGTTTGGCAGCGATAAATAAGTATAAAAATCAAAAAGTCGCGCTAAGGAATAAACGTGACAGCAGGCTAATGCCCAAACAAAACTCATAAAAATAAGGGGGTGACGAGTGGACAATAAGTGAATAAAATATAAAGAAGTGCTAAGTAATGAAAACATGCACTATACAAACACAACAAAGCTAAAAGTAAAAAAAACTATGTCTGTATGAAAAATAAATAAATATTGAATGACACAATTACCAGGACAATATCACAAATAATGATATGATAATAATAGAACAGATTTGTGGCTGTAAAGACTAAACCAAAATAAACATAAGGAAAAGGTAAACCCAAAAAAAGTCCATGGCTAAAAAATTATATTAATTAAAGTCCATTAAATTAACATGCATGAATTAAGGCTTGTCTCCAGGTGCTCTGTGGATAATTATAACAAAATCTTGCTGTGATGAAACCAGAGTGTGTAGATAGACCTCCACCTCTTAGAAAATAGCTGCCTCTTACCAGATAAAATTGGTCTCTTAATTACAGGAGACCTAAGGGGGCGGATGGCTGCAACCCCAGCCAGGGGTCTTTGAACAGGGCACTCAGCGTTCAACTCCAGGGACTCTCTCCAACCAGCATCAGCAGATATGGGAATATGACCATGCAAAAAACAAAGTGCTCCACATAGCATAAAATCCAGCGATTTATTGTATAAAAAATATGAGTTGCACTTACAGACAGGTTGCAGTTTAAAAGCGTGTAGAAAAAAGCCGGCCGGCTCCGAAGTAACCCGTGTCTTCCGGGTATGAGAATCGCGGTGTCGTCGGGACGTAGCTCCTCCTCCCAAGGGAGGGAGGGAGGAGGAGCTACGTCCCGACGACACCGCGATTCTCATACCCGGAAGACACGGGTTACTTCGGAGCCGGCCGGCTTTTTTCTACACGCTTTTAAACTGCAACCTGTCTGTAAGTGCAACTCATATTTTTTATACAATAAATCGCTGGATTTTATGCTATGTGGAGCACTTTGTTTTTTGCATGGTCATATTCCCATATCTGCTGATGCTGGTTGGAGAGAGTCCCTGGAGTTGAACGCTGAGTGCCCTGTTCAAAGACCCCTGGCTGGGGTTGCAGCCATCCGCCCCCTTAGGTCTCCTGTAATTAAGAGACCAATTTTATCTGGTAAGAGGCAGCTATTTTCTAAGAGGTGGAGGTCTATCTACACACTCTGGTTTCATCACAGCAAGATTTTGTTATAATTATCCACAGAGCACCTGGAGACAAGCCTTAATTCATGCATGTTAATTTAATGGACTTTAATTAATATAATTTTTTAGCCATGGACTTTTTTTGGGTTTACCTTTTCCTTATGTTTATTTTGGTTTAGTCTTTACAGCCACAAATCTGTTCTATTATTATCATATCATTATTTGTGATATTGTCCTGGTAATTGTGTCATTCAATATTTATTTATTTTTCATACAGACATAGTTTTTTTTACTTTTAGCTTTGTTGTGTTTGTATAGTGCATGTTTTCATTACTTAGCACTTCTTTATATTTTATTCACTTATTGTCCACTCGTCACCCCCTTATTTTTATGAGTTTTTTGTTTGGGCATTAGCCTGCTGTCACGTTTATTCCTTAGCGCGACTTTTTGATTTTTATATGGTTTATGGTTTACTACTTTTTAGTCGCAGCTCATACCAATTAGTGTAAGCGCAATTTTTGCTTTTTATTTTTCTAGCGATAAGTAAGTATGTGGCTAGTTTCTGCTGGTGAGAGAAAAGGCCCGGGAACGGGCAAGGGAGTAATGCAAATTTGGGGTCCTTGCGGAAGGAAACATGGAATAGGGAGGATAGTAGGCCATAGACCCTTGACCAGAATCCTACAAGTTGGGGGCAAGACCAACACGTGCGCAGTTCTCTCCTTGTTGACCACAACCCCGAAAAGCATCTGTCATTGCGTGATGGGTTTGACTTGGCGATACAGGCTGGGACCCTGTACCAGCGCAGGAGGATTATAGGCCGCCTCCAATGTGTCAGTGTTAAAGGAGCATTTTGCTATGCTGGACCAGGCCTTACTCCAGTCTGCAAGATCTATGGGGGACAGGTCACGTTCCCTTTTAAGCACATAGGAAAGGGTAGTGGAAGTGCTGCTGGCAGTTAGTAAGGAGTAGATCATAGAGATGGTGCCGCGAGCACCAGGCCTTTGGCAGTTGTGCTTAAAAGGCAGTCATTTTGATATGGAAAGGAGCCAAAATGCCAAAGGGAAGTTATCCAGTGTCGCAGCTGAATTTCACGGAAGCAAAATTTCATGGGTCTCTTGAATCGAGGACCACGTGGGGTAGGTTCGGGTATTAAGAAAGTGGTGAACCAGTGAGAACCCATGGGTGGGGCACCGCGAAAAAATGTGGGGCTGTTCCGAGCCAGGTGGGAACATAGGATTATTCAAGAGGGGAAACAGCGACAGGAATGGGGACATAAGTTTGCCTGAGTATTGTATCCAGTCCCATAATTTCAGACTGTATCATGAGGGGGCTGGCAGGAGGAGGTTGCATTTTAGGGGGTAGCCACAATAAGGCAGAGATGGGGACCGGCGCATATTTGGGCACCTCCCAGAAGAACCCATAGGGGGATGTCAGAAATTGCATGGAGCATTGAGAGTTTGGAAATTTTGAGCTGCCTGATAATACTTTGTAACGTCGAACGCCCAGCCCGCCCCGTAACCTATGTGCCCAGATAAAGGTGAGGAGTCTGTTCTGAAGTTGCCGCAGATAGAAAGCAGGGACCCAGACAGGAAGAGTTGAAAAAAAGTAAAGAATCTTTGGGAGAATGGTCATCTTGACCGCATGGATACGGCTGATCCAGGATAAAGTGGGGAATCGCCAAAACGCCGTGATAGTGTGTAAGAGTGGGTAGTAGATGGCAGAGAAAAGGGAAGCATAAGAGGGGGTCAACTTGATGCCCAACGGTAGGGGAAGGAAGATTGGAGATGTAAGGCTAGGGGACCTGGGAGAATAACGTTCAGGGCAGTTGATTTGGAGGCCTGAAATAGTAGCAAAGCGGGTTAGAAGGGTTTGGTAGGGTGACGATATGGTTGGTGAGGGTCAGGAGGGCATCGTCCGCGAGCATGTTCAATTTATAGCTGTCACCTGCGTAAGGGATGCCCGTGATGTTGGAGTCTGCCCTAAGGGCAATAGCCAGCGGTTCAAGGGCAATAACAAAAAGGATAGAGGGCATCCCTGCCTCGTTCCCCTGGAGATAGGAAAGGAGGGCGAGAGGCAACCAGCATAATGGACTGAGGCAGAGGGGGTTGAGTTAAGGGCCGTTAACCACAACAGGATCGATTCTCCAAAACCCCAACCTTGTAGTACGTAAAGCAGATAGTCCCACGAGAGGGTATCGAAGGCTTTGTATATATCAAGCGAAAAAAGCCGGGGATTTTGCATTGCTGCAGTAAGGTGATCAAGTGGACAACTTTCCGGACGTTGTCCCCAGCCTGACGGCCAGGTACGAAGTCAACCTGGTCTCTATGAACCAAGGAACGCGAGTATTTGTTAATGCGAAAGCACAGGATTTTCCCTAAAATGTTTTTTACGTCTTTGTTCAATAGGGAAATTAAGCGAAATGCCTGGGGTTCATAGGCCACCTCGGTGGTCTTAGGAATCATGGAGATGTGAGCTTGCAATGAGTCTGGGGAGGGCAGCGCACCTTGTTTCATGCAATTAAAGTAGGTCGTCAGGTGGGGGACCAAGAGGGTAGAAAACTTGAGGTAGTATAGTCCGGTGAAGCCATCCGGCCCGGAGCCTTCGAAACACGAACGCCTTTAATGGCCTGAGCCACCTCCGATTCGGTAATATCAGCATTAAGAGTCGCACAGGCTGCTGAGGAGAGAAGTGGAAGATGAAGATCGCTAACATACTAAGAATAGAAATATCCTGTTGGGACCGCTCAGAGGCAGGGCATAGGTTATTGTAATAAAATGGTGTCTGTGGCAGGATTGAATACCGAAAGGAGAGGAGACAGCTAGGAAGGCAGCTGATGAGACCCAATGTGATTTGGGGGCAAAGGAGAGGACTTCCCGGTAGCATAGGAGATAAGGGACCTAATAGGCCTAGGGTGTGCAGCGGTGGCGTACCCCTAGGGGCATCGGTCTTGAAACGCGGTTGATGTTTTTAAAGTGAGTCCAGCGACGCCAGAGTGAGGTAAATTTGGACAATTCTCGGGAGATCGCGATCAGTTCCTCAATCTCTTCGGTTCTGTCTATTCTCTAGAATCATTCCTCCACTGTCGGAATGCAGTGATCGTGAGCATCTCAAGAATTATTATAAGTGTTTCTATGATTAGATGAATGGTGTAGGAGATGCTGTGCCGGTGAAAACTCTGTCGCTGAACATAGAACTTGTATCCGCACTCTTGGGAAGATGCATTCAGAGAACCTTTGTGAATAAGAGTGCACACTGATTCCCATACCTCTGGAGAAAGATCCCGTTCCCACGCTATGCTGGAGCCACTCTGGTGAGTGAGTTACAAATGATGAGTACACGGTCGAAATTATGTCTCTGTGGTTGTTTTTCTGCTACAGAGGGTCTCTAGCGGGGTTAGAGTTTTTTTTTTTCAAGTCACAGGAAGTTTTATTTGGGTATATGTCCAAGACGGTAGGGTGCGCAGGGCAAGGGAGGCGTTCAGGGCATTAAAGGAGATCAGCTTTCCCCCACTTAAAAACTGGGACACTCGAATGTGTTTGTGTGGCCAAATAGATGATAGGAAAGCAGATGACATACCTGGTAAAAACCCTGGGTTGAGGCATAAGTGGGTAAAGTTCAAAGTGGTAGGGCAAACCGGATAGAATTTGATGGGTGTTCAGTGTAGGCCCTATAAAAGGGTGTTTCTCCACAGCAAGGTGGTGCTGCAGAAGCCAGGAAAGGTTTTTTAAAGTGGTTGCTGGATCTGGGCCTGTTCGAGAGGAACCCAGCCTTTTCATCTTCTCGTGGATGTGCCTGTCTACAATGCGAGTGAGTAGGCATGCCCGGTGGTAGCATTGGATATCCAGAAGGCCAATACCACCCCTGTGTTTGGGAAGAGAGAGGTGAGTGTATTTCATCTGGCAAGGTAAACCCCGGAGAATCAAAGTGGAGCTTATGCGCTTAAAGGTCCCAAAAAAGGAAGGTGGGAGGTGTATCGGGATTGCTTGCATAAGGTAGAGGAAGCGGGGAAGAGTGATAATTTTGACGAAGGCGGCTCTGCCAAACCAGGACACTTGCAGGTTCGCCCCAACTCTGCAGGTCTCTGTGCATGTGATCTAAAGCAATTGGGAAAACCTGAGTGTACAGTTCCGTCAGGGACATAGGGATTTGAATGTGATCGCTTCTGAAGCCCTTATGAAGGGGAAGTTAGATTTGCAGAGGGAAACCAACTTCGCTTGGTAGCGAAATATTGAGCATGGGCGATTTGGCGTAGTTTATTTTTGAACTGGAGATGTGGTGGAAGTGTTCTGTATCCCGGAGTAACTTGGGCAAGGAAACATTGGGTTTGGTCAGATAGAGCCAGATAGATGAGTGTCATCCGCAAACGCCAATAACTTATACGTGTGGTCCTTAACTTCAATGCCCTTAATGTCTGAGGTTTCCGATGAAGTCTATTCAGGAAAGGTTCTAATGACCACACAAATAGCAGGGGAGAGATAGGGCAGCCCTGTCTAGTGCCATTGCTGAGTCGGAAGGCATCTGACAAGTGGCCATTGACACAAACACGTGCTGTGGGGTTACGGTACAATGCTCGAATGTATGCGCACATTTGATGTTATAGCCCAATAGAGTGGAGCACCGCCTCCATATTGTCCCTGGCCACTCTGTCGAACGGCTTCTTGGAATAGAGCGACAGAGAAACCCTGTTTGGCGTGGGAGGTTAGTGGTGTAAGTTCAAGGATTTGGTGGTATTGTCTTGACCCTCCCTGTCGGGGATAAAGTCAACTTGATTAGTCAAAATCAGAGGGGAGTAAAGGGAGCAGTCTGATAGCTAGTATTTTTGCAAGATTTTGACGTTTGTTAAAGTGAATGTAAATCCGATTTATGAAATTTGAGCTGGGCACATATATCTGCAGTGTTTTACTCTTACTCTTTTCTTTTCTTATCTCTCTCCAAAGCACTAAGTCATGTGGCTTTCTCCTGCTCAGTTCTTCTGTTAACAGCCTGATAACTTCTGACAAGTTCTCCGACACGTGATCAAACCAGACTGAATTTTGTGTCGGGAGGGTGCTATAAATCGATTAGCAGAAAGCTGCTTTACTCACAGGACAGCTCTGAAAGTCTATCTGGAGGGGTGTGTGCGCCTTTCTTCCAGTCAGCTGTCTCCCAGTGTAATCCAAGACTTCTCTCACAGTTCGGAATGAGGAAGTGAAAATTCTAACACAATCTGCACTTTCCAAATAGTATATAAAGCTGAAGACAGCAGATATACATGTAAAACATTATGTAGGGAGATTTGTTTCATCCCTGTGTATCATCTGAGACTGTTCCCTTCACTCAATATATGTGAGGGTTTACATCCACTTTAACCACCTCAATACAGTGCACTTTCACCCCCTTCCTGCCCAGGCCATTTTTCAGCTTTCAGCGCTGTCACACTTTGACAATTGCGCAGTCATGCAACACTGTACACAAATGAAATTGTTATCATTTTTCCCCACAAATAGAGCTTTCTTTTGGTGGTATTTGATCACCTCTGCGATTTTTTTATTTTTTGCGCTATAAAAAAAAGAAGAGTGACAAGTTTGAAAAAAACACTATTTTTTACTTTTTGCTATAATATCCCTTTTATTTATTTATTTATTTATTTATTTATTTTTTAAACAAATTTTTTTTCTCATTTTAAGTCTATTTATGTATTCTTCTACATATTTTTGGTAAAAAAAAAAATCACAATAAGCGTATATTGGTTGGTTTGCGCAAAAGTTATAGCGTCTACAAAATAGGGGATAGATTTTATAGCATTTTTATTATTTATTTTTTTACTAGTAATGGCGGCGATCTGCGATTTAAGTTTTTTTTTTTTTTAATTTTTTTTTTTATCGTGACTGCGATATTGCGGTGGACATATCGGACACTTTTGACACATTTTTGGGACCATTCACATTTATATAGTGATCCGTGCTATAAAATTGCACTGATTACTGTATAAATGTGACTGGCAGAGAAGGGGTTAACACTAGGGGGTGATTGAGGTGTTAATTATGTTTCCTAGGGAGTGATTCTAACTGTGGGGGGAGGAGACCGATCGGTGTTCCTCTGTACTGAGAACACACCATCGGTGTCCTCTCCCCTGACAGGACGTGGGTCTGTGTGTTTACACAGATCCACGGTCCTGCTGTGTTACCGGGCAATCACGGGTGCCCGGCAGACATCGTGGCCGCCGGGCACGCGCATCGGGTCCCCTGACAAATGGCGGGCAAGTGCTGGCGGCGCGCGTGCCCCCTGGTGGGCCGGGAAGGTGAGGGTGTCATATGACGCCCTCCCAGAACGAGAGCCACGCAGCCTGGCCATCATATGACAGCCGGTGGGCGGCAAGCGGTTAAGGGAATCGGGCGCTAGTTAGACCTGTGTTTCATAGGTTTTGTATTTCTGTGGACAACACTTTATTTTCCCTCTTTTTAGAATATACAGTTAGTATTTTTTATAATGGTTGACAGCTCCTTATGTTCACATTGGACTATTTTCTTAAAATGGGTTTATTCTGAATCGGCAACTATAATTTTACAGTCTATATGACTGTGATGCCAACTTTTACTTAGAGCAGTGAGTGGTAACTTCCCTTCCCATACATGCTGTGTGGGTAGTAGTTCTGGACTTTCCTGTAGCACACCTTGCATATGCTAATAGTACCGTTAACAGAATGTGTGCTCAAATGCTTTGCCAAAGCACTGTTTTTAGACAGTGTATTCCCATACTATACTACATTTTCACCATTCTCACGGTACTCTGCAGTATTCACAGTTTACTTTCACACGGGCACTATGTTAAGTAACAAAATGTTTATTTTAATTTTTGATTGCTTAGACCAGGGGTAGGCAATCCCTGGCACGGATTCCGCAAGCGGCACTTAAAGCCTCTTTTACCGGCACTTGACTCCCTCCCCATCAGCAGAACAGCGCAGGGAAGTGTCCGTGAGACACTAATGCATTCCAATTTCAGAGTTCCCCACGCTGCACCTGCACTGAGGGGGAGGCACTCCCACACATTGTAAAAGATGGGAAACTTAATTTGGTTCTCTAACTTTGCTGTAGCTGCGATCGTCAGCTTTTGTGATGGGGAAGAGATTGGGTGCAGTTCTGGTGGTGGTGGTGGTGGTGGTGGTGGTGGTGGTGGTGGTGGTGGTGGTGGTGGTGGGGGGTCCCTGTTTCCAGGAGGGGGAGGATCGTCATTGGCCACTGCTGAAGCCAATCATTCCTGCTAGCCCTGTCCACCATCTGAAGGAAGATGACTCTCTTGGTTGCCACTACCAATCTTAGAAGGGATTTCACTGTGATTGAGAAAACCACAATCGGGTGACAGTTTGTGGAATGGCTGTTGTGCTTCTGGGAACTTTGTTGAAATTTTTCCTGAACCTTTACGTCACTTACTACTGAACCCCTGCACTCTGTGTCCCTTTTAAGCCACAGCCAGTATTCAGCTCATTGAAAATCACACCCAACTTTTGCTGCTGCGCAGAAATTTTTTTTCAGCTGCGAGGGCCCAACTTATGATCCTACACACAGGCCCACTGCTTTCAGAAAATGCCCCTGATCTGAGTTCAACATTGCACATCCATTCCAGATGCTTGTATGTGTCATCACATATAGGCACATGGGCTGGATGCGTGAGGTGGATCACCAGGATAAGTGTGCCAGGACAGGTAGGTGTCTCATCTCTCCTTCCTTTCCCCACTTTGCATTTCACGCACATCGGAGATGAGAAGAGGGTACAGCGGTGGAGCAGATGAGCTGGAGGGGTTCAGATGTGGGACAGAAGAGCAGGAGGGTACAGCGGCTTTGCATATGTGACATTTTAAGGTCACCCATGCTCCGCCCCTTTTCAACAATGTCATGAAGAGGAGGTGCACAATCATTATCACATAAAGCGCAGGAATGTGCCCATCATATGCAGCCTCATTGTGCCCATCAAATGTGGCCTGTACAGTACAGAGGGTGTACAATATGTGTATATAGAGGGGGTGGAGGGTATTGGTATATACAGGAAGTAAGGTGATTCCCAAGATTCCCATGGTGATAAGGTGGATGTATAGTGGAGGGACACATCCAATTCACACTGAATCTGAAAATGTGAAGGGTAAAAAAAAAAATTAAAAACCTATAAAAATATGTATGTATATAAAGACGATGATTAACGTGTATATAAATTAGAGAAAGTGCCCTAATATCAGAGAAATGTGTCCCAGTGAAAAGGGAAGAGTTAAAAGTGAAACCTGCTAGTGTGTTTTTTTTTTTTTTATCTATTTTTTTTTTTTTTTTTAATATTTTATTAAAGGAACTGCAGTCTGCTCACATAATTTGTAATAAAAACATCTTTACATTTCTAAAGCTTCCCTCCAACCACTTGGCATAGTATTTTCTATATACTGTGATTCTGTACTTGCCAAATATGCTGCAGGAATCTACAGTACCTCCACTGAGTCTGGCTGCAATCATTTTGCTGAAGCTGCTGCCTGTTCACCTCCTGGATTTACACAGACATGCCTCCAGCTCTGCAGCTCTCATTGGCCCTCTTATGACTCATCCCCCGCTCCCTTCCTGGCAAACTCTCACGAGAGTGAGAGCTGTGCATGATGTCAAAAGCCTAGGCTTTTTCCAGACAAAAAACAGGAAGTGGGCTGTGTAAAGGTGTTTACTGGCAGAAAAAAGTTTTACTATCCAAAGAGGATTATTAGATGGAAAGATGAAAAAATGACTGAAGTTTCCCTTTAAATTCTATGAACTCAACATGCTTCTTGGGGTCTACTTTTTTAAAAAGGGGCATTTTGGCGGAGGGGGGTGTCTGAACTCTCTTGACATTTTATGCCCAACATTAGAAGCTTATGCCACGCATCACCCACTCTTCTAACCACTTGAAGACCAAGCCTATTCTAATGCCCTGTACACACTATAGGGTTTTCCAACAACAAAATCCTGGATTTATTTCCAACGGATGTTGGCTCAAACTTGTCTTGCATACACACGGTCACACAAATGTCGGAAATTCCGAACGTCAAGAACGCGGTGATGTAGAACACTTAGGACGAGCCGAGAAAAATGAAGTTCAATAGCCAGTGCGGCTCTTCTGCTTGATTCCGACCATGCGTGGAATTTTGTGCGGCGGAATTGTGTACACACGATCGGAATTTCCGACAAGGGCTTTTGTTGGAAAATTTGAGATAAAAATCCCAAATTTTGTTTGTCGGAAATTCAGACGGAAAATGTCCGATGGAGCCTACACATGGTCGGAATTTCCGACAACAGGCTCAATTAAACATTTGTTGTCGGAAAATCCTATCGTATGTACAGGGCATAACACTTTTTGTTTGCATGGGGGAAAAAACTTTTTTTTTTTTCTAGAAAATTACTTTGAACCCCCAAACAAATATAGCAGAGGCCCTGGAGAATAAAATGGTATGTGTTGCAATTTTTTTATGTCACACCGTATTTGTGCAGCAGTTTTTTGAACAAAATACACTTTTTGGAATCTTAATGCACAAAAATGCAATATATTGCCTAATGGTTTGGTAAGATATAAAAGATGATCGTTTGCCAAGTAAATGGATACCAAACATGACCTATTTTTTAAAATTGCACACGCCCATGCAGTGGCGACAAACTACCGTATATACTCGAGTATAAGTCGAGTTTTTCAGCACATTTTTTTGTGCTGAAAGTGCCCCCCTTGACTTATACTCGAGTCAAGCACTTTTCTGCAGCAAAAAATTTCATTTTCCAAACCGACTTTGGGGCCCCGCATCTCAGGGCCACTTGGTGCTAGGAACCCCAAATTTAGTGTGCAAACCCAGTGGAACTGGTACCACAGCATATCCAAAGATGGAGTTCCTAGCCCCAAGTGGCCCCGAGATACGGGGCCCCAAAGCCGGTTCAGATGTCATTCTCTGCTGCAGAAAAGTGCTTGACATTTTCTGAACTGATTTTTGGGGCCAGTTGGTGCTAAAAACCCAGCTTTGAAAATTTTATGGTGCTAGTTCCACTGGGTTTGCACACCAAATTTGGGGTTCTTAGCTCTAAGTGGCCCCGAGATACGGGGCCCCAAATTCAGTCAACTGTGTCCATCTGCAGCAATGTCATTTCGGGACCCTTTCAGTTCAGAGACCCCAAATTTTGGCTGCAGCTAGGGGGCATCTAGGAACCCTTAACTACTGAGTTTGAAGTTCAGGGGACCTATGGCTGCAAATGGGCACAGTGAGGCATGCAAATGGGCACAGTGATGCTGCAAATGGGCATTGTTGACCCTCTTTTCCACTTACAGTAGCTGTGCATTTCTCATACTCGTCTTATACTTGGGTCAATAAGTTTTTCCCATTTTTTTTTGTGGTAAATTAGGGCCTCGACTTATACTCGGAACGACTTATACTCAAGTATATACGGTATGTACATTTTTAAAAGCCTTTACAGGTTACCACTTTAGATTTACCCAGGAAGTCTAGAATTACTGCTCTTAATCTGATGTTCGTGGTAATACCTCACATGCATGGTGCTGTTTACAACACAAGACTAATGCTTGCGTTCGCCTTTGCACGTGAGCATGGAAGGACAGAGGTTTTTTTTTTTTGGTTTTAATATCACAGGGAATGTAAATGGCCCCTGCGATAATAAGCAGTGACAGGTACTCTTTTCTGAGAAATCTGGGTCTTTTAGACTCTAGATCTCTCCTCTATCCTTAGCATCTGATCACACCATGATCAGTGTAATCTGATGGTTTCCCAATTTAAAATGGAGCTGTTTTATATCCAGCAAAACCAAAGTGATGATATGCTCGTAGCTTCCGCTTTCTTAGATCATAGAGATGATTGGTGCTGTTCCGATCACCAATCGGCTGTATGGTCAGCTAGTGGAACCGTCAGCTGCGTTCTCGGGTTCCCCGGTGGGACGGGAGAGCTTGAGAAACCCACGAGAGTGTGGGTGGGGGGGGGCCGTCCCCTCCCACTTCTTGTAACATCTCTCTCATTTTTTCATTGTCTTGTCCCTCAGCAGTTTTGTACAAGCTGAAAATGCTTTGACATTATATCATTACCAGTTACCATCATGCCGCGTTTACATGCCGCGTTTTGCGTTTTTAGAAGCATTTGTTTAAAAAAAAAAAAAAAAAAAAAGCTAATTTTTTTCAAATAGCGAAAAACGAAAATGGCCTGAAAGCTAAATGAGGCTAAGGCCTCATGTACACTGCTGCTGGTAAATGTCTGTTCAGGGGCAGTTGGCTGCTTTTTTCAGCTGCCCCTCAACTCAACCATTGTTATCTTATGTGTACATGTACACAGGTTTGTTTAATGTCGTTTTTAGGCAGTTGCGTTTTATAGGCTTTTCTTTTGAAGGCAAAAGAGTTCAGATGCAAAACTCCGCTAAACCTTGCAAAACACGAAACCGGCGTTTTGCCGCAATTTCGTTTTTATAAGCGTTTTTACAGGTGCCCTATTTAACATTACAAAACTTTAAAATGATAGCAAATGATGAAAAAAACCCTAAAAATATTTTAAAAACGTGCAATTGCTTGTTATGTTCATATAGGGTTAGGGTTTCCCATTAGGGTTAGGGGTTATGGTTAGGGTTTTCCCCTTGAAGAACAAGTTTAGGGTTATGGTAAGTGTTATGGTTTCCCTTTAGCGGGTTATAGTTAGGGTTTTCCCCTTGAACAAGTTTAGGGTTATGGTTTCCTGTTAGGGTTTCTGGTTAGGATTAGGGTTAGTGGGTTAGGGTTTTCCCCTTGAAGAACAAGTTTAGAGTAATGGTAAGTGTTATGGTTTCCCATTAGGGTTAGGGGGTTATGGTTTTCCCCTTGAAGAACAAATTGGGGTTTCTGGTCAGGGTTAGGGGTTAGGGTTTCCGGTTAGGGTTAGGATTAATTAAAAATAATAAATTTTGCAATTAAAATTTGCATAAAGACAAAATAATTAAAAAAATGAAATTACATATACAGCTTATAAAAATAAATATACTAATCAATTACAATTTAATTAAATATATTAAAAAAATTATTAGCATTTTTTTTTCCTCGCATATGCTCATTATGGGATTCATAGTAAAAGCACCGAATTGAGGTAGATACAAGTACACTGCTGCGCTCTCAGCTGCTGCTACTCACTCTGGTCTCACAGAATGGCTGAAATAGTTAAATAATACTGTTTTTTTGGGCTTTGGGAGGGTCCTTTGATGTTCTCTAAAATAAACGCTCCTAGACGCAAACTGGGCATGCAAACGCGGCAAAACGGGCATTTTTAAATGCCGGTTTGAAGCTGTCAAAAAATTTGTTCAGAGGAGGTTGCCTCAGCATCCCGTGTACATTAAGCCTAAGCGCTTGTTACCGCGTTTACAAACTGTTACAAGCATTTGGTGTTTCAAATGCCTCTGAACATCTGTCCGGAACCCTTTTTTTTTTTTTTTTTTTTAATTTAATTTTTTTTTTTTGCTTCTAAACTCAACTGCCTAGAAATGACTATAAACGACCCTGTGTACATGTACTAATAAGATAACAGAGGAGAGTTCAGGAGAAGCTGAAAAAAAACAACCCAACTGCTCCTAAATGTCTGTTTACCAGCAGCAGTGTACATGAGGCCTTAGTTACTCTTTCCCACACATTATGTTGTAGCTTTCAGCAGCAAGTCTGGTTTAAAAAACTGCACATTCCATGGCTGCAGGTACAGTTTCGATAAAATGTTAATCATTAAAAATAACCAGTCAAACCAGCTTGGGAGGCAGATTCTTTTCGTCATGGTTGAAACCTTTTTCTGCTTTTATTTTTTATATTGGTTTCCTATTTATAGTGCCTTCTTAGTCACATTCTACTACTTTTTGTAATACGTATGGGGACATTTATCAAGTCTTTTGCAGGGCAGTGCTAAACAGGAGCAGTAGATATAAGATACTTAGGCAGCTTCATTGATTAATTCCTACTTATGCTGCGCACTGTGACAGAATAAAACCTTCCTCTGATCCTGGAATTTATGCTTCTGTTTTGAGTGCAAAACTGTTCTAGTTGGCTGCCCAGAATTACAGGAACAGGGGTCTGTTGTGGAAAATTTTATATTAATGTATTGTCATAAGAGTCTCCCAATGTCTGTTCTCTCGCAGCCCGCTCTAAAGAGCTGACTGGGGCTGGTTGAGACCTGTTGGGTAGTGGAAAACTTCCTGGTGTTTGCGGAGAGAGGACATGTCCGCCAGCAAAGGGCCCCTGTGGAATGCACAGAATGATCGTCTGGTGGGGGTGTGTTCCCCACTCTGCAAAGACATTATTGGTTTAGCGGTTGTTTGCTCTTGTCACCCCCGGTAGGCCTGATCAACATGTTTGGGGTGCCATGACTTACACCTGCAGATAATCTCTCATCCATGAGGAACTCTAGTCATCGTCATTTGGTTGTATGTATTTTGTTGTGTTAAATCCTTATATGGTCATTCACATCCTGTGTTCATTTCCTGTGAGGTCACAAGCTTTGTAAGAGGTGTTTGGCTGTTGGAAGCCCAACCCTCAAGCTTTGGGACTTCCTGTTGATATGTTAATAAAGGGACTCTCTCACGGCGGAGGGGCAGAGAGAGCGATGTTTGAGCTGGGAACGTAAGCATGTGTTGGGTCTGTTTGTGGGGAAGGGGCACACACCAGAGGATGGGCTACGGCAGAAGCAAAGACATATGATCAAAAGGTGAGATGCATTTATATCATTAGACGAAATTGTTATTATTATTAGAAACAGGAGATTTGGCTGTGTGCTCTGTGTGCAGCCAAATTTCGCTGTCAGGGTCGCAAATGCACATGAAAACTGTTGCATAGACTCTGACAGGAAAGTTGATTTGCATCCAAATTTGTTGCCCATTTGCTTGATAAATGTTTCTAATACTATGCAACCACTTAGTAAAAATATTGTGCATTTTTGTTATTCCCAGATAGCGGAAACTAGATAAAATTTTTAAGGGGCAAGAGGGCGGAAAGGAAATCTATGCCTCTCAATCTAAGGAGAAAAGGAGAGACTTTTCCCAATTTACTTGGAAGCCTGAAAATGACCATGGGGGTTATTTAGGAAGTGTAAATCCACTTTGCACTAAAAGTGCAAAATGCACTTGATATTGCCCTTGGAAGTGCAGTCACTGTAGATCCAAGGGGGACAAGCAAGGAAAATGAACAGCATTTTTAGCTTGCACATGATTGGATAAAAAAAATCAGCAGAACTTCCCCTCATTTCAGATCTACCTCTCAGATTCACAGCGACTGCACTTCCGAGTGCACTTGCAAGTGCACTTTGCACTTGTAGTTTGCACTTGTAGCGCAAAGTGGATTTGCTTTTAGTAAATAACACCCAAATCTTTGAATAATATGTAGTAGTGCAGATAAGGAAGGTTGGGAATTGGCTAATTAAATGAGCATGTTGTCCACATAGGACGACACCTTTTCCTCAAGTCAATTAATTACTAGACCCTAATGGTGGAATTGGAGCATATCAGTTTGGCTAAAGGCTCTATTGCCAAGGCAAACAGTGGTGACATGCAATCCCTGTCTAGTGCCTCACAATACAGAAAAGGATTCTGAAATATAATTCACCCTCAGTCTAGATCTTGGTTTATAATATAGCAGTTGAATCCATCTGATGAGTTTGTCACCGAAGCCAAATTTCACTAATACTTCCTGTAGGTATGGCCATTCAACTGAATCAAAGGCCTTATGCATATCTAGCGCCAGGACAACGCTAGAACCCACAGTTTTATGTGTGGCTTGCATATTGGTAAAAAGTCTGAGGTGGCTCGGCCTGGAATAACCCAGTTTGATTTGATTGTATAATAGTGGGTATTACCTTGTTCAGCCTACGAGCAAGAACTTTGGCCAGAATCTTAACGTCCGAATTGATTAACGAAATGGGCTTATAATATTCGCAGTATGAGTACTATTAATGCCTCAGACCTATTGTGGCAGCCGCCCCTCTTCCAGAGCATGATTAAAAACCCAGGCCAGTCATATTTCCTCAGCTGTCAAAAGAGCATCCAGCAGTGAAATTTGGCTTACCGACACTTGGATGTCCTACAGACAGGGCCGTCTTTAGCGCAGGGCAAACGGGGCACTTGCCCTGGGCCCAATCTTTGCTGGGGGGCCCGCGCTAGCCGTGAATTGGGGCCCTGATCACAGCTTTGCAGAGCGCACAGAGGACATGGGAGGATGTATTCCGCGCTAGCCAGCTGAGAGGGGGCGGGACCGCGAGCTCCACTGACGCTCTGACCCCGCCCACATGCAGCCTGTGTACTCGGAAAAGAGCTTCTGTAGTGAGAGCCAGTGATCGGAGTGCGAGTGTCAGTGGAGCTTCCGGCCCCGCCCCCTCTATACTGACTGGTGAATACAGAGGTCCGGGGGCGGGGCCGGGAGCTCCAATGACACTCCGATCACTGGCTCTCACTACAGGCGCTCTATTCCCAGTACACAGGCTGCACATGGGCGGGGTCAGAGCGTCAGTAGAGCTCCCGGCCCCGCCCCTCTCGGCTAGCGCGGAATACATCCTCTCGTGTCCTCTGTGCGCTCTGCAAAGCTGTCATCGGGGCGACAATTCACGGGTGATGTGGGCCCCCCAACAAAGCATCAGTGGAACTCCCAGCTGCTTTAGTGAGAGCAGAGAGTGGAAGCCCCGCCCACAGTCCTGAATGTATGTAGTGAGTTTGGCTGGCCAGGTATGTCCTTACACCCAAAAAATTATTGACTGTTTAAACCCTGAGCTGTTATTCAACTGTAAAGCTGTGCATTGCTGAAAGTTCTCTGACCATCCCCTGTATAATGTCTGCAGTCTCTGATTGTCTCCTGCAGTATGTCCGCAGTCTCTGATTGTCTCCTGCAGTATGTCCGCAGTCTCTGATTGTCTCCTGCAGTATGTCCGCAGTCTCTGATTGTCTCCTGCAGTATGTCCGCAGTCTCTGATTGTCTCCTGCAGTATGTCCGCAGTCTCTGATTGTCTCCTGCAGTATGTCCGCAGTCTCTGATTGTCTCCTGCAGTATGTCCGCAGTCTCTGATTGTCTCCTGCAGTATGTCCGCAGTCTCTGGTTGTCTCCTGCAGTATGTCCGCAGTTTCTGGTTGTCTCCTGCTGTATGTCCGCAGTCTCTGGTTGTCTCCTGCAGTATGTCCGCAGTCTCTGGTAGTCTCCTGCAGTATGTCCGCAGTCTCTGATTGTTTCCTGCAGTATGTCCGCAGTCTCTGATTGTCTCCTGCAGTATTTCCGCAGTCTCTGATTGTCTCCTGCAGTATGTCCGCAGTCTCTGATTGTCTCCTGCAGTATGTCCGCAGTCTCTGATTGTCTCCTGCAGTATGTCCGCAGTCTCTGATTGTCTCCTGCAGTATGTCCGCAGTCTCTGATTGTCTCCTGCAGTATTTCCGCAGTCTCTGATTGTCTCCTGCAGTATGTCCGCAGTCTCTGATTGTCTCCTGCAGTATGTCCGCAGTCTCTGATTGTCTCCTGCAGTATGTCCGCAGTCTCTGATTGTCTCCTGCAGTATGTCCGCAGTCTCTGATTGTCTCCTGCAGTATGTCCGCAGTCTCTGATTGTCTCCTGCAGTATGTCCGCAGTCTCTGATTGTCTCCTGCAGTATGTCCGCAGTCTCTGATTGTCTCCTGCAGTATGTCCGCAGTCTCTGATTGTCTCCTGCAGTATGTCCGCAGTCTCTGATTGTCTCCTGCAGTATGTCTGCAGTCTCTGTCTCCTGCAGTATGTCCGCAGTCTCTGAATCTCTCCTGTAGTATGTGTATTAATGTGCCCCTTTACTTGCTCAATTATTTGGGATTGCTCCACTGCTCAGTGAGAGGTAATGATGTGCATGAAACTCTAGCAACCAATCAGCAAACAGTAGTGATCTGCTTTAATCTCTAGCAACCAATCGGCAAGCAGAAATTATGTGTTGTAACCTCTAGAAACTAGCCATTGAGCAGTAATGATAGGCTGTAACCTCTGGCAAACAATTGCAATCGCTGCGTGATCTGCTGCAGTAAACTGATTTTGCGTCTACCTGCTATTTTTTGTATGTCTCAGAATGGAGGAGGGGCCCCAAGAAAATGTTTGCCCAGGGCCCAATCAAAATTAAAGACGGCCCTGCCTACAGATAATTATATAATTCCACAATGGTGTAATGCGCTCTAGTAGTGTATAAAGATAGACCTCTACAATTTCTTTAGGCTGTTCAACCACAATACCAATGGAGGAATAATGCAGGACTGGTAATCTGGTCTTCAGAGATATGCTAAAAGATGGCTATTCTTATCTCCCAAATCAAAAATCTGTTTCTGCATGAAGCTCTCGTTCCACATCTACTAATATAGACTGGGTGGCCGTTCGTGCTGCCCCAATAGCAGCAGCAAATGTACGACGCATAGTGGCTTTAAAGGCATCATATACTATAGGTGTAGAAGCACTTGGCCCAGTGGCGTAGCTAGCACATCTGGCACCCAGGGCTGGTAATTTGTTTGCACCCTCCCCCCAAAAAATGGTATGTGGCAGTATAGCAGCGCCACGCCAAAACTGTGGGTGCTGTCAGAGTGCATCAACAGTGGGAGGGGCTTAAAGGGCCATTTGCTTTAATGACTGTGCCAGAAGCGAGTATGTAGCAGACCGTACAAACCTCAGTATACGCAATAAAATAATAATAAAATAAAACTGTTCTATTGCATATTTTTTTTTTACACACAGCTAACCTTAAAGTGATATTAAAGTCTTTTTGTTTTTTTGTTTTTTTCTTAAATAATAAACATGTTATACTTACCTGCTCTGTTGCACTGGTTTTGCACAGAGCGGCTTGGATTCTCCTCTTCTCGGGTCCCTCGCCGGCACCCCTGGCCTCTCCCTTTCTGGGTGCCCCCATAGCAAGCAGCTTGCTATGAGGGTACCCAAGCAGGTGTGCTCCCAAGCCACGGCTCTGTGTGTCCATTCACACATGTAGCCATGGCTCGACTCGCTCCCTCCGTCTTCTGATTGGCTTACTGGCTATGATTGACAGCAGTGTGAGCCAATGGCTCTCGCTGCTGCCAAAAGCCAGTCGGGAATGTGAGCCCCCGGACAGCCAGGGCTCTCATGGACATCGCTGAATCGAGAGGGGGCTTAGGTAAGTATTAGGTGGGCCTGGGGGGCTGCTGCACACAGGTTTTTGTTTACCTTAATGTGTAGAATGCACAAAGAGTAAAAGTCTTGTGCCTTTACAACCACTTTAACAAAGACGGTGCTGTACTTGGAATGCAGGAGTCAGGAGTAAGAAATGTAAAACACAGTGAGGGGAATTTATCAAAACTGGTGCAGTCAGAATCTGGAACAGCTGTGCATGGCAACCCATCAGTTTCTATCTTCAGCTTGTTCAGCTTTAAAAATGAAAGCTATGGTTGCTGCTCCAAATTCTGTCTGCTCTAGTTTTAATAAATTCCCCTAAGGGCTCATTCAGACAGGCGCTGAGACAGGTCCTTTATGCTGTGCCACTTTTTGCTGCATCTGCATCCACCAGAGAGCTTCACCTATAGAAGTGGGTGCACACTCCTGAATGCAGACGCTATGTGTTTGGATACATGCTTCCCTTCCTGTCTGCATGTCAAATTTTGACATTTGACTATGTCCATGCAGCTGCTGCGTCCCAATTGACTTCGACTGGACAGCCTGCACAGAGATGCACAGAACACTGTGCATCCCCACAGCCATCACACTGGGCATGGACGCATATGCTCCATGTGAATGAGGCCTAATTGTCATGTGGACCAAATAGCAGGAAAGAGGAGATGTCGGGTAATTAAAAGAGAAGTATGGGAATTTTATATATGTATCATACTTACCTAGGTAGATGCTGAGAACCGGTTAATCAAACGGCTAATCGCTCAGTTCTAAGTGCTCCCTGAGCAGAGAGCTGGTGGCTGTCAGTCTCTGGCTCTGCTCTGACCCCACCCCCACCCCCGGTGATGACTTAAAACACTGGGCTGTGGAATTTTAATTTTTTTTTTCTCAGCCTGGACTGACTCTGTGACATCAGCCAAGAGCGGGCTTAAGCCCGTTGTCAGCTGTAAATGGGTCACAAGAGTGCAAAACAATCTGCACTGCTGTGATCAACTGGAGAAGTACAACAAAACCGTCTTTGGCTGTACTACTCCTTTTTAATGTATCACACGACCTGTCTCTCTGCTCCTGTTTGGCATTACTTGTGACAATTGATACATTTCCCCATTTATGTTGTGAACTCTCACCTTTCAGGGCCCAGGCAGGCTCTTCCTCATCCCAGGCTTTAAATCCACGCTCTTTCTCCCTCAAGCTGGAATGTCCTTCAGGAACCCTCTTTCCTAGTCCATAGGGCCTCCACGATCCCCCTCTCATAGTTCAGTGCCTCCAGACACCTGCTGCTCTAGTCCAGGGCCTCCAGACACCCCCTCTCCTAGTCCAGTATCTCCCTTGTACCCCTCTTATCCAGGGGCCATTGCCACACCAACCACCATATCCTAGTCAATGGCCTCCTCTGCACCCCCCCCGTCCAGGGCCTCCTCTGCACTCTCTTCTCCCCTTCCCCCCCCCCCGTCCAGGGCCTCCGCTTCTTGCTCTCCCCCCCCCCCCCCCGTCCAGGGCTTCCTCTACACTACTACCCCCCCACCCCCCGTCAAGGGCCTCCTCTGCTCTCCCCCCCAAAATTTGTAAAATTAAAAAAAAAAAAATAACCCTTACTTGATCCAAACACTAACCCTGGCACTGAACTAGAGCAAAGGTCGGGGTCAATATATTTTAGACAGGGGTGTGTCCTTTTTTTTTTTTTTTTTTTAATATTAGTTTCGGTGTGTTTTAGGTAGGACAAAACAAACAAAAAGAAGCAAAATGCGCACTATTGCTTCTGGCTGTACTATGGGTACAAACAACAAATATCATACACATATGTGATATTGTTGCAATAGCCAGAAGCAGGAGAATTTATTTTGGGTTCTTTGGTGGTAGGTTATGGTAGTAACAAAGTAACAAATGTATACAGATGCATTTTAAAAAAAAAAAATTATTTTTTTTATTTTACTATTTTGGGCCAAAAATCGAGATATCATAACTATTTACTACCAAATGAAAGTCCAATTTGGCCTGAATAAAAAAAGGTATAATCCACCTGTATACACAATGTCAAAATTGCAAAATTATACTTAGGTATTTAGATTTGTTTTACCCTTTAGGTGTGAAGGGTTTAAAGCACCCCCGTGCTCACATGCAAAGGTGAACGCACATGGTGGTCTGGCACTTGTACAAACAGCGATTTTCTTACACAAGTGAGGTTTCGACGTAATTATCCAGACATAGGCTGGGCGGAGGGAACCGTGCATTCATTTAAGGCTCGCCAGTTCCTTAATGCCTTGCAGGACAATTTTATGGGTCAGATGGTAGACGCACCAACTAGAAATAAAACATTACTGGATCTACTGATTACCAACAATACAGACCTGATCAAGGATGTGGAAATACGGGGCAATTTAGGTAACAGCGATCACAGGTCAATTAGTTTCAGTATAAATCACACAAATAAGAAACATGAAGGGAACACAAAGACACTGAATTTCAAAAGAGCCAACTTCCCTAAACTACAAACCTTGCTAAAAGGCATAAATTGGGATAAAATATTAGGAACAAAGAATACGGAGGAGAGATGGGTTTGCTTTAAGAGCATATTAAATAAGGGCATCAGCCAATGTATCCCATTGGGTAATAAATTTAAAAGAGCGAACAAAAATCCTGGATGGCTTAACTCCAATGTAAAAATGCATATAAAAGCAAAGGAGAAGGCCTTCAAAAAATACAAGGTTGAGGGATCATCCTCAGCATTCAGACTTTATAAAGAATGCAATAAGAAATGTAAGGGTGCAATTAGGACGGCTAAGATAGAACATGAAAGACACATAGTGGAGGAGAGCAAAAAAAATCCCAAGAAATTCTTTAAGTATGTAAACAGTAAAAAAGGGAGGACAGACCGTTTTGGCCCCATAAAGAATGAGGAAGGACATCTGGTTACAAAGGATGGGGAGATGGCGAAGGTATTGAATTTATTCTTCTCCTCAGTCTTCACGAGTGAATCGGGGGGCTTCAGTAACCAAAACTGCAGTGTTTATCCTCATGACACAACACAGGAAGCACCTCCATGGTTAACAGAGGACAGAATTAAAATTAGACTTGAGAAACTTAACATTAATAAATCACCGGGACCAGATGGCTTGCATCCGAGGGTACTTGGGGAACTCAGTCAAGTGATTGCCAGACCGTTGTTCCTAATTTTTACAGACAGTCTATTGACTGGAATGGTACCAGTTGATTGGAGAAAAGCCAATGTAGCACCAATATTTTAAAAGGGCCCAAAATACATCCGTGGGAATTACAGACCAGTTAGCCTAACATCAATAGTATGTAAACTCTTGGAGGGGATGATAAGGGACTATATACAAGATTTTAGTAATAAGAACGATATCATTAGCAGTAATCAGCATGGATTCATGAAGAATCGTTCTTGCCAAACCAATCTATTAACCTTCTATGAGGAGGTGAGTTGCCATTTAGGTAAAGGAAGGCCCGTAGACGTGGTGTATCTGGATTTTGCAAAAGCATTTGACACCGTTCCCCATAAACGTTTACTGTACAAAATAAGGTCCGTTGGCATGGACCATAGGGTGAGTACATGGATTGAAAACTGGCTACAAGGGCAAGTTCAGAGGGTGGTGATAAATGGGGAGTACTCGGAATGGTCAGGGGTGGGTAGTGGGGTTCCCCAGGGTTCTGTGCTGGGACCAATCCTATTTAATTTGTTTATAAACGACCTGGAGGATGGGATAAACAGTTCAATCTCTGTATTTGCAGACGATACTAAGCTAAGCAGGACAATAACTTCTCCGCAGGATATGGAAACCTTGCAAAAAGACCTGAACAAATTAATGGGGTGGGCGACTACATGGCAAATGAGATTCAATGTAGAAAAATGTAAAATAATGCATTTGGGTGGCAAAAATATGAATGCAATCTATACACTGGGGGGAGAACCTCTGGGGGAATCTAGGATGGAAAAGGACCTGGGGGTCCTAGTAGATGATAGGCTCAGCAATGGCATGCAATGCCAAGCTGCTGCTAATAAAGCAAACAGAATATTGGCATGCATTAAAAGGAGGATCAACGCAAGAGATAAAACGATAATTCTCCCACTCTACAAGGCTCTGGTCCGGCCGCACCTTGAGTATGCTGTCCAGTTCTGGGCACCAATCCTCAGGAAGAATGTACTGGAAATGGAGCGAGTACAAAGAAGGGCAACAAAGCTAATAAAGGGTCTAGAGGATCTTGGTTATGAGGAAAGGTTGCAAGCACTGAACTTATTCTCTCTGGAGAAGAGACGATTGAGAGAGGATATGATTTCAATTTACAAATGCTGTACTGGTGACCCCACAATAGGGATAAAACTTTTTCGCAGAAGAGAGTTTAATAAGACTCGTGGCCACTCATTACAATTAGAAGAAAAGAGGTTTAACCTTAAACTACGCAGAGGGTTCTTTACTGTAAGAGCGGCAAGGATGTGGAATTCCCTTCCACAGGCGGTGGTCTCAGCGGGGAGCATTGATAGCTTCAAGAAACTATTAGATAATCACCTGAATGACCGCAACATACAGGGATATATAATGTAATACTGACACATAATCACACACATAGGTTGGACTTGATGGACTTGTGTCTTTTTTCAACCTCACCTACTATGTAACTATGTAACGTCGGCTCATGGGCAGTAATTCTAGCACCAGATGTCCTGTTTAAAATCTAAAGTGATGACCTGTAAGACCTCATGCACACTGGACGTTATAAAAACGCCAGTAGCTTTGCAGTGAGTTTTTCAACTTTTTTTTTTTTTCCCCTCTTTCGTTTTCAGGACAGAACGCTTGAGAGACCTCGGCTCCTCCCTTCTCAGAAAACGCCGCCTCCACCAGAGTTTGAAGCCATGCCATCCCTTCAGCCCGTTGGTTTCGGTGTTTTGTCTGTAGGGGAGACACTGCTAGGAACCAGGGCCATGTTTTCAGCTGGGGAGGCTGAGGCCGGTATTTCCTGAGAGGGAGAGACAGAGGTCTCTCAATGCACTGCAGCTGGGATAGGGAGTTCTTCGTTTGCCTAGTGCAAGACACGCACCCTGTCCTCCCTTGGGGAAGTAGGAGGCCAGGGCACTCGCTTTACGGTACCTTGGGGAGAGGTAGGGGCGATCTGTGCTGCATTCGCCTTGTCCTGTGATGGCCAGTATGGAGCTAGAGGCTGGGCTGGATGGCGGGTTACGTCGGTTCCGGCGGGGGCGAGCACTTCCGCTTGACCCGCGACTTCCGGTTCCCGGCCGCGGGACGTAAAGCGAGCGGCGTGACGGCTGGTAGAGGCTCCATTTTTGCTGTAGTGTCAGCAGTAGGAGCAACGAATGCGGACCGCACTCTCTGGCCTGAAGGGATGTCTGAAGCGGACGCTTCCCGATTGGTGCTGGGTGACGCAATCACCAGCCACTCTAAGGTAAGTGGAACCCTGGGGTTGTGTTCCCTTACCGTCTTCCCGTTAGCTCCATGGGTGAATCCCCCTCTAGGTGGTCAGAGGGAGGTAGTGTACTTCTGGGACCCTGGTGGTGGTCTGTCCTGGGGGGGTGCACTCTTGGTGTCAGGTGCGGTATGGTGATTTTAATGCTGGCAGTTTTTTAAGCTGTGGGGCCTGCAGTCTTGAGAGGGTTGGTCAGGGAACATTCTGCTGAACAGAGTTCTGACCTTGCAGCATCCGTTAAGGAGCTTTCCAGCACTTTCCAGTCTTTTAAACCGCTGTTTGCGTGTTTTCAGTCCCCGCAACCCCCAGCCAATCCTCCTGCCAGCACAACGAGATGCCGCACCTGGTCCTTCAGCAGGTCCCTCTATCAGTGAAGGGTTACCTGAGGGCACCAGACAGGCTTTGGAGGATGAGCCTGATAGCGCAGCCTCACACTCCCCAGGGGAGTCAGACGGAGAGAATGTGGGTAGTGAATCCATTCGATCCTCCCATTACAAACTCTCCCTGGAAGAGGAGCCATCCACACCACCTTGGGTATCCAAGAGGAGAAAAAAGCACTGTCTCTCCATGACCAGATGTACGAGGGTCTTGGAGAGCAGAAGAGGAAGGTTATTCCAGTCCATGAGGTTCTGGTGGATGCTATCAAAAAGGAATGGCGAGACCCAGAAAGGAAGCCTTTCTTTTCCAGAGCATTAAAAAGCAGATTCCCCTTTGCAGAGGATGAAGCGGCTGTATGGAACAAATCTAGACCAGATGCAGCCTTTTCTCAGGTATCCAGAAAGACAGATTTGGCTTTTGAAGATATGGGGGTACTTTCAGACCCCATTGATAAGAGGCTGGATTCTCTACTCAAAAAGACATAGGACTCCACCCTAGGGAATCTTAGGCCTGGCTGTCACAGTGGCGGCACGTAACATGGAGCACTGGCTAACGCATACAAAAGCACATATTGAGGCTGGGACCGCAAAAGAGAGGATTCTCTCCTCTTTTCCAATGCTTTTAAAAGGGCTCGCATACATTGCGGATGCCTCAGCAGAATTAGCCTGCATGTCTGCTAGATCCTCTGCATTGGCCAACTCAGCCAGGAGAGCTCTCTGGCTAAAAACCTGGCAAGGGGACAATGCTTCAAAGACAAAGCTTTGCGGAGTCCCTTTTACGGGGGACTTGCTGTTCGGTCTGAACTTGGAGGCTGTCCTAGATCGAACAGCTGATTAAGAAGAAGTCCTTCCCCTTAAAGAAAAAGTTGGGAGAACAGTCTAAAAAGAGTACTCGCCCGCAAAAGAAGTTTAATTTTCAGAGGGCGGAGTCTCAGCAGGTTTGGTCCAACAAGGGCAGAGGGCGCGGGGGAGTGATTTTTCGCCCTCCTAAACAGCCCCGGAAGTCCCAATGACAAGTTAACCCGGTGGGAGGAGACTGGGGGCCTTCCTCCCACAATGGGAGTCAGTTAACTCCAATCCATTCGTACTAGGGATTGTAAGGAGGGGGTACAGACTGGAATAATCAAGCCCTCCCCCACACAGGCTGTTAGTTGACAGACATGCTAAAGTGTGCGGAAAAAGCAGCAGCATTGCTGGCCTCATTGGAAGAACTGAAACAGCAGGATGTCGTATCATGAGTTCCTCCTGGGAAGATAGGCAAAGGATTCTATTCCCACATCTTTGTGGTTCGGAAGCTATAAGGAAAATTCAGGCTCATTCTGAACCTGAAACCTCTCCATCAATCACTTACAAAAGATTCCGGATGGATTCCATCTTTTCTGTAAAGATGCTGCTTCCTCCGAATTGTTACATGGCATCCATAGATCTAAGGGATGCCTATCTGCACATTCCGATCGCAGAGGACAGTCAAAGGTTCCTCAGACTGGCAGTAAGGTCCAGGGAGGAAATAGTACATCTTCAGTTTCAAGCCCTCCCCTTTGGGCTATCCTCTTCTCCCCGGATATTCACCAAGGTGATGGTGGAGGCTCTGGCTTTTCTGCGACTTCAGGGAATCGCAGTAGTCGCATACCTGGACGACCTGCTCCTCTTTGCTCCTTCGCCGGAGCAGCTGGTCCAGGATTTGCAGGTAACGAAGAAGCTGTTGGAGTATCTGGGATGTCTCTTAAATTTGGAGAAATCCAACCTGGTCTATCCCAGAGGGTTACGTTCCTAGGCTACATTCTGGACTCAACCCAGCAGAGTGTTACTTCCAGAAGAGAAAATTTGCAAAGTAGACAAGGCCTTGGCAGTTCTACAAAGCAATCAACAAATCTCCATAAGAAAGGCCATGTCAGCTTTGGGGCTACTGACGTCTGCCCTCGCAGCTGTAAGGTGGGCAGGATTACACTTCGGTCCTTTTTGCAGTTGTTCCTTCTGGAGGTTTGGGACCACACTTAGACGTCTTTGGACTTAGCAGTTTTCATTCCAAAACTGGTAAAGAGGTCCCTGTGGTGGTGGAGGAAGGCAGCAAATCTATCACAGGGTCTGGAATGGGTACTGCCAGTATCCAAGGTAGTCAAAACAGACGCAAGCGGCACAGGTTGGGGAGCACACCTGGGGATGAGTCTGGCGCAGGGTTCTTGGAGAGTCGAGGACGCGGGCAAGTCCTCGAACTGGAGAGAGCTAAAGGCCATCCTTCTGACTCTCAGAGCTTTTCAACAGGAGCTCCAGGGACATTATGTTCAGGTCCGCTCAGACAATGCCTCAGCAGTTGCTTACATCAACCGACAGGGGGAAACCAGAAGCAGCTCCCTCTGGGCCCTGACAAACAATATTCAACTGGGCCGAGGTCACGGTGCTCTCACTATCTGCAGTACACCTGAAGGGGGAGTTAAATCAGATGGCAGACTTCCTCAGCAGAAGGAAGCTGAGAGAGAGCAACTGGGTGCTGAATGAAGTCATCTACAGGATGATTGTCCAGAAGTGGGGGGTCCCATGTGTGGACCTTTTTCGCTTCAAGGGAGAACGCAAAAACTCCCCTCTTCAGTCTGATCTTGATAGCGCCACACTGGCCCAGGAGGCTGTGGTTCTCTGTCCTAAAGAAGCTGGCGGTAGAACCGCCTTGGATATTGCCGGTCAGGGAAGACCTCCTCCAAGTCCCAATCTGCTGCCCTCAGGTGGAGAGGTGGAATCTGGTAGCCTGGCTACTGAAGAGGAGATGCTGAGAAGTAAGGGATCCTCTGAAAGGCTGGTAGCGACTCTTCTGAATTGTAGAAAAGAAGAGACACGCAGGATCTAATTGAAAGTCTGGAAGAAGTTCATTTCTTGGTGCGCGGAGAGCTCTTTTAGTGTTCACAGCCCAGTATGAGTGCTGGAGTTCCTACAGAGTGGGGCAGATAAGGGACTGGCCCTTAGTACTCTTAAAGGTCAAGTTTCCGCTTTAAGTGTGTTCCTTGAACAACAACTCGCAGTGAATCCTTGGATATCCAGGTTCTTTAAAGCCTTAGGTAGGCAGAGACCAGTCAGCTCCCATCCTTTTCTGGTATGGGATCTCTCTCTAGTATTGCAGGCTCTTACAGGGGATCCCTGTCCCTGAGCCTATTGAGTCTTGTACGGTAAAGTTTTTAACCCTCAAGACTTTTTTTTTTTTTTTTTTTTTTTGTGGCAATCACTACCGCATGAAGGGTTAGTGAGCTAGAAGCCCTCTCAAAGAGGGCACCTTTTCTTCATGTTTTTCCGGATCGGATTATTTTTAAAACCGATCCGGCATTTTTGCCAAAGGTGGCTTCATAATTTCATAGGAGCTAGGAAATCTGTCTGCCTACTTTTTGTTCAAATCCTGTGAGGGAACAGGAGCACATCTTAAAGTGTATTAAGGAGATGTGTATTAAAATATTTGGAGGTTACGGATCAGTTTGAGATCCGATTCCTTTTTTCTTTTTCTGGGGCTAGGAAGGGATCCAAAGCTTCCAGACATGCTATAGTCAGGCGGTTGAGGTTGGCTATGTCAAGCTTATATAGTCAAAGAGGTGGAGGTCCCGGAAGGTATTAGGGCTCATTCCACTAGGGCCATAGCAACATCACAAGCAGAGTGGGCTGGTGCTACACCCGAACACATCTGCAGAGCAGCAACGTGGTCAAGTTTTAAGACTTTCGTTAAGCACTACAGGCTGGACTTGTCTGCCCAGGACCAGGCCTTTGGGCGTAAAGTCATGCAAGCAGTAATCCCACCCTAGGGTAAGGGCTCACTTATCCTCTCAAGTGTGCTGCCCAGAAAGACGAAAGAGGGAAGAGAGAAGTTATGTACCGGTAACCGTCTTTCAGGACAGCACTGGTACCCACCCAAATAATTTATTGCCACCAGGACGCGAGAGCATCAGGAATCTGAAGGTTGGTATGATGTGTTCTGGTGTCTCCCTAGAATGGCTGGAGGTTCTTGTGGAAAAACTGACGGGCTGAAGGGATGGTGTGGCTTAAAACACTGGTGGAGGCGGTGTTTTTTTTTTTTTTCAATGGATCAAAAACGATAAACGCTGGTGAACAACGTTTTTGAGCGTTTATCAGCGTTAGAGCGTTTTTAAAGCTGAAAAACGTCTCTCAGAACCCACTAGTTTTTTTTTTTTTTTTGTTTGTTTTTTTTTTACTGCTCAAAGTCGCTGCCCAAAACTGCTGATAACTGCCTATGTGTGCATGGACACATAGGATAACATGATGGGAGAGTTTAAGGACTGTAGAAAAAAACCTCTACAGTCATAAATGTCCAGTGTGCATGAGGCCTAAAGGCTTTTAAAGCGTCTCCTGTAGATAGTGAAATTTACGTTGTTTGTTGCCATTGCAAAAAAGTGTATTTTTTCCAAGAAAAATTGAGTTTGAAAAACTGCTGCACAAATTCTGTGTGACATAAATCGAAACACTCACCATTTTATTATGCCTCTGCTTGAAAAAATATATGTTTGGGGGTTCTAAGAAATTTTCTAGTAAAACATGAAAAACAAGTTTGTCGCCATAAAGCCCTTTTTTTGTTTTTAATAGCCCCAGACGTTACTAAAATCCCCTCTGCTTCGATCTATTAAAAAAAAAAAAAAAAAAAAATCCCCTCTGCTTGATAAAAAAACATCAACTCTTCTTCATATTTTCCATTCCGGGAATTTTTTTGTTTTTTTTATTGGGACAAGTAGATTGGGACCCTGATTCTCCTGGGCAAGTAGTTAAAAAAAAATCTCCACACTATAATGGCACACTGGCCACAGTTTGCTCTGTTCCATTGCTGACAGTTTTTGCATTTTCCCTTGTTAAGCCACCGCTATTTTTGGAGAATCTTTTCCTGCTGCCAACATCCTTCATCCATAGGGCTGCCAGTAATCATGAATAATGATATATTTGATAAAACTGTAAAACTGCATCATGTCAACAGTAGGATCCACTCTTCTGTACCAGCCAGATATGTGCAGGGGCATTGTTAGAAAATAAAATAAATTGCAAGTAAAATGCAGATAAGTCCAGTGTTGTACAGACTAGGCAGCTCTTGCTTTCCACCTGTACCTTGACCTACCACTCTTTTACAAGACTAACAGCTGGGCTGGACGGATCTTTTGAGACCCTCATTCCCATACTAAGGCAATGCTAAAACTTTAATTATATTTGACTTTATAGCTTGTAGACAAGACTCAACCATTGGGGTTAGCCTGTAATGTTTGCTTCGGGCACTGGATCCTGCATTCAGCCCTTGCGTTGGTACACGATGCAGCAAGTGTAGTTATCTGCAGGGTGCTATGCAGGGCTGTGGCCCATTCCTTTGGCATCCAGACCCTAAAGACCCCTTCAGGGGTATGCACACCATGATGTGTGAAGTTTTGGTTCCCTTTAGGAACCCACAGCATGGGTAAGGTAAAACAGGATTTCCCTGTAATTGTAACTAGGTCCTGTTATACATGTGGGGTATTATCCCCCTCTGTAAATGTGCAGTATCTACTGTTTAACAGTAGGTAATATCATTTTAATGCTTACCTTTGTACAATTCGATGGGCTATCCCACACAGCATTGCTGCTCGGGTGTTGATTGTGTTTGCACTACGCCTTCTGGCTTATGCACTTATGCCATTTAGGTCGAGAATGCAAGAAGCACATCTACTGGTCTCCCTGCTACCTGCTGTTGCAGAGGCACATCCACAGGACACTAGTCAGTGCCTGGGTTATCATGGCTCCCTACCTGGACAGGGACTAAAAGCACTTGTGCTACAGATGGAACTGAGGAAAACCAGTGAAATGTTCTGGGTAATCTTTTTCCCTGCACTGGAGCAAAGTCCTATAAAGACACAGCTTCCTTCCTCTGATATTTGCTCCCTCTCGGGTGCACAAGAGACAGTCTTCTGCCTAGGGCAGATTTCACTACAGTTCTACGAATTTGTTTGGGAAACTCTGTCCTTCTAAAACCTTTGGTCTCCAGGGCCCAAAAGCCCTCTTCTGCCTGTCCACCATCTTAATCTTTTTAGGAGTATGACCCCGAACCTCATCAAGGATATGGAGGATGGTGAGGTGTAAGCAGAAGATGATTCTGCAGAGGAAATTTCAGCTTCTGCATTTTGAGGCACAAACTAAGGCTTAACACCATAAGCTCTCTACTGTGAACTCGCTTGTTGATGCAGTGCATACTAGTTTTTGCTCAATGGCACCGCAATATCTTCAGCCTAAACAAGCTCCAGTGAGCAAATAACTGCCGGTGAAGACTTTTCCCTTGCACACGCAAATTAAAGTGTAACTGAAGGCAAAACTTTTCTTTTTCATTTTGTAGAGTGCATTAAAACCCCTGACAGGTTTTTTGTTTGCTATAGTCAAAACGGGAAGTAGAAAATCCCTCCAAAGTGATGGAATCCCAAAGTGTCACCAGAACTAATGTCTCACTGGTATGTGTGTATGTACATATGTATGTATATGTGTGTGTGTGTGTGTGTGTATATATATATATATATATATATATATATATATATATATATATATATATATATATATATATATTATCTCTATCTATCTATCACACCTAAATGATTCAGATCATCAAACAAATTGTAATATTGCACAAAGATAACTCGAGTAAATCCAAGATGCAGTTTTTAAATGATGGTTTCATTTATTAAGGCAAAAAAGCTGTCCAAATCTGCTTGGCTTTATGTGAAAAAGTAATTGCTCCCTAAACCTAATGACTGATTGTGCCACCCTTGACGGCAACAACTGCAATCAAGCATTTGCGATTAACTGGCAATGAGTCTTTCACGTTGCTGTGGAGCAGTTTTGTCCCACTCTTCTTTGCAGAATTGTTTTAATTCAACCATATTAGAGGGTTTTCCAGCATGAACAGCCTGTGTAAGGTCATGATACAGCATCTCAATTGGATTTATGTCTGGACTTTGACTAGGCCACTCAAGCCTAATTTTTTCTTTGTTTGAATCATTTGGAGGTAGACTTGCTGTTGTGTTTCGGATCATTGTCCTGCTGCATAACCCAAGTGCACTTGAGCTTGAGGTCATGAACTGATGGCTGGACATTCTCCTTTAGGATTTTCTTTTAGAGCTTAGAATTCATGGTTTCATCAATTATGGTAAGTCATCCAGGTCCTGAAGCTGCAAAGCAGCCCCAGACCATCACGCTACCACCACCATGTCTGACTGTTGGTATGATGATCTTGTTATGAAATGCTGTATTCGTTTTATGCTAGATGTAACGGAACGCATCCCTTCCAAAAAGTTTAATTTTTGTCTCGTCAGTCCACAGAATATTTGCCTAAAAGTCTTGGATAAACAAGATCTTTTTTGGTAAATGTGAGATGAGCCTTTGTGTACTTTTTGGTCAGCAGTGGCTTTGCCCCTGTAACTCTCCCATGGATGCCATTTTTGCCCAGTCTTTCTTATTGTTGAATCATGAACATTGATCTCACCTGAGGCAAGTGAGGCAGTTCTTTTGATGTTCTGGGTTCTTTTATGACCTGGATGAGTCGCCGTGCTCTTGGAGTCGTTTTGGCTGGCCGGCCACTCCTGGTAAGGTTCACCGCTGTTCCAAGTATTCTTCATTTGTGGATGACTCAACGTGGTTCGCCGGCGTCCCAAAGCCTTAGAAATGGCTTTGTAATCCTTTTCAGACTGATGCATGTCAATGACTTTGTTTCTCATCTGTTGTTGAATTTCTTTAGATCAAGGCATGCTGTTGCTTTTTGAGATCTTTTAGCATGCTTCACTTTGTCAGACAGCTTCTATTTAAGTGAGATGATTTTTTATTTTTTTTTGATTCAACAGGTCTGCCAGTAATCAGGCCTGGGTGTGACAAGTGGAATTTAACTTGGCTTTTCAAAAAATTGTGGTTAATCCACAGTTCGTTCATGATTCAGCATGGGAGGGGGCAATTACTTTTTCACATAGGGCCAGACAGGTTTGAACAGCTTTTTTTCAATTTTTAATAAATTAAATAATAATTTAAAAACTGCATCTTGGATTTGCTCGGGTTACCTTTTTTGTAGTAATAAAATTTGTTCTAAATCATTTAAGTGTGAGAAATATGCAAAAAAATCAAGAAGGGGGAATACTTTTTCACAGCACTGTATTTACAGTACCTACAAGTAAGCATTATAGGCTTACCTGTAGGTAAATGTGGTAGTACAGCTTTTACAACCACTTTAAGACCTTTTTGCAGCTCAACATTCTCATGGTATGGGTGGTGAAGCAGATACTTTCTCTGGATCGCCCACTACTACACTCCAGCCAAGCAAAAATCTCTCTGGCATGGTGGATTTCTAACTCTGTCCTAGATATCTGAGTAATCATTCCATTTAACTCTCTGGTAAGTGACGCAAGCCTGAAGGGTTGTGACAGTCTACAACTTTGACTGTCCAGCAACACTGGTCCTAATAGGTGTTGACAAGAAAACTTTACCAAGGCCTGGTCTCAGGGCAGTGGTCCCTCCCACCCTGAGATCTTTAGAAATGGGGAACAATAGAAATAGACACCATGGCCTCCAGATTCATCAGAAAGTTGGACAGGTTTGTGGCAAAGTCAAGAGATCCCCTTGCTTTTCTGGTGGATGGCCTGGTGATTCTTTTTGCAGGGAGCCTATCTTTGGCTAACATGGGGACAAAGTGGTCCTGAGACCCAGATCCTCCTTCCTCTCCAATGGTTTTCCTTCCCAGTTATCCTCCTTCCTAGGTGGCTCAGGCTGCTCTTTTCCAGGGCCTATGCTCTCAATGAACAGTTACTTTGCTTTCATGTATTGACAGTGTTGATGCAGGAATCCCTTCTGACAAGCCATTGTTTTCTTCCGGCGGGGAAGTGATACAGCCACTAACAATAATCGCAGGTAAAACCCGACAATCTGGTTGTATCCAAGTTTATCGATCAACTTAGTACATTCATCCTGCTCATACACCATTCCAATCTCGACCAATTTAGCAGGAACCGCTTGAGATTCGAACCATATATTGCCTGCCTAAGTGTTTAGAGTCTATTGACCCTTTCCTTATGTGGGCTTGTTGGCTTTATTGGTTATGTCCCACAATCTGAGTTGCAATCGTGTGTTCTGTACTGTACAATTAAGATAATGTTAATTTCTACTTGCCAATAAATTCCTTTTCTTGTAGTTTACTAAATGACATGTGTCCCTCCCCTCTACCCTCTGTTTCTCTTTCTTGCTTGTTACAAAATTTGAGTCCTATGGAGTGGGTAGGGTTATATTGGGGGCCACTGGGGGCATTCCCAGCAAAGCATCTGCCAGTTTCCAATAACTTGAAGGTAGTAGCTCCAAGATATAGAATTTACTGGTAAATCAAAATTCCAATTTTTGCTTAAATGTATCTATATACCTGACTCGCTCATTTCATCATTTTTATACAGTCATGGACAAACATATTGGCACACCTGCATTTCTGTCAGAAAATTCTCAACTTCGCCAAGAAAATTGATGCAATTACAAATGTTTAGGCATTCTCCTGTTTATTTCTTTTGTTTGTATTGATATGACACAAAGTGGAGAAACAAAATGCCGTATCTGACACATTCCATGCAAAACTCGAAAAATGTACTGGACAAAATTATTGGCACCCTCCGTTTAATATTTGGTTACAGGAAGTTATAGATTTCAGTTATTATTTCCAAGGGATATGCTACCAATCAATGAGTTTCTTACTCCTCTACTGGAATTTTGGACAACTCTTCTTTCCCCAACTGCTCCAGGTCTCTCAGATCAGAAGGGTTCCTTTTACCAACTGCTGTTTTGCGATCTATCCACAGGTGCTCTATGGGATTTAGATCTGGACTCATTTCTGGCCAGCTCAGTACTTTCCAGCGCTTTGTCAATGACCATTCCAAGGTATTATTATTTCCATACTTCTCTGCTGATTTGCAAAAACAACGCGCTAACTTTATGGATATCAAGAAATGTCTACACAAGCTGAATCTGCAATATGCTATGCTTTACCCAGCATGCCTGAGAGCGATTGCTAAGGGGGAAGTCCATTTCTTTGACCGACCTGCTGCTGCAACACTATGGCTGGACAGGGAGGAATGATCGCTTTGTGCGGCTATGTCTCAATGCCCAACTACATCCTAAACTTCTCATATCACAGCTACCTTACTCTGTTCATTGTTTCTGGCCCAGTTTTCTTCCTGTGCCAAGGCAGAATCTAAATGGTATTAGTGTCATTTATAGCGAGCATCAGCTATAAGTTTTCTGCTGTTAGTGAAGCTTTATAACCTCTACCAGTGTTTCCCCCCCCCCCCTATGGAGGTCCTATGTGGACTAACTGTTACACTGCTACAACAGTTTAGGGTCCTGTTGGTCCTATATATGTTATCTTTTTTTTTTTTTTTCTGATGTTTCCATACTCTGGCCATAACCTTTCTGAGGAGCAGGGAAAATTGGAAGACTTGGACTTTTTAGGCACAACCAAACAACTTTTTTCAAAAATATATTTTTATTGTAGACCTAGAAAATCTATATTTTGAAATCCACATTCATAAATCAAATATAAGATATAAAATGCAGCTACTGTACATAACCAATTAAGAACTGCATGGAACCTTGGAGATGAAAAAAGATCATTCCATTGTGGTGATGGATCCAGGAGTGTGGTTATATTACAGGGAAGCAATGTAGAAATGTTCTAGGCTCTACATGTTATATCCCTTGCACTTCTTCAGGAGAATCAGAATGGAGAGGAAAAATATAAATAAAATTATATTATATATAATATAGTTAATCAAGCATACCGTTTCACATGACCCTGAGGTGGCCAGTCTAAAGTGTCTGAAGTGTTCTGCTTGAAAATTGACAGGACAAAGCAAAGCAAACCAAACAACTAAGGGGATGCACATAGCATAGTAGCCAGTGTAGTCAAAAAGTGTATATCAAAAAGCATGGACTGGATGTCCACAAGATTGATGAATTATAAACTGCATATTGGGGGGAGGGGGAAAGGGGAAGGAGAAAAAGGTACACTTGTAACCTATATGTTCGTTAAGCTGGGGAAAATTTATTATAGGTAAATATGGAGGAAAAAAAACCTAGTCAATATAGCAATCAAAGGTGGTGACATACTTACTAAATATATGGAGTATAGGAAATACAGCTTAAAAACAAATTAAGGTAAGGTAAACAAAATGCAGGGCAGCTGTGGGAGGGGGGGGGGGGGGTTTCTTTATACCTAAACCGAAATTGTGGTTTAGGTATAAAGTATCTATAGTAAGAGCAGATGCAAAGGAAATGGGATATACAGTCAGGTCCATAAATATTGGGACATCGACACAATTCTAATCTTTTTGGCTCTATACACCACCACAATGGAATTTAAATGAAACGAACAGGATGTGCTTTAACTGCAGACTTTCAACTTTAATCTGAAGGTATTTACATCCAAATCAGGTGAACGGTGCAGGAATTACAACAGTTTGTATATGTGCCTCCCACTTTTTAAGGGACCAAAAGTAATGGGATAGATTAACAATCATCCATCAAACTTTCACTTTTTAATACTTGGTTGCAAATCCTTTGCAGTCAATTACAGCCTGAAGTCTGGAACGCATAGACATCACCAGACGCTGGGTTTCATCCCTGGTGATGCTCTGCCAGGCCTCTACTGCAACTGTCTTCAGTCCCTCCTTGTTCTTGGGGCATTTTCCCTTCAGTTTTTGTCTTCAGCAAGTTAAATGCATGCTTAATCGGATTTAGATCAGGTGATTGACTTGGCCATTGCATAACATTCCACTTCTTTCCCTTAAACTCTTTGGTTGCTTTCACAGTATGCTTCGGGTCATTGTCCATCTGCACTGTGAAGCGCCTTCCAATGAGTTCTGAAGCATTTTGCTGAATATGAGCAGATATTGCCCGAAACGCATCAGAATTCATCCTGCTGCTTTTCTTTATCGTACATCATGGGACACAGAGCACCATAATAACTATGTGGGTTATACGCTTACCTTTAGGTGATTGGACACTGGCAACCAATAGTAAGATGGTTCCTCCCATATAACCCCTCCTATACAGGAAGTACCTCAGTTTTTTTTGCCAGTGTCTTGAAGGTGATGGTCATGGCTGTTGAAGCTCTTCAAATTTCTTCAAAAAATGTCCCACTGAGGACGTTATAATTAGATCCATTCGGATGGCTTAACAAAGCGGATGGTACCCGAACCTTGGTTCAAGAACGAGGTATTGCTTGTAATGTGTCCTATATAGGCGCTGGACCCTTGTTAAGTTGGTATTCCTGGTCAATCTTGCCCAAGGTAAACCAGAAAGGGTGCTTTACAGGTCCAGGGGTGTGGACCTCAATATATGGGGGACCTGGTCCCTGAAGGTCCTTAGAGGCACTACCCGCCATGATAGGGGAAGATTGGGCCTGGTAAGACAGGCCCTGCTACTTGGAGAGAGAGATATCCCCTTTGAAACTGCTGGTAACCTTGAGCCTGTGTCTGGGATTACAGATGGTCGGTTTGGCGCGCATTATTTGAATACTGGCGTGCGCGCGGCCGGCATATGTGTGCGCCGCTGCTGTGCACATCGCAGATCCGCCGCGTGCGTCAGGACGGCGCATGCGCCATGCGGTGGTCGTGCCACTGGTCGCTGATGCGCGTGCTCACACTAAAGCTAATGCTTTATAGGCATGGAGCTCCTGGCGTGGACAACACAGAGCGATAGTTGGGCACATGAGTCTGGTGGTCTTGGACACAGTGGTGACAGGTTAAAGGCTGGTTATAGTTTGTGGGGAGTACTCCTTTTCTTCCTCGTGTGTAAGCAATGAGGTAAAGGGAACAAGGCAAGCACAGGGGTAGGAGTACCTCCTTTAAAAACAGGAGACCAACCCCATGCTGATGCAGCCTCAGTTTCTCCTGAAAGACCTGCGGCATCTGGCATGGCTGAGACATTGCATTTGTCAGGCATAGTGGCCACTACCAATATACCTGCCTCCGCTTATGTTACAAAGGAGGATTTGGCATCTTCCTTAGCGGGCCTTGAGGACAAAATAGCTGGCATGATTGCCTCTGTAACACAGGGGGGGAGGAAGCGTAATAGATCTCCCTCCCCTGAGCCTGGGCCAAGTGGAGAGTCACTAGAGCACCAGGACTCTTTTATAGTCAGATGGGTCCAGGTGATCTGTAACCAGATGGGCGGAGGATTTGGAAGAGGTGGTCATGAAGGACCGAGAGGAAGGAGAGGCTGAAGGATCCTCTGCTGAGGACTCTGGCTCTGAAGAGCCAATTTCAGCCTCCCATTCCCAAAAATTGTTTATCCAATCTCTAATTGAGATGGTACGAATTGGGTTTAAACAGAAATGAATATGTAAGAACCAGTGCGCAAAACCACAATGTGAGTAAGAGAATTTTGAAACTGACGGTAAAATACTCGATAGAGAGCCGCCAACATAGATAGGTCCACTCAGTTCCCCAAAAAATGAATATTAAATAAAGATATGTGGCGCTATTCCATCAATCAGTAACAAATAAAAATGTGAGATGAAGTGAGCAGAATAAGCTCCACCTCATATAATGCCAGGAAAAAGTAAATAATAGCCTAGAAATAAATGTCACCATACAAGAGTAAATCAAAAAGGAGAATCAGTTCTGCAATGTGAAAAAAATGAATAAATGAATATCTGCAATTGAATACAAACTGACTCAGTGCTTGGTGAAATAAATATATCGGTCACCCCTCATCAGGTGAAAAAATAGTAAATCTGTGAATATGATAAGCTGACTTCCCAAATTGAATGCTCACAACCAGAAATCATACACAAGTGATAACCAGTAACTCACAAGTAATCACTGGAGATTGAATAAATTCTAGTGCTGATAGCAAAATAAGTTAAGTGGCTCTTCAACGTGAGCTGAGAATTAAAAATAATAGAGTGACATAAAGTGCAAAAAAAAAAATTCCTAAGGTCAGCAAAAAATATATTCATATAATGCACAATATAAAATGAATACCCAAATAAATAGTGCAATCATGCCATAATACACTGGTAAATTAATAAAGTATTAAATAATATTGTATATTAAATTAGTAATTTAAATGAATAAAAATCGATTGCAATAGGACAGCTAATCCCACCACAGAGATGCTGTCCCAAACGGTGACAATAGTGCAATATAGTCCATACAAAAGGTGCAGTAGTGATGGGTGATTTCCACAAAAAAGTCTTTAAACACAGTGCACAAAAGAGTGCAGTGACTGGTACTTTTCTTCTATGCACGTTCTAGTGCATCTCCCAGGTGTTTCCCCCAGCCTCTCACCTCCAGCAGCGGCCCCCAATGAGCCAATTAGAGCGGGTGGATATTTCTAGGAGAGGATGTGTTTCCTGCAGCGTGTCTTTAAACATCAAATGGGTCTGCCTCTCTGCAACTCATCCCACAGCTCCCAGCACTCTCAGCGGTCCTAGCAGCCACCGCTCCAACTTCACCTTATTCATTTAAATTACTGATTTAATATACAATATTATTTAATACTTTATTAATTTACCAGTGTATTATGGCATGATTGCACTATTTATTTGGGTATTCATTTTATATTGCGCATTATATGAATATATTTTTTGCTGACCTTAGGAATTTTTTTTTTTTTTTTGCACTTTATGTCACTCTATTATTTTTAATTCTCAGCTCACGTTGAAGAGCCACTTAACTTATTTTGCTATCAGCACTAGAATTTATTCAATCTCCAGTGATTACTTGTGAGTTACTGGTTATCACTTGTGTATGATTTCTGGTTGTGAGCATTCAATTTGGGAAGTCAGCTTATCATATTCACAGATTTACTATTTTTTCACCTGATGAGGGGTGACCGATATATTTATTTCACCAAGCACTGAGTCAGTTTGTATGGTGACATTTATTTCTAGGCTATTTACTTTTTCCTGGCATTTATTATATGAGGTGGAGCTTATTCTGCTCACTTCATCTCACATTTTTATTTGTTACTGATTGATGGAATAGCGCCACATATCTTTATTTAATACGAATTGGGTTTAAGTTACCCCCGGTTCAGGAGTCTGCACTCTCCTGTTATACTTTGGGACCTTTGCGACCTCAGCAAATTTCTCAAGCGTTCCCTTTGCATCCGTTACTGGAGCAGGTGGCTGCCATATCTTCTGTAAACAAAAGTTTAACCTGTCCAGTGGATAATGCCCAGGTATTCAAGGATCCGGCTGATAAAAAGCTAGAGTCCTTATTAAAGGCCTCCTTTTCGGTGGCTGGTGCAGTAGTTCAGCCAGCATTTGCAGCTATTGGGATTTGCCAATCCCTAAAGGATCGCTTTAAAAGGTTGGTAAAGAACATACCTTGCCAGGAGGAATCTGCCGAGGAATTATCGGAGATTCCTAACGCCTTATGTTTTGCAGTAGACGCATTGAAAGACTCAATCCAACAGATGTCTTGTTTTGCGTTACTGTCAAACCATATGTGCAGAGTCTTGTGGCTAAAGAACTGGTCTGCTGAGATACCATGTAAAAGGCTACTCGCAGCTTTTCCATTCCATGGAGAGCGCTTGTTTGGCGAGGATCTGAAAAGTATATCCAAAAGATCTCTGGAGGAAAGAGTGACCTGCTCCCTATTAAAAAGAAAGCAAATTGACCCTCTTATAAAATTCCTAATGCTCCAGGACCTGGTGCTTCTTCCCCTAAGCGGTATCGACTGCCTCAGCCATCTGGGTTTAAAAGACCCCAGGGTCAGAAGAAACCCTGGACCCAAAAGACACCCAAGCCCAGCTCCAAGTCTACCTTGTGAAGGGGCGCCCCCGCTCTCACGGGTGGGGGACAGGCTTCAGCTGTTTGGGGAGGCCTGGGAAAAACTGGTTCAAGACAGATGGGTCATTTCCACTGTAAAATACGGTTACAGAATAGAGTTCCGGGATATCCCCCCCCGAATAGGTTTCTGTACTCAAGGGTTCCATCGGATCCAGAGAAAAGAAGATGCCTATTCCTAGCTTTACACCATCTGCTGATGCAGGGGGTAATTGTAAAGGTTCCGCACGAGGAAAGATTCAAGGGGTTTTACTCAAACCTATTTACCGTGCCGAAACCAAATGGGGAAGTAAGGCCCATTTTGGACCTCAAGGCTCTCAATTTCTTTATAGACGTCCGATCCTTCCGCATGGAGTCGGTTTGTTCAATAATAAAATCCCTGAGAAAGGGAGGCTATTTAGTGTCCATAGATATCAAGGACGTGTACCTAAATGTGCCGATCTTCAGTCCACATCAAAGGTTCTTACGCTTCGCTGTAGAGGGCAGTCATTTTCCAATTTGGGGCACTACCTTTTCGGTCTGGCCAAGGCCCCCAGGGTTTTCACAAAGATTCTGGCCCCGGTGTTAGCTTCCCTAAGGTCTCAAAGTCTCCGTAGTAGGATATCTGGACGATCTTCTAAAGGAATGCTCTCGCCCCATACTGGTTCAAAACGTGTCAAGAACAGTACGGGTTTTACAACGCCTAGGTTGGATGCTAAATATGGACAAGTCAGCTTTGTCCGACCCAAGCCTTGGTGTATCTGGGTCTAGTCTTGGACACTGCCAAGAAAAGGGTGTTTTTTTCCCTCCCTTAAAGGTTGCCTCCATAGTGAAACTTGTACAGAAGGTGAAAAAAGAACTAACACCTTCTATTCGGCTGTGCATGAGGTTACTAGGCAAAATGGTGTCATCCTTCAGCGCAGTGCCATATGCACAGTTCCACTCCAGAGTGTTCCAGAACAGTATTCTAAAGGCCTGGGACAAGTCAGCTCGAACCCTGGATCGGCCTATGGTGCTATCGCCACAGGTTCCATGGAACCTCTCTTGGTGGTTAAGAACCAGCAACTTGGAAAGAGGGAAATCTTTCCCACCGGTAGCCTGGAAGGTCGTAACCACGGACGCCAGTCTTCTCGGTTGGGGAGCAGTCCTAGAGGAAGCGTCTGTTCAGGGAATATGGTAACAGACAGGACCCTGCCCATCAATCTATTAGAGATTCGGGAAGCTCGTCTGGCTCTGCGTTTATGGACATCCAGATTGCGGGGTCTTCCTGTCAGAGTCCAGTCCGACAACTCCACGGTAGTGGCATATATCAACCACAAGGGAGGTACCAGGAGTCGGGCAGCCCAAAGAGAAGTAGATCATATATTGACTTGGGCAGAAAAACATGTGCCATTTCTGTCGGCAGTGTTTATTCCGGGGGTGGACAATTGGCAGGCGGATTTCCTAAGTCGCCAGAAATTGTTACCAGCGGAATGGTCCCTGCATCCAGAGGTTTTTCTACAGATCTGCCAATACTGGGGGACCCCAGATGTGGATCTGCTGGCATCCAGATTCAATGCCAAGCTGGACAGGTTTGTATTCAGGACCAAGGATCCGCTGGCTGTCGGGATAGACGCAGTAGTAGTTCCTTGGGATGCCTTCCCTCCGATCCAAATTCTGCCGTACTTAATACGCAGAATACAGGAGGAACGAAAGCCAGTGATCTTGGTGGCTCCAGCGTGGCCCTGGAGATCCTGGTACTCGGAGATTGTGAAGTTGGCAGTAGGGGACCCATTGGTCCTTCCTTGCCGTCCAGACCTGTTGTCTCAAGGGCCCATATTTCATCTTTTTACGGTTGCTGAATTTGATGGCCTGGCTATTGAGACCAGACTATTGAAAGACCGTGGTATTATGGGTTCAGTCTTGTCTACTTTGATAGCTCTAGAAACTGACTTTCTAGCGTTTATCTATTAGAGTCTGGAAGTCATACATTTCTTAGTGTGAGGAAAGAAAATGAAACCCTCGTAGGTATACGATTGGAAGAGTTCTCGCCCTTCTTCAAGCAGGAGTAGACTTACAGCTCGCTTTAGGGACAATTAAAGGAAAGATTTCGGCCTTATCGTTTTTTTCCAAAGACCAATTGCATCCAATTTTTTGGTGCAAACCTTTGTCAAGGGAGTAGCACACCTGAGGCCGCCGCTTAAACCACCTTTATGTCCCTGGGACCTAAATTTGGTACTGTCAGCCTTACAGAGTCAACCCTTTGAACCTATTAGGCATGTTCCTTTTGTCCTCTTGACCAGAAAATTTGTTTTTTTGGTGGCTATAACATCAGCTAGAAGGGTGTCAGAATTGGCCGCCCTTTCTTGCAAAGAACCTTTTATGATTCTTCATCAGGACAGAGTGGTCATGCGCCCTCGTCTGGATTTTCTACTAAAGGTGGTTTCCAAGTTTCATTTGAATCAGGATATCATTTTACCTTCCTTTTTTCCAAACCCTAAGACTAGGGAGGAAAGGTCGCTTCACTCACTGGATGTGGTGAGGGCGATAAAAGTTTACTTGGAAATGTCAGCTCCCTTTCGGAAGACTGACTGTTTTTTTTTGTCTTGCCTGAGGGTCTTAAAAAACAACAGCCGGCAACAAGTTCAACTATATCCAGGTGGATCCGTTAGACTATTATCCAGGCGTATGGATTAAATCGCAGGGTTCCACCCCTGGATTTAAAAGCGCACTCCACTAGAGCGATTAGTGCATCATGGGCAGGACACCAACAGGTGTCTATGGCTCAGGTTTGCAAAGCGGCCGCTTGGGCTTCGGTTCATACGTTCACCAGGTTTTACCAGGTGGATGTGAGATCTCAAAAAGAGTCTGTTTTTGGCCACAGCCTGTTGCAGGCAACATTATAGACCCCCCCCCCCCACTCAGGTGCTTTGCTTTAGGACATCCCAAATAGTCATTATTATGGTGCTCTGTGTCCCGTGATGTACGATAAAGAAAAACGTTTTTTTAAAACGGCTTACCTGTAAAATCCTTTACTTGGAGTACATCACGGGACACAGAGGTCCCTCCCCTCTTTCTGGGATCGTCATTGCTTGTTACAAAACAGAGGTACTTCTGGTATAGGAGGGGTGTCACGTACCTGACGGTAGAGCCTGATATGCAGGGAACGGCCTCTCTTGCTCCTCTGATTCTGGCCCCCTGATAGAGTAGACAGGAGGAGCAGAAGTGCAGAGTCGCACAAATGCCAAACAGTTAGTCTTCACTGTAATGTAGAACAGCAGCAGGTGGCACGGTGCTGGAGCAGGGTTCTCCAATGAGCGGAAGATGCAGGTCAGGCAAGTCGGGTCAAACACTGGCGGGAACGTCAGTAGCAGAAGCGGAGGCAGGAGTGTAGTCTAGATGCAGGCGGGGTCGACAACGGGCTGGCAGCATGGTAGTAGAAGGAGCAGGCAGATGCGGAGTCAGAACAAGCCGGCTCAGATGCAGGCAACAGGTAGCAGGGTAAGAGGCAAGCCGGGTCGGTAAACAGTTGCAGGTATCACGGGTAAAGCAGGCAGGAACGCTGTAGAACGGACAGCACTGGATGCAAGCACAGACCAAGTTTAAATAGCCTCTTGGTAATGTGCACACAGGTGCACCGAAGGTGTTCTGGCAGAGGCTGAGGTCACAGGTCGACTTCTCCGTTGGCCATCTTGAGTACTGGCTGGTCTTCCCTGACAGGCTGAGGTCACAGGTCGACTTCTCCTTCGGCCATCTTGAGTACTGGCTGGTCTTCCCTGACAAGGGGTTATATGGGTGGAACCGTCTTACTATTGGTTGCCAGTGTCCAATCACCTAAAGGTAAGTGTATAACCCACTTAGTCATTATTATGGTGCTCTGTATCCTGTGATGTACTCCAACCATGACACTACCACCAACATGCTTCACTGATGAGGTGGTATGCTTTGGATCATGAGCAGTTCCTTTCCTTCTCTATACTCTTCTCTTCCCATCACTCTGGTACAAGTTGATCTTGGTCTCATCTGTCCATAGGATGTTGTTCCAGAACTGTGAAGGCTTTTTTAGATGTTGTTTGGCAAACTCTAATCTGGCCTTCCTGTTTTTGAGGCTCACCAATGGTTTACATCTTGTGGTGAACCCTCTGCATTCACTCTGGTGAAGTCTTCTCTTGATTGTTGACTTTGACACACATACACCTACCTCCTGGAGAGTGTTCTTGATCTGGCCAACTGTGGTGAAGGGTGTTTTCTTCACCAGGGAAATAATTCTTTGGTCATCCACCACTGTTGTTTTCTGTGGTCTTCCGGGTCTTTTGGTGTTGCTGAGCTCACCGGTTCGTTCTTTCTTTTTAACCACTTCAATACCAGGCACTTAGACACCTTCCCACCCGGGCCAATTTTCAGCTTTCAGCGCTGTCGCAGTTTGAATGACAATTGCGCGGTCATGCTACACTGCACCCAAACAAATTTTTTATCATTTTGTTCCCACAAATAGAGCTTTCTTTTGGCGGTATTTGATCACCTCAGCGGTTATTTTTTGAGCAACAAATAAAAAAAGACCGAAAATTTTGAAAAAAAACACGTTTTTTTTTGTTTCTGTTAAAACTTTTTGTAAATAAGTACTTTTTCTTCTTCAATGACGGGCACTGATATGGCTGCACTGACGGGCACTGATATGGCTGCACTGACGGGCACTGATATGGCTGCACTGACGGGCACTGATATGGCTGCACTGACGGGCACTGATATGGCTGCACTGACGGGCACTGATATGGCTGCACTGACGGGCACTGATATGGCTGCACTGACGGGCACTGATACGGGGGCACTGATGGGCACCGATGAGGTGGCACTGATGATGGGCACTCATAGGCGGCACTGATGGGCACTCATAGGCGGCACTGATGGGCACTGATGGGCACTCATAGGCGGCACTGATGGGCACTCGTAGGTGGCATTGATGGTTACTGATAGTTGGCACAGATGGGCATGGATGGGCACTGATAGATGGGCACTGATGGGCATGGATGGGCACTGACAGGTGGCACGAATGGACATTGATGGGTGGCACTGGTGACCCTGCTTGTTTGCAGTGATGCCCCTAAGGGTGGCATTGCTGGGCATCACTGCAACATAATAGTGCCAATCAGTGCCCATTTGTGGGCACTGATTGGCACAGATTTGGCACACTGGGCACATGTGGATGGCCATGGGGTACATACCTGGCCATCCACATGTTGCCCCTTCCCTGGTGGTCCTAGTGGCGATCCCTGGTGGTCCAGTGTGGTGATCTGCGGGGGGGCTGCGCTGATAAACAATCAGCGCAGACCCCCCCTGCCAGGAGAGCCGCCGATCAGCTCTCCTCTACTTGCGTCTGTCAGACACGAGTGAGGAAGAGCCGATCAACGGCTCTTCCTATTGACAGCGTGATCAGCCGTGATATGGACACGGCTGATCACGTGGTAAAGAGCCTCCGCCGGAGGCTTTTTACCAAGATCAGTGTAGCAGTGTGTCAGACTGACACACCGCTCCACCGATCGCCGCGATGCGCGCCCCCGGGGGCGCGCTGCGGCATGTTATCCTGCTGGACGTCATATGACGCCCAGTCAGGATAACAGAACCACTTCCCGGACGTCAATCCACCATAGGGCGGGCGGGAAGTGGTTAAGGATGTTCCAAACAGTTGATTTGGCCACACCTAATGTTTTAGCTACCTCTCTGATGGGTTTGTTTTTTGTTTTTTCAGCATAATGATGGCTTGCTTCACTGATAGTGACAGCTCTTTGGATCTCATATTGAGAGTTGACAGCAACAGATTCCAAATGCAAATGGTACACTTGAAATGAACTCTGAACCTTTTATCTGCTGCTTATAAATGGGATAATGAGCGAATAACTCACACCTAGCCATGGAACAGCTGAGCAGCCAATTGTCCCATTACTTTTGGTCCCTTAAAGTGGGAGGCACATATACAAACTGTTGTAATTCCTACACCGTTCACCTGATTTGGATGTAAATGCCCTCAAATTAAAGCTGAAAGTCTGCAGTTAAAGAACATCTTGTTTATTTTCATTTCAAATCCATTGTGGTGGTGTATAGAGCCACAAAGATTAGAATTGTGTCGATGTTCCAATATTTATAGACCTGACTGTATATAAAATGATTAAACAAGACTTGCCACATTAAGAAACAAAAGTTTCCAGAACTTCTATGTAACAGAACTCACCAGTTCCGTAGATAACTAGCCAGATGAGGGGGCAAAAGAAGAGGTTCTCTGTAGAAGTATTTGTATCAAAATGCCAGGGGTATATCGAGGCACATCCCAGGTAGGGGACAACCACTAGCCGGGTCCTCGCTGAGGAGTGTCGCCAAGGTGACGTCATCCGGACAGGCCGGCCGAAAGAAGCGCAAGGCGCATAACATGTAGAGCCTAGAACTTTCCTACATCGCTTCCCTGTAATATACCCACACTCCTGGAATGATCTTTTATTCATCTCCAAGTTTCCATGCAGTTATTAATTGGTTATATACAGTAGCTGCATTTATCTTATATTTGATTTATGAATGTGGATTTTAAAATATAGATTTTCTAGGTCTGCAATAAAAATATATTTTTGAATAAATTGTTTGGTTGTGCCTAAAAAGTTCAAGCCTCTCTTCCAATTTTTCCTTCTCAATCCATTAGGCTATGGCACGGTTTTACTCTTTTATCCACAGGACCACTCTGTGTTGATACAATTTAATATTTTCTTCCTGAGGGGAAGCACAGTGGTGTAGTAGTTAGCACTTTCACCTAGCAGCAAAAGGGTTGCTGGTTCGAATCCCAACCACGACACCATCTGCCTGAAGTTTGCATGTTCTCCCTGTGCCTGCGTGGGTTCCCTCTGGGCATTCCGGTTTCCTCCCACACTCTAAAGACATGCTGGTAGGTTAATAGGATCCAGTCTAAATTGGCCCTAGTATGTATAAATGTGTGTTAGAGACCTTAGGTTGTAAGCTCCTTGAGGGCAGGGACTGATGTGAATGTACAATATATATGTAAAGCGCTGAGTAAATTGACAGTGCTATACATGTACCTGAAATAAATATTCCATATTAATAACATGTGCACACATCATCCCGTATAAAACAGGTGTAGGTATAAATAAACCGGCACAGGGATAAGACAGCGGAGAGAGGAGAACCTGCAGAGGGAGAAGACCACGAAGAGAGGAGAACCGGCGGAGGGAGAAGACAGTGGAGAGAGACGCTGGAGCTGCTCTAATAGATTACTTTATCAAAAACCTGTGTACTTCTTCTTTTTTTTTTTGGGTGTATGGGTAGAGGTACAATGTACCCCATACTCATTTACACATGGTGAGGGGCCCCCTTGTTAAAGTGGGCTTCCAAATTCCGATAAGCCCCCCAGCCCGCAAACCCTGACAGCCAATGACCAGGGTTTTTGGGAAGAGGCCCTTGTCCCCATCAACATGGGGACAAAGTGCTTTGGGGTGGGGGCCCCCCTACCCCAAAGCACCCCCATGTTGAGGGCATGTGGCCTGGTATGGTCCAGAAGGGGGCGCCTCCCCTTTTCCTGACCTGCCGGGCTGCATGCTCGCATAAGGGTCTGGTATGGATTTTGGGGTTTGGGGCCTAGGCCATTTTTTTTGGCATGGGGGGGGGGGGTTCCCCTTAAAATCCATATCAGACCAAATGGTCTTGGGTGGGGGGGGTAGCGGGTAGGATCCTACTCCAATGTTTTAACTTTTTTTTTTTTTTTTTCCCCTTGTCATTTTGGCGAGGGTTCCCCTTCAAGATCCTCAGAGCACAATCTGCACCGCAAGTCAGACCATCATGGTGCGACTTCTATTCAAATCAATTGGCTCTCATAGGGAACCATTGATTTTGAATAGAGGCAGCGAAACGCTGCTAAAAGCTAGTGCGGCTAAACGTGCATTAGCGCCAATGCAAAAAGCTACTAAAAGTTCTTCCTGCCGTTGGTAGTGGCTTTGCAGCTCGTTTTTTCTAACGCCCTGTGTGCTTGAGTCCTTTCGGTGGTAAAGAAGTGGCGCTCCCTTGCGCAGTTGGCGGTAGTAGCAGAGTATAGATAAATTCAACTCCTGAGTCATCTTCCCTTTCCATAGCCAGTTGATCCGATGCAAACTTGTTTCTAGAAGATCCTTAATTAGAAAGATCATTCAGTGACCAGATTGTGCATGCAGTATGGCTCCCATCTAGTGTCTGATGCTAGTTATGCACAACTTCATATTGCTGCACAATTCAAAATGGTTTACCTTGGAATGCAGACAGAACATATGAAGGGAAAATCATCCCAGCATTGAACTTTAGAAAATTAGACATTTACAATGTGTATCAAAAACTTGATTTTGAACTGATCTTTGACCAAAATTGATATAGTGTGTGCTTGTAGGAGTAGTATCCGCTTTATATTGTAAGAAATAGAGACTGAGAAAACGTGCTTCTACAGAAACTATAAAGTGTTGTGTAATATCTTCTTAAAGTAGGTCTGTCACATTGAGTAATGTGCACATTTGATGAACATAATTTTATGGTTTCATTGTACCTGTGCAAACAATAGAAGATTTGTGCCTTGACATTTTAAAGCTAGTTGTTGGTGGTTTTATCATGACTGGTAGGACCAACAACAGGAGAGCTCTTGTATTTTTGGCTTATCTCGATACCAATCATTTGAATTTGGAGTTCACTCACACTGCAGATCCAGTCAGCATTGACTACTTGGATTTGAATTTGATAGGATGACCGGAGGGAGGAGCCTGGTAATGGCTCTGTGCACGGCGTGAGGATCCTGAGAGCCCTCTCCCTGCAGCTGAGAGGAATGATCGGCCTGATGAGAAGGTGTAGGTAGCTTCCCTCCCCGCCCCCCCTGCTCATCACTCACCGAGCTGTCTTGTGGTGTAAGCCAGAGGAAGTTTGTACCTGCGTCTGACTGCAACAAGCTGTAGTGAGTGTCCCTTTTTGTCCCAACTTCAACAACAACTAAAAGATAAGTACCGTTTTTTTTTTTAGTTTTTTTTTTGGCTTTTTTTCTATTGCAATTGTCTGGAAGTGAAAAGGCAAAGGAAAAGTAATAGAACAAAAGAAAGGGAAAGGGAATGAACATATTGAAATAAAACGAAATAAAATGGAATAAAAAGCGAAAGTAAATGAAAGTAAATGAAGGCGAAAGAGCTGAAAAAGTAGAATCAAGGGAGCTAAGAAAAACAATAGAAACAGGGGGGGAACAGGGGAGAGGGAGAAGGTGAATGAGAGACAAGCCAACGGAAGAGTTGTCTCCCAGCCCCCACCTGCTTGCTGCTGCTGCTGCTGCAGTATCTCCCTTTCTTGTGATCCTTTTTTTTGTTTTTTTGGTCCTTTTTTGTTTTTGTTTTTTGCAAATGGTAAGAAATTTCATAGTAACAAAATGTGGAACATATAAGCTCATACTGGAACTATATATAAATCATCTTGCTGAATACTTGAATTAGATTGCATTATACCGCCAAAACATTTGAATTATTTTTATGAGCATCTGGGCCCTCATGCACATGGGCTGTTGGGAGAACGTTGTGAAAACGCCAGTGTCTTTGCAGTGACTTTTTTATTTATTTTTTTTTATTTATTTATTTTTTTTTTTTCAGCGTTTTTGCAATAGCGTCTTTGAGCGTTTTTGAGCATTTTTTTTTTTTTTTTCCTCCTCTTTTGGCTCTTTTCTTCTATTGCAATTGTCTTGAAGTGAACAAGCAGGGGAAAAGGCGAAAGAGCTGAATAAGTAGAATCAAGTGAGCTAAGAAAAACAATAAAAACAGGGGGGGGGGAACAGGGGAGAAGAGAAGGAGAAGGTAAAAGAAAGACAAGCCAACGGAAGAGTTGTCTCCCAGCCCCCACCTGCCTGCTGCTGCTGCTGCTGCAGTATCTCCCTTTCTTGTGAATTTTTTTTTTTTTTTTTGCAAATGGTACTAATTATAGGCTTGATAGTACAAACTATAGAATAAGAAGAAATTTCATAGTAACAAAAATGTGGAACATATAAGCTCATACTGAAACTATACTGCTGAATATATAAATCATCTTGCTGAATACTTGAATTAGATTGCATTATATCGCTAAAATATTTGAATTATTTTGCTGAGCACCTGGGCCCCCATGCACACGGGCTGCTGGAAAAGCGCTGTGAAGACGCCGGTGTCTTTGCAGTGACTTTTTTTTTTTTTTTTTTCTTTTTTCTTTTTTCAACTTTTTCCAGCTTTTTTCAGCATTTTTGCAATAGCGTTTTTGAGCGCTTTTTTTTTTTTTTTTTTTTTTTTTTCAGCTTAAATACGCTTAAACAATTGAACAGCAACAAGGAATGCTTAATGTACTTAAGGTAGTAACATAACTTCTGGAAAACGGGGACTACTCATATCTCATTAATTATTTCTATTATTGGATTGTGGGGAGGATGCCGGGTATGAGAACGAAATAAAAGAAATATTAGTAAAAATAAGTCAATTTAAAAAGGCTGGGAGATTTTTTCATCATTAAGAGACCCCAATCAAGGGGTATTCTGGAAGGCAGCTTTGAAGTTCTTATAAATCCAGCCATAGAAACAAACATGAAGGGGAAAACAACAAGAAGTGCGGGAGCAATACCAAAATCACCTAGGACCAGCCTAGGCCCAAGTCCAGGCCCTATGAACAGGTATATACAGCAAGGAATCGGAGAAGGAGAGAAACAAGTAGGCTCAAAGGGCAGACAAATAGATACAAAAGAGAAGGACAACAAGGATAAAAAAGGCCAGTATAAAGTACAAACAGAAACCAGCCACCTCTCAGAACCCAGAATGGAGCCAGAAATGGGAGAGGAAGACAGAGGAAAGGAGGAAGGACAACAAGGGCCACAGTTGCCAACAAAACAGGATATGGAAAAAATGTTCACGGCACTAGAGAATTCCCTAAAAGCAGAGATGTCAATACTCCATAAAGACATGGGATATATGTTAAACAGAGTGGAAGAAGTAGAGATCAAAGTGGACCTACATCAAAAAAACATAAAGGAACTAGAAGACGAAATAAAGAAATTAAAATGGGAACAACAGGAACAATCATATAAAATAGAAGAGCAAGAAAATAGAGATAAAAAGAAAAACTTGAGAATACGTGGGTTACCGGAAACAGAACAAGCAGAAAATCTAATAGAAAAAATGAACAATCTCTTCAACCAAATCTTGGGAAAGGAAACAACTAACACAATAGGAATAAAAAGTGTCTTTCGAGTAAAAAAACCTCAAAGGTTCGCAAGGGAAACACCTAGAGATGTAATCGTACGCTTTGAAAAATGGGAAGAAAAAAAACAGATCTGGATAAACCTAAAGAGGAAAACACAAATAGAGTTTGCGGGAGGTAAATTACAAATATTTCAAGACCTATCTCAAGAAACGCTGAAAAGACGACGGATACTAAAGCCATTATTAGAAATTCTCCGGGAGCAAGAAATTTAATACAACTGGGGTTTTCCAGCATGTCTAATAGCAAGGAAAAACGGAATAAGTGCGAGGCTAAGACATGTAGAGGAGATTCCGGACTTTTGCAACAAACTAGAAATCCCCTCCCCAGAACTGGAAAAATATGCAAATAGTCAGGAGCGAATAACGGCAAGAGATGACCTACAGTGGCAAGTAAATTCAAGGATCAGACATCAAGATGTGGACTCTCGGGGAAATTAATATCTGAGAAAATATCACATAACGGTGCAAGGGGCCTTAGAGTGGAAAGGGGGGGGGGCTGGGGTTGATGGGATGGGAAAAAAGGAAAGTGAAAGGATTGGTAAAACACAACAAAAATGCAGGGAGAGGGAGACAGGGACTCACGGAGTGGACAGGGGGTCGCCCTATTAGTGCTTAGGCAGGGGGGGAATAGGGTGTCTTACAGAGCTCCGCCTCACAATAAATAGAGCAGAGGGGGCAGAGCGTGCCCCACAAAACAAAGTAAAATGCTCTCAGCTCTAGAGAATATGGGGGTAAAAAACCCATATCAGAAAAAAGGGAGGGGGAGGGTGGGAGGAGGGAGGGGAGGGGGAGGGAGGGTGGGGAGGGAGAGGTCTGAGTCACATGAGTGGTTACATAGGCACACCTATTCTGAGACAAGAGATGAGGAGACCCCGTGCGTCCGCTGGGTGTCCCCTCCATCCGGTCTCCTAGGGGGACCGCGTGGGGGGGAGGGCCGGAGGACGGGCGGGGAAGAAAAGGCACAAGAATGGAAAACGTAAACAGCATAAAAATAATCTCTTACAATGTCCGAGGACTAAATTCCCCAGGGAAGAGAAACATCATCCTCCGAGAACTTGAAAAAAGTAAAGCAGAAATAATTTTCCTACAGGAGACGCATATAACCCAAAACTCAAGTGCCAAAATTTATTCAAGAAACATACCAACATGGTATCAAGGAGACTCGCCAATAAGAAGGGCCAAAGGAGTAGCCATCGGTATAGGGAAAAATGTACGTTTTCTAATAGATCAAAGGAAAATAGACCCGGAGGGTCGATATCTTTTTATTACAGGAACTATATACGGGGTAAAATATACATTGGCCAATGTCTACTGTCCTAATAAGAACCCTAAAAAATATTTGATAGATATAATTAAAATACTAATGGAATTCAAGCAAGGAAAATTAATACTAGCTGGAGACTTCAACTTCAGCATGGATAATAAAATGGACAGTACCTCAAGAGTAAGGGACAAAGAGGTAAATCAACTAAAGAAATTAAAAAGAACATTATATGAACAGCAACTAATAGACCCTTGGAGAATTCAGCACCCCAGCACAAAGGACTACACATTCTATTCAACAGTACACAAAATTTACTCCAGATTGGATTACATCATGGTCGAACATAGAAACTTGGAAGAAATAGAAGAAACAAAAATAGGCATAATAACCGCCTCAGACCACAGCCCAGTAATCTTGAGAATGAAAATAAAAGGAGAAGTCCTTGAAAGGGGTCCATGGAGAATCAACGAAACTTTATTAGAAGACAGTGAGACCGAAAAAAGCATCATAGAAGAAATTAAAAGATATTTTGAAGAAAACGATACACCAGAGGTATCGAAAGCAACAATATGGGAGGCGCATAAATCTGTTATTAGGGGCAAGTTAATAGCTATAGGGGCAAGAAAAAAACAGGAAAGGAAAACAAACATGCAGCAAATAATTAAAGAAATTTATGAATTGGAACGAAAACACAAAAATCAAGTAAACAACAAAATCTTCGGCCTACTATCTCAAAAGAGAGAGCAATTAAAAGACTGGATGGAACAAGAAGAAAGGAAGGACTACAACAGAGTAGTACAAGAAAAATATAAATGGGGTAATAAACCAGGAAAATACCTAGCAAATCTGGTAAAAAAAAAGAAGTCTTTGAATTACATTGAGAAGATCAAAAATGAAAAAGGAGAAGTGGTAAATAAAACTACAGATATAGCGATAACATTTCAAAAATACTTCAGCTCCCTTTATGCAATAAAAGGACAGGAAAGTTGGAAAGAAGCGAATACAAGAACAAAGAAGATACAAGAATATTTAAAAAAAGCAAACTTACCAAAACTAAAAATAGACCAACTAGAAGAATTGGAAAAAAATATTACGCATGAAGAGGTAAAACTGGCATTAAAGGAAACTCCCGTAGGAAAAAGCCCAGGACCAGACGGGTTTACGGTCAAATACTATAAAAAATTTGAAGAACAGCTGACTCCAAAACTATTAGAATATATGAATTCCTTAGGGGAAGATGAAGAAATAAGAAGTGAATCGTTATTAGCTCATATTACAATACTACCAAAAGAAGGGAAAGACAAAGTTAACTGCTCAAGTTACAGGCCAATAGCCCTATTGAACGCTGATACGAAGCTGTACTCCAAGATCCTGGCCACTAGGATAAAAAAACTAATCCCACTGTGGATCAACCCGGACCAAACTGGTTTTGTCCCGGGGAGAGAGGGGCGGGACAACAGCCTAAAATCATTATTGATGTTGCACAAGAAGGTGCAGAATGAGACCCCAGTTCTATTCCTGTCATTGGATGCAGAAAAAGCATTTGACAGGGTAGACTGGGGTTTCATGATGGATACATTGCGGCACTTGGGTATTGGGACAAAAATGATGAAGTGGATAACAAATTTGTATAATGGCCCGACAGCAGTCGTAAAAGTAAATGGTAGACTCTCTCCAAAAATTAAGATGCAGAATGGAACACGGCAAGGCTGTCCATTGTCTCCACTATTATATGTATTGGCCTTAGAACCACTATTAGCAACACTCCGCAATAACAAAGAGGTAGAAGGAGCGAAACTAGGAGGAAAAGAGCATAAGATCGCTGCCTACGCGGACGACATCTTGATGTACGTATCTAACCCAAGAGTGTCACTCCCAAACATACTGAAAGAAATTAAAAAATACGGAGAACTGTCAAACTTCAAAATTAATCCAATAAAAACGGAAATATTAAACATAGGTCTAGAGAAAAAGGAAGTTCAGTTTTTACAAAAAGAATTCCCATTCACTTGGGTAAAAGAACTAAATTACCTTGGAATTAAAATAACTCCTAGAGTCGAAAAAATTTATCAGGCAAACTTTATTCCACTGATCAATGAGGTCAAAGAAGAAATGAAAAAGTTAAGAATACAGCCACTTTCATGGATTGGAAGAATAAATATGTTTAAGATGACGATATTACCTAAAATAAACTACAGATTACAGATGTTACCAGTAAAAATCCCGCAGAGCTTTTTTAAAATAATTAAAACAATCCTGCTAAAATACATATGGCTTAATAAAAAACCAAGAATTAAATACACGCTGATCACAAGGAAAAAGGAGCATGGGGGTCTTGCCCTCCCAGATATAAGTAGGTACTATAAAGCCATAGTTTTAACACGAATGTTAGAGTGGACAAATGAGAAAAATGAAAAAAAAATGGGTGGAAATGGAAAACACAATAAGTGGAGCCACACTACATAAGAATATTTGGATTCCACGGAAATATAGACTATTGGACACCGACACGCACGAAATAACAAAAAATGTATTTAAAATTTGGGACACCATTCACTTAAAGAATGAATGGAAATATAATTCACCACTATTAGCACTCACAGGATCGAATCTCTTCACCCCTGGGAGGGAAATATTTGAAATCCAAGGAATAGGTAACCCACGACTGAAAGATATCACTAGAAATGGCAAAATAAGAACACGAGTAGAAATAGAGGAAAGGAATGGATGGAAGATGAATGAATGGAATTATACTCAACTAAGGCACCTAGTAAGCACAATACCACACCCACTGAGAGATGAAACAAAATTAACTGCACTGGAAAAGCTATGTAGCAATGAAACACCATTAAAAAACGGAACATCAAAAATTTATAGTATACTGACAGATTTGGAAGCACAAGAAAGACCAGAATATATAAATCAATGGGAAAAAGAAATGAATGTAAAAATAGATAACCAAAAAGTGGAAAAAATGATAGAAATGGGATATAATAAGGCTTGGGACATGAAGACCATAGAAATGAATTATAAACTAGTATCAAGATGGTATATGACCCCAGTAAGAATACACAGATTCCATCAAGATAGAACCTCCTTGTGTTGGAGAAAATGTGGCCAAATAGCAACGATCACACACATATGGTGGGAATGCCCAATAATAATGGAGTACTGGAAGGAAGTGTTAAATAACATAAAGGAAATAACTGGAGAAGAAATAGAACAAAATATTTGGACTTGCCTCTTCCATATCTACAATAAACCTAAGAAACAATATAGAAAATCAATAATACCTAACCTCCTGAATGCGGCCAAGGCCTTAATTCCCAAGAATTGGCTACAAAGTGGAAAACCAGACATTAGAGACTGGCTAAAGGAAATAGATTATCACTACAAAATGGAAGGAGGAGAGAAAGGGGATAATAGTAGATGGGAAAGTTGGAAAAACTACAAAGTCTCGGATATATATTTAGATAGGATAAAAGAAAGAACAGGTGCAGAGCCAAGTGGATAAATAAATAACATAAAGGAACGGACCAGACACAGGGGAGGGGGAGGGGGGGAGGGGGGGGATGAGGGGGAGGGGGGGCGGGGGGAAATAAGAGGGACTGAGAGAGACTAAGATAATAATAGGGTTTATAATTATAGAAGGCGTTTTGTCGCCGGTTTTTAAAAATATTTAAGAATATCCTAGAAAGGAAAATAATAAAGATGTGACGGAAACAATCCACAATGATGTGAAAAAGGAGAAGAGATAAAGTTTGACACAAAGTTGAAATAATGTCTCTCGGTAAACTTTCGCTGAAGTGGATAAAAAAAAAAAAAAAAAAAAAAAAAAAAAAAAAAAATGAATTTGATAGGATGTGTGGATAGTTGCATATAGTAGATGAGGTTGAAAAAAGACACAGGTTGGACGTGTGTGTGTTTTATGTCAGTATTACATTGTATATCCCTGTATGTTGTGGTCGTTCAGGTGCTTATCTAATAGTTCTTTGAAACCATCGATTCAAAGTTTCAGGGTAAACCTCTTTTCTTCTAATTTTAATGAGTGGCCACGTGTCTTATTAAGCTCCCTTCCGTGGAAAAGTTTTATCTCTATTGTGGGGTCAACAGTATGGTATTTCTAAATTGAAATCATATCCCCTCTCCAGCATCTCTTCTCCAGAGAGAATAAGTTCAGTGCTCACAACCTTTCTTCATAACTAATATCCTCCAGTCCATTTTGTTGGCTTTGTTGCCCTTCTCTGTACTCGCTCCATTTCCACCACATGTTTCCTGAGGACTGGTCCCCAGAACTGGACAGCATACTCCAGGTGAGGCCAGACCAGAGTCTTGTAGAGTGGGAAAATTATCGCTTTATCCCTGGAGTTAATCCCCTTTTTAATGCATGCCAATATTGTTTGCTTTGTTAGGCTCAGCAATGGCATAGCTACTGCTATCATCTACTAGGACCCCCGGGTCCTTTTTCCATCCTTGATTCCCCCAGAGGTTCTCCCCCGCCCCCCCCCCCCAAGTGAGTAGATTGTATTCTTATTTCTCACCTCACCTTCCAGGATGGCAACACATGAGAGATGAGACTCCTCCCTACAGGAAACACAATCGGTTCACAGCTGTTTAAAAGACCCCACCTTACCCCTTGTCCCTCAGTATTGATTGTGTTTCTCCCACAGCGAAACGTTTTTTTTTAGTATTCTGGTCAGAGAAAAAAAAGTCGGATGGTACCCCTGTGAGCCAGGTTTAGGAATGCTGGTGAGGGCTGCACTAACCCACCGCCTCAGAGCTTCTCACAGGTCGCCCCCAACAGAATTTGTGCAGGTGGTCCAGGCATATTCAAACCCCCACTGTTGCATGCAGCTCGGGTCTTCTGTCTTTCCCTGGTGCAGTGGGCGCCATTTTGCTGAAATCCAAACGATGTAAGACACCAAGGGGAAGACTTGGCGTTCTCCAAACCTCATTCTCAGGTTGAAACTTCCTGTCAGCAGTAAGAGTGTGGAGGGCACCCAGCGCGACCCAGCAGTGGATGAGACACCGGACTGGATGCAGGGGCTGAAGCATTCCTGTCTCACCAGGGCTCTGCTAGCTGCACGGAGCTAAAAGTCTGTCTGAGCCCACCTTGTAGAGGAGGAGGATGGAAAGACAGCACAGGTGGCTGCAGGCAAGTCCAAGCCGGGCCTGGGTAAGTGCCGTTTACCTACTATGGGGGTGACACCAGATGAAGAAGTAATCCCTGGTAAACTCCCATGCTCTCACCCCCCCCCTGGGGATGGGGGCCTACAGCCATGATACAGGGGGCAGGAAGAGTGAATGTTGGTTGTTCCCTCTTCTCTTGCAGATTCCCCAAGTGGTGCGCAGGAGGTCTTTTGACAAACCTCCTTCTATATCAGCTAGCACTAGTGCCAGTAAAAACTGTGTTAACTGTGAGGAAAGAATGTCTAAACCAGGCCATTTGTTATAGGTGTAATAACTGACTGGAAAAGAGGCTTCGGGATTGTTTTCCACACTATTCAATCTTTCTGCACCTCTGTACTCACACCTCAGGTGGTAGACTCAGAGCAACTCGCTCTTAGGTGTCCTTTTATGAAACTTAGATCAGCGGCGATCCCGAGTCTCACCGCTGATCTCAGCTCATTACCAGTTTATGAAACTGAGATAATCAGTGGAGAACATGTTCTCCGCTGATTATCTCAGCACAGTGAGAATTTGTAACTGACTTCACAGAAACGGCCAGTTTATGAAGGTGCGATCTCAGCAATTCACTGGCGATCTGTGACAGAATTCTCACTTTCTGATTCACCATTTCAGAAGTGGAGAATCAGAGTGAGAAGCCTGAAACTGGCTGATATTCTGAAGAAAGCAGGAAGTCTTTTGACTTCTTTCTTTCACCAAACAGTCAGAGCACACCTTCCCCACCATTACACACCCCAAAACCAGCAGGATAGGAATTTATAGTGTGTGTATATGTATGTATATATGTATGTATATGTATATGTATATGTGTATGTATGTATATGTGTATATATATATATATATATATATATATATATATATATATATATATATATATATATATATATATATATATATATATATATATATATATTTTTAGATGTTCACGTCTCTGGCTGGGCTCACACTTGTGCGATGCGTGATTCCTGTGCGGGTTTTCACATCGCACCTACATTGACATCTGCGCACCACTGTGGGTGTCAATGTAAAGTTAATGACACCCCCAGATCATTTCACAGATCGCAGTGCGAACTATGTAATGGTGCAGGAATCGGATCGCATGGGTGTTCACACCCATGCGATCCGATTCCAGTGCGGACCAAATAAAGGGTCCTGTACCATTTTGGTGCAAATGTTCACACCCATGCGATTCGATTACTGTCCGAGTTTGCAGATCGCACTGCGATATGCGAACTGATTTGGGGGTGTTAACTTTTAGGCCCAGTTCACACTTGTGCGATGCCGGACATCGCACAGGCATCGCATGTTATTCGCAGCACACTGCCATTCACATTACATGCGATGTCTGTGCGGTGCAATATCAGCTGTACAGATAGTATGGCTGATATCGCACCGCATTCGGTGCAAACACGCACAGGACCCTTTTTTCTGTTCGGACCAGAATCAGATCGCATGTGTGTTCACACATATGCGATCCGATTCATGTCCGAACTGTCAGTTCGCAGTGCGATATGCAAGCTGATCTGGGGGTGTCGTTAACAATGTATTGACACCCCCCAGCGATTCGCATATGGCAGTGTGAACAGACATGCGAGTCGGTGCGATGCGGGAACCCGCAGTGGATTCGCAGTGTTCTCGCATCGCACCAGTTTATCAATTTTTATGTTTATCTTTAATGAAATATATTTTATGTTAATTTATTAATAAATATTTATACTTGTATACTTTATTAAAATTATTTTTTTAATGATTATAAATGTGTTTTGCATTTATATGAGTGGTGTATAGCTGCATTACATATGTGCATTACATTCATTTACTATACACCATTCACATTTAAATAGGGACATGTATGATCTTTAAATATTGATAAAAACAATGTTTTTTTAATAATTAGGTTAATGTATATTGTGTAGGGGGAATTTAACTTTATTTTTTTATTAATATGTTGGGGAATAATGTGTGCTGATTTGTGTTAAACTTTTGTATTTTATGGTTCCTCATACTGTAATCCCGCTATATCACGCGAGATTAGTGAGAGGAGCCATTCTCAGGAGTTCCCGGCGTTTGTAGATCGCTTCTCAACTCAACATGAGAAGCGATCTACACACTTTCATAAACAGGCACTCAGAGGAGAGCAATCTACTCTGAGAATGCCTGAGAACTGAAAAGCGGTATTTTACCGCACTTTTATAAAAGGACACCTTAAATAGGGCAATGGCCCTGGCCCCTCCCTTTTCTTTTGAAAGAAGTTTTGATTTCCAGAAGAGGCGTGTGGGCATGCTACTAGTTCAGTTGCACACAGCCTAACTTGGCAGCTCCCTAGTTGGGACAGCAACTTGGAAGGGGGTGATTTTTGGCAGCTATCCTCTTCTCATGTGACCTTGAGGAGAGAAAAACAAGCCCTGTGCTGTGGCAAAAGGAAAGACAACAGTGGTGAGTACTTCCCTTTTTTGCCTTGGAAGATTAGCAACAGAATCCCTAATAGCAGCCATGTGGTTTCTGGGCATTGAGAGAGGACTCTGTCCCTAATACAGGGTGTTACTATCCTTGCCCTTGGGTCTGGGAACAAATAGCCCAGAAGCTTTAGCTATACCAATGTCCACAGCTCCCTTTTACCTCAGGAAATGCTGTGGCTATTGCAACATTTAGTTTCCAGCCTCGCACTATAACTCCATCAATAAGGATAAATATAGTGAAGAGTTGTTAGACACAAATGGTCCCTTACAGGCTATTAATGCAAATAAACAACTTACACATTCCTAAAGGGTTTACTGGATGTTGCATCTGGATCTGATCCAGAGGGTCGGGTCCCTGGCCTTCTGGCCCAGATTGGGGTGGCTTTGGACAGTTGTTCGGGAGGGAACGCTTGCTCGCCAATAGCACCGGGTTGGAGCAGTTAGTACTTCTCGAATGTAATTAGGTAGCAGTGATGGGAGCGAGGGTTGAGTTTGTTGAGGTCCGGGCTCTCCCCAAGCTACCAGAACTTCAGGCCTTCCTGCCTGGGGTGGGGGCTGCTGTGGTCTGGGTCGTTGGCCAGGGTTGGTCACAAAATCCTATGGTGTATGTGCCCCTGGAGTGGCAGTCCAGGGGTGCCTGAAGATCACTGTGAGTGAGGGTCACTTTGATTTAAGGCACCATGGTCACTGCACCATTACATGCTTTTTTTGCACCTGCCTCCTGGGCCGGGCTTTTTGGCTAGGACCGGAGGAATTTTTTTAAATTCCTGGTCGGAGGGCCTGGCCGTTGTATTGCACAATGGCCACTTTTTCACTCTTCCCTACTTCCTTCTCCCCCACTTTCTTTTAATTTATTCCCTTTGTGCGTCACTTTTTGTATTTTGTGTTGTACACGTTTTGCACTGTATGAGTAGGGTTGCAGGTCCTCGGGCCTGCCCTGAAAGTCTTGGGAGGAGGTGGACATGGCCTTCTGGCTTGGTTCACCCTCTCTCACCGAGTACTTGGGGGGGGGGGGGGGGGGGTCTTTTTCGGCAGTCCCTCCAGAGAAAGGGGTCCATCTGGTTTCGGCCAGATGGACCAAGAGTAAGTACGCTTGTCCCTGTCAGGAGCCTAACGCCCCGGGGGATTCAGGGCAAGGTCCTCTGATTTTAAAGGGCTTGTGTACCCGTTGCACTTTTTTGTGTTTCACTCTTTGTGTGTGCACATTTATTTTGGCAAAAAAAAATTGTTTTTTGGTTGTCCTGCTGTTCATTAGAAATACACAGTAAAATACACAGTAAATGATACTGTACCTTGTTGCTAATCAGAAATGCATAGCATTACATTTGCCTAGTGATTTTTCCGTTATAGGACTGTACGTTGTTGCTAATAAAAAAAAAAAAGCAGAGCATTTAGAGTTGTTAGTGACATTCTTGTCGGTCTTGGGGCTTTACCCTGTTGCTGATCAGAAATACACAGCATTTAAAGTTGATAGTGACTTTTCTGTTGGTCATATGAGTATACGCTGTTGCTAATTAAAAATGCACAGCATTGAAAGTTTGTTAGTGACATCTCTGTTGAGCTTAAGACTGTACACTGTTGCTATTCAGAAATAGGCAGCTTTGAAGTTGCTAGTGACATTTCTGTTGGTTTTATGACTGTACGCTGTTGCTATTCAAAATGCACAGCATTTAAAGTTTGCCTATCATAAGACGGTACCCCGTTGCTCATCAGAAATGCACAGCATTAAAGTTGCTAGTGACATTTCTGCTATGACTGTACGCTGTTGTTAATCAGAAAGGTACAGCATTGGCAATTTCTAGCAACATTTCTGTTGGTTATATGACTATACGCTGTGCTAATCAGAAACGCAGCATTAAAATTTGTCAGTGTCTTTCTGTTATGACCGCACCTTGTTACTAATCAGAAAGGCACAACGTTGAACCTTTTCTGCTTTCATATTGATTATACGACTGTACCTTGTCGAGCATCAGCAATACACAGCTCCGAAGTTCGTGTCCTGTTCTTATATTGTTTTTTTTTGCCACACTTCAGAAATGCACAACACTGCAAGTTTCTGTGTCTTTTCAGTTTTTTTTTTTTTTTTTCTGCACATCAGAATACGCAACAGTGAAGACTGTTTATTTATTTGCGTCTTTCCCATTTATATTTATTATATAACCATAGCTTATTGCAATTTTGAAATTCACGAATTTGAAGTTCATGTCGTGTCATTTCTGTGACGGTCTAACTGCACTTCAGAAATACACAACATTGTTGTCTATGATCTTTATAGTTGTGATATTAATCATACATGTATTACATTTATCTCAGACCTTAGTTTCCCGTAGTCCCTTACATTCAGGCATACCTGAGGCTTTCCCTGTGCTTGTAACCCGGTAGGGTTGTATGACACTGGAAGAAGGTTATAAAATCACCTTCTTTTTTTTTTTTTTTTTTAGTAAGAACTTCGGTTTACATGAGTATTACCTGAAGATGCAGTATCAGAAGTTATCTGACCCATACACTAATAGGTTTACAGTTCTATATGTATTCTTCATTATCGCCCTTTAAGCAGAACTGGTCGTAGCAAACCAATGTAAGTGTTCTGCTCCTGCTATATAGACTTTACCTTCTGTAGTAGGGTTCTGCTTAATGTATCCATCATTAATAACAAAAGGCACCCTTACAAATGGTGTTGCAGTGGATTATGGGTTCAGACATCAGGTAGGACACTTGATATTAAGGTACAATCTGGTGTTTACCAAGCTCCTTTTCACTTTATTTTAATGCATTTGCACGCAGGTGTATTAGGAGGCTTGGAATATAGAGCACTTTCACAGCTGACATGCCAGCATTCAGATGTGGGGGAAAATCTTAGGTTTGGTGTGCTTTGGATACATACCTCTCCAGCCTTCTGAGCCAAGGGAACAACCTTCCTTTTTGTTCTTTTTCTCTTAAGTGGGCTTCCCTTTACCTTTCACTAGGAATACATAATAAATTAAAAAGGACCTGCAAGGTCTGTCAAAGGGTCCTTTTAAATCATTCTGCTAAACAGTGGAGATTATTGAGCCAGATCCTCTTTGTTGATCAAAGTAGTGTCCCTGTGTCAGAAAGCAAGTCTGAGTCCTTTTAGTGGTCCTAAGAAGTGTTACAGGTATGTTAGGCCACAATTGCTAGATGGTTGGGATCGTCAAACCATGCTAATCTACTAATTTTGCAGGGTTTTCTGATTCAATATTTAAGAGCACTCCACATTGATCCTGCATCCGAAGCAGAGCACATCGGTGGAGCAAACCTGCTGATCAGCCTCCTGATCAGCGAAGATTCCTTCATTAGTCATAATGAAGGGGAGGTAAAACGTACTGCAGAACCTGGCATATGGCTGGACAATCTTGTAGCCAGTGGTCCCACCCTAAGGTAGGCCTATGGATTACTTTTATTATCCTCATTTGTTGCCGTCCTGGAAGGTGAGAAAACCGACGGTTACTTACCAATAACAGTGTTTCTACGAAACCTTTCAGGACGGCAGGCTTACTTCCTGCCCTGTTAAGAGTGGAGGAAAATGTATACAATAGGTGGTAAGTGCCTAAAGACCCCTTGTGAATCGGTTAGGAGAATTACTTTACAACTGAGGTACAAGGGGTAAGGTGGGGCCTTTTTAACCACTTGAGCCCCGGACCATTATGCTGCCTAAGGACCAGAGGTCTTTTTCCAATTTGGCACTGCGTCGCTTTAACTGCTAATTGCGCGGTCATGCAATGCTGTACCCAAACGAAATTTGCGTCCTTTTCTTCCCACAAATAGAGCTTTCTTTTGATGGTATTTGATCACCTCTGCCGTTTTTATTTTTTGCGCTATAAACGGAAAAAGACGGAAAATTTTGAAAAAAAATGATGTTTTCTACTTTTTGTTATAAAAAAAATCCAATAAACTCAATTTTAGTCATACATTTAGGCCAAAATGTATTCGGCCACATGTCTTTGGTAAAAAAAATGTCAATAAGCGTATATTTATTGGTTTGCGCAAAAGTTATAGCGTCTACAAACTAGGGTACATTTTCTGGAATTTACACAGCTTTTAGTTTATGACTGCCTATGTCATTTCTTGAGGCGCTAAAATGGCAGGGCAGTACAAAACCCCATTTTGGAAAGTAGACACCCCAAGGAAATTGCTGAGAGGCATGTTGAACCCATTGAATTTTTTTTTTTTTTTTGTCCCAAGTGATTGAATAATGACAAAAAAAAAAAAATATTTACAAAAAATTGTCACTAAATGATATATTGCTCACACAGGCCATGGGCCTATGTGGAATTGAACCCCAAAATACATTCAGCTGCTTCTCCTGAGTATGGGGATACCACATGTGTGGGACTTTTTGGGAGCCTAGCAGCGTACGGGGCCCCGAAAACCAATCACCGCCTTCAGGCTTTCTAAGGGCGTGAATTTTTGTTTTCACTCTTCACTGCCTATCACAGTTTCGGAGGCCATGGAATGCCCAGGTGGCACAAACCCCCCCCAAATGACCCCATTTTTGAAAGTAGACACCCCAAGCTATTTGCTGAGAGGCATGGTGAGTATTTTGCAGCTCTCATTTGTTTTTGAAAATGAAGAAAGGCAAGAAAACTTTTTTTTTTTTCTTTTTTCAATTTTCAAAACTTTGTGACAAAAAGTGATGTCTGCAAAATACTCACTATACCTCTCAGCAAATAGCTTTGGGTGTCTACTTTCCAAAATGGGGTCATTTGGGGGGGGGGGGTTTGTGCCACCTGGGCATTCCATGGCCTCCGAAACCGCCTTAAGGCGGTGCTTGGTTTTCGGGGTCCCGTACGCGGCTAGGCTCCCAAAAAGTCTCACACATGTGGTATTCCCGTACTCAGGAGAAGCAGCAGAATGTATTTTGGGGTGTAATTTCATATATTCCCATGGCATGTTTGAGCAATATATCATTTAGTGACAACTTTGTGCAAAAAAAAAAAAAAATTTGTCTCTTTCCCGCAACTTGTGTCGCAATATAAAATATTCCATGGACTCGACATGCCTCTCAGCAAATAGCTTGGGGTGTCTACTTTTCAAAATGGGGTCATTTGGGGGGGGGGTTTGAACTGTCCTGGCATTTTATGCACAACATTTAGAAGCTTATGTCACACATCACCCACTCTTCTAACCACTTGAAGACAAAGCCCTTTCTGGCACTTTTTGTTTACATGAAAAAATTATTTTTTTTTGCAAAAAAATTACTTTGAACCCTCAAACATTATATATTTTTTTTAAAGCAAATGCCCTACAGAATAAAATGGTGAGTGTTTCATTTTTTTTTTTCACACCGTATTTGCGCAGCGATTTTTTTAAACGCATTTTTTGGGGAAAAAACACTTTTAAAAATTTTAATGCACTAAAACACACTATATTGCCCAAATGTTTGATGAAATAAAAAAGATGATCTGAGGCCGAGTACATGGATACCACACATGACATGCTTTACAATTGCGCACAAACTTGCAGTGGCAACAAAATAAATACTTTTTTAAAAGCCTTTACAGGTTAAGACTTTAGATTTACAGAGGAGGTCTACTGCAAAAATTACTGCCCTCGATCTGACCTTCGCGGTGATACCTCACTTGCATGGTGCAATTGCTGTTTACGTTTGACGACAGACCGCTGCTTGCGTTCGCCTTAGCGCGAGAGCAGGGGGCGACAGAGGTGTGTTTATTTTTTTCGTATTTTTTTGCTTTTTTATCTTATTTTTAAACTGTTCCTTTCATTTTTTTTTTTTTAATCATTTTTATTGTTATCTCGGGGAATGTAAATATCCCCTATGATAGCAATAGGTAGTGACAGGTACTCTTTTTTGAAAAAATTGGGGTCTATTAGACCCTAGATCTCTTCTCTGCCCTCAAAGCATCTGACCACACCAAGATCGGTGTGATAAAATGCTTCACCAATTTCCCAATGGCGCTATTTACATCCGGCGAAATCTAAGTCATAAAATGCTCGTAGCTTCCGGTTTCTTAGGCCATAGAGATGTTTGGAGCCACTCTGGTCTCTGATCAGCTCTATGGTCAGCTGGCTGGATCACCGGCTGCATTCTCAGGTTCCCTGTTGAGACAGGAGAGCCAGAGAAAAACACGGAAGACGGTGGGGGGGGGGGCATTCCCTCCCACGGCTTGTAAAAGCAGTCTAGAGGCTAATTAGCCGCTAGGATTGCTTTTACATGAAAGCCGACCGATGGCTGAAAAGAATGATACCAAGATGATACCTAAACCTGCAGGCATCATTCTGGTATAACCACTCAAAGTCGTGAATGGCGTACCTGAAGTCAAAAAAATGGTTAACAATAAAGCACAGTAAACGGTAAAGTATAAAAAATTGCATACCTGAAAAACAAACATGATAAAACATAATAACAATAAAACATTGCAAAAAAGAATACAGTAAAAGAGCAGAACAATAGAGAGAGAATAGAGAGAGAACAATAAAACAACAACTATTTTTTTTTTAATCTTATATATAATATTTTTTTTTTTTGTTACACTTTTTTTGTAACTAACTTTTATAACTGTAACCGGTTCCAGGTTCGGGTCTCTCAAAATGCGATGGCATCTTGGGAGACCCTGTGAAAGTGTGTCCTAGTCTGTGCAATGCTGTACCCTACGCTAATACTCAACTAGTGAATGGTAGCGTTCAAAACATTCACCAATGCAAAGACCAGGATTGTCAGGACAGGAGGGACAATAATAGCGCGTGTCATGCCTATATCCGCGCTTGCTGCAGACACAACATCTTTTTTTGGGGGGGTTCGTTGGGTAGGGGTACTCGGGAGGACATAAAGAAAATGCCTCTCATGCAGCTGACTGCATTTGGTTGGGGATGTGAATGGGGGAAGTACAGGCGCTGCAGAAGTGGTGGGTTCCCAATTAGGATTGGCGAATGCAGCAGGAAGGGCACTATGGGCACGACGGGCCTGTGTTTGTCTTTTTTGGTGGCAGCGGGACACTACTTGTGCTTGCCACCTCACCAGCTTGAACTGCACTTATGGGACTCGCCACGTCACCAAGTGTTACTGCAGTGCGGGTTTGACTACGACCGGGTTGTACTAGGCCACTGGTGCTTGCCAGTTCAATAAAAAGCTACCAAAAAAACTGTTAGCGATCGCAGGGATCAGGCCTGACTCTGCGAACGCTGCAGTAATGCGTTTAGTGTTTTGTGAGTATCAGTGATCGATACTGCACTTGGGTGGGCTGGGCCGGGCGGAGGGGCAAAACGCAGGTGCTAGCAGGTATCTGGGCTGATCCCACTAACACTGCGTTTTTGGAACCCTAAACTGCTGGGGACGCTAGTATAGATCTGAGTGGATCAGATATTGATCCGTTCAGATACTATACCACTAAGGGAGGCGTATGCTGCGTGCGTGGGTGTTAGCGGTAAAGGCGCTAATCTGACGCTGCCTGGGGCGACGCATATCACCGCTGGGCGATCAGGGGGCTAAACCTTTATTCGGTAATAAACGGCGGGTGCCCTGACACTATAAAAAATAAACGAACTAACCAGCGTCACCCGTAACACTTATACGGTGATCAGTGGTGAAACGGTTAACTAGGGGGCAATCAAGGGGTTAAAACCTTTATTAGGTAGTATATGGGGGTCCCTGACGCTATAAAACGCTGACGGCGAACCTAAATATTTACCTCCCTAACTAGCGTCACCAGCGACACTAATACAGCGATCAGAAAAATGATCGCTTAGTGACACTGGTGACGGGGGGTAATCAAGGGGTTAAAACTTTATTAGGGGGGGTTAGGGGGATACCCTAGACCTAAAGGGGGCTAACCCTAACTGTTCTAACACTGTAACTGTCACAAACTGACACCATGCAGTAATCAGAAAAAAAAACAAAACTGCTTGGTGTTAGTTTGTGACGGGGGGGGGGGGGGGAATCGGGGTGTTTTGTGTGCCTGGCATGTTCTACTGTGTGTGTAGTGTTTGTGCACTCACATTTCAGTCTTCTTTCCTCGGCGCCGGAACGGAAAATACCGAGCCGAGGACAGATGACATCATTTCCTTTGCTGCTGTTTAGCATACAGCAGCAAAGGAATGATCCCATTGGCCGGCGGCGATCACAAAGGGGGGGGGGGCCACGAACGGATGGCCTCCCCCTCACCTCCAATCGCCGGGGGACAAAAGAGGACCGCCTCGGGCACCGGGGGGGGTCCGATCGGACCCCCCACCCGCAGGAGGCAAATCACGTATATGTACGTGATTTTGCCTGCCCGTGCCGCCTTGCCGACGTACATCAGCTTAAGTGGTTAAACAGCTATGAACTGATTGTGTTTCCTGTAGGGAGGAGCCTCTCATCTCTCATGTATTTCCGTCCTGGAAGGTTTCGTAGAAACACTGTTACCGGTAGGTAACCGTCGTTTTTTTGCCACCCAAATGCATTATTTTACATTTTTCCACATTGAACCTCCATGCCATGTAGTTGCCCACCCCATTCATTTTGTTCAGATCTTCTTGCAAGGTTTCCATATTCCTGTGGAGAAGTTATTGCCCTGCTTAGCTTAGTATTGTCCGCAAATACAGAGATTGAACTGTTTACCTCATCCTCCAGGTCGTTTATGAACAAATTTAAATAGGTTTGGTCCCAGCACAGAACCCTGGGTGACCCCACTTTCCACCCCTGACCATTCTGAGTACTCCCCATTTATCACCACCCTCTGAACTCGCCCTTGTAGCCAGTTTTCAATCCAAGTACTCGCTCTATGTTCCATGCCAATGGACCTTTACTTTGTAAAGTGAACGTTTATGGGAAAGCTATTGGCTACTTGCTATTAAACTTCCGTTTTCTAGTCCCGTCATACGTGTTGTACGTTACCGCGTTCTGGACGGTCTGAATTTGGTACGACCGTGTGTATGCAAGACAGCTTGAGCGGAATTCTGTCAGAAAAACCTTCAGAGTTTATTCCGACGGGAAATCCGGTCGTGTGTACAGGGCATTAGAGTGTCTGGTTGGCTGGAGGAGGGACGTGGGTGAGTGGATACAGGCATTCCAAGGGGCACGTTTACTCAGCATTGAGTCTGAGCATTTATAGCAGCATATTGTGTAATTGCTAGACTAAAGCTCGGCAGTAGATGCACTTTATTTAGTACCTCTGCTTTTTTGTGCTTAGAAATAGGTCTTCCTGCAGGGGGGGTAATTCAACAGGGGGGAGCGCAAAGCCGCTATGGACAGAGCCTGACGCTCTAAGGACAATTTGGCTATGGCTGGTTTGGAGGGAAAAATGGCTATTTTGCTCGCATCCTCCTCCCAGGAGGTAAGAAAACGCGGCAGGTCCTCTTCTCCTACCATTGACCCTCCAACATTGGAACAACAATGGCCGGATGATACTGGGGTACTTTTGATGGAAGGAAATAAAGGTGACTCCTCTTCTGAGGATTCAGCATCTGAAGAACCTTTCTCAAACTTCGCAATCTCAGAAATTGCGAATTCAATCCCTTACGGACTTGGTCCGCTCTGGATATAAGTTGCCTCCTGCAGAAGTGGATGATGTTTTCCTTCTCCTCCTTGGGTTCGCTAAAATCCCCACAGGGTTCTCATGCTTTCCATATGCACCTGTTACTGGAGCAACTGATTTTATACTGATTGGGATCACCCAGATAAGCCGTTTTCTCCTCCCCAGAAATTTTCATTTCTCTACCCTATGGAGAAAAAGTTCTTAGAGATGGGATTTGCCAGTGGTAGGTGCTGCTATCTCCTCTGTGATTAACTTGTCCAGTGGACAATGCACAAGTATTTAGAGATCCAGCTGACAAAAAGTTGGAATCTCTACTAAAAGCCTCATTTGTTGCAGCTGGTGCGGTGGTACAGCCTGCAGTGGCAGCAATAGGCATTTGTCAATCTCATCGGGATGAATTCAAGCAGGCTATTAAGAGGGTTGCTGCTCAAGCTGAGGAGGCCCAACGTTTAGCTGAACTACCAATGGCCCTATACTTTGCAGTGGACACTATCAAGGATTCTATCCATCAGGCTTCTCGCCTTGCGCTTATGTTGATACATACGCGCAGGACTCTGTGGCTAAAGAGATAGTCAGCCGAGTTACCATGCAAGAAGCACTTGGCTGGGTTCCCATTTCATGGCGAAAGATTGTTTGGGGAAGATTTGGATTAGTATATCCAAAAGATTTCTAGGGGTAAGACTACCCTTCTGCCGGTAAGCAGAAGTCCACAAAACAGGGCTTCCTTGTGAAGGAGCTCCCCCGCTCGATCGAGTGGGGGGAAGACTGCGGTGGTCTTGGGAAACTTAGCTAGAGGAAATCCAAGACAAATGGGTCCTCTCTCTGTGGTAGCCCTAGGCTACTAACTAGAGTTCCAAAAGTTTCACCATCGCGTTTTCTAAGATCAAACGTTCCCAAGGACCAAGTAAAGAAAAAGTCTATTTCTGGCACTGGACCGATTATTGTCTCAGGGCGTAATAGAAGTTCCTTCAGAAGCGAGGGACATGGGGTTTTATTCAAGTCTCTTTATGGTACCAAGTTTCTGCGGTTTGCGGTAGAGCAGCGCCACTTTCAGTTCGTGGCCTTGCCTTTTGGGTTAGCCACCGCTCCCCGACTGTTTACAAAGGTGTTAACCCCAGTACTAGCAAGACTAAGGGGCTAGGGTATTGCAAGAATAGCATACCTAGACAACCTGCTACTGGTACATCAGTCAATAGCACGGTTAAACCATGAGGTGTCCAGAACAGTCAGTTATCTGAGACACCTGGGTTGGATTCTCAACCTAGAGAAATCATCCTTACAGCCGGTAAAGAGGCTGCAGTATTTGGACCTGGTCATAGACAGCCCAGGAATTCCATGTTGTAATGATAGCACTCTGGACTTTGAATCCAGTGATCCGAGTTCAGATCTCGGTTTGGAGGCTCAGCGTAGATTTCTAAAAAGACCCAGCAAAGGGTGTTTTTGCCTCAGGCAAAGGTCAACACTCTAAGAGAGCTGGTCCAGGCAAAGCAGGGTCCTTCCATTTGCCTTTGCATGAGATTACTAGGGAAGATGGTAGCTTCCTTCGAAGCAGTTCCCTATACCCAGTTCCATTCAAGACTGTTAAAACACAGTATTCTGTCTGCTTGGAACAAACAGATCCAAGTCTTGGATTATCCAACGAATCTGTCTCCAAAAGTACACCAGATTCTCAACTGGTGGATGATGACCAGGAATTTACGGAAGTGGAAATCCTTTGTTCCAGTTTCCTGGAAAATAGTAGCTATGGATGCCAGCCTATGGGGCTTGGGAGCAGTTCTAGAAAGAGACCACTATTCAAGGAAGTGGTCAGAGGCCAAGAAGACCTTGCCCATCAATATCCTAGAGATTCGGGCAGTACGTCTGGCTCTAATAGCCTGGACGTTCAGGTTGCGGAATGCTCCTGTCAGGATACAATCCGACCATGCCACAGCAGTGGCCTATATCAATCGCCAAGGAAGCACTAGAAGCCACACAGCCCACAGGGAGGTGGACCATATTCTGTCTTGGGCAGAGAAAGATGTTCCTTGACTATCTGCAGTTTACATACTAGAAGTGGAAAATTGGCAGGCAGATTTTCTGAGCCATCAACAGTTGTTGCCAGGAGAGTGGTCTTTACAGCCCAAGGTATTTTTGGCCATATACCAAAGATGGGGTACGCCGGCCGTAGATCTATTGGCATCCAGGTTCAACAAGAAGTTGGACAACTTTGTGAGAACAAGGGATCAACTTGCACTCGGAATATATGCGTTGGTGACCCCGTGGAATCAGTTTTCACTGATTTTATGCATTCCCTCCAGTTCAGCTGCTATTGCGGCTGCTTCACAGGATCAGGGAAGAAGGGAAGCCGGTAATCTTAGTAGCCCCGGCATGGCCCAGAAGACCCTGGTATGCAGGGATTGTGAGAATGGCAGTAGGAGAATCTTGGACTCTTCCACCTCGTCCGGACCTGCTGTCACTGGGGCCGGTATTCCATCCTGCCTTACAAATGCTAAATTTAATGGTGTGGCTATTGAAGACCACATTCTGAAGAATCGGGGGCTTTCAGGTTCTGTAGTAACCACCCTGATTAATGCCAGAAAGCCGGCATCCAGGACCATTTATTACAGGGTCTGGAAGGCTTGTCACTTGGTGTGAAACTAAGGGTTGGCATCCTCGTAAGTATGTCATAGGAAGTATTCTGGCCTGTCTACAATTAGGAGTAGAAATTAAGCTGGGCTTGAGTACAATTAATGGTCACATCTCAGCCTTGGCAGTGTTTTTCTTAAGGCCGCTTGATTCGCATTCTTTAGTCCGGGCATTCATACAAGGGGTAACTCGGACAACTCTGCCAGTTAGAACACCTTTGTGCCCGTGGGATTTGAATCTTGTTTTGTTGGTGTTGCAAAGACAACCCTTTGAACCTATACAGAATATTCCTTTGACCCTTTTTACAAGGAAATTGGTATTCCTAGTTGCGATAACCTCTGCAAGAAAAGTATCAGAAGTGGCTGCTTTCTCCTGTAAAGAGCCACACTTAATCATTTACAAGGATAACGTGGGGCTACGTCGCACCCAACCTTTTTGCCAAAGGTGTCTAGTTTTCATCTGAATCGAGATGTTTCCTTTCCTTCCTTTTTCCCAACACCTCGTTCTATAGAAGAAAGTTTTACATTCTCTCGATGTAGTGAGCGCAATTAAAGTCTGAAAGCGACTGCTCAGATACAGAAAACCTAAGTTTTGTTTGTGTTGCCGGAATGCCCTAGAAAGGGTCATGCAGCATCGAAATCTACTATTGCTAAGTGGATTCGTCAGGTGATCAGTCAGTCGGGCGCAGTGTGCTGCAGGCAGCAGTATAGGGTCCTCACGCCTGGCGGCGGCTGTTTTGCTTTGTGTCCCCCTCCCCACAGGTGGCATGGATTTGGGACATCCCATATAGTTATTACTGTGGTGCTCTGTGTCCCGTGATGTACCATAAATAAAATCGGATTTTTATAACGGCTTGCCCGTAAAATCCTTTTCTTGGAGTACATCACGGGACACAGAGGTCCCCTTCCCTCTTATTGGGATATGTGTATATATTGCTTTTGCTACAAAAACTGAGATACTCCCGGTATGGGAGGGGTTATATAGGGAGGGGCACTTCCTGTTAACTTTTTGGTTGGTTATACCAGTGTCCATTCACCAAAAGGTGGCCTATAACCCATATAGTTATTACTATGGTGCTCTGTGTCCCGTGATGTACTCCAAGAAAAGGATTTTACAGGTAAGCTGTTTATAAAAATCCTATTTTTTTTTCAGCTGGCGATTCTGTGCACCGTAAGAACAATCATATGGTCAGTTGAGCCACTTGATCATTCTTACAGGCAGGATTTAATGCCTTCTGGACAGCAGCTCCCGGCGTGACGCTCGTGAAGCGTTTCTGCTGTGACATTTTTCCCGGTGCGAGGCTCGAAGCACGGATTGTCAGATGACCGTGGTGGTGCTGGATGGATGTCTGACAAACGGCAAACAGTGCTAGGCCCTTCTCATCCGGATTTGAATGTTGTACCCTGCGTGGTAGGCTGCGACCCTTCTCTCCGTGCATGGAGAGGTCCGTCGTGCAGCAGGCCCAGGAGGAAGAGAGTGTGGGGAGGGTCTCTGGCTTTTATTGCTCCTCCCAGCAATCTCCCTGATGGTAGCAAGGATCCCTGGGATGTGACGTCCAGGTGTATAGTCATGCGGAGCAATTGCCATTCTGAGGGACTACTATCCCCACAATCCCTTTGGTTTGGCTCACAAATATATAATGTAATGCTGGGCACTTGAGGGACATGCGATATCTATAGAAATACCGGAGGATCACTGTACTTTGCAATTGTATTCCACATTGCTACACACCTATGTCTTAGCGTTGGGCAGGTAATATATCCTCTTTATGGAGAAATCTCAGGGTCTAGTAGACCCCAGTGGCTCCCCTGCATGCCACTGCAGCTACAGACACCGTGCTTGATTAGATGCTTCCATGGCTATAGTATCCGGGCAATGGCCGCTCTGAACCTGAAAGTGGGGGTGAGCTCACTTTTCCTTTAACCCTTTTAATCCTTTTGACTTTGAGAACATTTATAAACTTTGCCTACAGTCTAAAAAACCCAGACAAATATAGAATGAATATTGCCCTTTAATCTTTTGTTAGTAATGACACATATAACTTAGTTTAAATGTAAGTACTATAGTTTCTTGGAATTTCTTATTCAGGAGAGCAGAGGTATTTACTTTATGTGGAGATGCGCATTTGTTATCCATTCAACAGGGTGGGAAAGGTGAGCTATTTTGCTAATCTTTGATGAAGTGTGAAATCATTATATGCTGTGTGGAAGGGGTGTATGAATCACACAAGAGTGGCTTTTTTGACAATTAAAATTAATTCACATAATAACGTTTAGGTTGTTGAATTTTATCTCCTGAGATGGTTGGAAAACAATTGAGAACATTTCAATTTATGATTGACCCTCCCTACTTTTTTCCCAGGCAGTGCAAATTTGACATTTTCTCCTCTTGCTGAAGTTGCGTAGATTGAACCTTTCACAATTTACCACGTTTAAAAATGTGTAATAATCCAACTTCTCTCAGACATGCTCTCCGTTTGCAGTACTACTTTAATTAATACACCTGAGGGCAATGTACCCCCTTTCTTAGCCAAGTGGAAACAAGACCTCAATCAATTTACTCAGGAACAACGTGAGCACATGTTATATTTTGCACATAAGTAAAAAATCTCGAGTAGACTTCAGGAGTCTAAATATGAATTAACTAGGTGATATAGGGTCCCCGCAAGACACTATGCCTTATGTTCCCTTCAGATTTCCCCTAACCTGTTGGAGGTGCATTGAATAAGAAAGTATCCTTTTGAAGGTTTTCTGTTCGTGCCTGATGGTGCAACCTTTCTGGCTAGCAGTATGCAAAATATACAAGAATTTACCAGGCTATTCATGGGCGACAGAAAACATTACTAATGCTCACTACTGATGTACCTATTAAACTCTGTTAGAGCATGTATACCAATCAAGTGGAAGAAAACTGCTTGTTATAATTTAAATAAAAGCAAAAACATTTCTGTATAGATATAAAAAAGTTTTTTTTTATAAGAAATGTTCACATTTCCTTTGTTCTCAGCTGCGTAAGAGCTGGGGGAGGAGAAGCAGCCGTAGATTGAGCTTTCCAGTGAGAGGCTGTATGAGGACAAGCCTGATCATTGGAGGAAAGCAGGCTGAGTTCACAGCAGCATAGCTAGAGAATGGACCACGGTGTTTTCGCCTGCCTAGTGTGGTCAGTTTATTTAATTGGAAAGTAGAGGGATTGGCGGAAACATCAGGGGTTTCACACAAAGGAATACAAAGGAAGGTACAAAGAGAACAGGATACTTTTTTACACAAGTACATAGTACAGCAGGCACACATCCTGATTATGGTATGCTGGGGTTGTGAACCCTTTAAATCTGTTATTGCATGTGGACAGTCATATATTGCTGAATTCATTAAAGTTGAATTTCAAGCACAGTGAGGTTTTAATTTTAGTACTTTGTAAAGTGTTTGAACAGTAATAAGTGTAACTGTAATGTGTGTGTAAGCCCAACTGAGTGGCTGCCAGAAGATTCAACAGCATTCTTCCCAGCCGCATTGGAACAGTGTCTATTACAGATAATGGTTCTAGTGTTGTACCTCCACCCCCTCCTGCTGCTTAGCCTTTCACAAAGCACAGACTGTGATTGTGCTGAGGTTGTGCTTTGTGAATAGAAAAACGTGCACATTTTTTATTATGTCTTTTTGTCTATAGATTACAAGACATTATTACCAAAAGAAACAAATTTGTCCAGTTTGTTGCTGTATAATACATATTGCTATATATTATATATTTAGAAAAATTTAAGTCAGCAGCTACAAATACTGTTGCTGCTGACTTTTAATATTAAGACACTTACCTGTCCAGGGATCCTGCGGTGTCTTCACCCCAGCTGATTTTTCCATCAGCTCTCAGATGGCGCTGCCGCCACCATTGCTTGTAAGGGAAACTGGCAGTGAAGCCTTTTGGCTTAACATCCGGTTCCCTACTGCTCATGTGCGAAGCGCGCTGCACTTTGTTAATGGCCCAGTGGCGGGGGAGCAGGAGGGAGGGGCCAAACTTGTCAAAAGCAGGGGGGAGGAGGCAGATAAGGGGAACTTCCACTTTTGGGTGGAGCTCAGCTTTAAGTAATCACAAAGTTATGGGAGAATAAACAGGCCCAAAGTGTTAATGTAAAACTTGCATAAGCAGCATAAAGGTACAAGCTGTAATGGTTAAACCTTTTTTGTACGGTGTAAAAACGTAATGTGTCTTTTTTTTTTTTTCTTTCAAAGAAAACCAAGGCAGCTGTTGGTGCGAACAGAAATGATATCAAAATTATGCTATTTTGCCTTGCCCTTGCATTGGGTATTACAGCCCAATGCTGCTGGTGTTAAATGTGGTTTTACAATATTGGCTACATTTGGGGGGCTGGGAAAAGTACAGTTGTAATGGTTTGCTAAAGTGCAGTTATAAATTGAATCAGTTTCTCAGCATGCATGTCAGCACATTCATGGATGACAGTAGTAAAGATGTATGTTCAGTCTGTTTTATGATTGTACTGAATTTAGTTAGAATCCAGGTTTCCACAAAATAGCTGACAAAGTTTTGTTTAAAAATAAAAAAAAGTTTTTATTACATAGTATCAAATCCAAATCCCCCCCTTAAAGTGTTATTTGCCTCAACATACTTAAACATGTCAAAGTAGAATATTTGAACAAAGAAACAAAATTTTTTTCCACAGAAAAATTACCTATAATAGGTCCTGTAAAGTGTGCGAAACTACTCCTACCACCATTCACCCCCAGCATTTTTCTCCATCCTTGTCCCTTCCCATAGCCATTCAGATATCCACTTCCCCCTCTAATGTTTCAGAGTCAACCCAATTGAACCAAACCTTGCTAAATGTCCTGGGACATCCCCGGGCCTCCTATGTCATACGATTAAGCAGAATATCCATATTGACTAATTTCATCCACCTCCCCAAAGTTAGATTTTCTACATGTATCCACCTCCTTTCTGTAAGTGGACATAGAAGAAAACAATTTCGTAGCCGCATCCATCTCCTCATCCACAATCTCTCCCAGTAGACCTAATAAGGGGTTACATACATTGGGAAGACCAAATTTGTCAGCAGTGAACTTGACACCATGTGAAGGAAGGTACCCTCACCCAGCTGGCATTCATGACCAAAGGCAGAGTTTTTTCTATGCATACAAAATAGGCGTACGGGGGTTTAAATATATGCAGCACTCACCCTCGAAGGAGCTGCTGATAATTGTTTTGGGCCTGCACTCTGCCTCTCAACCCCAGAAATGGACTCAACCCCCCTGGCTCAACTGTATAGTAATGTTACTGTAAGACCCAATGGTAAAGAGAAACACGGCAATGACACACTATACTGTATATTTACCGTCACCTTGGTACTCGTCACTTCACCAGCTGTAATAGTCTTACACAAATTGTAAGTTAACCATTTAAGCAGTTTACTAAAAGACTTGTTTAACACAATAGACACAGTGGCAACTCCAAAATAAAGAATGAAAGTAAACAACAATCAATGTGTAATTGAAACCCTAAACTCAGTGGTCACCCGGAGAGCATATGCAGACAGGCAAGGAGTGGGACTGCTGTCCAATATGATAAAACACTTATATTGAGCACCTTCCCACTCCAACCTCAGAGCACACACCAGATTGGTAGCGTAATATCAAGCACAATACAACAGTGTGAAATATAACATATATCTATATCATATACTCAAGGGCTCCCTCTAGGTTGCAATGCAGTCCTCAAAATGTAAAGCGCAGTTGTAATACTTTATAGAAAATAGTAAGTCTCTTGTCTTCTTCCTCTTCAGGTAGCGTTTTATATTAGACTGCAGGATTTATAAATCCAGGTAAGAAACAAATAGGTAGCAAATTATAAAAGAAATTACATGCTGGTAACTGTGTGCTTGCACATATAAAGCACCTGTAGAACTTCTTCCTTAACGAGGGATGCAACTCGGCAATAACTTTGCAGCACATGGGAAAGCAAACCCTGACATTTCACTGTACGCAGTCTATGGATAAATGAGATCACTTCTATGGGACTATAGATCCCACCAGCAGTCTGGAACTAATTCAAACAGCAACAGTGCACTATATTGATCTGGGCAAGTGCCGCTCACCACACCAGGCCCAGATGCTTGTAAGGCTTCTCTCCTGGTATCTGTCTGATCCAAGCTGGCACTGTCACACCGCACCGCTCTTTCTTGTGACTGGTGGCTGGAACGCAGGCAACCTTCAGAAACCTTGGGTCCTCAGGTCCGTCTACGCACTGATCCAGCTGACTGTGCTTTGAAACACCTCAGAGCCCGATCAACAATCAGGCCGCAGTCTGTCGGTCCCACACACAGACCTCCCTGCAGGCAGGTGTTAAATGGCGTCCCGAGAGACCGAAAGATGGCCACGCTGTCCCTTTTTATCCCCTTACCCAGCAGGCTGTTCACTTAGCATTGTGGGTCAGTAGTTCCAAGGCTAAGTAAAGCACATGAGTCACTTCCTCATTAACTACATTTCCCCTAATGCTTTTCAGCGCCTGTTTCTCAAGAATTAAAAGAGAAGTCTTGACAGCATTAAAAGGACACTAGAGGGAGCCAACCCCTTGCTTAAAGCGGGGGTCCACCCACACCGCCAAAAAAAAAATATATTAAAAGCCAGCAGCTACAAATACTGCAGCTGTTGACTTTAATACATGACCACTTACCTGTCCCAGGGTCCAGCGATGTTGGCAGGCGACGCCGAGAACCCGCTCGGTTCTCGGCAGCTACCGCCGCCATCCTGAGTGAGGGAATCAGGAAGTGAAGCGTTGCGGCTTCACTTCGTGGTTCCCTACTGCGCATGCGCGAGTCGCGCTGCGTGTCCCAAGTGGTCCCCGCTCTCTCCTGGGAGCTGTGTGTTCCCAGGAGACAGCGCGGTGGGGACGGGAAGAGGCGTAGACTCCCATGGGAGTCTATGCCGGAAGTGGGTGCAAATACCTGTCTTAGACAGGTATCTGCACCCCCCTCCCCCCTGAAAGGTGCCAAATGTGACACCGGAGGGGGGGAGGGTTCCGAAAAGCGGAAGTTCCATTTTTGTGTGGAACTCTGCTTTAAGAAGCAACACATTGTTCAGCATGTTAACCTGGTCACAACCCCCGCGTTACATATATATGATGTAGCTATCGTAATTGGATCATCTGATCCGTAGAGGCAATAACTGGGATTGGATACCTATCGAGCGCCTCACTCCACATCTCTTCTGACAACTCCGGTGCAATAGCCTTCCAACAGCCCCTAGCTCGTCAAACCAATTGTGGATCCCCAGGACCCAGGGCCACATAATATCTGGAGACCAGCTTAGTAGGATCCAGATCTAGTAAAACTGCCTTCAGTTGAGCATTTTAAAGCTGAACAACACCTCCCCAAACTGGGCCACTGCGGCATATTTAAAGTGCCATGTCCTAGGGACCCCATAAATTGTACAGATCTGCTAAAAAGAGCATTACTTCCCATCTGGGAACAACTGATGTGCATACTTAATCCCATACTGGGCCCATGGGGTACCACCTTCTACCTTAAAACAATTTCCCTAGACGGGTTACGCCATAGGGGGATATTGGGGATCCAGACAAGGACATAGTCACTTATTCTCTAGGTTGTGAGAGCATCTATGAAAAATCTTCACCAGTAGAGACCTAACCTTTCACACCTGCAGTAAGTGAGTGGCCAGCAACTCCCTAAATGTTCCATACCACTCCGAGGGCATGCTATCCAAACCCAGAGATTTACAAGGGGAGAAGGAAGCAATCGCTACCTCTATCTCCTCTAGCATAATGTCCCAATCCATCAGACAACCCTGGGAGATCAATCGCAGATAAATACAGTGGAGAGAATAATTTGATTCCCTGCAGATTTTGTAAGTTTGCCCACTTACAAAGAAATGAAGGCCCTCTAATTTTTATCATAGGTGTACTTTAAATGACTGAGAATATCAACCAAAAATCCAGAAAAAACACAAAACAAATGCTATAAATTAAACTGGATGGAAACTCTATTCATGAAATTTGAGCTGGGTACATATATAGTATCTGCAGTGTTTTCTTCTTTCTCGTCAAAGTCCCGTAGCTTTCTCCTGCTCTATTCTTCTGTTATTAGCATGATAACTTTTGACAAGTTCTCTGACACGTGATAAAACCAGCCTGAATTTTGTGTCCGGGAGGGTGCTATAACTAGATTAGCAGAAGGCTGCTTTACTCACAGGACAGCTCCAAAACACTCTGCCTATCTGGAGCCCGGCGTGTGCCTTTCCTCCAATCGGCTGTCTCCCAGTGTTATCCAAGACTTCTTCTCTCACAGTGCAGAGTGAAGAAGTGAAAATTCTAACGCGATGTGTACTTTCTAAACCGTATATAAAGATGAAGACCGTAGCTATACAGTATCTCACAAGTGAGTACACCCCTCACATTTTTGTAAATATTTTATCATATCTTTTCATGTGACAACACTGAAGATATTACACTTTACTACAATGTGAAGTAGTGAGTGTACAGCTTGTATAACAGTGCACATTTGCTGTCCCCTCAAAATAACTCGACACACAGCCATTCATGTCTAAATCGCTGGCAACAAAAGTGAGTACACCCCTAAGTGAAAATGTCCAAATTGGGCCCAATTATCCATTTTCCCTCCCTGGTGTCATTTGACTCGTTAGTGTTACAAGGTCTCAGGTGAGAACGGGGGAGTAGGTGTGTTAAATTTGGTGTTATCGCTCTCTCATACTGGTCACTGGAAGTTCAACATGGCACCTCATGGCAAAAAACTCTGAGGATCTGAAATATAAATGGTTGCTCTACATAAAGAAGGCCTAGGCTATAAGAAGATTGACAAGACACTGAAACTGAGCTGCAGCACGGGAGGCCAAGACCATATAGCGGTTTAACAGGACAGGTCCCACTCAGAACAGGCCTCGCCATGGTCAACCAAAATAGTTGAGTGCAGGCGCTCAGCGTCCTATCCAGAGGTTGTCTTTGGAAAATGGATATATGCGTGCTGCCAGCATTGCTGCAGAGGTTGAAGGGGTAGGGGGTCAGCCCGTCAGTGCTCAGACCATACGCCGCACACTGCATCATATTGGTCTGCATGGCTGTCGTCCCAGAAGGAAGCCTCTTCTAAAGATGATGCACAAGAAAGCCAGCAAACAGTTTGAGACTAAGACTAAGGACATGCATAACTGGAACCATGTCCTGTGGTCTGATGAGACCAAGATAAATTATTGGTTATTTGGTTCAGATGGTGTCAAGCGTGTGTGGGGGCAACCAGGTGTGGAGTACAAAGACAAGTGTGTCTTGCCTACAGTCAAGCATGGTGGTGGGAGTGTCATTGTCTGTGGCTGCATGAGTGTTGCTGGCACTGGGGAGCTATAGTTCTTTGAGGGGACTATGAATGCCAACATGTACTGTGACCTACTGAAGCAGAGCATAATCCCCTCCCTTCACAGACTGGGCCGCAGGGCAGTATTCCAACTTAATGACCCCCAAACTCATCTCCAAGACAACCACTGCCTTGCTAAAGAAGCTGAGGGTAAAGGTGATGGACTGGCCAAGCATGTCTCCAGACCTAAACCCTATTGAGCATCTATGGGGCATCCTCAAACGGAAGGTGGAGTGCAAGGTTTTTAACATACACCAATACCTGTGTATTGTCTTGAGTATTAGTGCCAGGAAGCTAGCTGTTAGGTAATTTGGACAGGGTAAAATCCCCAAATCCTCACTAAATTTAATAGGTACAATGCCCGGCGGGTGTGGAGAGGCGACTCTCTGTACATCTTGTGGCATGTATGCGTTCCTTGATCATCCGATCGAGGGCGAATACTGCTGTGCAAAATGTAAGCACATTGTTTCCCTGGAAGCCCAGGTTCTGAATCTGGGGAAGCAACTGTCAGCACTGAGAAGTCTCTCCATACTAAAGGTAAGCCAGGAACGTACACGGCAGGTGCCGGCAGGGGCCAGCACAGAGGCGGGTGGAGACAAAGAGTTGCAGGCACTAGCAAAGAGTAGATGGGTGACAGGAGGGGTAGAGGGGGAAGTGCCAGAGAGGCCGATCCAGGACTGGAGCATCCCAATAAGTACTCTCCATTGAGTGACATTGATGAAACCAGTCAGGGACCAGCACTGCTGGAGATGAGGGACTCTCCTAGCTGCCAGGGGGAAGAACTCCTCCAGTGAGAGTGGGGGGGCAGCAAAGGGAAAGGAAAGACAGATTCTGGTGGTAGGGGACTCAATTCTTAGAAGGACAGAGAGGGCAATCTGTAACCAAGACCTGAAGCGCCGAACAGTATGTTGTCTACCGGGCGCTCGGGTTCGGCACATTATGGATCTTGTGGACAGATTACTGGGAGGGGCTGGGGAAGACCCGGCTGTCATGGTGCACGTTGGCACCAATGACAAAGTCAGAGGCAGATGGAGTGTCCTAAAGAACGATTTTAGGGACTTAGGAGCTAAATTGAGGAAAAGGACCTCCAAGGTAGTGTTCTCAGGAATACTACCGGTACATCGAGCCACACCAGAAAGGCAGAGGGAGATTAGGGAAGTTAACAAGTGACTGAAGAGCTGGTGTAGTAAGGAGGGGTTTGGGTACCTGGAGGACTGGGCCGACTTCTCAGTCGGTAACCGGTACTATAGAAGGGACGGACTGCACCAAAAATGAGGGTGCAGATCTGCTGGGAATGAAGATGGACAAAAAGTTAGAGGGGTTTTTAAACTAGGCGATGGGGGGAGGGTCCAGAGACGGTGATGGCCAGCGCAGAAGATATTCCAGAGGGTAGTATTGGGGGCATTAGTGGTAGGTTAACCAAAGCACAAAAACACAAGGTGAGTATAGTAGCAAGTACTAGTTGCAATCTGGAAACACCCAATACGAGGACAATATGCGACCGGTCTAAACTATGTGACACGTTCACCAATGCCAGGAGCATGGCGGACAAGATGGGTGAACTAGAGATACTGTTGTACAAGGAGGATTTGGATTTTGTGAGAATTTCAGAGACCTGGTTCAAGAGCTCTCATGATTGGCTGGCAAACATTCAAGGGTATACCCTATACCGCAAGGATAGAGAGGGTAAAAAAGGGGGAGGGGTATGCCTGGATCTACTGATTACCAACAATACAGACCTGATCACAGATGTGGAAATACGGGGCAATTTAGGTAACAGCGATCACAGGTCAATTAGTTTCAGTATAAATCACACAAATGGGAAACATGAAGGGAACACAAAGACACTGAATTTTAAAAGAGCCAACTTCCCTAAACTACAAACCTTGCTAAAAGGCATAAATTGGGATAAAATATTAGGAACAAAGAATACGGAGGAGAGATGGGTTTGCTTTAAGAGCATATTAAATAAGGGCATTAGCCAATGTATCCCATTGGGTAATAAATTTAAAAGGGCGAACAAAAATCCTGGATGGCTTAACTCCAATGTAAAAATGCATATAAAAGCAAAGGAGAAGGCCTTCAAAAAATACAAGGTTGAGGGATCATCCTCAGCATTCAGACTTTATAAAGAATGCAACAAGAAATGTAAGGGTGCAATTAGGACGGATAAGATAGCACATGAAAGACACATAGTGGAGGAGAGCAAAAAAAAATCCCAAGAAATTCTTTAAGTATGTAAACAGTAAAAAAGGGAGGACAGACCATATTGGCCCCATAAAGAATGAGGAAGGACATCTGGTTACAAAGGATGGGGAGATGGCAAAGGTATTTGAATTTATTCTTTTCAGTTTTCACGAGTGAATCGGGGGGCTTCAGTAACCAAAACTGCAGTGTTTATCCTCATGACACAACACAGGAAGCACCTCCATGGTTAACAGAGGACGGAATTAAAATTAGACTTGAGAAACTTAACATTATTAAATCACCGGGACCAGATGGCTTGCATCCGAGGGTACTTGGGGAACTCAGTCAGGTGATTGCCAGACCGTTGTTCCTAATTTTTACAGACAGTCTATTGACTGGAATGGTACCAACTGATTGGAGAAAAGCCAATGTAGCACCAATATTTAAAAAGGGCCCAAAAAACATCCCTGGGAATTAGACCAGTTAGCCTAACATCAATAGTATGTAAACTCTTGGAGGGGATGATAAGGGACTATATACAAGATTTTAGTAATAAGAACGATATCATTAGCAGTAATCAGCATGGATTCATGAAGAATCGTTCTTGCCAAACCAGTCTGTTAACCTTCTATGAGGAGGTGAGTTGCCATCTAGATAAAGGAAGGCCCGTAGACGTGGTGTATCTGGATTTTGCAAAAGCATTTGACACAGTTCCCCATAAACGTTTACTGTACAAAATAAGGTCCGTTGGCATGGACCATAGGGTGAGTACATGGATTGAAAACTGGCTACAAGGGCGTGTTCAGAGGGTGGTGATAAATGGGGAGTACTCAGAATGGTCAGGGGTGGGTAGTGGGGTTCCCCAGGGTTCTGTGCTGGCACCAATCCTATTTAATTTGTTCATAAACGACCTGGAGGATGGGATAAACAGTTCAATCTCTGTATTTGCAGATGATACTAAGCTAAGCAGGGCAATAACTTCTCCGCAGGATGTGGAAACCTTGCAAAAAGACCTGAACAAATTAATGGGGTGGGCGACTGCATGGCAAATGAGGTTCAATGTAGAAAAATGTAAAATAATGCATTTGGGTGGCAAAAATATGAATGCAATCTATACACTGGGGGGAGAACCTCTGGGGGAATCTAGGATGGAAAAGGACCTGGGGGTCCTAGTAGATGATAGGCTCAGCAATGGCATGCAATGCCAAGCTGCTGCTAATAAAGCAAACAGAATATTGGCATGCATTAAAAGGGGGATCAACTCCAGAGATAAAACGATAATTCTCCCGCTCTACAAGACTCTGGTCCGGCCGCACCTTGAGTATGCTGTCCAGTTCTGGGCACCAGTCCTCAGGAAGGATGTACTGGAAATGGAGCGAGTACAAAGAAGGGCAACAAAGCTAATAAAGGGTCTGGAGGATGTTAGTTATGAGGAAAGGTTGCGAGCGCTGGACTTATTCTCTCTGGAGAAGAGACGCTTGAGAGGGGATATGTTTTTAATTTAGAAAATACTGTACTGGTGACCCCACAATAGGGATAAAACTTTTTCGCAGAAGAGAGTTTAATAAGACTCGTGGCCACTCATTACAATTAGAAGAAAAGAGGTTTAACTTTAAACTACGTATAGGGTTCTTTACTGTAAGAGCGGCAAGGATGTGGAATTCCCTTCCACAGGCGGTGGTCTCAGCGGGGAGCATTGATAGCTTCAAGAAACTATTAGATAATCACCTGAATGACGGCAACATACAGAGATATGTAATGTAATACTGACACATAATCACACACATAGGTTGGACTTGATGGACTTGTGTAACTATGTAACCAGCCCTGTGATGTAGTCGTGGAGGAGTGGAAGAGGACTCCAGTGGCAACCTGTGAAGCTCTGGTGAACTCCATGCTCAAGAGGGTTAAGGGAGTGTTGGAAAATTATGGTGGCCACACAAAATATTGACACTTTGGGCCCAATTAGGACATTTTCACTTAGGGGTGTATTCACTTTTGTTGCCAGCAGTTTAAACATTTAATGGCTGTGTGATGAGTTATTTTGAGGGGACAGCAAATTTACACTGTTATACAAGCTGTACACTACTTTACATTGTAGCGAAGTGTAATTTCTTCACTGTTACATGAAAAGATGTAATAAAATATTTACAAAAATGTGAGTGGTGTACTCCCTATTGTGAGTTACTGTACATGTAAAACTTTTTTATGTAGGAGGATTTGTTTAATCTGTGTATCATCTGAGGTTGTTCACTTCACTGGGTATAATGTGTGGGTTTACATCCACTTTCAGTTGCAGTTCAGTGAGTAAAATAAGTATTTGATCCCCAAGCAAACCTGTGTTTGTGTAAGCTTTATCATCAACTACAAGAAACGTCTTACCTCAATGCTTGCCGACAAGGATTTCTCCAGAGTACGAAGTCATGTTTTGCTTGGTAATCAAATGCTTATTTTGCTCACTGAACTGCAACTCCATTTATAACAGTTGTATCATGTGTTGTGGTGTTTTTATAAACATTTTGATATCCTGTGTTTATCATTTAAAATACACCAATGATAAAAATTATAGACCCTTCATTTCTTTGTAAGTGGGCGAACTTACAAAATCTGCAGGGGATTAAATAATAATTTTCCCCATTGTAAGTAGAAAGAGTGGCCTGACTTGCAGTGGCATGGGGCACATACAGATCTTTATAAAAAAGAACAAAAGCCTGCAATATGTCCTGTGAAGCACTGACTTCCTCTCCATGTGGGAAACAAATACATGTACTGGTACATAGTCGGGTCGTGCCATGTAGGCCAGCAAACGACTGTTTTTTGTCTCCAAACTCAAAAATACGCAGCCCTTGAGCCAACATGTTCTTGGTAGTACGGACATTCAAACCTATCGGTACTCGCGAATCATCTGCTGCCATTCCGCCAAACTTCTCGTTGTAGGTTCACGAACATACGCAGCCTCAAGAACAGGGGCACTTGTCTCCCTCTCCGACACCGTAAAAGTCAACTGCTGCTTGAAGCTTCGTACCTCTGTAATGAACACTCCTCTGAAGGTAGCCTTAAAGGCTTTCCATTAAAGCAACCATGGTACGATTCTCTACCCAGTAGTAGAGCTGTACGCTTTTGGCTAAAATGAGAATCCAAATTTTTTTGCTTAGAATAAAGATCACTATTCTCGCCATGTAACATCTTTCCCATTATACAAAAAAATCGGGCTAACGTTACTGTATTTTTTTTAAAATTGCGTTTGACAGATCGCTGCACAAATACAGTGTGACATAAAATATTGCAACAACCACCATTTTATTCTATAGGGTCTCTGCTAAAAAAAAAAAAAAAAAAAAATCTATATCTATAGCTCAAGTTTGGATGTTCCAAGTAATTTTCTAGCAGAAAATAATGATTTTTATTTGTAATCAACAAACGTCAGAAAAGGTTTGATCTTTAAATGGTTAAACTTCATTTACACGCCAGAGTTCTTTCCTTTGATAAAAGAACGAAAAAATACTTTTTCTACTTTGTGTGTTGTGATTAAACTTGGCAGGCTGCCCAGATTTTTTTTTTTTTCTCTTTCCCAGCTGTGAGAACTCTCTGCACTTGTTAGAAAAAATCGTGACATGCTGTTTTGAAGATCGGGAAGAGAAAAAGATTACTATTTCGATTCTTAACGATTAATCGTGTAGCTCTTCCCAATGGTAAAGAATAGCTTGTTTACATGCATTCTTAACATACTTTTCCAGCAGCCAGGTAGCCTCCATTCGCTAGTGGCTGATACCCCACTCAACTCCCAAGTTAAGATGTAAGGATATTGGTGAGTGATCTAAGATTGCTCTGGGCAGATATTGGACTGAATTGACCAGACCCCCCAACCCCCTCAGCAAGTATGGTGTCTATCCTGGATAATGACTTGTGCATCTCTGAGTAGCAAAAATACTCTCTAACGTCTGGATGTTTAGACCTCCAGACTTCCTAGAAACCATAAGTAGACAGCCACCCCGGAAACGGAACAGGAGTGTCGGGATTCCGTCGTCCTATCCAAAGAGGCGTCCGCCACAGCATTAAAGTCGCCAAAATAAAAATCCTCCTTTCGGTGACTGCTAAGGTCACTTTAAGCATGTCCTCTAGATGAGTAAGTGAGGAAGGAAGGGACACATAAGCATTAACCAAAGTTAAGACTACATTCCAGACTTTGATTACCAAAATAAAAAAACTACCATATGGGTCAGTTTTTAACATGTACAGAGCTTTAGTTACAAAAGTAGACATCCCCCAAACAAAACAAATAACAAGTAAACAAATTCAAGTCCAAAAGATCACAGTAAGCAAAACATAATCCCATAACCCCCCTCCCTGCACCCAGCCCTAACATGTCAAGTGCTTCATACCCATAACCTGAGAACAGTGAGTGGGGAACAGAGGTGAGACCCCCCCCCCCCCCCCCCGCCCCGAGGGAGTCTCTCACAGGCCTACGACACCAGTTCTTGGAAGCTCAGAAGTCCATTAAGTAACAAGGTATAAGAAAGAAATCAAAGATCAAACCTGTGAACAATATAATAAATGGAAAGTGGAAAGTATCCGGAGCATAAGTCTGAGAGTCTCGGGACAATTCCAAATAGTCAGGAGCAGGGCTTGAAGGAACAAGGCTCTGGAAAACAGCCTCATCGTGGCAATATCAAAAATTAAACTGGGAAGAAAACCTCCCACCCCCCCACTGCACCAGAGATCACAATCCTCAGGGAGGCCTTGGACAGCTGCCCACTCGTGGGCTGCCACATGCATCCTGCCATCTAGAAGCTTCAACATGGGTAGCGAAGCAATGTGCTTTCCTCTTATCCACCACACGCAATTTAGCTGGGTACCACATGCTGTAGATCATATTTAGATCCCTAAGGCGCTATTTGACCAAAAACTTGACCGTTGTTTCTGTGTAGCAACTGAAATCTGGCTAAACTGAAATGCGACAGCCATTAGACTCCCATCTCAGGAAGATTTCTCGCAGCCCTCAAGGTATTTTCCAGGTCATGAAATTGCAGGATCCACGCAGTAATGGGAGGAAAGATCGCCACGGGCTGGGGGTGCCCTAGCAGGAATACGATGGGCCCACTCGATGGCAAACAGCCGGGTAAATGTATCTGCCTCCATAGATTCCTTAAGCCATCTCTCCAGGTAATCTTCAGGATGCTGGCTTCAGCCTCTTCTGGCAAGTCCATTAACCTGTTTGTGCATATGGTCCTCCATATCTGTCATTTTTACAGAAAGCTCAAACCAAGCCTTTCTATGAATCCGAGCTTCATTTCCAGGGATCCGATCCGCTGTTCAGAGGCAGCCGTTTGCTCTCTCACTTTCTGCACATCCTGCTTCAGAAATGAGAACTCCAGCTTCAGGCCTTCTATGTGATCTGTCAGCATGGACTGGCAGGGGTGTATAGCAGCCATTATTTGTTTAAGGGTTCCCTTCCCCTCCTGCTCAAATCGTGCAAACCGGGAACTCAGCCAGACCAATGACTTCCCCCTGGGCTTCAGCCAGTCCTGTGGCAGCAGAGGACTTGCCCCGACCGGTGCAGTACCATTTTTCTTGTCACTTTTCTGAGGCTGCATGCTGTGTATCTCCTTGGTCTCGTCCTTATGGCCGCTGGCGCCATGGAGCCCCAGGGGAACCATGCCAGCTGATCTCCCAAAGGTCTAACTGCCACCTGTCCGTATTTCACCTTCCCAGCTGTCTCCGGAACCAACACTGAATAGTCCCCATCAGGGCGGCCTTTCATATTTATCAGTCCCTGGGCAAACATTTTCTTGGGGCCCCCCACCCCAAGCAACTTTGCTCTCCACCCCAACATCCCAAAAAACACGCACGCACATAGTCTTATTAAAAAAAAAACTTTAATGTAAACATTAAGATCTGGTTCACATTCACTGAATGCTCCAGGCTCACTGATTGGTTACTTGAGGTTACTTCACATCATAACCGCTCACACATTGGTTGCTAGAGGTTACTGCTTATCAGTATCGCTCACTAGTGGGGGGGCAGTATTGTGTGTGATGCAACTGTTGAGATTGGTTGGCTGTCAGGATGCAGTTTGGGGTGATGGGGGCAGCGTTGGGGTGAGAGGCTGAGATCACATCTCCCCTATAATGAGAGAGGGTAGGATGCCAGAGGTGGGGTACGGAAGGATGATGGGGATGTTGATGACAATGAGTGGGGTGGTAGGAAACTGGCAATGGGGTACAGGGGATGATGACAGGGGGGTGGGGTGGTAGGAAGATGTCAGTTGAGTACCAGGAGGGATGAAGATGGGGATGACGGGGGTCGGGTGGTAGGATGCCAGTGGTGGGGTACAGAGAGGTGATGGGTATGATGATGAGAATGAGTGGGGTGGTAAGCAGTTGTCAGAGGGGTAAGTGAGTGAATAGGATGACAGGGGTAGGGTGGTAGGATATCAGAGGTGAGGTACAGGGGGATGATGGGGATGTTGATGACATGGATCAGGGTGGTAAAATGCCAGAGGTGGGGTGCGGCGCTGGGTGATGGGGTTGTTGATGGTGGGGATGCTGGCGGAGAGGTACGGGGGGTGAAGATGACGTGGTAAAAAGCTGGCAGTGGGGTACGAAGATGATGAGATGGTAGGAAGCTAGCAGTGGGGTACAGTGGGGATGAAGATGACAGGGGGTGGGGTACAGGGGGGATGAAGATGACGGGGTGGGGATGTAGGATGCCAGGCACAGGGGGATTATGAAGAGGGTGGAGATTAAGGTGACGGGTGGGGTGATGGGAAGCTGGCAGTGGGGTACAGAGGGCATGAAGATGGTGGGATGCCAGGAACATATATGCCGGATGGCATACCTATCGTCAGGGCTGTGTGTGTGGTCATGGGTGGCTGGCAGCAGTGATTTTCGGGGCGCCCTTGGTTAGGGGGTGACGTCACGGGATGCTGTCCGTGTCGGGCAGGACTATCATGCAGTACCTTGAGGCTCCCCAATGATCGCTGCTCCTGCTGGTCCTCCATTACACAACATCCATCCTGAAGATGAGATAATGAAGTTGCTGAGCCGCAGCGGCCGAGCTCTGCACATGGCGGGAGATCCGTGGAGCGCGGCAGAAGAGTAGCCGGGGGAGGGAGAGTATGTGGAGCCACCCACTGACTCTGTGCCCTTGGGCAGTGCTCGAGTGTTCAGTCTGCCCGTGACCAGGAGAACTAGTTGTGAGCTCAAGGGGCAGCTGCTTTGGGCCCCCCAACAATGACTGGGCCCTGGGCAGCTACCCCTTTTGCCTTGCATTAAAGACGGCGCTGGTCCCTGTGCCAAAAGGAGCCATAATCAGACGCTCTGCTCATAGCATCTCCCCAAGATCTTAGACGTAGCTCTCTCTCTCTGCGCTGCCTACGTGTCCAGTGGCGGCAGCTGCCAAAGTTAAAGCGGAGGGAGAGGCATGCTTTCAATTAACTCTATGCAATCAGTTAAACCATACTAGTACATTGATATGTGTAAAATCTGTAGAAGATGTTTTGGTGGCATTAGAGGCACTCTTGCAGCTCTCCATCGCTCCTGCAAGCCAAAGCCAAGGAGGTGCTAAAGCACATTCTTGTTGGAGCGCTCATCCATGAGAAAACATATGGCATCACAGATGGTGCTAGACTGGGTGAGGGTGAAGCTGAGGCTGTAAAATAAAGTAGTGTCCCATAGATTGTGAACCACTAATCATCTATATATCCAGAGTAGTCACACCCCTTGCAGGTCTGTTTTTACAATCATTTTGACCTTCTTTACCAGATTTACCATACTTATCTGCAGCCTTAGTAAGTGACTTTCTTGAAATAATAACCCACACATCTGTTTATTATTCAACCAACATAGGCCATCTCCACATTCTAGCTGGTTCAATTATTAGTTTGTGGTGGTAAATGTGTTCTAGTCCAAGTACCTGATAATACAGATGAGAGGATCACAAATCTAGTCGATCTCCAAGGTTATATTAATAGTGCTAATCACTCCCTTCCAGGGCTCTACAAAATTTAGGGTATCGCCAAAACAGATGAAGCAAACAACCATGGCCCCTCCCACACCTTGTACTTGTAGGGTCGTCCTGCAGATGCATATGGTGTATTTTTGGGCTGCGATAAATCCTGGGCTGAATTGTTTTTTTCTATAATAGTTTGTTGAGCTGGATGGTCATAGTTTTCCAGTCATAGTTTGTCAAGCTGTATGGTGCTAACAGGGCTGCCCATGATTTGACTTGCAACGATTCAGCAGCAGATGCTGAAATATGAGGCATGTAGGGCCAACTTAAACCGGTTGTATACCCGCAGAAAAAAAAGCTGCAAGGCAAACGCATAATGAGCTAGTATGCACCGCATACTAACTCAATATGAAATCCTTACCTTAGAACGAGGCGTCGGTATCTAATCCCGGTCCATGCCGAGGGAGCTGACATTTTGTCCTTGACGTGTTTTCCGGGTTCACAGCTCCAGTGCTGTGAGTGGCCGGAGCCACAATGACGCCGCTCGCAAAGTCTTCTTCCTGGCAAGGTCCGGCAGCGTCTGCCGGACCATCAGCCAGGCATTCACAGCTCATGCTCTGCTGACGTCAGCGGCTGCATGCAAACTAAATATCTCCTAAACTGTACATAGTTACATAGTTACATAGTAGGTGAGGTTGAAAAAAGACACACGTTCATCAAGTCCAACCTATGTGTGATTATGTGTCAGTATTACATTACATATCCCTGTATGTTGCGGTCATTCAGGTGATTATCTAATAGTTTCTTGAAGCTATCAATGCTCCCCGCTGAGACCACCGCCTGTGGAAGGGAATTCCACATCCTTGCCGCTCTTACAGTAAAGAACCCTCTACGTAGTTTAAGGTTAAACCTTTTTTCTTCTAATTGTAATGAGTGGCCCCGAGTCTTATTAAACTCTCTTCTGCGAAAAAGTTTTATCCCTATTGTGGGGTCACCAGTACAGTATTTTCTAAATTAAAAACATATCCCCTCTCAAGCGTCTCTTCTCCAGAGAGAATAAGTCCAGCGCTCGCAACTTTTCCTCATAACTAACATCCTCCAGACCCTTTATTAGCTTTGTTGCCCTTCTTTGTACTCGCTCCATTTCCAGTACATCCTTCCTGAGGACTGGTGCCCAGAACTGGACAGCATACTCCAGGTGCGGCCGGACCAGAGTCTTGTAGAGCGGGAGAATTATCGTTTTATCTCTGGAGTTGATCCCCCTTTTAATGCATGCCAATATTCTGTTTGCTTTATTAGCAGCAGCTTGGCATTGCATGCCATTGCTGAGCCTATCATCTACTAGGACCCCCAGGTCCTTTTCCATCCTAGATTCCCCCAGAGGTTCTCCCCCCAGTGTATAGATTGCATTCAAATTTTTGCCACCCAAATGCATTATTTTACATTTTTCTACATTGAACCTCATTTGCCATGTAGTCGCCCACCCCATTAATTTGTTCAGGTCTTTTTGCAAGGTTTCCACATCCTGCGGAGAAGTTATTGCCCTGCTTAGCTTAGTATCGTCTGCAAATACAGAGATTGAACTGTTTATCCCATCCTCCAGGTCGTTTATAAACAAATTAAATAGGATTGGTCCCAGCACAGAACCCTGGGGAACCCCACTGCCCACCCCTGACCATTCTGAGTATTCCCCATTTATCACCACCCTCTGAACACGCCCTTGTAGCCAGTTTTCAATCAATGTACTCACCCTATGGTCCATGCCAACGGACCTTATTTTGTACAGTAAACGTTTATGGGGAACTGTGCCAAATGCTTTTGCAAAATCCAGATACACCACGTCTACGGGCCTTCCTTTATCTAGATGGCAACTCACCTCCTCATAGAAGGTTAATAGATTGGTTTGGCAAGAACGATTCTTCATGAATCCATGCTGATTACTGCTAATGATATCGTTCTTATTACTAAAATCTTGTATATAGTCCCTTATCATCCCCTCCAAGAGTTTACATACTATTGATGTTAGGCTAACTGGTCTGTAATTCCCAGGGATGTTTTTTGGGCCCTTTTTAAATATTGGTGCTACATTGGCTTTTCTCCAATCAGCTGGTACCATTCCAGTCAATAGACTGTCTGTAAAAATTAGGAACAACGGTCTGGCAATCACCTGACTGAGTTCCCTAAGTACCCTCGGATGCAAGCCATCTGGTCCCGGTGATTTATTAATGTTAAGTTTCTCAAGTCTAATTTTAATTCCGTCCTCTGTTAACCATGGAGGTGCTTCCTGTGGTGTCATGAGGATAAACACTGCAGTTTTGGTTACTGAAGCCCCCCGATTCACTCGTGAAGACTGAGGAGAAGAAAAAATTCAATACCTTTGCCATCTCCCCATCCTTTGTAACCAGATGTCCTTCCTCATTCTTTATGGGGCCAATATGGTCTGTCCTCCCTTTTTTACTGTTTACATACTTAGAGAATTTCTTGGGATTTTTTTTGCTCTCCTCCGCTATGTGTCTTTCATGTTCTATCTTAGCCGTCCTAATTGCACCCTTACATTTCTTATTGCATTCTTTATAAAGTCTGAATGCTGAGGATGATCCCTCAACCTTGTATTTTTTGAAGGCCTTCTCCTTTGCTTTTATATGCATTTTTACATTGGAGTTAAGCCATCCAGGATTTTTGTTCGCTCTTTTAAATTTATTACCCAATGGGATACATTGGCTAATGCCCTTATTTAATATGCTCTTAAAGCAAACCCATCTCTCCTCCGTATTCTTTGTTCCTAATATTTTATCCCAATTTATGCCTTTTAGCAAGGTTTGTAGTTTAGGGAAGTTGGCTCTTTTGAAATTCAGTGTCTTTGTGTTCCCTTCATGTTTCCTATTTGTGTGATTTATACTGAAACTAATTGACCTGTGATCGCTGTTACCTAAATTGCCCCGTATTTCCACATCTGTGATCAGGTCTGTATTGTTGGTAATCAGTAGATCCAGTAATGTTTTATTTCTAGTTGGTGCGTCTACCATCTGACCCATAAAATTGTCCTGCAAGACATTAAGGAACTGGCGAGCCTTAAATGAATGCGCGGTTCCCTCCGCCCAGTCTGTGTCTGGATAATTAAAATCCCCCATTATGATAACACTTCCCATCCTTGCTGCTAATCCAATTTGTGATAGGAGATCCGTCTCCACTTCCTCCCTCAGGTTAGGGGGTCTATAGCATACTCCCAGTATTATTTTCCCCTTAGCTTCATCCCTTTGGAGCTCTACCCATAAGGATTCCACCTCCTCTCTAGCTCCCTCAGTGATGTCATCTCTTACATTCGCTTGTACATTATTCTTGATATATAGGCATACCCCTCCCCCTTTTTTACCCTCTCTATCCTTGCGGTATAGGGTATACTCTTGAATGTTTGCCAGCCAATCATGAGAGCTGTTGAACCAGGTCTCTGAAATTCCCACAAAATCCAAATCCTCCTTGTACAACAGTATCTCTAGTTCACCCATCTTGTCCGCCATGCTCCTGGCATTGGTAAACATGCCACATAGTTTAGACCGGTCATATATTGTCCTCGTATTGGGTGTTTCAAAATTGCAACTAGGACTTGCTACTATACTCACCTTGTGTTTTTGTGCTTTGGTTAACCTACCACTAATGCCCCCAATACTACCCTCTGGAATATCTTCCGTGCTTGCTATCACTGTCTCTGGACCCTCCCCCCATCGCCTAGTTTAAAAACCCCTCTAACTTTTTGGCCATCTTCATTCCCAGCAAATCTGCACCCTCCTCATTTAGGTGCAGTCCATCCCTTCTATAGTACCGGTTACCGACTGAGAAGTCGGCCCAGTCCTCTAGGAACCCAAACCCCTCCTTACTACACCAGCTCTTTAGCCACTTGTTAACTTCCCTAATCTCCCTCTGCCTTTCTGGTGTGGGTCGATGTACCGGCAGTATTCCTGAGAATACTACCTTGGAGGTCCTTTTCCTCAATTTAGCACCTAAGTCCCTAAAATCGTTCTTTAGGACACTCCATCTGCCTCTGACTTTGTCATTGGTGCCAACGTGCACCATGACAGCCGGGTCTTCCCCAGCCCCTCCCAGTAATCTGTCCACAAGATCCGTGATGTGCCAAACCCGAGCGCCCGGTAGACAACATACTGTTCGGAAAAAACTGTAAAACTGTACAGGTTTAGAAGATATTCATTTTACCTACAGGTAAGCCTTAATGGGTATACAACCACTTTAAGTAATTAGTATCATGGGTCTGATTCTAAAGGAGTTTGTATCACCACAAAGTGGCACTGTGGATACGATGCATAGATAATAAATGCCACGTTCCGATATTGGAAATCATTAGAAAGTGGTTGGAGTGATGGACTTTATAGGCATAACACAAAAATGTAAAAAAAGAATTAAGATATTTATTACAAAGGTTGTTAAAAAAAACATGTACATTGACTTACATAGATTCACAAAAATTATATACCTGAGAGCAGTTTACATACACTATCTACATAATAAATATATCTTTAAACAGAGTATTCGATCATTTTACGTGTTCAAACCGGTTACGTGTTGTCACAGGTTTCAAAAAAGACAATGTAAAAAATCGCTCAAGTTGCTCTATGTTATGCGTTCAGTAACGCTTCCTCAGGAGCTTTGGCATATTCTATGAACGAAAGAATAAACATAAGTACATTGCACTCTACATTAAAAAAAGAAAAAATTACATCATATCTATATGCAACATATACAGTAATATTGCCCCTGTGAAGTGCCAGAATTAAAATCATGTGTCTATGCCAAGGCTCCAGACCTCTAATGGCAAGCAGTGATACAGAGGGAAGAGTTGATAGAGAGAGTATATAAAGAGGAAAGGAGAGACAAATAGAGAGGACAAAAAGAAAGAAAAAAGGAAAAAGAAAGAGAGGACATTGGAAAGAAGGAAGGGGGAGGGGAAAAGGGGGCTGGAATGTGCAATATGGGGGCTGTGGGGACAGATATATATTTAGGTGGCTGAACCGATTAAAAGTCGGTTTGTCAGTATATAGTTGTCAAAAAGTAGACATAGCCAGATCTTTACTTACATTTTCCACAAAGGAAAGACGGAAAAAAGAGTAATAGAATATATTAAATGGGTTGTGCTGTCCTCAACCTCAATAGCCGTCCATAAAGGAGGGTCCCCAGATTTGGATGGTTCTATCTATCTATCTATCTATCTATCTATCTACACATATGTGACTAATATAGATTAGGTGCCATGTGATTAAATAAAAAAAAAAAAGGGGGGGCGGGGAAGAGAAAAATTGTAAAAGTAAATTAAATATAATAGTATTAATCTCGCCCAACAAGTCCAAAAACAGCCAAGTCCGGCAGAAAATTGGCAGTAAATTTGTACCAAGGGTAAGGATATCATCGAATATAGCCAGGTGTAAGCTGGATCAGTCTAGGGCATCCCAAATACAGCGTTAAGTGAGGTTGCTGCTAGTGTATTCCCTGACAGGTGCCTGTTGGAAGGGTAATAATAGGCATGCTCCTACATGTTATAGGCAAAGCCAGAGAATAGCTCTGATCAGTGTACATGCAATAATGTGTAGGCATACAGGGATGAAGTAGTTACCTTAAACGTGTAGGATTGAGGGACTTCCCACTTAGTGGCAGCACAGACCCGGAAGGTAGCCAGCTATAAGAGGGCGTCACTTATAGCTGGCTGATCCAGCTTACACTTGGCTATATTCGATGATATCCTTACCCTTGGTACAAATTTACTGCCAATTTTCTGCCGGACTTGGCTGTTTTTGGACTTGTTGGGTGAGATTAATACTATTATATTTATCTAATTTGCTTTCTTACAATCCCCCCCCCCCCTTTTGAATTTAATCACATGGCACCTAATCTATATTATTCATATATCTATCTATCTATCTATCTATCATATCATACCATCCAAATCTGGGGACCCTCCTATGGACGGCTATTGGCTATTGGGTTTGAGGACAGCACAACCCATTTAATTTATTCTATTACTCTTTATTTCCGTCTTTCCTATGTGGAAAATGTAAGTAAAGATCTGGCTATGTCTATTATTTTTTGACAACTATATACTGACAAACCGACTTTTATCGGTAAATATATATCTGTCCCCATATTGCACATTCTAGCCCCTTCTTCTTCAGCCCCCACTTTTATCTGAAATCCGACCGCCACATGAAAAAGGGGATATCGGGGTTATAGCAGCTAGATGCTGCCATAACAATGATATCCGCTGCCAAACTTAGGATGTACATCGGCGTGCGGCGGTCGGCAAGTGGTTAAAATATTCATTTTCCGCACCATGAATTTAATTTTTGGAGTTACGAAAATGGACTGATTGATGCAAACTATCTTGCACTGTGGGTGTTATTTACTAAAAGAAAATCCACTTTGCACTACAAGTGCACTGCAAAAGTGAACTTGAAAGTGCAAAGTGGATTTCCCTTTAGTAAATAACCTCCATTGTCACCGCAAAAAACCGCTATTGAGCGTTGAAAGAAGAAGCCACACATTGAGTTGAAAAATTTTTACTCTGTGCACATTCACATGTGCATTTAGAAAAGGGTTTTTGAACAAACCAACATATTTTTAAAATCTTTTTTTTTTTTTTTGTGGTAAACGGCATTTTTTTTTTTTTTTTTTTTTTAAACCATACAACAATACACAACTCAGGAACTTACAAAGTTCAACTTTGAGAAATTGAAGACAATATCGGACATTATAGTATGTCCAAACTGTGTTGATCTTTCCTTCAGCTGATGGGGTGATGTCACCCGTGTGAAAGCCAAATTTTCAAGATGCACACAAATTGGGAGTCAAAATGTGTATTTCACTCCTGATCCCATGCCTAAGGTCAACATGTGCTAGCTCCCATCATGGGGGATCAATAGATGTGTTTCGGGGGTACAACCCCTTCCTCTCAGCTACTTGAGGTGCGAAGAAGGGGTTGCACCCACAAAATGCGTACCTTGATATCCCGTGATGGCAGATAGCACATGTTGACACACTATGTGCATCTTCAAAATTTGGCTTTCAACATTTTTTAGAAAAGTTATAATTAAAAATAAAAAAATGAAAAAATTTTGGTGTGTTTTTATATTCTGCCTAAAACATCAATGATGTTCTTCATTTTTTTGTTGAACATCATTGATGATTTCCTTTTATCTTTTCTAAATCATGATTGCACACTATGATCTCCCCGATAAGGACGTGTGCACTTGCACTGGTGAAATGAGTTTCTTCCGCAACATCACCTAAAATAAAAAAAAACCACCATGTATTATAAATATGCAGGCATCCATCTATTACCTGAAGCTGTGGTCTCAGACGCTCACCTGTTGTGGTCACTATTTCGCCCACTTCATAAACCTCTCCTTCCTCCACATCCTGAGGTTGTGGTGTGATGACTTCCCCTTATTTATGAGGTTGGGGGTCCCTGGTGTTCTCTGCTGTCCCGATTCTTTTCTCCCTTATGTGAATAAAATAAAGGTATACTTGGCACACAGATATTTGAAGCAAGAAATAGGAATATGAAACATTGTTTGGAAGTGTCGTACAATTGTCTGTTTTGGCAGTGTTCCAAGCTGAAGACATGTTTTTTTTTTTTTCCCTTTCTTCAAGCTGGAATACTTACCTTTTTTTTGGGTAAAGTTTCACACATGGAGACGCCCCTAGTATCCATTGGAGCACCTGTGTGGAACACCCTAAAAAGTTTGTTCTGGTGTCCCACACTAGTGCTTCTGCATCCAGATGTGTAAACAGCTGCTGAGTGTCCTCTCCTTACACTGAATCAAGTTTGCAATTCATTCTAGTTACAAACCCATCTAGACAACAATGTTCTAAACTTCTTTTAATACAAATAGGCCTGAACAAATGTAGTTAACCGGCATCTGCCAAAAACATTATATTAGTGGGCGAACAAACAAATGTTTACTACGAACGATTACTGTGCCCACGAACCTGAAAGTTACCATTTTAATATGTACAACAGTAAAGAAAAGCACATGGAGCAGCACGAACATAATAATAGGAACACACGACAAATTACTTACTTTTTTGCAGCACTCTCTTGATTCTTCTGTACTGATCCTGTTACCTCAATTTGAGGCCTGGCCATCGTTTCCTCAGTTGATCCTTGGATCGCCGTACCCCAAAATTCTTCTGCAGACTTTTCACAACTTTAGTCATGATCTTGGCCTTTCTGACATTTGGGTTTGGGTAAGGTCCATGCTTCCCGTCAGTCGGCCCTCTTCAAGATGTCCACCATCTCCAAAAAGGACATATTAGAGGCCTTAAATCTCCTCCGGGATCGGGATTTTCATGGCTCCGGGCTTTCGTCGTTGCTGCTGTCTTCATGCACCTGTTGTCTCTCCGCCATGTACTCTCCCACTGTGCCTAAAGAGAACGGGCGGGCAATATACTATAAAGAAGGTCAGGGGCGGGAGTTTCATGCATGCGCAGTGTATATAAAGTGCAACACGCGTGCTTTGTATGTACAATCTGTGAGCGAAGGACAGAGTAGCGGAAGTGCCGATCATTCTAACGAAGGTACAATTTTGAGTTGGGGCATCAGTGGCCTATACTGCGTAGAGATTGAGGCCTATATTGGGACAAGATTATGCTAATTTAGCCTGACATTGGGGTTTGTCTTGTGTTGTGTCTTGCAGAGAAAATGGATCGATTCAACGATCATGATTTCCTCCCCCAAATCAATGATTTGTACAGAGAGCTGCCCTGTCTGTGGCAGACAAAACTCCCCTTTTATACAAATCGACTAAAGATTAAGGCGGCTCTGGATAAATTGCTGGAATTTGTGAAGCCACAGATCCCCACAGCAGACATCAACTATTTGATGTGCACAATTGGTGGCCTGAGGAGCACATATAATAGGGAGCGCAAGAAGGTCTAGGATTCCCAGAGGTCAGGAGCAGCAGCAGATGACGTTTATGTACCCAGGCTGTGGTACTACGACAAACTGCGGTTTCTGTCAGACCAGACTGAAATCAGGCCATCACTCTCAACCCTTCCTTCCACACTTCCTTCCACTCTTCCTTCCACCCCAGCTGAGGCTTCCAATGTCCAACCTGGGCCTTCCACCCAGCCCAGCTTGAGTCAGGTATAGCATTGTTGAACATATTTCTCAAAATTGTGTGTGATTGATGATCAATATATTAAAACCATGTCCCTTTTTCATACACAGGAAATCCTCAGCCAGAGGAGGCTGTAGTAAGTGGCAGCCAGGAGGTGGCGGGGGTAAGTGGCAGCCAGGAGGTGCCCGGGCCCAGTAGCCTGACTGAATCCCAGGTCCCTCCCCTCCGCCTTCAACAAAAAAAGGCCCAGGAAGGGGAGGAGCGTGGAGGAGTCAGCACTTGGGTTAATTCGGTAGGCTTCTGCGGCCCTAACAACCCCCCCCCCTAGTGTTTTTGAGGCTTATGCCTGCATGGCTGCCAACAAAATGCAGGAAATGGAGGTGGGCCAACGCCTCTTTTGTGAGGAAGTGATTTATATGGCCCTAAATAAGGGGTTGAGGGGCGAACTCGCAAGCAAAACCCATCTGTGTGAGATGGACCATCCTCCTCCTCCACCTCCTGCCACAACTCCAACACCAGAGCCACAGCCTGGAAGCAAGCGTGTAAGGAAGACAAGAGAGTGATGGCCTGGGTTCAGTCTGGTCTGGCAAAAGACGCAGGCTGTTGTAAGCCCACAACCTGGGGACATATCTCATCTGCTGCTGTTCCTGATGTCTAAGTCCTGGACTGGATTGTGCTCCCTAATGGACGACTCGGGCTCCCAATTTTGCCTGGAAAATAGTTGATGTGTGCCCTGGGGTACAAAGGCTTTGCAAATCTCACAAGTTTATCCAGCGTTGCCTTATTCTTTTTATTTTGTTATTACTCCTAATGTATATTTTTTGTCTAAAATCATTGGCTATGTGTTAAAATTAAAAAATGACAGTTTGTGAGTAGGCAGGTACATTTCAAAAAGACAATGTAAAATTAACAAGGGACACCAACTAATCTCCTTGAGGTTAAAAAATACAAGATGGTGTTACAATGGTACAATGGTGTTGTGGTAACTTAACACACACACAAAAAAAAAATATTAAGGAGATCACTAGAAAAAACAAAAAAACATGATCTTGATTTAAAAAGGAGATTACTATAAACAAAAATTAAAAACATTCTGCAGATCTGGCAAAAAAAAAATATTCATGAGATCACAAGAAATAATAAATAAATCAGTTTGTCAGAATTCTGTGTGAATATCAGCTGCAAAACAACTTCATAATTCTAGCATTATAAAGAAGAGCATGCGCTGCATTGAAAGATTACAAAATTTGCAGCGTGACAGATGTGCTTTCTCCATTACAAATGCTAGTTTACCAGACCGAGCGCTTCCGTCTCGTACTTGATTCAGAGCACGCTCGGAATTTCTGACTTTCTGATTTTGTTGTCGGAAAATTTGAGATCCAGCTTTCAAACTTTTGTTGTCAAATTCCGACAAAAAATGTCTCATGGAGCCTACACGCGGTCGGAATTTCCGACAACAAGCTCCCATCGAACATTTGTTGTCAGAAAATCCGATCGTGTGTACGCAACATTGGAACCTCTGTTTGAATAGATGTACGGTATCTTCACTGTTTGCTTTAAATAGAAGAACTATCAAATAAGACAGAGGGCGCACGGGCTATTATACACATCATACTAGTACTAAGCCGTCAGTTGAGTTCTGTATCAAAGCTTGTTGTCAAAGTAAAACATCAGCTTCCAGTCCACAATACATCATCATTCACATCGCATAATGGGAGTTGGACACAGGAAAATCCAACAACAACCTAAGGTGTTTCAAGGACTTGCCTCTTCCTTAGAGCCAGAGGTCTGAGGAGATGAGGCAAGTCCTCAAAACACGTTAGCCTGTTGGGTTTTCCAGTTGTCCTAGGCTATAGGTGATGTGATTTGTTGTGGACTGGAAGCTTACTTTGATGACAAGGTTGATAGAGTACACCTGTTGGTTTGTTGTATATTACTTAAGTTACCATATTAACAAAAAGAGGTCTTCCTTAATGCACTAGGCCGGGGTGCCCTCTGTCTTGTTTTATTTCAGACAGTGTAAGTATATCCACTGACTTCCCTAGTCATAAGAGTAAGAGGGCATCAAGGTGAGGCATGTCCAGTGAAGCCAGCAGGGCAACAGTCTGGGGCCCAGTTCCAAGCACCAGAGATTGTGGAGTTGTTTTACTAAAATTGTAGAGACTGAAAAATTTTAGCACAGCTGAGTACATTAGGATAGCCAATAAGCTTTGAAGTTCTTCGGCTTGTTCAAAGCTTTGACAAAAACTGTAAGCCGATTGGTTAGCCTAACCTTCTACATAGAGCTGCACCAGATTTTGCACTCTCCAGTTTTAGTAATAGTAAATCAATCAACCTCTGTGTGTTTTCCTATTCAGTTTCATATCCAATGTAATGGATATGAAGCAATGTATGCAGCTAAAATTACGCTTTTGTTCAAAAAGCCTTTGCAGCATATAGTAGGTGCTGTTCCAACGAGTGGCTACATCTTACTGCAGTCGTTTTGGTGGCATTCCAAACTGTATCTGCAAAGCTTGTAATCTGGAATAAGCAAGCAGAGAATGCTTAAAGTGACCCACAATTTTTCTTCCTTTAGATACATCAGATATGATGCGCTGACTCAGTAATCCCTCATTCACAGCCAATTGTAGCGTGTGTGCCATACACTGTATGCTTTTAAGTTCACTGTCCTCCATTGCCTTCCGCGCATTATCTCGGACAGTCAAATGCACTTTAGACTTCTCAGTGTGTCAAGCATGCTTTTTAAAGCGTCAGATATTGCTGCTGCAGTATGTGATCCAACAAACTCGCGTGCGTTAAGTAGGATGTTTTGCAATTGAAATTTGGTACCTATCCACTGCGCTGTCAGGCTAAGCATGCTCGTTGGACTGAACTCCAAATGTCGGTAGTAAAACTGATTGCTATGATGTCGGTAGTCATTAGCTCATGAACATGTTTTCTAACACTGCAAAACAATTCAGGTAGACGGGTATCTGTAAAGTAGCGTCTGCTTGATATTGTGTAACGCGGCTCTATATGTTGCATGAGCCTACGGAATCCAATGTCCTCCACAACAGAGAATAGCTGGTCGTCTAATGCAATAAGTTCCATGATTTTATCTGTAATGCCGCGAGCTTTGGGACTGTCACTTGTAAATTTTTTTTAAGCTTTTCAAAGACTGTGGCCACAGATGGTGTTGAGCCTGGCCCTGAGGCACTTTTTGGAAACGGTACTGTTTTCTGTATGCTGAACTGGATGACGTGTTTTCAGGTGGTATATTAAACCTGTTGAAAAATGTCTTGGCACTGTACGCCCTCTTGAAATTTTCTGCTGAGCAAAGACTGCAGATTGCAAATTTGGGGTCTTTATCAGAAACTTTAAAATATTTCCACACTGCAGACAGTGTCCACCTTGCTGGTAGCATAGAAGAATAGCATAGAATGATCTATAGTGGGAGTGAAATCTGAGGGGGGGGGGGGGACTAAAATCAATCCTATAAAAAAAACAAAACCCCAGGCAGCTATAAATAAATAGATAAAACTAAACCTAACCACCCATATGTTTTGGGTTTTTTTTTCAACAGTGAGTGCACCTCTTGCCCTGCACTGCAGTACATCTGACTTGTACCAAAGAATAAGAATATATATTGAATTTGATTGCATGCGCTAATATTTGTGAGATAATATTCAGTAGGTAGTATATTGCTTGCTGCATAGTGCAACTGCATACTGTGTCATGTTTAAAAAAATTAAAGCGCTTGTCAGTGTAGTATTAGTATAACATATGAACAACTAAATGCTTTCTAAATTAATTGACAGCGCTCTATAAGTAGTAAAAAAGTAGTACCTAAATAAACTATAACTATTACCTGGCCTGTTGGCATGCAATCAAATCCAATATATATTAAACTATTTGTGAGATATAATATTCAGTAGGTTGGTAGTATATTGCTGCATAGTGCAACTGCATACTGTCAGTCATGTTAAAAAATTAATGTGCTTGTCAGTGTAATTGTATAACAATGGAATGCTTTCTAAATTAATTGACTGTGCTATATAAGTAGTAAAAGTAGTACCTAAATAAAATATATAATTATTACCTGGCCTGTTGGTTTAGTAGTAGAAGAACCAGTAGAACTAACTATAATACTACAAGTTAAGTACACAATCGCATACAGCTGAATATCTCTATAGCAAAGTTTGTATTACATACATAATATTATATAGTTAGTACTAGAGGGATTGTTTGTCACTGTCAGTAGTTAAACTTAGAGAATGCTCACCGGCGAATAGTAGTAATAGTAGGCATCCAGGAGGGACGGTGCCCACTCTCGAATGCAGCCCTGTATGCAGCTGTCTCCAGAGTCACAACTGCGTCTCAACTTGTCTCGTCTCAACCAGGAGGAACGTCCGCGGGGGAAGTGCTCCCAACTCCAGCGACAGCGAACTCCAGCGTCTCCACCACGGTGAACGTGCTCACGAGTCCAGCATCTTAACCACGAGGAACGTCAGTGACGTCACACATGTGCAATTTTCGGCACCATTATTGGCAATTTTTTTCTTTTGGCAATGTGTCCCGAAAACACAATTTTCGGCCGATATGTTTCGGTGCATCCCTAAAAGTTTTTTTTATTTATATTCAGTGTCTTGAAAAAGTATTCATACCCCTTGAAATTTTCCACATTTTTTTTCATGCTACAACTAAAAACTTAAATGTATTTTATTGGGATTTTATGTTATAGACTATAACAAAGTGGCACACAATTGTGAAGTGAAATGAAAATTTATGACTGGTTTTAAAAGAATTTCACAAATATCTGAAAAGTGTGGCGAGCATTTGTATTCAGCCCCCCTGAGTCAATACTTTGTAGAACCACCTTTCCCTGCAATTACAACTGCAAGTCTTTTGGGTATGTCTCTGCCAGCTTTGCACATCTAGAGTGACATTTTTGCCCATTCTTCTTTGCAAAATAGCTCAAGCTCTGTCCGAATGGATGGAGAGCATCTGTGAACAGCAATTTTCATGTCTTGCTACAGATTCTCAATTGAATTTTTAGGTCTAGACATTCTAACACATGACTATTGATTCTAAACCATTGCATTGTAGCTCTGGCTGTATGTTTAGGGTCCTTGTCCTGCTGGAAGGTGATAAGCCAGTCTCAAGTCTTTTGCAGACTCTAACAGGTTTTCTTGTAAGATTGCCCTGTATTTGGCTCCATCCATCTTCACATCAACTCTGACCAGCTTCCCTGTCCCATGTTTCAGGGTGGGGATGGTGTGTTCAGGGTGATGTGCAGTGTTTAGTTTTCCACCACACATAGCGTTTTGCTTTTAGGCCAAAAAGTTCAATATTAGTCTCATCTGACCAGAAAACCTGCTTCCACATGTTTGCTGTGTCCCCCACATGGCTTCTCACAAACTGCAAAAGGGACTTCTTATGGCTTTCTTTCAACAATGGCTTTCTTCTTGCCACTCTTCCATAAAGGGCAGATTTGTGGAGTGCACAATTAATAGTTGTCCTGTGGACAGATTCTCCCACCTGAGCTGTGGACCTCTAGCTCCTCCAGAGTTACCATGGGCCTCTTGGCTGCTTTCCTGATTAATGCTCTCCTTTCCCAGCCTGTCAGTTTAGGTGTACTGCCGTGTCTTGGTAGGTTTGCAGTTGTGCCATACACTCCATTTTCAGATGATGGTTTGAACAGTGCTCTGTGAGATGTTTAAAGCTTGGGATATTATTATTATTATTTTTTTTAATAACCTAACCCTGCTTTAAACTTCTCCACAGCTTTATCTCTGACCTTTCTGATGTATTCCTTGTCCTTCATGATGCTGTTTGTTCACTAAGGTTCTCTAACAAACCTATGAGGGCTTCACAGAACAGATGTATGTATACTGAAATTAAATTACAGGTGGACCCTATTTACTAATTAGATGACTTCTGAAGGCAATTGGTTCCACTAGATCAGGGGTAGGCAGCCTCGGCACTCCAACGGTAGTAAAACTACAAATCCCATCATGCCTCTGCCCCTAGGAGTCATCCCTGTGTTTGTCAGGGTCTTGCAGTGTCTCATGGGACTTGTAGTTTCACCGCAGCTGGAGGGCCGAGTTTGCCTACCCCTGCACTAGATTTTAGTTAGGGGTATCAGAGTAAAGGGGATAGAGATGATCCTGGACGGCCGCACTCAGTGAAAAATCAAACCTCTTTATTGTAGCAAAAATATAAACATCGAACGTGGGTTACTTCAGAGGTGGAAAATACAGGAGTAACAGCTAACGCGTTTCACTTCTACTGATGCTTACTCATAGCTGGTTAATAGATGGTCAACAGGGTGCATATAAAGGGAGAGTGATTTAGGATACATCCAACACCTGTCCTGTAAAATTGGAACACTACACCCTTTATATCAGGGATATGCAATTAGTGGACCTCCAGCTGTTGCAGAACTACAAGTTCCATGAGGCATAGCAAGACTCTGACAGCCACAAGCATGACACCCAGAGGCAGAGGCATGATGGGATTTGTAGTTCTGCAACAGCTGGAGGTCCGCTAATTGCATATTCCTGCTTTTATATTGTTAACCATCACAGTCCCAGAAACCATGATGTAATAAACATAAACACAGTTAAAAGAGATTCTCTATATACGAGTACCTGTCATAGAGGCTATCAGAGTAAAGGGGGCTGAATACAAATGCACGCCACGTTTTTCAGTTAAATGGTTTTCAAAATGTTTAAAAAATATCATTTTTCTTCCACTACACAAATATGTGCCACTTTGTGTTGGTCTATCACATCAACTCCCAATAAAATACATTTGTGTGTTTGGGTTGTAACATGACAAAATGTGGACATTTTTCAAGGCACTGTATATAAATTTTTATTTTTTGCTCCAGAGATAGTGTTGGATTACAGCAAGAGCAATTAACTACATTGTTGTCACCAGGGCTTTTTTTCTCAAACAATAGGTGCTGGAACTCAACCACGACCCCCCAAAACCCCTTCACCCACACACACCCTCCAAATCACATCAAATAGTGGGTGTGGTCAGTCAAACTTCACAAACAGTAGGAGGATCCTAAAGGGGCGATAAATACCAAGACTGCATTACATACAGAGTGCAGAGTTCAGGGGGGGTTGCGCACAGAGTGCAAAGCGGTCACTTGTAAACACAGAAACCGGACTTCTTTGTTTACAAGTTCCCCCTAAAAAAAAGGGCTGGTTGTCACTCACAGTGCAGATCATAGAAGGTGCTTCTTTCCACAAAAGGAATAACAATAAAATGCCCAAACTATGTCCTTGGTTTCTTTACAACATCATTTTATTAAAGTGGTTTTTTTTTCCGTTTTAAGCTCTCAAGAAAAAAGATGATGCTGTTTTTTCTCTATCAGGCACATGTGGAAGAAGTTGATGGAAATTATCTGGTTGTTGCCTCTTCAGTATGTTTATAGCTCAACAGGCCTGAACTAGGCAGGTGATTTGGCTTTTGTATAAGTTGTCTTGTTAGTCAAGTGGAGATGGGGCCATGTATAAAGTTTATCAATGTTGGGTATCAGACTGGTAAAAGGATACTCATTGGTGGGTTAAACAGCTCTTTATTTTAAAGCTACATGCTATTTTTATATAAAAATGATTTTCACCCTTGTTTTCTTCTAGGTTCCTAAGATGGAGGAGATGATGATATGGGAGCAGTATACTGTTACACTGAACCGGGTAAGTAGTTTGTAGGATGAGTTTCGGTTTGTACTACCTTGCTGTGTTATGGGCATTGTACACTTTCAGATGGTTTTTGTTCTTTTAAATAGGTCTTGGTGTAGTCCTATTCCCTGCATCATTTGTTTGACTTACCGTGTAATGATAGGCTCACGTGTTGTGGCTGCAGTTTGTAGTGTCATGGCTGATTGATCCATCTATGTCCATGTATTTAGTCACCTAGCTTGTACCTATTCTCTAAAGGAACAGGCAACTTCTTGTTCTGGGTCACAATCCATGCCTTACCCTTTCTACTGTGTTGCATTATAAATTCAGGGGTACTAATGTCATGAAAGATTACATGGTGATCTCTGTTAATTTCTCTGCCAGCTTAGTCTGATTTATTACTGTGAGCTTTCACCTGAAGAACACTAGACTGAGACCCATGCATTGTGGGATATGTAGTTTACTCACAGATGCCAGGTGTACTCTAAGGTTCAGTGTTGGTACTCTTACATTTTAACCTATTTAAAAATTATATAGAGTTTGGGATTAAAGAACTATTCAGTGTTTGCAGATGACACCAAGCTATGCACAGGAATCATGTCCTTTTTTACAATGTCTTCAATTTACAAGCTAAACTCAAGACACTTCTTAATTGGGCAACTGTGTGGCATTTGAGGTTTAATGTTGATAAATGTAAAGTTAAGCACTTGGGGCTAAAACCTTCATGCGACATACATTCAGATACATACAGAAGGAGAGCATATGGGGGAGTCGATGGTTAAGAAGGCTCTGGGTTTTCTGATAGATCATAGACTTAAAGCGTTTGTTAAACCCAAAAAGATAAAGATCCTGTTCCCTTAAAGTATGTTATACAGCACTGTGCTTTGTCATTTGGACCCCCGTATCACCTAAAATACCTGGCTGATCCTGCCTGGGTTTACTCTCCCCCCTGAAAACTGACCACGATAATCATGGCTGCTGAGCCCTGACACTGTGGTCTGTTTGCGTGATTCCGTCAGCTGCAGCCTGCTATCTGTCCCCTGTGTCCTTCTCCCCCCTCCCCTCTCTGCCTGTCTCTACTCGTACCAGTGGCCACCCCCCCCCCCCCCCCCAGCTCCTGCTGCTCTATCTGCGCTTATAGCAGCTATTAAATGCTCCCATCTTCTCTGCACCATTATAATAATTGTACCTGTGTTGTGTAAATAAACTGCCCGATTGTACCTATATGACCGCGGCTCCCGCCGCTCAGCTGATTGTCGGCACTGTCTCTCTCCTCTCCCCCCTCCTCTCAGGCTGACGTCACCGGGTGGCCTTGGCTCTGCCCACTGCAGCTGTGCGCCGAGGAGAGGAATCAGCTGAGCGTCGGGAGCCGCACTCATATAGTCGGGCAGTTTTTTTTACAGAACACAGGGACAATTATTATAATGGTGCAGAGAGGATGGGAGCATTTAATAAAAGTGGGTTAACAACCACTTTAATCGCATGCCATGCCAAGCTGAATCCAGTCCACTGGGGAAGATTTACTAAAACTGGTGCACACGTGCAGCTGTACATGGTAACCAATCAGCTTCTAAGTTAAGCTTGTTCAATTAAGCATTGACAACCTAGAAGCAGATTGGTTACAATTCAGTTGCACCAGTTTTATTAAATCTCCCCCAATGTTTCTTTTATCAGTTCAACCACAAAGGTAACATTCCGCCATAAACTAGAGTCAGTACAGCTTTCCAAGTACCAGTGGGAACCAGTTCAATGAAAAAAAAATAAACTAAACGTTGTATCCTTTTAATAGTTTCATTGTAACTTTTGTAAACAGTGTTACTATTTACTTTTTTGGATACAGATCGATATATAGCTTCATCGGGTGCAGTGTATAAATACAAAGTTATGTTTTTACTTATTTTGTTTTTATTGTCAATTTATTGGTTATCTATTTCATTATCTTGATTGTTCCTTTAACCAAAGTAAAAATTCAAATATTGTGGTTGCATAAGTGTTCTTATAACTGGGGATGTAGCTGTGTTCAGAATTAAGCAATCGCGTTCAAACTCCTATTAAATAGGAGTCAGTACACACCTGCCATCATTTTAAAGTGCCTCTGGTTAACCACAAATAAAGTCCAGCTGTTCTAGTAGGTCTTTCCTGAGATTTTCTTAGTCGCATCCTACAGCATCAGAGGGATCTCATTGTTAAAAGGTATCAGTCAGGAGAAGTATACAAAAGAATTTCTAGGGCATTAGATATACCATGGAACACAGTTAAGACAGTCATCAAGTGGAGAAAAATATGGCACAACAGTGACCTTACCAAGAACTGGACGTCCCTCTAAAATTGATGAAAAGACTAAAAGAAAACTGGTCAGGGAGGCTGCTAAGAGGCCTACAGCCTTAATAAAGGAGCTGTAGGAATATCGGGCAAGTACTGGCTGTGTGGTACATGTGACAGCAATCTCCCTTATTCTTAATATGTCTGGGCTGTGGGGTAGAGTGGCAAGATGGAAGCCTTTTTCTTACGAAGAAAAGCCTCCAAGCCCGGGTAAATCTTGCAAAAATAAATCTGAAGTCTCCCAGAAGCATGTGGGTAAATGTTAGTCTGAGACCAAGGTTGAACTTTTTAGCCTTAAATTCCCAAAGATATGTTTGGCGCAAAAACCACAATGCATATCACCAAAAGGACACCATACCTACAGCGAAGAATGGTGGTGGCGGCAGCATGCTTTGGGACTATTTTTCTTCAGCTGGAAGGGGCCTTAGTCAAGGTAGAGGGAATTATGACCAGTTTCAAATACTAGTCAATATTGACACAAAACCTTCAGGCTTCTGCTAGAAAGCTGAGCATGAAGAGGAATTTCATCTTTCAGCATGACAAATACCCAAAGCATACATTCAAATCAACAAAGGGATGGCTTCACCAGAATAGGATACAAGTTTTGGAATGGCTCAGCCAGAGCCCAGACCTGAATCCGATTGAAAATCTGTGGGGTGATCTGAAGAGGGCTGTGCACAGGAGATGCCCTCGCAATCTGACAGATTTGGAGTGTTTGCAAAGAAGAGTGGGCAAATATTGCCAAGTCATGATGTGCCATGCTGATAGACTCATACCCAAAAAGACTGAGTGCTGTAATAAAATCAAAAGGTGCTTCAACAAAGTATTAGTTTAAGGTTGTGCACACTTGTGCATCGATCTTATTTTTACTTCTCTCCACCTAAAAGATTTCACTTTGTTGTTCAACTGAGTTGTACAGTTTATAGGTCACATTTAAGGCCCCTTTCACACGTGCGGCCCGTATGTCCGTATTTCATGCATCCGTTTTTGCATGAAATACGGACACACATGCATCCCTATGGGATAGCGGGTGTCAGCGGATGTACATCCGCTAACACCCGATGTTGTCCGCCTCCGCTCTCGTCCGATTCTGCGGACGGAAGAAAATCCTATTTTTCTATCCGTCTGCAGAGCGGATCGGAGGAACACAGACAGACGGTCCGTGTTCCTCCGATCCCTCATAGGGGAGAGCGGAGATCTGACAGGGCGGTCCCTGCACAGTGTGCGGGTCCCGCCCTGTCATCTGCCTGCTCAGCTGGGGAAAGCGGAGCGATCCCCGCTGAGCAGCGGATAAACACGGGGCGGATCAACACGGATCCGTCCCGTGTGAAAGGGGCCTAAAGGTGGAAAAAGTTCTCAAATCGTTTTTGTCTCATTTGTTTACATTACAGAAACCTGTCATTTTAATATGGGTGTGTACACTTTTTTTTTTTTTCTTTTATATATCCACTGTACGGGCATTTACTAAAGGCAGGTTTTTTTTCTTTTCCATCCCCTGCCCGTGCTATAGCTAAATGACGGCTACAGCATTGGCCCTAATTGCTGGGCGAGACTCCCGTGCATGAGACAATGAGACTCGGCTGATCGGAGTAAGGGGCTAAGGGAGTAAGCCAGTGACAGCTGATCACTTTATGTAAACAGAAGATCGGTAATCTGCTTTTTTTTAATTTTCTCTCGCGCTAAAAGCATGAGGGGAAAAAAAGCTGATCACCGGCTTCTGACTGAGGGACATCGGTCCTGAACAGGGAGAAGGACCTGCTGCTATGCAGTGCCCTCCAGTGCCACCTACAAGTGCATATCGGTGCTGCCTATCGGTGCCCATTAGTGCTGCCTCAATGGCGTGCATCAATAAAGGAGAAAAATTACCTGTTTTCAAAAAAATGTTTTCTTATCGTACATCACAGGACACAGAGCCATAGTAGTGACTATATGAGTTATAGGCCACCTTCAGGTGATGGACACTGGCACGCCCTAAGATAAAAAGTGCACTCCCTATATAACCCTTCCCACTACTGGGAGTATCTCAGTTTTTTTGCCAGTGTCTAAGGTGTTGGTCAAGAGTGAAGATGTGCTGTGTTGAGCTCCACTGGATCAATCCTTGCTGGGGCTAACTATGCAGCAGGATCCATTTAAGGTGTCTTTTAGGCCGAATGGAATGGTACCCGGGCACCGTGTCCGAAGAAACAAGGTCTTTGCTTGTAAACGCTCCTTTTAGAGAGCTGGACCCCGGGATCCAGTACTTTCGGTTTTAAGGCCATAGAGTTTTACTGGCAGTGGTGCTATTACATGTCCAGGATTGTGGGTTTCCCCGAGGATCCCTGACTCCTGAAGGTTTGTTAATGGAACCCACTATGAAGGGTGAAGATTGGGTCTGTTGGTTTTACCACAGAAAACCCTGCGGCGGGAAAGGTAAGTGGAGTTTTTTAAAGAAATGTTTTGAATTTTCTTATGAAATGTCTCCTTTAATTAGTAAATGTTGTCATGGGTGCTGGGTGCTGTATGGAGCACATACCTTCTCATGTTTCCTCAAGAGACACGCTGTGTTGGAGCAGCAGGCTTCTTTCCTCTCCATCTAGTAGCAGACCTCTGGTAAGTCTGGGGGGGGTCTTTTCTCTTCTCCAGACATGTGTTTTTTAAACCACCTTTATTACTGCTTAAGCTGGTGGAGGGACGCAAGAGCGTAGAGGGGCATGAAAGAGGTTGGTGACACAAGCATTCTTTTTGACACATTTACTATTGCAGCTCCTGTCTTCTTTTTTGTGGTGAAACAGCTATCTGGGGATATTTTGGATGATCTAGCCAAAGAATTTTTAGAAAGAAAGATACCCCCTTTTGTCATTTTAAGTGAAGGAGTAAATTTTTTTTTTTCAAAGCTCCTTCTGTGCCAGGGGCATCAGCCTCTAGGCAGTCGGACTGCTTCTGCCGTCAAGTTCAAAGGGTAATCCTCAGGGTTAATCCCAGGAACAAAATTGGTTTTAGGGGAGGAAACCTACAAGGTACTGAAGCCTCCTTTTTGAAGAGGTACCCCCGTTTGCTCAATAAGGGGAATTTTTTTCTGCAGTTATCAGTGATCTGAAAAAAGTAGTGTCAAGACAAATGGGGGACTTCCTCAATAGCTCCAAATGTACAAACTGGAGTTCCAAGAGTCTCCTCGTTTTCTCAGATCAAACGTTCCTAAGGATCCAGAGAAAAAAAAAACCTTTCTCTCAAGCATTGGGCCATCTTTTGGCAAAAGAGTGTTCATGATGGCCCCCATGTAAGAGCAGAGGTTGGGGTTTGGTTAAATCCAAATGGACATTCTGGATCTCAAAAGATCTAAAGTTCAATTCCTGAATATAATCTTTCTTTGCATGAAGTCAATCTAATCTGTTATCTCCATCCTACAAGGAAGAGAACTGCTTCTTCGTCAAAGATATATATATATATATATATATATATATATATATATATATATATATATATATCCTCGCTCACTAGTAATATCTTCTTTTAAAGTGGAAAATCTTAATTTTCAGTGTGCAGCTCTGCTTTCTGATCTTTTCTCCTTTTCTAGCCAGATTGAGGGCCCAAGGTATAACCATTATGGTTTACCTAGTCGATCTGTTCTTGTTAGACCAGTCGGTAGCCCGCTTAGACCAAAGTATGGTCACCACGTTCAACTATTTGGAATATCTAGGTCGGATTCTCAACCTAGGAGGAATCTTCTTTAAAACCATGAAGAAAATACTTGGGTCTGATCATAGGTACACCCAGAAAAGGGTATTTGTACCCCAGGCTAAGATCAGCGCCATAAAGGAACTGATTTAGGTAGTCGAAGCAAGATGATTTTCTCCTATTCAACTTTGCATGAGGTTGTCGGGAAAGATGGTGGCTTCATTTGAAGGCCGTTCCTTATGCTCAGTCTCATTCTAGACTGCTACAAAACAGTATCCTATCTGCTTGAAACAAAGAGTTCAAGCTCTACACTCCCAATGTGTCTGACTCCAAAGACTACAGCCACGTCACCCTGAGAGCGATCGATTTCATCTGATCTTGGAGTCTAAGCAGGGTCGGGCCTGGTTAGTACCCGGATGAAAGGCCACCTGAAAATACCAGGTGGTGTAGGCTGGGTCCCCCGGAGCCTCAGTTTATGGTTTACATCCAAAAAGTCTACCAAGGGGAAAATCCTTCCTTCAGTTACCTGGGAAATAGTAACAACATATGCCAACCTTTTTGTTGTTTAGGTTGGGGGGACAGTCCTGAAAGAGACAGCTGTCCAAGAGAAGTGGCCTAGTTCAGAAATGGCCTTTCCCAATAACTTTTTAGAGATTCAGGCAGAACACTTCAGTTTAAGGTATTGTCCTGCTAGGATTCAATCCGTGTATGCCACAGCAATGGCCTATATTAATCACCAGAGGGGCACAAGAAGTTGTGCGGCCCAGAGAAAGGTGAATCTTATCCTATCTTGGTCAGAAAACAATGTACTTTGCCTATCGACAGTTTTCATTCTAGGAATAGAAAGTTGGCAGGCTGATTACTTAAGTCACCAGCAGTTGTTCCTGGGAGAATGGTTCCTTCCCCCTGATATCTTCCTGTCAATATGTCAAGGATGGGGGATCCCAGACATGGATCTGTTTGTGTCCAGAATCAACAAAAAAGATCGACATCTTTGTGTCAAAATAAAAATAAAAGGGAAGTTGGGACTTTAAATGAAGCGCTTGGGTAGTGAAGGTAAAATAGACCATATTTGAATTACATTATGAAATGTTTACTGATTGTAATAAATAACAGACAATAAAAAAGTATTAATTTCATATACAGTAAAAAATTCATTACATATATGTATAAGAGATGTACACATAGCGTAAGCATGGTAGAGAATATAGACGTATAGCAGCACATGATCTGATGTTAAATGGAAGGAGTAATAAAGCAAAATATTGCTAGCAACAACATGCCTCATACCGACAAATGCACCCACATGGTGAATGTGCACTTACTGAGTAGGGAAAAGATTGATGTAGTTAGGAAAAACAGATGGTACAAATGAATAGAATTCCATGTAAGATGTAGCTGAGGCATCAAACAAAGCGACGCCTTTCGTGGGTGTTTCCCCACTCATCAGGAGCTGATGCAACCAAAATTCCTATGAAATATATATATAGAAATATAATGAACCATATTGTCCATATAAAAGAGTAAAAATTATAGATAAATGAACATTTGATATGTATAGCTGATTTAACCAAACGCACTCACCGACTCATGCAGTGCGTGGTGGTGGGTGCAAGGTGGGCCAGGGACATAGCCTCTCCACGGGAGCCGAGGCGGCATAAGTATAGATGCAACATCAGGCAGGAGGAAAGGAACAAAATGGGGCAGAGTGTGTCCACAAGCGGGAATGTGTTGTAGTGGGAACAAACAAATCTGGAAACAAAATATTATATTCTATTAGGTGTATGTATGGTTTTTAATAGTATTTTATAGATAGTAATAGTTGAATAATAAATGATGAACCCAGTGAGCTCCAAAAGAGATAATATAAATAGAGAAGTGTATGTGTAAAGGGATCTATGCCTAAAAGTGGGTGACATTGGAGTAGATGTAAAAGTAACCAAAATAAGGTAAGTGTGATAGCGGCTAGTACGTGAGAAATTACAAATGAAAGAAAGTGACAAGAAACTAATAAGTGTTAATGAGGCAAGATCACCAAAGAAATAGACACCTAAACCAAGAGAAAACAGAACAATACAGGAGGAGAAAAAGGAGAGAGGAAACGACAAACCTACCCAAATGTGGCATCTAGAAGCACCACTAGCCGAACATGTAACGCAGGGCTAGTGTGCAATGACCTCAGAAAGAGACTGGCGGTGTTCACAGCCAGCTCTAAGTGGGGGGTATATAAATATGCCACCAACGCCACGTGGGTGACGCAAAGGAGGAGCCGCCGCACCTGAACAGAGTATACACTCAGCAGTCGGCGCGAAAAGGCTCCTCCATGGGGACACCGAGATAGAAGCACTAAACGTCAGCGCGGTGATGCCAGAAACTGATGTCACATGCACAACGTAGGATACGTGGCGCTGATGCGCAGAAGAGCGTCCGCCCGAACTCCTGATCACAAAGTGGATGTTGAGGAAGGGAAGACCCACTGGCGCATTGCAGCTCCCGCAGAGAGGAGAGCCCAGCACCGCCCACACGCCCAATCACCGCACACAAGGCACGGATGCTGGCCAGGTGGAGAGTGTGCCTAGTGCATCTGTAGGAAAAAAGCCATGTGGGGCATGAAATCGGTAACCAAGATGCTGCCTATAAAAGTTGAAAAATAAACTAATAAATTAATAAAATAAACAATAATGTATATATATGTACAATACATACATACATACATACATACATACATACAGTATCCTATACATGGTGGTACCCTATAAGTAAGGGCAAACCTCACACAGGGAGTGTAGGGGAACACTACCAATCTCATATAACCAATTGCTTCCATCCCGGTAATATATGAAAATATGAGGGGGTCAAGAACAAAGGATCCACTAGCATGCGGAACGGATGCCTTGCTATTCCCGTGGAATCGGTTCTCACTGATTTGTGCTTGCACTCCTATTCTGTCTGCATTCGCGACTTATTCACAGGATCAAGCAGGAAGGTAAGTGGTTGATTCTTGTGATCCCCAGCGGTGTCCAGCAAATCTGGTATGCAGAGATCGTAGAGATGGCAGTAGGAAACCCATGGACCCTACCTTCATGGCCAGACCTTCTCTTGCAAGGTCTGGAGTTCCATCCTACTTTACAAATGCTACATTTAACGGTTTGGCTATTTAGGCCCACAATCTGAAGAAGCATGGGCTGTCAGGTTCGGTAGTTTTCTACCTTGGTTGATGCAGAGCCGGCCTCCATGGTTATATATTATGGAGTCTGGGAAACGCATGTCTCCTGGTGTGAAACCAGGAGCTGCACCCCAGGAAATAAGTCAAGGTAGAGTCCTTGAATTTTCTGCAGATGGGGTGAGAAATAAAGCTGGCCTTGAGTGCTTTCTAAGGACAGGTCTCGGCCTTATTGGTATTTCAACGACCACTTGCTTCGCATTCTTTGGTCCATAACTTTATTCAGGGGTTAATCTCCGGTTAAGTAACCCCTGAACCCTTAGGACTTGAATTTTTAGTTTTGTCGGCATGACAAAACAGCCTTTTTTTGGGCCGATATGACATATTCCCTTGGTCCTTTTTTTGACAAGGAACTATTTTTTTTTCTGGTAGCCATATCTGCTGCAAGAAGGGTATCCATATTGGCTGCTCTTTCTTGTAAAGAGCCATATCTTTATTGTTCACAAGGATAAGGTAGTATTGCATCCTCAACCTAACTTTTTACCAAAGGTAGTATCAGGTTTTTATCTAACCCAAGATATTGTTCTACCATCTTTTTTCCAGAACCCCTTGGAAGAAAAATCACTACTTTTTTCTGATGTGGTGAGAGCAGTCAATGTCTACTTAAAGGCGATTGCTCAGATTCAGGAAACAGATGTTTTCGTTCGTGTTGCCTGAAGGTCCTAAAAGAGGACAGGCAGCATCAAAATCTACTATTCTAAATAGATTCGACAAGTAATCGTTCAAGAGGTGGCTTTCCACTCTCTCGAATCAAGACGCACTTCTCTAGGGCTGTTAATGCTTCCTGGCCAGTGTATCACCAAGTCTCCATGACTCAAATCTGCAAGGCCGCAACTTGGTCTTCAGTCTATACATTTACCAGATTCTATCAAATAGATGTAAAAGGTCATGAGGATATCGCCTTTGGGCGCGGTGTACTGCAGGCTGCAGTATAAGTCCCCTAGTCTAGTCTCCTATTGCCCTACTTTTTGTTGTCTCCTTCCCTTCAGTTCGTATTGCTATGGGACATTCCTCATAGTAACTACTATGGCTCTGTGTCCCGTGATGTATGATAAGAAAATAGGATTTTTAAAACGGCTTACCTGTAAAATCCTTTTCTTTGAAGTACATCATTGGACACAGAGGTCCCTCCCTTCTTTGGTATACATGTGTCTTGCTTTGATTCAAAACTGAGATACTCCCAGTAGTGGGAGGGGTTATATCGGGAGTGCACTTTTTATCTTAGGGCGTGCCAATGTTAATCACCTGAAGGTGGCCTATAACCCTCATAGTAACTACTATGGCTACTATGGCTCTGTGACCCGTGATGTATTTCAAACAAAACGATTTTACAGGTAAGCGGCTGTAAAAATCCTATTTTTTGTCGTTTTGTGTGAAAAAAATAAAAATTTTATTTTGGGTACAGTGTTGATTGATCACGCAATTGTCATTCAAAGTGTGACAGCGCTGAAAATTGGCCTGGGGGTTTAGGTGCCTAGTAAGCAAGTGGTTAATGCATTCTATGCATTAAGATAAAAAACCTTCAGTGTGCAGCAGTCCCCCTAATTCTTACCTGTTCCCCATCTTTATCCAGCGATGTTCACGTGTGCCTTGGCCATTCGGGACTCTCCCTCCTGATTTGCTGAGACACAGCAGCTCCACCATTGGCTCCTGCTGCTGTCAATCAGTCATTTAAGCAATCAGGCGTGAGACAGGGCGGGGCCTAACCACTGTTCCTTGTCTGAATTGGGACACAGAGCTACGGCTCGGCTTGGGTGCCCCCATAGCTGCTTGCTGTGGGGGCACTCGACAGAAGGGAGGGGCCAGGAGGACCAGAGCAGACGATATGGGGCTGCTCTGTGCAAAACCACTGCACATCGGAGGTAAGTATAAGATTTTTTTTTTTTTTTTAAAGGAAAAAAAAAAGGACTTAATCACTTTTTAATGGCATCCTCTCCAGATCTGTAGCCAGTAAATGAACAAATAGGTGAAAAAGATGTGGGTTTTTACTGTATTGAAATGGCACTTTCTCCATTAGACATCAATAGTCAGTCATAGTGTACACTTTCAATTGATAGCATCAGCATTGTAATAACAATACAAACAATAGTCATTTTTGAAAATCCAATATACGTTAGAAAGTTTTTTCTTTCATTTGTGACTTCTGCCTGTCTGCTTACCATCTCTTTCTACAATTCTTGGTGTCCTTGCTTGCATTGCAGCTTCTCCTCTGCTGTTTACTTTTAATTTGTAAGGACTATGGGACTAGGTACCCATGGTACCTTCCTTGCTGCCTTTAGTTTGGAAGACAGGCTCTTTGAAATGTGGGACACAGCAGTGTCTATAGGGAGCAGTGAATGTGTCACAGAATTCAAGGAAGAAAATGTGTGGGATTTTTCATGAATTTAAGTGTACAGACAAATTGATTTTCCTGATCTAATTGAGCTTTGTACCAATGTCCACCAAGCCACTGGTAAATCTTCATTTCCCTCGCTTTACTGGTCTCACCTCAGCTTTGTCATTTTGTCTGCTTGGTACACCTCCATGTTTACATATACACATTATAAGAAACACAAAGCGGATAATACTTTCCTTCAATTATGTTAAGGCTTCATTCACACCTAAGCATACTGCAGCAACACCTGCTGCACTGTAGTTTTTTTTTTTTCCTAGCTTTTTTGTGTGTTTTTGTGGAGCAGTATTGGAAAAGCACCATTCATTTGTATGGGCCTACCTCCGCTCCAAAAATGCACCAAAGAAGCTTATGTACCAAATTTTGCCAGGTGCGTTGCTATTTTTGTCGCTTGACAATCGTGGGAAAATTGCACCACATTTGGGATGCCATTAATAGATAAAGATATCACAAACAGTTCCTGTGTTTTGCCGTGATTCTGCAATCGCGGGCATAATTACGTGTTTCTGTCCACAATTCCAGTACGCTCAGGTGTGAGTAGTGGAGCCTAAAACACAACTCGCTGCTCTGTTATCTCTCTATTTGGCCATTCCTGGCTGTGTAACCTTGTGACCATTATTGGCACATAATGCTCTGGCAAAGGCTTTTTGCTTAAAGAAGTTGTATAGGCAGAAGGTTTTTTTTATCTTAATGCATTCTATGCATTAAGATAAAATACCTTCTTTGTGTAGCAGCCCCTCCAGCACCCCCCAATTACCTACCTGAGCTCCTTCTCTCTCCAGCATTGTCCACGAACCCCTCAGCCATCCAGTACACTCCTCCTGATTAGCCGAGACAGAGCAGCGATGCTATTGGCTCCCGCGGCTGTCAGTCCGTCAGCCAATCAGGGGAGAGAGGGGCGGGGCCAGGTCAGGGCTCAATTTCTGAATGGATACACAGAGCTCTAACTCGGCTTGGGTGACAACCTGTAGCAAGCTGCTGGCTGAGGGGCACTCAAAGGAGGGAGAGGCTAGGAGCAGCTGCAGCAAAGAGGGACCTGAGAAGAGGAGGATCCAGGCTGCTGTGTGCAAAACCAACTGCACAGAGGCGGTAAGTATAGCATGTTTAAAAAAAAAAAAAAAAAGCGAGCCTTAACAATCACTTTAATTACACTCCAATATCACTATTCTCTAATTTTCTTTTAATGGGAATTAGAGCAGAACTCCAGCCAAAAATAACAAGATAAATATGAATAGTATATAAATTACAAAACCAGGTGATATCATCTTAGCCTAGGTAAAGTAACTTACCTTGAGATCATAAAATACATTTTAAGGGCACAGCTTCTTTTGAAAAATGTATACTGTTGCATGCCAGGAATATAGTCATTCATACTTAAAAAGTAATAAATAGATTCATTTTAAAGGGGAGCTCCAGCAAAAATAACAATTAATATCTCATTAAAAGATGAAATAAAAAAACTGCTTTTGCTGCAACACTCACCTTCAATCAACAGATTCACTCTGCAATACTAATTTTCGCTGCTAGAATTTTTAGCTTTATTCTATTCACTTTATTCTTGTTGCTATCCATTCCAATGACCAGCATCATTTAACCCATTCCCTCTGAGCCCAGGGCATTCTGGACTCATCTGAGCCTGTTACTGAAAAGTGATAAGCTAATCTCTGTTGCTCAGCTTTTCTATCCCCAATGCGTCCCGTCAGCTCATGAACTGATTGGTTCCTTTTCTGCTACTTTCTTGCACAATCCAGCCCTCCTGTACAGGGACTCCAAGAGACTGATGCCAGGTCAAATTCAGATGCTTTACACTGCATTTAACAGTTAACATTAACAACCGTGCACATTCTGTCTTTACTCAGTGTGCAGCTTCACACACCTGTGCAGGTTGTTGTGTTTTTCAGTGTGCGTTTTGCGTGTTTTAATGTGTTTTTGATGCATGTTGCATTTTTAGTTATTGGGAGGGGTCTGTTGTCTTGGTGGAGAAACCAGAAAAAACACAGAAATGCATCAAAAACGCAAGCCCTGTGTTTTTGATGCATTTACATTGAAGTCTATGGAACCAAAAATGTAATCTGCTGTGGGGAAAAAAATATGACCCCTTCCAAAAAATGCACCGATGGAAAACACACACAAGTGAATGTGACCCATAGGAATGGACTTTAGTACACTGAAGATGCACTAAATAAACACATAGGTATTAACCATGCTTAAGACATTTAATCAATCTGTCTGAGGACTAGACATCTAACATTGAGATCTCCATCCTCAGTGGTTTAAACACACTCTTTTAAAGCCACTGCAGGCAGAACCTTTTATTCAATTCCCTCTCCAAATCACAAGCCTTCCTAGGAGCATCATGCCTTCTATCTCATTTCATATTCAATCCAGAGATCATAAAGTATTTCCAACCAAACATAGACCCTGCCTTCATCTCAAATTCTTAAGGCTAAAATCTGTGAAAAAACAAAACTAGATTCTATCATCACAAGCTCTATTCAATAAAGAAAAGTACTTTGTAAGCTCCTTTGCAAGAGGCAGCCATTGCTATCCTTCGCTCGAGTGTGTAGGTTGTACACCCTCTGTTCTTGCCCACCTCTCTGCACACTGGCTGGCAAAAGTTAAAGAAAGCAGGTCTGGAGAAATTGAATGTAGTATTGCAGAATAAAAACTACACAGTTGCTTTTATAGGGAAAAAACAATACAGAACTATGTCTAAGGAAAAGGGGAATTGGCGCTGTTCTACTAAATGTGCATAGAATGTAATTCATAGAAAACATATATACAACACAAATATGACACAATTGTATGTGAGTATATCCAATGTGCTCATAAATAGCCGTGGTATAGTGCAAAAAGGGCTCGTCCACCCAGTGCTATACAATAAAAGTGCAATGTGCTAAAAATTATATAAATATGAATATGTATATGCGTACCAAAAATACGTAAACAATCCAACACTAAACAAATGGTGATCTACTAATTAGACCAATATTGTGAAATCCCCAGCATAAATAATTAAAAAATCCAAATAGCAACTCCAGTGATGGATAAAAAGTGCTAAGTGAAAACAATAGTCCAAACCCAAAAAAATAATTTTTTTCAAAAAATCTCAGAAAAAATATCAAAAAAATTTTTTACATCCCAGGAAAAAACTTTATTCTATATGGAAAAAAAGCTTCTTAAATGTGTCCCTTGTATGGAAAAACTGTGAAATTGATGTTGCAGGTGTCCCCCGTCTTCCACCGCACCCCCACTCGTGCTCTCACTCACCAGACAGCCCAACCCCTGCAGGGGTAAAAGGCATGTAGGTAGACTCCAGCGATGTTGAATCCAGGAGAGAAGTCCTCAGCCCACTGTAGTGTATCCTGTCAAATGTCTCCCCTCTGTCTGTTATGAGACCCCAAAAAAAAACAAAAAAAACAGAACAGAACTATAACACACATACACAGCTATCCTAACCTAGTGAGTGAAAATGTTAGTCTGTAATTCCCATGGTAATATATTAAAGAAGTAGCCTTTCTTTTTTTTCTTGTTATGTATTCATATCTACTAGTAAAATACTCCTCAAAATATGTACTCTAAATATGTTTTAAAGTGCTTCCACATACTAGTTATCATAACTGATGGCTCTGAATAACTCAGCAGCACTTTTCTTAGTTCACACATTGAGCATGTTAACTTTATTCCTTTTGTTGGGACTACATGTCCCTTTTGCCACGGCCTCAAGAACCACAATTCATCTATTGCATTTAAAGTGGTTGTAAAGGCTGTATTATTTTTTTTTTATAACAAATGTTCTACTTGCTCTGTGCTATGGTATTGCACAGAGCGCCCCTGACACTCCTCTTCTGGGACCCCTCGACTGCACTCTGAGGTGAGCAGGCAATTCACCTAGAGGTGGTGGCGAACATCCTTGGATTTCGACTGCTTGACACATACTTACTCAGACACATACTGACTCATACACATGAGTTTTTTCCTTGAATCCTTGTCGCTTATTAGAATCTGTCTGGGACTTTTTCACATTTATTTGTCAATTAATGTTATGCAATATTTGTAATATTTTTATCACGTCTGTGAGTTTTGTACTTTATCACACCTATTGTACTGTATATAGATATTTAATATAGTGATTGATGCTAATTAGCAGTGCAGTATTTCTGAATATTTTTCTTTAGCACAGGTAAACTTTGCTCAGGTTGAATTATCGCACCATTATTTGACTTTATATTAAACATGGTAGGTGCTGAGGTCAGCAGTACTATGTTTTGTACATAAACAAGTTCAATAACGCTTTTTTTTAGCATTTTAGTAATGGTAGTTCTGTTCCATGTCTCCTACTGAACAGGACCCAGGGCTGTAGGCGGCTTGGCCTAGGTACAGTAAATGTCAGTCTTTTGTCCTTAGTTAAGTTCTTGACAGGATCCTCTAAAATTCCAGCTATTCAGGTTTATATTGAGATTTTGTAGCCCGTTGACCCTTCACAGCCTCTTAAATGGAAGAGATCACATCACCCCAATTCCTACATTCTTACTCCTCAGGTCACCCCAATTCCTGCACTATAGACCTCAGATTTCCAATTCCTACACCTTTTTACCCCGAATCAGTTCCATTTCCTGCAGTCAGACCCCAGATCAGCTCAATTCCTGAACCTTTCCACCTCAGATCAGCCCAAATCTTTTTTATTTACACCTCAATTACTCCAATTCATGCACCATCAGACCTCAGATCACGCAATTCCTGCACCTTTACACCTCAGATCAGTCCCAATTCCTGCACCTCCAAATTAGTAATTCCCAATAGGCAGCTTGGGACATCCAAATCAACACCAGGACCAGATCTAGCCTATCTGATGCTGAGGTGCAGTAAAAAAAGGGGTAAGGGGCAGAGGATGGGTGGTCAGCAGAGCAGAAGATAGTCAGCAGTTTGTAGGGTCATGTACAGAGGCCAGCAAGGCAGCAGATGGGAAGTCAGCATGGCAGAGGACAGGGGTCAGTAGGGAGGAGAGAAGGGTTCAGCAGGGTGCACAACAGGGATTAGTAGAGCAGAAGATGTGGTCACCAGGACAGTGTACAGTGGTCACTGTTGGCAGGACACTCAACAGAGCACCTCCTCACCACACTGCACACAGATAAGGTCTAATTCTTTTACAGACATAACCTCAATGTTTACGGTGTGTAGCTGGCTGTTGCAGTGATGCCGCTTTTCCAATCTGAGGATTGCGCAGGTCAGAACTGCAACAGCCAACTGCACACACTGTAGATCAAATTCTTTTATAGACAGATCCTTAATCTCATCTGTGTGCAGGAGCAGCATGTCCTGTATTGAGGCCGAGTGCAGTTCGAGGATGGTAGGAAGAGCTTACTCACACGAGAACAGCATCCATGGGGGGCGGAAGCCAGAAAGACCTCTCAATTCTGCCTTGCTCAACACTGCCTCCGTGTCAGCTGCAGGCAAGCCAAGTGATGCGGGCAGGAACAGAAGCGAGAGGAAAAGTAGGTGAGGGAGAGCCTGCTATACTCCCTCCCGTGTAGCCAGCCGTAACTGCCAGCCGGCTTTGCTGATGAGTGGGCGGTGAATGTTCCAGGCTTCCCTCATGTGCCATCATAAATGCGGCTGCGTGCCATGTCTGGCACACATGGTGGGGGTTGCTGACCCCTGCTTTAGTGTTTCACCAGAGCTAAACTGAAGGCAACAAGGAAACGTTTGTGCTTTTTATGTTCTATGCAAATTAGTCATCCCTTTTGGTTTTGAATGTGAAATGAAAGTTATTCTCAGTCTTTATTTATTTTTTTTAAAGGATGGCAGGGGAGGCAGGGCCAGTTACCTTTTGTTGGTAGTGCCCATTACTTTACTGTTGCATCCTAGGAGGCTACAGGACCAGTTTCACAGTCTTCCATCTTGCACATGCGCAGTAGGGTTCTGGCTGTGAAGTGGGCAGCCAGCTCCTAAAGCCAAGATGGTGGCAGAAGATCCAAGCCCTTGTAAGACGGCGCTGGATTTATTGGGTTGCTAGGTCTCTGTTACTATTACAGTATTTGTAGCCACTGACTTTTAATTTTTTTTTAGGAGAATTTGTTCCAAAATCAATTCAATCAGGAATCATTTTATTTCAATAAATCCAGTATCTAGCTATTAGTTTCAGGTCTGTTGCACACTATTCATTTGTTTTTACTTACACTGTAAATTGGCCAATTAGAATAATCCTTACAGAAAAGGTTGCCATTGCTGCCTTCATATTCTTTAAATTGCAGTTCCTTCGCTACAATGCCAACAATATTCCCTCAATACTTTGGATTAATAACCTTAAACAAGTATGCAAACAAGAACTTCCTATGTTTCTCAGGCAGATCAGCGTGAAAGTGGGTCAAATAGCATTTTCTGAAGAAGCGTCATGGTAGGGCAATGTGCAGAAGATGCATATCGTTTCTAGAATAGTGGGTTTGCTACAAGTTGTACCTCTACAAGTTGTATGCTTTATGGAGATTGATTGTATGAAACAACATTCTGAACATTTAATTGGTACAGACTATTTATTGGTGGTGTAGACAATTAAAACAACTTTACATTCTTTTCTTCCATGTATTGAAATTGCCTGTAGGACCCTAGAAAAGGCTTTGGTATCGCCATCGGTGGAGGCAGAGACCATCCAAGTAGCAAAGATAGCGATCACTCAGTCATTGTTTCTGACATTGTTCCTGGGGGACCTGCTGATGGTAGATTACAGTAAGCAAAATTATTATACCATTTCCCCATAATTTTCATTGTGGTCATTGATTTTCTGCTCTGATATATTATGAATTCTGCAGGACAAGAGATCGCATTGTGATGGTGAATGGGGTTTCATTGGAGAATATGACCTCATCATTTGCAATTCACACACTGAAGTCCTGTTCGAAGACCGCCAATGTGGTAAGCCATTATTTTACATAAAATTAAAAATAAGGAAAATCGTGTTACAAGGACCTATAAAAAAAACAAAACAGCAGCTGGCAATACCAATTAGGCCCAAATTGCAGATTCAGTTAATAAAATTGCTGTGCTAATGTGTGTAAATATTAAGATTAATACATCCAAACATATTCTCAGTGTCTGCAGACCTTCCATGTGATTCTCAGTACAGAGGACAGGCGGGAGGTTCAGGATGATCTAAAGGTGAGCTGGACAAGAGGGCTTTGCTTCCTGGCTTTTATGCATTCATCTTTATGGATCATATTATCCAGTGACAGGAGAGGAAATCTAGGAGGCCCGGCTCTCTGACTTGGTTATTATAAACAAAGCGCAATAGGACCACTCTTATTTGGGGGTCACACATCCTCTGGTAAGCGCGGTTGTGTTTCTTGGCTGGTGATACTTTCCCTATCGTATCTTCATTACTTTCACGACTGGAGGCACTTTTTCATCCTGATGGTTTATGCGCAATTGCACAGATGGCTCATGGACATTTCTATGGAATTGCAATTTATCACATGTCTCTCTTAATGTAGCGCTGCACTGTTTGTTTTCTAATTCAAAACAAATAGTTCATGTCCTAAAGAAATCATAAGTCTCAAGGTTGATCAATCTTAAAGTTTGTAATTAGAGATTCTGACTTTCTATCATCCATTCCAAACACCAGTGTTGTGCCACCACCTTGGGTAAAAAAGAGTGAATGGACTCTTATTCATAAAAGAGTAACGGCATTTGTATCAAAGGGTGTATACATTCATCTGGTGACTGTCAACAAGCTGCAGATCCACATGGTTATTCATACTAGTGTCTCATCTGACCAGTGAAGACATCCCATAGGTACATAGAAAAAGAGCCAAGGACAACCACATAGCGAAAAACCCTTTAAAAAACTATTAAAAGCGCTAACCACTCACATGAGTAAAGAGTGAAATCGGTTATCGTAAGAAACTCCAGTCCTAGGATGCGATCTAAACACTTCATAGTCAAGAAGAGCGTGGCAATGCCACAAGTGATTGCTCGTCCTAGGCGTTTTGTCAGGACTGATGCCGTGGGGGGGCATGGAAACCATGACCAATCGCCACACACATATATTTAGAGGAACAGGGGAAAACACTGGCATTAAAGAAGTACTGCAGATTGCTCACATAATTTGTAAAAAAAACATCTTTGCCATTCTGAAGTTTCCCTCCAACCACTTTGCATATTATTTTATATATATACTGCGATTCTGTACTTGCCAAATATGCTGCAGAAATCTTCCTCCACGGAGTCTGGCTGAAACCATTTTAACTGGTGGCAGCTGAAGCTGCTGCCTGTTCACTTCCTGAATTTACACAGACACCGAGGCAGCTCCTGCTCTGCAGCTCTCATTGGTCCTCTTATGACCCATTCCCCTCCCTCCTGGCAAACTCTCACGAGAGTTGTGCATGTCATAAGCCTAGTCTTTTTTCCAGACAAGAAACAGGAAGTGGGCTGTATAAGGTATTTACTGGCAGAAAAAAAATGTTTTACTATCCAAAGTTAAAACAATAAGGGCAGATGATTTAATAGATGGAAAGATGAAAAAAATAACTGAAGTTCCGCTTTAAATCGGCCAATCGCAAGCCATGAATTCAAATCTTACTCCCCTTTTGGTTTGAATGTAGAGTGGGATGGTAATGTGTTTTATTAATAATGCTTAACCACTTCAGCCCCGGAAGGATCTACCCCCTTCCTGACCAGAGCGTTTTTTGCGATTCGGCACTGTGTCGCTTTAACTGACAATTGCGCGGTCGTGCGATGTGGCTCCCAAACAAAATTGACGTCCTTTTTTTCCCACAAATAGAGCTTTCTTTTGGTGGTATTTGGTCGCCTCTACGATTTTTTTTATTTTTTGCGCTGTAAACAAAATAAGAGTGACAATTTTGAAAAAAACGCATTATTTTTTACATTTTGCTATAATATCCCCCAAAAATATATAAAAAAAGTTTTTTTTCTTCAGTTTAGGCCGATCGTTTTCTTCTACATATTTTTGGTTAAAAAAATCGCAATAAGCATTTATTAATTGGTTTGCGCAAACGTTATTGTGTTTACTAAATAGGGGGTAGTTTTATGGCATTTTTATTAATAATTTTTTTTTTTTACTAGTAATGGCGGCGATCAGCGATTTTTATTGTGACTGCGACATTATGGCGGACATGTCGGACATTTTTGACACATTTATGGGACCATTGTCATTTATACAGCGATCAGTGCGATTAAAAATGCACTGATTACTGTGTAAATGACACTGGCAGTGAAGGGGTTAAGCACTAGGGGGCGGGGAGGGGTTAAGTGTGTCCTAGGGAGTGATTACTAACTGTAGGGGAATGGGCTGTGTGGGTGACGTCACTGATCTCTGCTCTGATGACAGGGAGCAGAGATCGAGTGACACTTGTCACTAGGCAGAACGGGGAGATGCTGTTTACAGAGTCCGCGGGACCCGCGACCCGACTCACGGAGCTCCCGGCCGGCGCGCGCGCAATGGCATGGCGGGAAATTCAAATGGACGTACAGGTACGCCCATTTGCCCAGCCGTGCCATTCTGCCGACTTACATCGGCGTGCGCCGGTCGGGAACCGGTTAACATCCCATGTGTCTGGTCTGATTTATTTAATGTCCCAATTCCTATTGCTGTCACTTTTAGGTCCAGTTTACAACACAAAAACGCACTCCAGATCCATTCCAGATGAGTTTCTGCATGCACATTTTTAACGTGTTTTTGATGCGTTCCGGTCCATTTTTGTTGCGTTTTTGATGTGGTTCTGGATGCATTCCAGGTGCTTTTTTTTTTTTTAATGTCCTTTTTTTTAATTTTTTTTACCAGTATACTAGGGACCAGTGCATTTTTGATGCGTTCCAGTACAGTACATTGCAGGAAAAATGCAGCATGTTCTACAGGGGGTCCCCTAGTTACAAACATCCGACTTACAAACGACTCCTACTTACAAACGGAGGGAGACAACAGAAAGTTAGAGGAAATCTACCCCTAGGAAAGGAAATTCACTCCTGTAAGAGCTATTATGGGGAAAAGGTACCTCCAATGATGCTTTATCACCAAGGCTTGTTTCCACAACAACCCAAAATGTTCAAAATCCAATTGATATTGGGACAGAAAGTGGGGTGAAATCTTCTGAACAGGGACACAGACAGCAAAACAAATGTTACAGGGGTGATAACCCTTCCCTATGCTATCCAAAAAGCTTAAAAAACTGTTTATTTGGCCGGAGCTACACTTAAAAAATGTACCTGTTCCGACTTACAAACAGATTCAACTTAAGAACAAACCTACAGTCCCTATCTTGTTTGTAACCCGGGGACCCCCTGTACTTTTTTTTTTTCTGGAACTGGAAAGCCCTGGAACTGACTGCACTGGTGTGATCTAAGCCAATGGAAACCATATAACCTACTTCCCATGTGTGTTTTTTTTTTTTTTTTTTTTTTTTTTTTTTTTTTATGCAGAAAAAAACTGCACTGGACTGTATGTGGTGTGAACTAGCCCTGAATCTGTGTTTTATATAAGATTAATTTGTCATGGTTATTTTAAATATTTAACGCCCATTATTTTTTTTCCTTATATGATTAAGGTGTGTTCTCTTATTTTTTATTTTTTTTGCTATTTGAGGTACAGTCCTGGACAAAAATATTGGCACCCCTGCATTTCTGTCAGATAATGCACCACTTCGCTCAGAAAATTGTTGCAATTACAAATGTTTAGGCATTCTCATGTTTATTTCTTTTGTTGTTTATTGGTATGACACAAAAAAGTGGAAAAGCAAAAAGCCAAATCTGACACATTCCAGGCAAAACTCCAAAATGGACTGGACAAAATTATTGGCACCTTCTCAAAGTTGTAAGAAATAATTGCATTCCGAGATTGTGATGCTCCTGTAATTTGTAATCAAAGTCACCTGTATCTGGTAACATGTGCTGACAATATAGAAATCACACCGGCAACCAGTTAAAATGGTGAAGAATTCACTCAACCTTTCTGTTGTGTGTCTCTGTGTGCCAAACGAAGAATAGAGAAGAGAAAAAGCAGCAAAGATTTGTCTTGAGGATTTGAGATAAAAAAATGTGGAAAAGCATGGACAATCTCAAGGTAAAAAGTCCATCTCCAGAGATCCTAATGTTCCTGTGTCCACTGGGCGCACCATTGTAAAAAAATGTTTACAGTCGATGGCACTGTAGTTAATCTCCCTGGACGTAGACGAAAGAGAAAAATTGATCAAAGATTGCAACAAAGGATTGTTCGAATGGTGGATAAAGAATCTTGACCACTTTCCAGACAAATTCAAGCTGACCTTTAGTCACAGGGTACTACTGTGTCAGCTCGCACTATACGTCTCCATCTGAATGAAAAGGGACAGTATGGTAGGAGACCCAGGAAGACCCCACTGCTACACAGAAACATAAAGCCAGATTTAGGCAAAACTTAACTGAGGAAGATAAAATCCTGGGAGTATGTGCTGTGGACAGACTAAACAAAATTTACAGCTTTTTGGTAAAGCCTGTCAAACTAGTGTTTTCAGAAAAAAAATGAGGCCTTCAAAAAAAAGAATACAGTCCCTATAGTAAATCATGGTAGAGGTTCACTGATGTTTTGTGGTTGCTTTGCTGCTGCAGGCACTGAATGTCTTGACTGTGTGCATGGCATTATGAAATCTGAAGACTACCAAAGAATTCTGGGGTGCAGTGTAGGGCCCAGTGTCAGAAAGTTGGGTCTCGGTCAGAGGTCATGAGTCTTATAGCAGGACAATGACCCAAAGCACACGTCAAAAAGCACCCAGAAATGATGTAAGACACAGTGCTGGAGAGTACTGAACTGGCCAGCAATGAGTCCAGATCTAAATCTCATAGAGCACCTGTGGAGAGATCTCAAAACAGCAGTTGGGAGAAGGAACCCTTCCAATCTGAGAGACCTGGAGCAGTTGGTTAAAGAGTGGTCCAAAATTCCAGTAAAGGGGTGTAAGAAACTCATTAATGTTTACAGGAAGCGATTTGATTTCAGTTTTTTTTTTCTAGGGCATGTGCTACCAACTATTAAATTGAGGGTGCCAATAATTTTGTCCAGTCCATTTTTGGAGTTTTGCGTGGAATGTGTCAGATTTGGCTTTTTGTTTCTCACTTCTTTTTGTGTCATACCAATACAAACAAAAGAAATAAATATGAGAATGCTCAAACATTTGTAATTGCAACAATTTTTTGGGTGAAGTGGTGCATTATCTGACAGAAATGCAGGGGTGCCAATATATTTGGCCATGACTGTATAGTTTTTTGCTCAATATTGAGATAAAAATTTCCATTTTGTTTGAGTAAATGTTATGTAACATACCTCCTAAAGTATTTTGAGATAGATATATAGTTGATGTAAATTACATTTTATTATTTGCATCGTATTTGCATTCTACTTTGGACATTTGTTGTATTTTTACAGAATGTTCTATAGGGGGCAACCTGTCTGATTTTTTAAAAAAAATTTTATGTTGTCTGTTATCATTTAGACTTCATATTTAATTGTAATATTTTTTTTCTTTCAATTTTATTAATTTGATTGATTATGGCCTGACGGAGGTTGTGCATTTCCTACTGAGACTTGGTGTTTAGAAAGTTTCTTGACACCGAGACCTGCTTTAACGTTTAAGTCAGAATGTAGCTTGGTTCACTACCTGCATCAAGGCCTGGGCTATTTAGTGATGGTGTTTTCCCCTGTGTGTGCGTGTGTGTGTATGTATGTATGTATGTGTGTGTGTATATATATATATATATATATATATATATATATATATATATATATATATATATATATATATATATATTCGCATTCTCTAATTCTAACTTTCACATTGATCACCTTGGGACTTTTTTTTTTTTAAAGGTGTTTATTTTTGGATTTTTTGCAATAAAAATAATACAAAAACGATGAAATAATAAGAGAACCAACAATATAGACTGTTCTACATACATGTATGTCATAGGTATTTAGATCACTGAAGATATAGCAAAAATCATGAAGTAGTACAGCTGTATAAAACAGTAATACCCCAACCAGAAAAAAATCGCACCATTCATACACACACTCACACATCTGTCACCCACGACCACCAATAATACAGTATAATTTTGGCGCGTCTTGTGGAATAAACTCTCATCAGAACGTATACAGATTTCCATCCACATTAAGATATATGTCAAGTAATGTTTGCTAAGAACACATCTCCTCGCCTCCTCACTGAGACAACTGCGAGGAGAGGACATCCCCCCAGAAGCCCCTTGAAACATCCAGCCAAGGCTGCCAGATCTTGGTGAACTTCCTAGGGCATGCCCTGCTCTTGTAAATCAACTTAAATTTGGGGAGGGTCCCATGTACAATACGGAAGAAGGCTTGGGCTGAAGGGGGTTCAGTATCTTTCCAATGCAATAGAATGGTTTTACGTGCATAAAACAATAAAATACGTATTAACATCCTAGCATGAGTGCGAGGAACACTATCATTTAGTACTCCCAGGAGTCCGACCTCTGGAGTTTGCGGCAGCGGTATATGTAACTTACGGTTGAAAAAAGAAAAAACATCTTTCCAGAATGCTGCAAGTCCAGGACATGTCCAAAACATATGAAAGAAATCAGCAGCAATCCTTTTACATCTAGCGCATGCAATATCCTGACCCAGTCCCATTGTAACCAACTTAGCAGGTGTATAATGTAAGTGATGTATAATCTTAAATTGTATCAGGACATCAGCCGTACTGATGATATCCTGAAAGCATACTTCCACTGCCTCCTCCCAGTCCTCTTCAGAAAGCTCAGGCATAATCCTTTGCCATTTACATTGAGAGTTCTGAAAAGGATCCGCACCCATCACCTGAAGGCGCCCATAGAAGGTCGTCACAAGTTTGTTTATCTCTGGAAATGACAGAAGGTCCTCCATGGAGGATTCCCTGAGCTCTATGGTCAATGAACCAAACTGTGTCCTGAGGGCATGTCGCAATAAAAGGTATTTGAAGAAGAATTTGTTTGCAATACCATATTTAAATCTAATGGATTCAAAAGACATTAATATATTGTTTTCAAAAATATGAGAGAGGTGCGTGATCCCATAGCGGGCCCACCACATCGAATCTGGATGACCACAGAGCTCAGGAATGTTCGGGTTCCGCCACAGAGGAGTCTGTGGCGAAATATCGACTTGGGATTGTGCCAGTATCTTACCCCCCTCCCTCCAGGCCATAAAGCAAACCTCAGTGGGAGAAAATCTGGAACCACCCGTTTTTTTGGACCTATGTAGTTCGTCCTTCAAGGAGGTAGGGGATGCAAATAGAGATAATAGAAGAGCCGTGGACGGAATTTGGGGGTCAGAGTGCAACCAATCATGGATATAAGTGAGCTGGGAGGCGAGAAAATAGTTCCTTAAGTTTGGGCAAGCCAATCCACCTACAGGTTTGGCCGCTTGCAATGATGATTTGGCTATACGAGGTTGGCTACCGTTCCAAATGAAAGTAAACAGGGCAGAGTCAAGTTTTGCAAATAATTTTTTAGTAAGAAAAACAGGGGAAGCCCTAAAGCTATAGAGACATTTTGGCAGAAAGATCATTTTAAATATGTTTATGCGACCAATTAAATTAGGGGCAAGGACGACCAGGTACGGAATTTCTCCGTCATCTGTTGGACTAGAGGGGTGACATTAAGTTCCTCGTACCTAGAGAGGTCAGTATGTATCTGGATACCAAGGTACTTAAGGGAGGGCGTCAATTGAATGCATGACCTCTGTAGATAGTTGTAAGGGGAAGGGGGACCGATAGCCAAGGCCTGCGATTTTTTTCCCAGCCCACTTTGAGTCCTGAGACCACACCAAACTCCACCACCTGCATTAATTTTGTAAAAGAGCTTTCCCTTCCATCTAGATATATCAGGGCATCATCTGCGTATAAGGAGATTTTTTCCTCAAGCGGGCCCGAGCGGATGCCCCCAATCTCGGCCGTCTGCCGCACAGCCAGAGCCAGTGGTTCAATGGCTATTGCGAACAGCAGGGGAGAGAGAGGGCACCCCTGCCGAGTACCCCGACCCAAGGAAAATGATGCAGAAATATCCATGTTTGTACGAACCCTAGCTCTTGGATCTGCATACAGTAAGCGGACCCAGTGAATAAAAGTTGGGCCAATACCCATCCGTGCCATAGCTTCCCATAAAAAAGGCCAACTCACAGTATCAAAAGCTTTTAGTATATCTAGGGACAGAACTAAGCCAGATCGCCCCGCACGTGCCGCCTCATGGACATGTAGGTACAACCTTCGGATATTATCAAATGTGCTCCTGCCAGGCATGAAACCAGATTGATCTGGTGGTATAAGGGCGAGGATGACAGACTGGAGTCTAAGGGCGAGAATTTTTGCTAAGATCTTTACATCACCATTCAGGAGTGAAATAGGCCTGTAGGATCCGCAGTGTTTGCTATCCTTACCGGGTTTGGGTATAACCACAATAAGTGCTTCATTTAAGGACTCAGGGAGCTTTCCTAACTTAAGGGAGTCTTGAAACAATTTGAGGAGCCTAGGAGCCAGTACCTCTGCATGCGCCTGGTACCACTCCGAGGGAAGCCCATCCAGGCCCGGAGCTTTATTAGAGGGAAGGAGGCTTATGGCTTTGGTGACCTCTTCCAGCGTGATGGGCTTGTCTAGGAGGGACTGCTGGGAGGTGTTGAGTACCGGGAGGTCAAGAGATTCAAAGAAGCCCATAAAGTCTGTCTCTGGAGGGGTTTCCGTGCCCTTATATAATGTGGCATAGAAGTCCGCGAAGGTTTTATTAATAGTCAGTGCGTTGGATGTAATCGATCCGTCAGGTAAGTGAATTTCAGCAATCGTGTTTCCCTGACAGTCCGCGTGAGCAAGATATGCCAGGAGCCTGCCATTCTTCCCACCATGTTCATGTATACGAGCTGAGAGGTACAACTGTTGCTTCCTGGTCAAGTCCACCAAGTGCAACTGCAGCGCCCGGTGGGCCTCAGTCAGCATGCCTCTGGTTTCAGAGGAGGGGGCGCCCGCATGGCGGGCACGAGCCTCCTCCAAAACCTTCCGAAGCTCATCCTGTGTCCTCCTTCCGTCAGATCTGTAGCTCTTGATTCTAAAAATATAGGAACCCCTCACCACGGCCTTGAAGGCATCCCAAACAGGACCCACAGGAGCAGAGTCAGTGTTAAGGGACCAATAAATAGTCATGTCAATCGGAATGCCCTCAGCTATCTCCGGAGTAGAGATCCAGAGAGGGCTGAGTCTCCAAGTTCGAAACCCCGGCCTATGACCCAAAGTCAAATCCACCCGTATCATAGAATGGTCAGATTCCGTCTGGGGGAGATACGCTATGGATTGAACAACCGGTAAGAAGTCTTTCATGGCGAGAGCAAAGTCAATTCTGGAGAGGGTTGCATAGGACCTAGACTGGCAGGAGTACACTTTGGCCTCTGGAAATTTCCAGCGCCACAGATCCACATATCCATAGGTATTACACCAGGCACGGAGCAACCCGGACTCGGACTTCAAAGGTTTTAATCTATCTAGGTCAGGTTGTAGGACCGAGTTGAAATCCCCAAGGATAAGCATAGGACAGCTAGGCAAATTTGCAAACTGAATATCAAGATCAGAAAACATCGCAGCCGCGACCGGAGGAGGGAAATACACCGCCACTAGAATAAGGGGTGTGCCATGTATCGACAGTATGTAAAATAACATACTGCCCCTTGGGGTCTAGGATAACTTGGTGACACACGAAGGGTAATCCCTTACGAATTAATATGGCTACGCCCCGGGCATAATTTGAATAGGTAGAGTGGTAATGGCTGGCTACCCAGTGTTTTTTGAGTGCCATCACCTTGGCCCCCATTAAATGAGTCTCCTGAAGACACAGGATATGGGGTTTACTAAGTTTCAGGGCCGCAAAGATGGACGCTCTTTTAAATTTGGAATTTAACCCGCGGACATTCCACGAGCAAACAATTACGTTAGACATGGAGTTGATAGCATGGGTGCATATGGAGCAGGAGGGGTCTGAAGAAGAACCCCTCCCCCGGTCACGGCCACGTATACAGTTAAGGGTCGCAGTGCCAGACTTTCATTCAACCATACATACATCATGCATACAACCATACAACAACAGACATTGTCATATTCAATACCCAACAGGGGTATCAATTCCCCTGCCCAGCTCCAAAAAAGAGGAGTGGGCCTATACCCAAAACTTGTATCGTGCCTGGGGCGCATGGCCCGGAACAGAAGACAGGGAAAAATTATAAGCTCAAAGGCAAAAAAAAAAAAAAAAAGTCATTAGTCAATTATAATGTTTCAAAATAGAATAGAATAAGGGGACTGAGTCCCAAAGCAGCTCGGGCCCGGTTGTAAACCGGGACTTGGTACTCTCCCCCTGGAGACAAGTAGCATCCTCCAAGGTCAGCACATGTCCGTACTGAAACAGGAAAGATTGTCCATCATAACCAATATAGCAAAAAGAAGGGGGGGGACAGGGGGAAAGAAAAAATTATAATGCAGGCAAGGGGATCCTAGAGAGGAGAGGAAACTTGTGTGTAAACTGTGGAGCCATCATAAAGTGGGGATCCGCTTCAGGCAGGAGGCTTGGGAGGGTGGGGTAATGCTTCCCACCAAGACATGGCATCTTGTGGGGATTGGAAGAAATGAGCTTTCCCTTGATAAGTGACCCGAAGGGTGGCAGGAAAAAGCATGGAATACTGAATATCTTGTTCCCGAAGCTTCTGCTTGATCCGTTGATAGCTGGCTCTACGGTTGCGGACTGTCGCTGAGTAGTCTGGAAAAAGTGACACCACTGCATTATTAATGCGGAGACTTCCCTTCCGCCTGGCGGCCCCCAAGATGGAGTCGCGGTCCCTGTAATTAAGGAGACGAATCACCATCGTACGTGGGGGGTGTCCTTCTGGTAGGGGGCGCCCGGGGACTCGGTGGGCCCTCTCAATCACAAAACAGGGGGATAACTGTTCTCGGCCAAACTCTTGCTCAAGCCAGCTCTCTAAGAAGGCTACAGGGTCAGACCCCTCCACTCGCTCCGGAAGTCCAACCAGGCGCAGGTTGTTCCTGCGTAGGCGGTTTTCAAGGTCATCGACCTTATCCTCCAAAGTGGAAATCTTTCCCCCATATGTATTGAGTCTAGGTAGAATGGGAGTAATAGTATCCTCCAAATCACTGATACGTTGTTCAGTCATCGGTAACCCGGCCACGCAGCTTGTGTACATCTTGCCGCATAATAGTTAAGTCTATCTTGAGCCCATCCACCTTCCCCACCAGATCTGCATGGTTTACCTTGATAGTGGCCAGGACATCTGCCAGGGTAGGTTCCTTAGCGCCATCCGCGACCGCCGAGCCCAGGGTCGGTATCGAAGGAGTGGCTGCAGGGTCCGGAATCTCTGGGGAGGGTGGTGGGGATCCGTCCAGGCCGTCACCGAAGAGATCCGGAGTGGGGGCTAGGGATGAGCTAGGCCCGTGTACAGTACGGAGGCGGCCATCTTGGCAGGAGCGTGTAGCGATGCTCATCTTTACCGGAGGCTGTTTCTTCGTACGCCGCTTTCCCATCAACCAAAATGCCCCTCAGTGATGCACAAGACACACCTGAAGGGATTAGGCAAGAAAGAAGTCAGGTGCCGACGATGGATGATCAGGATGGAGCAGGATTGTATAGGGAGAGACCGGAGCTACACAGGAACACGTCCGCTCACATCCCGAGCCAGGCCACGCCCCCCATCACCTTGGGACTTTAATGATTTCTTTATGATATGAACTATATTTAGCAAGGCAATTTTATTCACTGAATCTCCATTATTTTAGATATTTCAACACATCCCAACTTGAAAATCTGATTGTTAAAAATGATGTTCTATTAAAAGAAACTAATAGTCAGCAGGGGATTTTAAGCCGCACTTGCGAATTAGACACGTGACCATAATTATCATAATGATTGGCTACTGGGCCTGAGCACTGTCACAGGAGAGCAGGTCACATTTTCTCGTATACCTTGAAGTGCCATGTATTCTTGCTGGCAGTGGAGGAGCACAGAGCTGTGAGGGTAGAGCAAGTAAGGTAATTATAAGGTCAGGAGATGCCCTTTGCAGAGACACTGTCGATGTGCCCTGCATACGAATGTTTTTTTTTTTTTGTTTTTTTTTTTCAAGCTTTGCAAAGTTAAAATCTAAAGTCCTGTGGTGGTACTTCCTCTTCTGTATGTGTTTACTGATTTTTGAGTTTGACTTGAAAGCACATCAATATTTTGCTACTGGACACTTTTTTTTCCAAGAGATATAACTATGGTTTCTATGCTTTAATATAAAAGTATTGCCAGTTAGTAATTTAAAATAATTTTGTTTAACCATTTTTAAAACTTCTCATTTTCCATCTTGCACACCACAGACTGTGAAACGTCCTAAAAAAATTCAACTTCCTGCGAGCAACTCTGTACTCCCCATTTCCACAGGCCTTCCTCACAGCTCCACATTGTCACATACATCAGAGCTCATGCATTCAAGTTCTCTTGATAAAGAAGGAAAAGAAGAAACGGATTCTTCTGTAGCTTGGAGAGAGAGATATGGGAGTTTCAGCAGAGAGCCCCATGAGGATACAGCAAGAGGCTATGAAGGGGATTCTTCCAGTGGACGAAGCTCGGGTGGATCTACTCATCGTTCCTCTTACCACTCGAGACAGCACAGAATAAAGAGTGGTGGAAGTGGACTGGGAAATTATTCAAGGAGGAGAACTGGAAAGGAGAAACAGGTCTCTGACAGGGAGTCATTTGGCTCAAACAGATGGGGAGAGACTGGTAGTGGCAGGGGGTACTCTGGAAGTGATGCAGCAGACTATTCAAGAACAGACCTAGGAAGTGATATTGTTGAAAGGCCATTTAGTGGCCTTGAACTTGTGTCTGGTTTCAAGCGACTGCCGATTCAGGATGTACCATCCAAACCTGTAAAAACTATATTGGTGAAACAAACAGAAAAACAAGGTATGTTCCGCATTGCTGACAGAGGTTTGCTTTAATGCTCCATAATTTTTCCATTCTGTTCTGCAATTTATAACTTGTTAGGTCTTTCCTACCCAAACATTAAAACTCAATGCATTTACCTGTTTACCTCAATAAATTTGTTTCTGTTGTGTTTTTGCAGAATATGGCTTGAAGCTTGGTAGTCAAATCTTCATTAAACATATTACAGACACGGGGCTGGCTGCTCAGGAAAAGTCTCTACAGGAGGGAGACCTAATTCTTAAGGTACTTAAAACCATTTTTTTTAACTTGATCATACAGTACAGGACACAGGCTGGGATGCTGGGCTCCTCCCTCATAACCCCACCCCACTCCATGAGTCCTGGGTCATGAGTTTGACCTCATCAGGAATATGCAGTTCAGTTTTGGGCAATAGTTCACAAAAAAAGGATATCTGGGAACTGGAGAGAGTGCAGAGAAGGGCAACCAAACTGCTAAGAGGCATGGGTGAGCTCAGCTATGAGGATAGATTAGAGGAACTGGTTTTATTCTCTTGAGAAGAGGAGAACAAGGGGGATATGATCAACATGTACAGATACATAAGGGGTCCATATAGTGAACTTGGTGTTGAGTTATTCACTTTACATAGTTAGTCAGGTTGAAAAAAGACACAAGTCCATCCAGTTCAACCTAAAAAAAAATTAAAAAAAAATCGTACAATCCAATATACCCACAGTTGATCCAGAGGAAGGCAAAAAACCCCAGCAGAGCACACTCCAATGTGCTACAGCAGGGGAAAAAATTCCTTCCTGATCCCCCAAGAGGCAATCGGATGTTCCCTGGATCAACTTTACCTATAGATGTTAGTACCCAGTTATATTATGTACATTTAGGAAAGTATCCAGGCCTTTCTTAAAGCAATCGACTGAGCTGGCCAGAACCACCTCTGGAGGGAGTCTATTCCACATTTTCACAGCTCTTACTGTGAAGAAACCTTTCTGTATTTGGAGATGAAATCTCTTTTCCTCCAGTCGTAAAGAGTGCCCCCTTGTCCTCTGTGTTGACCGTAAAGTGAATAACTCAACACCAAGTTCACTATATGGACCCCTTATATATTTGAACATGTTGATCATATCCCCCCTTATTCTCCTCTTCTCAAGAGTGAATAAATTCAGTTCCTCTAATCTTTCCTCATAGCTGAGCTCCCCCATGCCTCTTATCAGTTTGGTTGCCCTTCTCTGCACTTTCTCCAGTTCCCCGATATCCTTTTTGAGAACTGGTGCCCAAAACTGAACTGCATATTCCAGATGAGGTCTTACTAATGATTTGAACAGGGGCAAAATGATATCTCTCTCTGAAATCCATACCTCTCTTAATACAAGAAAGGACTTTGCTTGCTTTAGAAACCGCAGCTTGGCATTGCATACTATTATTGAGCTTATGATCTACCAAATCCCCCAGATCCTTCTCCACTACGGATTCCCCCAGTTGTACTCCCCCTAGCATGTATGATGCATGCATGTTCTTAGCCCCCAAGTGCATAACTTTACATTTCTCAACATTAAACCTCATCTGCCACATAGACGCCCAATTAGACAGAGCATTGAGGTCGGCTTGTAAATTGGAGACATCCTGTAAGGAGGTTATTCCACTGCATAGCTTGGTTTTATCTGCAAAGACAGAAATGTTACTTTTGATCTCAGACCCAATATCATTTATAAAGATATTAAAGAGTAAGGGTCCCAGCACTGAACCTTGGGGTACACCACTGATATCTACCACTGTTTTCTATCCATTTACAAACTGATATTTCCAAGCCTGTAGACTTTAACTTACACATGAGCCATGTGTGCGTAACTGTATCGAACGCTTTTGCAAAATCCAAGTATACCACGTCCACAGCCACCCCTCTGTCCAAGGTTTTACTTACCTCTTCATAAAAAGAAATCAGGTTTGTCTGACAACTTCTGTCTTTCATGAACCCATGCTGTCTGTTGCTTAAAATGTTTTTTTCCAGCAAGAACTCGTCTATTTGGTCTTTTATTAAATGCTCCAGTATCTTCCCGACTATAGAAGTTAAACTAACAGGTCTATAGTTACTTGGTAAAGACTTTGATCCCTTTTTAAATATAGGCACCACGTTCGCCCTGCGCCAATCCAGTGGTACTATTCCCATCATTAATGAGTCCCTAAAAATTAGATACAATGGCTTTGAAATTACGGAGCTCAATTCTTTTAGGATCCGTGGGTGGATGCCATCAGGTCCAGGTGCTTTATCCACCTTTATTCTGTCTAAATATTTCTGGACCATATCCCTTTTTGAGCCATTGTGGATCATTGGGGGCTGTGTCAATACCACCCCCATTATGGACATGAGCTTCCCCATGCTCTTTTGTATACACAGAGCTGAAGAAAGTATTTAATAAATTAGCCTTCTCCTTGTCCCCAGTCACCCACTCTAGATTATTTTGTAAAGGGCCTACATGCTCAGACCTGACCTTTTTACTATTAATATATTTGAAGAATTTTTTGGGGTTTGTCCTACTATTTTTTGCGATCTGTCGTTCATTTTGAATTTTTGCACCCTTGATTTCCTTTTTACATATTCTGTTAAATTCTTTGTAGCATTTAAACGACACTGGTGTTCCTTCATTTATATTTTTTAAAAGCTCTTTTCTTATTGTTTAAAGCTTTTCTAACTTTGACCGTGAGCCTTTAAGGTAATCGCAGAGGACAAGGGGGCACTCTTTACACCTAGAGGAAAAGGGGTTTCATCTCCAAATACGGAAAGGTTTCTTCACAGCAAGAGCTGTGAGGATGTGGAAAAGACTCCCTCCATAGGTGGTTTTGTCCAGCTCAGTAGTAGATTGCTTTAAGAAAGGCCTGTATTCTTTCCTAAATGTACATAGTATAACTAGATACTAACATTTATAGGTAAGGTTGATCTAGGGAATATCTGATTGCCTCTCTGGGGATCAGGAAGGATTTTTTTCCCCTGCTGTAGCAGATTGGATCATGCTTTGCTGGGGGGTTTTCACCTTCCTCTGGATCAGCTGTGGGTATAGGATTGTGTATATGGGATTGTATGATAATTTTTTTTAATTTATATTATATTGGTTGAACTAGATGGCCTTTTTTTTTTTTTTTTTTTTTTCGACTTAACCATGTAAAAACTTGTTTCTAGCCACCAAATGGGCCATAATCGGGGCCTGGAAGAAACCCTCTGTCTCATTTGCAGTGATGAAGAACATTTTAACTTATGAAAAGATGACCCGTATGTTACAGGATTCCCACTCCCAGTGGTCTTATGGTCATCCCAGTCTAGGCAACCTATAAATTACTTTACCAATACCTGAGCCTGCGGGACCCCCCTCCCTTCCCCCCCTCCCCCTTTTTTTGTTTTGTTTTCTTATTTTCCTTTTTGGCTATAGGTCTTGCCTGTCCAGATTCTCTATCTTTCCTCTGCATGCCCCTAGGTTGTCGGAGCCAGTGTGTACGGGCATGCGGCTTAAACCGCGAGGTTCACTTATGTTGTATAAGATTCCACTTTTAGCATGACAATATGTTCATCTGTTGTGAACCTCCTGCATGGGTGACCATTTGTTTTTTTATCTTTTCAACTCTCAAAAATTATTTACCAGAATTGGCCCAGATTTGAAGTGGTTAAAACGTAACTCCACTTTTATTGAATGTACATTACAAGGATTTTGCCAAAATTTGTTGCAGATTCCTACCTTTTGTTCTGAAGAAATCCCTGTGTGTTTATCTGTGCCCATGTGCAGAAATGAGTCTAATGGGAGTGGTTTCATAATTATCAACCAGCTGCTGCAGCTGTAGGACTCTAATAAGCAAAACTGCAGAGTCTGCATCCCTTTTTAGACATGATTTCCTATTGGGAGTATCCCACCAAAAATGAAAATTTTGCTGCTGGGGATGCCTGAAATTTAACTTATGTCTTAGTGCAGACTTCTGGGAAAATCAGTGAGCCAATCACACAAGCAGGAAACTACATATCTGGGGGGCAACACCTCCAAGTAGCCATTTTGCATTAGACATAAAATTACAGAGCTGCAGATTGAAAAGGAAAGGTAACTTTTAATAACATTCAATTACAATGAACGTGGAGTTGCCCTTTAAGCTTGGTGGTTTTTCTACTCCTGTCCACACTTCAGTCTCAGGAGTATGAGGCAACTGCATGATGCCTCCCAGAAGACGCCTTCCCACTCACCTTTTTCTGCAAAGAGCCCACAGAGCATGTTGCTGCACTCCCTCAGTTATCTTCTACAGAAATACAGCCACAGGAACACGTCAGCGCCCGGGTTATAGTGGCTCAAAGCACCGGACAACCACAACCCTATCCATTCCGCATTCCATAACCTTGACTATCCTGATACATTTCTAGGTGGAAACTCACATTCAGCTCCCTTGGCAAACACAGGAGTCCTCTAGCCTGCACAATGGATGCTCTAGTGCAGGGGTAGGCAACCTCGGCCCTCCAGCTGTGGTGAAACTACAAGTCTCATGAGACGTTGCAAGACCCTGACAATCGCAGGCATGACTCCTAGAGGCAGAGGCATGATGGGATTTGTAGTTTCACCACAGACGGAGTGCCGAGGTTGCATACCCATGCTCTAGTGATTCCTTGGGCTCAATTTAAGCTGGTGTATGCCTTCTCTCCAATGAAGATCCTCCCTCAACTGCTGCATAAGACAGAGAAGGAAAGGCTTTCAGTGATTCTTTTTGCACCAAATTAGTCTAGAGTGCATGGTACGCAGACATACTCAGACTTCTGGCAGGCAATCCTTGGCCTCTGCCAAACGGATAAGACTTGCTGGCCCAAGGCCACCCTATTTCATTCTGCTTCAGTCACTGGCTTTTTGACTTTTTTTCAGGGAGTTGTTCTTATAAATCCATCCTAATCAACCACCTGTGTCACCTTTGGGACTAAACCTGGCATTCTCTGTACTTCAGAGACCTCCCTTTGAAACAATTACAGAGAATTCTTTGGACGACAACACTTGTATAGCAGGGACGTGCGTAGAGGCCAGTGGCTGGTGAGGCACTGGCTAGTATCAGAGCCAGATACACACAGTTTACATACGCTGCAAACGTTAGAGCAATAATTCTAGCATTAGACCTCCTCTGCAACGCTAAACATGTAACCTGTAAAAATGTTTAACCACTTGCTTACAGGGCACTTAAACCCCCCTCCTATCCAGACCAATTTTCAGCTTTCAGCGCTGATGCACTTTGAATGACAATTGCGCGGTCATACAACACTGTACCCAAATGAAATTTTTAATATTTTTTTTACCACAAATAGAACTTTCTTTTGGTGGTATTTGATAACCTCTGCAGTCTTTACTTTTTGTTAAAAAAATGTAAAAAACTGAAGTTAAAATTTTTTTTTTTTTTATATTTTGTTATAAAACATTTAAAACGGGTCATTTTTCTCCTTCATTGATGTACACTGATGAGGCGGCAGTGATGGGCACTGATGGGTGGCAGTGATGGGCAGCACTGCCAGGTGGCACTGATTGGCACTACAAATGGGCATTGATAGGTGGCACTGTGGGCACTGTTAGGTGGCACTGTGGGCTCTTTTAATTGGCACTAGTAGGTGGCACTGATGAGGCAGATGTGCCTCTTCCATCCCAGCCGGTTATCTGCTTTTTTTTCTACTCGCGCTGTCAGCGTGAGTAAAAAAAAACAAACGATTACCGATCTTTTGTTTACATCGTGTGATCAGCTGTCATTGGCTGACAGCTGATCACATGGTAAGGGGCCAGGACCGGCCCCTTACTCGGATCAGTGATCAGCCGAGTCTCAGGGAGTGTGCACAGGAGAGGCCATCATGTGACGGCCTCCTGGGAATTCAGGTCCGCGCTGTGGCCGTCATTCGGCCATAGCGCGGACGTCAGGTGGTTAAACGTCGCATATGGAGATGAAGTACTGAAGTTTGGCACTGTTTCACAAGTGTGCGCAATTTTAAAGCATGACATGTTCGGTATCTATTTACTCTGAGTAACATCTTTCATAGTATACAAAAAAATTGGGCTAACTTTAAGTGTTTGGTTTTATTTTAATTTTTTTATTCATGAAACGGTCTCTTTCCAAAAAAATACGTTTAAAAAATTGCTGCGGGAAATAACGTGTAACATAAAAAGTTGCAATAAACACCATTGTATTCCCTAGGGCAGGGGTAGGCAATCCCCGGCACTGGTGCCACAAGCTGCACGCGAAGCCTCGTTTGCCGACACGCGTCTCCCTCCCCAAGAGTAGAGCAATGCCAGGAAGTGTCAGTGAGATGCTAATGCATTCCAATCTTACAATTCTCCATGCTGCACCTGCACTGGGGGGAAGGCACTGTGCCCCCAAACATTGGAAACGATGGGCAACATTGGCTATCTAACTTTGTTGTAGCTTCGATCGTCAGCTCTTGTGATGGGAAAGAGATTGGGTGCAGTTCTGCTAGGGGGGCGGTCCCTGTTTCCAGGAGGAGGACTGTGATTGGCCACTGCCAAAGCCAATCACAGTCCTGCTAGCCCTGCCCACCATCTGGAGGAAGATGACTCGCTTGGTTGCCTCTACCAATCTCGGAAAGTAGGGATTTCACTGATTTGAGAGAACCACAATCAGGTGACAGTTTGTGGAATTACTGTTGAGCTTCTGGGAACATTGTTGAAAAAATAATATAATATATATGTTTGTGTGTCACTACTGACCCCTCAACTCTGCGTCATCTACTACCAACCTCAACATCACCTACTCCCAACCTCTGAACACTGCCTCACTTGAACCTGACACCTGAACTTTGTGTCACTGCTGAACCCCTGCACTCTGTGTCCCTTTAAGCCACAGCCAGTATTCAGCGCAATGAAAATCACACCCAATTTTGCTTCGGTGCCGCACTTTCTCGACTGCGGGGGCCTGATCTTGCACACAAGCCCACTGCTTTCAGAAAATGCCCCTGACCTGAGCTCATCATTGCGCAACCATTCCAGATGCTTGTATGTGACATCACATGCAAGCACGTGGACTGGATGCAAGAGGTGGATCACAGGGGATGAGTGTGCCCGGACAGGTAGATGTGTCTCATCTCTGCTTCCTTGCACCACTCTGCATATCACGCATATCATAGATGAGAAGAGTGGACAGCAGTGGAGCAGATGAGTAGGAGGGTACAGCCGTGGGGCAGATGAGCAGAGGGGGTTCAACAGTGGGACAGAGGAGCAAGGGGGTTACAGTGATGGGGAAAATGAGCAGGTGGGTTACAGTGGTAGGACAGAGGAGCGGGGGGGGGGGGGGTTCAGTCATGGGCCAGATGAGAAGGGGGTTACATTGGTGGTACAGATGAGCAGGGGGTTACAGTGGTGGTACAGATGAGCAGGGGGTTAGGGGGTTACACTGGTGGGGCAGAAGAGCAGGGGGGTACAGATGTGGGGCAGTTGTGCAGGGGGATACAGTGGCAGGGCAGAGGAGAAAGGAGGTACAATGGTGGGACAGATGAGCAGGGAGGTACAGTGGTGGGGCAGATGAGAAAGGGGGTTCAGCGGTGGGGCTTATGTTCAGGGGGGTACATTAGTTGGGCAGAAGTACAGAAGGTACAGTGGTGGAAGAGATGAGAAGGGGGTTCAGCGTTGAGACAGTACAGTGGTGGGACAGATAAGCAATGGGGAACAGAGGTGAGACAGATGTGCAGGAGGTACAGTGGTGGGGCATATGAGAAAGGGGGGTTACAGTGGTGGGAGCGATGAGAAGGGGGTTCAGCGGTGGGACACAAGAACAGGGGTATAGCTATGGGGCAGAGGTTCAGGGGGGTACATTGGTTGGGCAGAAGTGCAGAAGATACAGTGGTGGGAGAGATGAGAAGGGGGTTCAGCGACAGAGCACAGTACAGTACAGTGACGGGGCAGATGAGCAGGGGGTTACAGTGGTGGGCAGATGAGCGGGGGGGTTCAGTGCAGGGCTGGACTGGGACAAAAATTTGGCCCTGGACTTCATCCAGACCGGCCCACTTTAATTTTGCAAACACACACAAAAACAGTATATAAAGTATACGCAATTGTGCAAAAAAATAAGTAAAAACATTCCACTGTATGTATAAACAGCTTTTTTTTATTATTTAGAGAAAAAGATGCATTCCAACATTACAGACGCCTTTAGAATGAAATGTGTAAGTTATACTCCGTTCAATGGCAGGTGTCATAAATAAGGAAAACGGTTATAAATAACTTATGTTTGAATATAATAACAAAAAACAGTTCAAAAAATAACTTGTGGGAATCACAAACATAAAAAGACAGGGAAAAATCCACTCTAACATACAATGCGAATTACCAAGGCAGTATAAACGGCTAACCATACAAAAAGGTCCAAAACCACTGTTAGGGCCTATAGAAGAAGCTTAGAAAACAATTCGCTTTTCTCTGCAACTTTGTCAATGATCACTTCAGAGTCAAGAGAGCAGAGGATGTCCTTTTCTGTTGACATCAACATAAAAGCTTCCAGATGCTCTTGTGACAGGTTGGTTCGGAGTCTGCTTTTGATGAACTTGAGTGTTGAAAATGTATGTTCACAAGCAACCTGAGTGATGGACAGGGTGAGTAGGAACTGGTATGCAAGACCTAGGAGGTGGTAGGCATTTGACATTAGATTGAACCTCCTGAGAATCTGGTAGCAACATAGCGGGCATTCTTTACATGAGGAACACTTTTTACACTGGATTTCAACCTGCTCATCTTCACTCTCATTCTCCAATGTTTTTACCTTGTATTTGTCTAGTGGAGACATTTTTAATCTTTCCAACTGAAGAGCAAATCTGCTTAATTCACACTGTAGATTCTCAGGACTTGCTTCACTGTCAAACTTCGGCAGACATTTGCTAAGTTCTTGGAACATCAGTGGTGAAAGAGACGAAGACCTTAACTGAGTGAAGTTTCTTGGGTCCAGAAATGCAAGGTCAGCATAGAGTGTGCCATGACTCAGGAACCTTCTGTGCAATGTCTCTGTAGCTGTGTCCATTATTTGATTATGTACTGTGACTTCATAAGCCTTTTCTGGACTTGTGATCGTTTCAGCATGAGCAATCTCTCCAGGCATGGTTTTCTTCTTCCTATTTCTTTGTGATGGCAATGTAGACTGAACTTCCAGTTCTATCTCTTTGTCCTGCTCCTGCAATTTTTCATTTGCCCACATAACAAATTTCTCTGCAGCTGCTCTAACTGAGGCAAAATCTCTTGACATATTTTTAAGACTTTCATATGTTGCCATAACCATTCTATGAGCAGACAGTATATCCACCCCCTGTGTTTGAAGGTATTTGGACAGTGGTGAAGTCCTCTCAAATATTCTATTCAAATATTCAGCAGAGCTTCAACAAATCCTTGTGCTTGAATGCGAGCAGTCGTTTTTAAGGTAATATCTTCTTGTATTGCTGTCAATGCAAGAATGACATCCACATAGAGACAATTGTCTGGATTTGCAAATGATCCAAACACTTTCCTGAGAGCGTTATCCTTGGCCCACCACCGTGTCCCTCCAATTAGTGAGAGTCGTCTCTGGTGCTTGTCTTGGCTCTCACTTTCCCACACATTCATCCTTTTATATGACTCACAAAAGAACACTGCGATGTCATTAAGCACTGCAAAAAGTGATCCACATTGAATTACTGTTTGTATTGTGTCAGCCAAACCTAGGTTAAGAACATGGGCATAGCACCAAATATGCACTTGATTTGGTGAAAATTTGGACATGTGAGTAGAAAAGCCTTTGTAGCGGCCTTGCATGTTAGAGGCACCATCTGTAGCATGTCCAATGCACTTGCTCAAGTCCAAATTGATCTTCTCTGCAAGCTCAGAAACAATATCCACAAAATATTGTCCAGTAGATTCTTTACACTTGACAATGCTAATAAGCCTTTCATGAATGGTGTCTGTAACATATCGCAAAACAATACAACACTGGTCTTGTGAGATGATGTCTTGTGTGGTGTCAATCTGCACAGAGAACATTACGGCATTCTTTATGTCTCTCACAATGGTCTCCTGAATAAGGTGCTGAATGGTGTCAATGACAGAATTGATGGTTCTTGCAGACAGTAACGTAACCAGGGAACCTCTGCCTTTTGCCCCAGTCTGATGTAGCTTCTTAGATTTTTCAATGCATTCTTTAAATGCTCTTTCAGACAGACATCATACTTAACAGGAGTATAATCTCTAAGAAGTTACCATGATCAATATTGCTGTCATCAAGCATGTATGCAGCCTCATTCTCTGACCTATAGCTAAGTCCTCTTTTGCCAATCAATTTTACAACATCAACTACACGCTCCAGTATTTGTCACCTCTTTCTGATTTGTTCTCTGTGTGAGGACAGCTGACTTCCACTAAATAAATGTTTAACATCAGATTTAGAGGCATTTAAGAAGTATGCTTCTGCACAGGTTTTGTGTGCCATGCTCTTTTCATGTTCCTCTATGCGCTGATGCACATGTTTCCAGTCTGTCATACCACTTATGAATGGAGATCTGTCAGCTAACTTGGCAAATGCTATACATACGGAGCAATGTAATGCATGGCTTTCTTGGCAGTAAGTAAGCCACCATCTATTAGTGCCATCCTTGCACCAGAACACTCTCTGTACCAATGGATTTCTTGATGTTTGTAGTGGATGATAATTAAAAAATATCCAAGTTTTCCTGGTGGGGACGAATGTAATAACCAATGTTTTCCTCTGTGAATTCACTTTCCTCTGTGTATGCTGCCATTTCTACACTCTCTCCTTGGTTTACATCTCCTCTGTCATCTACTCTCTCATGCGTTATGTCTTCTCCTCTCTCTAATTCTCTGTCTTTTTTCACACCACCTCTCTCTTGTCTACTCATGTTCCTGCTCATCTCCTCTATCGTCTTCACATTCATCGCCTGCCTCATGCTCTCTCTCCTCTCCACTCTCCTCTATTGTGGACCCAGCCTGAGAATGGACATATAGTAAGTCACAACTGTAGGCATAATATGTTCCAAAAAGTCCACAAATCTTTGTTTAAAAAGGAATAAAAAATTAATGTCTGACTTACCACAGCAGTCAGGCCTGTGCTGCTCTCAGCTTTTGCTGACGTTCCAGCAAATAATATGTCTAGTTTTACACATTTAGTGGCATCTGCCTCAAGTGCTTGCTTTTTTTTTTTCTCTTAACTTCTCCGCTCCTCCTTTACGTTTAGTCTTGTGTTTTAACATGTTTGTTGTTGCACGTCACACCTAATGGGTTTAGTTAAAGTGTAATACATTATTTAAACATTTCTCTAGAATTTCGAAACTGCTTATATACTTCTGGAGTAAACTTCTATTAATCTTATTATCTATGGTATTAAGGTTTGAACATGCAATACAGATACATAAATACCTGTCATGAATTGGCAAAAGAATTGCAAAATCTAGGACAGGGCAACTGATCTGGAATAGATTGTTGCATTGCAGATTTTTGCATCTGCATTTTCCAAATACACCCATATGCCATTTGTAAAGTTTTCTTGGAAAAGTTTAATAGTGATTTTAACTTTGTGTATTTTATTATTTTACAGATTGGGAATAGAAATAGTGATGGATATCAGTGCAGATTGGGAAGAGATAGATGGGAATTAGGATGGATATAGATGGGATTAGGGGCTCCTCTGCTAAACAGTGAGTTTAATGATTGTTTTGCTGCCAAGAATGTCAATGGCTGTCTCAGTGTAAGGAGCTATAGAGCCGAAGGCACTAGTGCGACAAATAAGTCTTGGCATTGGGATCGCAGAGCTGGTGAAGGACTAGGGAAATGACTATTGGATGTGAACATTGTTCCAAGGGAGATGGACCATAACAAGTGTGCCTGGATGTCATAGGTCTCAGCACAGAAGATCTGTTGTTAGAGTCATTCTACATTTGTGGCTGATGGGACAGGGTCAGCGACTATCTAATTCCACTCAGTACATACTGCACATCTTTCTGTTACACTCTGGATCTGCTTAAAGGAGAAGTCCAGCCTGAGCTTGTTTGGCTGGGCTTCTCCTGTGGATCACAGGAGTGCAATTCATTTTTCACTCCTGTGACCCATTTTCAGCAGAGAGTGGGCTGAAGTCTGCTCTCTACTGATGTCACAGAAATCAGTCCAGGCACCGTGTCATCATGACAATAAAGTCTGGACCTGCCAGGTGCTTGGATTGATAGCCACCTCAGACTCTCAGAGAGCCACTGAGAGTCTGAGACAGCCACTCCTTGCTCCTCCACAGCTCAGCACTCCAGTGAGCACAGGGGGGGGGGCAGAGCAGAGAGCTGCTGATTGATCGGCAGCAGCTCCCTGCTCGGGGAGCTAAGAGAACCGAGCCATCAGCGGTGTTTGATGGCTCGGTTCTCAGTGCAGAGGCGCCGGGGGACAGATGCAGCATCCATCTAGGATCTAGGTAAGTATAAACCAGCAAAAATAAAACCTACTTCTCATTTAATTAAATTTAAAACTTGGCTGATGGTTGTCAGTTTATATTACACAGAAACTAGCCTTTTACTCCATGATGCAGGAAGCTCCAAAGAGTGGCAGCAACAGCAATGGTAGCAGTGCCAGCTCCTTCTCCAGCCGTACCCCAGCCAATATTAAAGAAGAGGACTGCAGCCCAGAGAAGGAGAGGCCTCCAGAAGTGTCCTGTTCACATATTTCCAGGGAGATATCGGCTCAGTGGTGGATGAGAACTTCAGCAGAGCTCTCAGCCAACCCAGCAATGATTCCCCAAGCAGTGCTGCTGCCAAGAATGCCAGTACTGCCACTGGTCACTGATGAATGAATGTACTGCTACTGGTCACTGATGAATTAATGGCTGACCAGTGGTCAGCCATTAATTCATCAGTGACCAGTGGCAGTACATTCATTCATCATCAGTGACCATGACTACCAGTGGCAGTACATTAATTCATCAGTGACCATGACCAGTGGCCGCAAATTCATTCATCAGTGACCATGACCAGCAGTGGCACTAGTAAATTCATTCATCAGTGACCATGACCAGCAGTGGCACTAGTAAATTCATTCATCAGTTACTGTGACCAGTGGCAGTAAATTAATTCACCAGTGGCATTAAATTATTCATCGGTGACCATGACCAGCAGTGGCACTAGTAAATTCATTCATCAGTGACCATGACCAGCAGTGGCACTAGTAAATTCATTCATCAATTACCGTGACCAGTGGCAGTAAATTAATTCACCAGTGGCATTAAATTATTCATCAGTTACCATGACCAGTGGCCTTAAATTATTCATCAGTTACCGAGACCAGTGGCATTAAATTAATCATTTACTGTGACCAGTGACATTAAATTATTAATCAGTTACCGTGACCAGTGACATTAAATTACTAATCAATTATCGAGACCGGTGGCATTAAATTATTCATCAATTACCGTGACCAGTGACATTAAAATTACTATTCAGTTACCGTGGCCAGTGGCATTAAATTAATAATTGACCAGTGGCATTAAATTATTCATCAGTTACCATGGTCAGTGGCATTAAATAATAATTGACCAGTGGCATTAAATTAATAATTGACCAGTGGCATTAAATTAATAATTGACCAGTGGCATTAAATTAATAATTGACCAGTGGCATTATATTAATATTAATGCCACATTGGCATTAATATTAATATAATGCCACTGGTCAATTATTAATTGAATGCCACTGGTCAATTATTAATTTAATGCCACTGGTCATAGTTACATAGTTACATAGTAGGTGAGGTTGAAAAAAGACACACATCCATCAAGTCCAACCTATGTGTGTGATTATGTGTCAGTATTACATTACATATTCCTGTATGTTGCGGTCATTCAGGTGATAATCTATTAGTTTCTTGAAGCTATCAATGCTCCCCGCTGAGACCACCGCCTGTGGAAGGGAATTCCACATCCTTGCCGCTCTTACAGTAAAGAAGTCATGGTAACTGATTAATAATTTAACCATGAACAGTTCAGTGGCAGTACATTTACAGTACAGATTTACCCCTACCCCCTACCCCCGCCATGCTGCATATTCAGTTACTATTACATATTACTCAGTTACTTTGTTAGTGCTTACTTGAATCGCACACAGTCACAGTGGATTTGGTCCCTGTCTGACTGTACTTGCTGGCTGCCTGCAACTTGGTTCTGGTAAGGTAACTTCTGAATCCTTCTCAGCGGCGCTGTCTCGGCCTCAGCTCCTCTTGGTTGCAGGCTTGCTTGCTACGCTACGCTCCTGGCTCCGCCTCCTCCTATGTCCCTGGGCCGCCTCCGGCCGCGAGTGACGTCACGGCGCCAGGACAAAGAGGCCGCCCAAGGCTGTAATGTTAGGGGGAGAGCCTGGGGGAGTGACTAGTGAGTTGCAGCCAGCGTCATGATGCCGGTGCTTGTGTGACGCCGCCGGCCGGGTGCAGGAACGGAGCCGCCCGGCGACGGCGTTATTCTAACAATGACAATGGAGACTCCTCTCAGAAGTGTAGTGGCCCACTGCCAATCGGCCCACCGGGAAACTCCCTGTAGTCCCGATGGCCAGCACAGGCCTAGTTCAGTGTTGTACCAGATGAGAAGGGGGTTACAGTTGTGGAAAAGATAAGCGGGGGGGTTCAGTGCTGGGGCAGATGTGAAAGGGAGTTGCAGTGGGAGAGTTCAGCAGGGGGAGGCTTACTGTGATGGGGCAGAAGAGCAGGGGGAACAGTGGTGGAGCAGAAGAGCAGATGGGTTCAGTGTTGGGACAGGTTAGAAGGTGGTTCAGTGGTGAGACAGAAGAGCATGGGAATACAGCGGTGGAGCAGATGTGCAGAGAGATACAGTGGTGGGGCAGATGAGAAAGAGAGTACACGGTTGGGGCAGATGAACAGGGGGGTTACAGTAGTGGGACAGAAGAGTAGGGTGGTACAGTGGTGGGGCAGATGTGCAAGGGGTACAGGGTAGTACAGTGAGGGGACAGATGAGCAATGGGGGGACAGATTTGCAGGGGGTACAGTGACCTGAGGTGTGAAGGTGCAGGAATTAGTGCTGATCTAAGGCATGAGAGTGCAGGATGTTAGCATTTACTTGATAAAAAATCCTTTTCGTGATTAAGAGTGTGAAGTTAACTTTTTTTTTCTTATAAAATCGACACGCTCAAGTTCTTTTAAAAACATTTTTCGGCTCAAAAAGTTGCCTACCCCTGCCCTAGGGTGTTTGCTAAAACAATATATATAATATATTATTTATTATATTATGTTAATGTATAATGTTTGGGGGGGTCTGAGTAATTTTCTAGCAAAAAAATTATGGTTTTTACATGTAGGAGTGAAGTGTCAGAATTGGCCTGGATGGCAAGGGGTTAATTACCATAAGTAATATACAAATAATTATTATATTATTTTTAAGGTAATTTACTATATTTTCAAAAACTGTACTCAAGCAGGTGGCTTAATGGACAAATTACTCAAGTTTCTAGTTATAACTTCAAACCAGTAATTTCAGAGTAAATAGATAAATAATAAATTATTATTTTATAACATATAGCATAATAATATAATTTGGCTTGTACCTTTTCAGCATCAGCAGATTCTCATTCTCCCTCTTAACTGTGTGAGAAAGACATGGGATTGTGGGTAAATCATATACCCATAAACCCATGTTTTTTCCTTCTAGTTAAGAGGGCTGGGCTGGAAAGGAGTATGTGTCTTTTAGACACATGTCCCCTTCTATGACAATGCAGTGAGAAGCCAGCCTCCACTGCAGCATTTTTATTGGACAGCTTGGGCCAATGGTACTTTACCATTGGTCCAAGGCTCCAAGCTGTCCATTGAGCTCAGTGCCTCTGACAAGAAGTGAGAGGCACTGTGAGCTCATCCTCTTTCTGCTGCAAGCAGAGTGTGCCAGATTGTGCTTTAACTGGCTGCTCTGTTTTGTAGCTTCTGACAGGCTGCGCAAGGAGCCCAGTATCTCCGGAACCATAGATGAAAGGAGCCCCAGTGGTGGGTTGGACTTCAGCTACTTACCCCCCAAATTTGGGGTCTCTGTGACCCCAGGTCGCCGAGCTACGACCCTTGAAGTCGTTTTTTTTTTTTTTTGTTCATGGCAGTTGAGGCTCTGCCTCACCTGCCTCCCCTGACTGCATGTCCCTGTTGTATAGTTGCTTTCCTGGTAGCCATTACATCTATACTACCTAAGGTGGTATCTGAGAACGTTGAAATAAAAATCTGGAAGCAGGATGTCTTGGCATTAAAAACTAATATCTTTATTTAATAGATCAAACCATAAAAAGGAATCAAATTGATGCATTTTGGCCTCCTATATAGGCCCTCGTCATAATGAAGAAGGCTGAAACGTGTCAACTTTTAGGAATTGATGCCTTTTTATGGTTTGATGAATTAAATAAATATATCAATTTTTAAGCCAAGATGTCCTGGTGCTGGATTTTTACTCACTTCATTGGATTTTGGATGTTCAGTACTACGTGAGTCCGGGCACAGATGTCTTGATCTCATCCTGTCTATCTTTATGGGATTTTGGGGTTGTAGCAATTTGCATGGTATTGTCCTAAAAAGGGTTTGGGGACCCGGGTCCTGCCCCAGGGGACATGTATCAATGCAAAAAAACCTGCCGTTTTTTCGGGAGCAGTTATTTACCACTTCAGCCCCGGAAGGATTTACCTCCTTCCTGACCAGAGCACTTTTTACAATTTGGCACTGCGTCGCTTTAACTGCTAATTGCACAGTCATGCAATGCTGTACCCAAACAAAATTTGCGTTGTTTTGTTCCCACAAATAGAGCTTTCTTTTGATGCTATTTGATCACCTCTGCAGTTTTTATTTTTTGCACTATAAACGGAAAATGACCGAAAATTTTGAAAAAACCCCCCCCGATATTTTCTACTTTTTGTTATAAAAAAAAAATAAAATAAACTCAATTTTAGTCATACATTTAGTCCAAAATGTATTCAGCCACATGTCTTTGGTAAAAAAACGTCAATAAGCGTATATTTATTGGTTTGCGCAAAAGTTATAGCGTCTACAAACTAGGGTACATTTTCTGGAATTTACACAGCTTTTAGTTTGACTGCATTTCTTGAGGTGCTATGGCAGGGCAGTACAAAACCCCCCAAATGACCCCATTTTGGAAAGTAGACACCCCAAGGAAATTGCTGAGAGGCATGTTGAGCCCATTAAATATTAATTTTCTTTTGTCCCAGGTGATTGAATAATGACAAAAAAAAAAATTTACAAAAAGTTGTCACTAAATGATATATTGCTCACACAGGCCATGGGCATATGTGGAATTGCACCCCAAAATACATTTAGCTGCTTCTCCTGAGTATGGGGATACCACATGTGTGGGACTTTTTGGGAGCCTAGCCGCGTAAGGGGACCCGAAAACCAAGCACCGCCTTCAGGATTTCTAAGGGCGTAAATTTTTGATTTCACTCCTCACTACCTATCACAGTTTTGAAGGCCATAAAATGCCAGGACAGTTCAAACCCCCCCCCCCCAAATGACCCCATTTTGGAAAGTAGACACCCAAAGCTATTTGCTGAGAGGCATGTCGAGTCCATGGAATATTTTATATTTTGCCACAAGTTGCGGGAAAATGACAAACCTTTTTTTGTTTCTTCTTTTTTTTTTTTTTTTGCACAAAGTTGTCACTAAATCATGTATTGCTCAAACATGCCATGGGCATATGTGGAATTACACCCCAAAATACATTCTACTGCTTCTCCTGAGTATGGGGATACCAGATGTGTGGGACTTTTTGGGAGCCTAGCTGCGCACGGGGCCCGAAAACCAAGCACCGCCTTCAGGATTTCTAGGGGGGTAAATTTTTGATTTCACTCCTCACTACCTATCGTAGTTTCCAAGGCCATAAAATGCCAAGATGGCACAAGACCCCCCCAGATGACCCCATTTTGGAAAGTAGACACCCCAAGCTGTTTGCTGAGAGGCATGGTGAGTATTTTGCAGCTCTCGTTTGTTTTTGAAAATGAAGAAAGAAAAGAAAAATGTATTTTTTTTTTCCATTTTCAAAACTTTGTGACAAAAAGCGAGGTCTGCAAAATACTCACCATACCTCTCAGCAAATAGCTTGGGGTCTCTACTTTCCAAAATGGGGTCATTTGGGTGGGGGGGGGGGGTGTGCCATCTGGGCATTCCATGGCCTAAGAAACTGTGGTAGGCAGTGAGGAGTGAAATAAAAAATTTACACCCTTAGAAACTCTGAAGGCGGTGCTTGGCTTTTGGGGTCCCGTATGCAGCTAGGCTTCCAAAAAGTCAAACGCATGTGGTATCCCCGTACTCAGGAGAAGCAACAGAATGTATTTTGGGGTGTAATTTCACATATTACCATGGCATGTTTGAGCAATATACGATTTAGTGACAACTTTGTGCAAAAAAAAAAGTCTTTTTCCTGCAACTTGTGTCACAATATAAAATATTCCATGGACTCAACATGCCTCTCAGCAAATAGCTTGGGGTGTCTACTTTCCAAAATGGGGTCATTTGGGGGGTTTGAACTGTCCTGGCATTTTATGCACAACATTTAGAAGCTTCTGTCACACATCACCCACTCTTCTAACCACTTGAAGACAAAGCCCTTTCTGACACTATTTGTTTACATGAAAAAAACATTTTTTTTTTGCAAGAAAATTACTTTGAACCCCCAAACATTATATATTTTTTTTAAAGCAAAGGCCCTACAGATTAAAATGGTAGGTGTTTCATTTTTTTTTTCAAACGCATTTTTTGGGGAAAAAAACACACTTTTTTAAATTTTAATGCACTAAAACACACTATATTGCCCAAATGTTTGATGAAATAAAAAAGATGATCTTAGGTCGAGTACATGGATACCAAACATGACATACTTTAAAATTGCGCACAAACGTGCAGTGGCGACAAACTACATACATTTTTAAAAGCCTTTATAAACCTTTACAGGTTACCACTTTAGATTTACAAAGGAGGTCTACTGCTAAAATTACTGCCCTCGATCTGACCTTCGCGGTGATACCTCACATGCATGGTGCAATTGCTGTTTACATTTGACGCCAGACCAAAGCTTGCGTTCGCCTTTGCGCGAGAGCAGGGGGGAACAGGGGTGCTTTTTTTTTTTTTTCTTTTTTTTTTTTGCTTTATCTTTTTAAACTGTTCCTTTCATTTTTTATTTATTTTTTTATTGTTATGTCAGGGAATGTAAATATCCCCTATGATAGCAATAGGTAGTGACGGGTACTCTTTTTTTAAAAAAAATGGGGTCTATTAGACCCTAGATCTCTGCTCTGCCTCAAAGCATCTGACCACACCAAGATCAGTGTGATAAAATGCTTTCCCAATTTCCCAATGGCACTGTTAACATCCGGCGAAATCTAAGTCATGAAATGCTCGTAGCTTACGGTTTCTTAGATCATAGAGATGATTGGAGCCATTCTGGTCTCTAATCAGCTCTATGGTCAGCTGGCGGAATCACCGGCTGCATTCTCAGGTTCCCTGTTGGGACAGGAGAGCCAGAGAAAAACATGGAAGACGGTGGGAGGGGGGGACATTCTCTCCCACTGCTTGTAAAAGCAGTCTAGAGGCTAATTAGCCGCTAGGATTGCTTTTACATGAAAGCCGACCGCTGGCTGAAAAGAATGATACCAAGATGATACCTAAACCTGCAGGCATCGTTCTGGTATAACCACTCAAAGTTCAGCAACATACCAGTACGTTGCTGGTCCTTGTTGGGCATATAGTGTAATGTTTTTTTTTTATTTTTTTTATGCAGCCTGTGGATTAAACGAAAAAAAGAGATTGATTGGTGGGTATGCCCACCATTAGAATACCTCCCTTCATCCACCCACTTCTAATGATGGGCATACATGCACCATTTATATATGCTGAAGCATGGGGGCATCTGCCCCAAAAGTTAGGAGCAGATGGCTCCTCCTCCCCTGCTGCCCCCATGCTTCGGCATATATCACCTCCGCTGGAGTCACGGCTTTATATATCGTGGGAGCAAGCACTGTTGCTGTCAAGATAAATAAATCCGCACTGCAGCTGAATGGCGTACTTGAAAACAAAAAAATGGTTAACAATAAAACCCAATAAACCGTAAAGTATAAAAAATTGCATACCAGAAAAGCAAATATGATAAAACATAACAATAAAACATTGCAGAATAGAATACAGTAAAAAGCAGAAAAATATAGAGAGAATAGAGAGAGAGAACAATAAAACGACAACTATTTTTTAAAATTTTTTATTATTTTATATATTTTTTTTTACACTGTTTTTTGTAACTAACTTTTATAACTGTAACTGGTTCCAGGTTCGGGTTTCTCAAAATGCAATGGCATCTTGGGAGACCCTGTGAAAGTGTGCCTAATCTTTGCAATGCTGTACCCTACGTTAATATTCAACTAGTGTATGGTAGCGTTCAAAACATTCATCAATGCAAAGACCAGGATTATCAGGATAGGAGGGACAATAATAGCGGGTGTCACACCTATATCCGCGCTTGCTGCAGACATGACATCTTTTTTGGGGGGTTCGTTGGGTAGGGGTACTCGGGAGGACATAAAGAAAATGCCTCTCATGCAGCCGACTGCATTTGGTTGGGGATGTGAATGGGGAAGTCCGGGTGCTGCAGAAGTGGTGGGTTCCCAATTAGGATTGGCGAATGCAGCAGGAAGGGCATTATAGGCACGACGGCCTGTGTTTGTCTTCTTGGTGGCAGCGGGACACTACTTGTGCTTGCCACCTCACCAGCTTGAACTGCACTTATGGGACTCGCCACGTCACCAAGTGGTACTGCAGTGCTGGTTTGACTACGACCGGGGTGTACTAGGCCACTGGTGCTTGCCAGTTCACCAAAATGCTACCAAAAAAACTGTTAGCGATCGCAGGGATCAGGCCTGACTCTGCGAAGGCTGCAGTTATGCGTTTAGTGTTTTGTAAGTGACCGTGATCGATCGATACTGCACTTGGGTGGGCTGGGCCAGGCGGAGGGGCAAAATGCAGGTGCTAGCAGGTATCTGGGCTGATCTCGCTAACACTGCATTTTTGGGAACCCTAAACTGCTGGGGACGCTAGTATAGATCAGATCAGATATTGATCCATTCAGATACTATACCACTAAGGGAGGTGTATGGTGCGTGCGTGGGTGTGGGCGCGACACAGACCCTATCTGACCCTAAAACCTAACTTATATCACCGTTGGGCGATCAGGGGGCTAAACCTTTATTAGGTAATAAACGGCGGGTGCCCTGACACTATAAAAAATTAACTAACCAGCGTCAACCGTAACACTTATACGGTGATCACTGGTGAAAGGGTTAACTAGGCAATCAAGGGGTTAAAACCTTTATTAGGTAGTATATGGGGGTCCCTGACGCTATAAAACGCTGACGGCGAACCTATATATACCGCCCTAACTAGCGTCACCAGTGACACCAACACAGCGATCAGAAAAATGATTGCTTAGTGACACTGGCGACAGGGGGTGATCAAGGGGTTAAAACTTGGTTAGGGGGGTACCTTAGACCTAAAGGGGGCTAACCCTAACTGCCCTACCACACTTACTGTCACAAACTGACACCAATACAGTAATCAGACGGGGGGGGGGGGTGCGATTGGGGGTGTAAAGTATGCCTGGTGTATTTTACTGTGTGTGTAGTGTTGTGCAACTCATTTAGATGTCTTCTCTCCTCGGCGCCGGAACGGAAAATACCGAGCCGAGGAGCGATGACATTACTTCCTCTGCCGCTGTTTACTATACAGCAGCAGAGGAAGAATCTCATTCGTGGGGAGCGATCGCGAGGGGGTGGCCACGAATGAGTGGTCTCCCCCTCAGCCTGTATCGCTTCCCTAACAAAGCCGACTGCCTCGGGCGCGTGGGGGGGGGCGCGATGCGCCCCCAGCCTGCAGATCATGATTATGCCTGCCCGTGCCATTCTGCCGCAGTATATCTGCGTTAGGCGGTCGGCAAGTGGTTAATGATGCTTAAAGTGAAATAATCCTTTAAATATTTTTTAAATATGATGACATTTTTAAAGTAATAAAGTAATTCAAAACTGCTTACGGCTTTAATGTAATGTCTGGTCCCGGCAATATGGATGAAAATCAGTGAGACAAACGGCATGGGTGCCCCCCCCCCCCCCCGCCCCAGGCCCTCTGAACAGCAGTATACAGGCAGTGCAAACAACAAACAAGACAGGGACTGTAGGTTTGTTGTTAAGTAGAATCTGTTTGTATTTTTGAACTGGTACATTTTTAAAGTGTAGCTCCAGCCAAAAAATCTATTTTTAAGCTTTTTGGAAAACATAGGGAAGGGTTATCACCCCTGTGACATTTGTTTTGCTGTCTGTGCACCTCTTCAGAAGATTTTACCTCACTTTCTGTCCCAATGACAAATGTTTTTTGACAATTTGGGGTTTTTAGTGAAACAAGGATTGGTGATAAAGCATCAGTGGAAAGAAGACACGTTTTTCCCATATTTCCCATAGAATTTCCTTTCCTAGGGGTAGATTTCATCTCACTTCCTGTTGTCTCCTTCTGTTTGCAAGTAGGAGTCGTTTGTAAGTTGGATGTTTGAAAGTAGGGACCTGTCCTATATACTCTGCAGAAATTGGGGCCTTAGGTGTTGATGTTGCCACAACACTGTAAGCCCTCACAGTTACTCTTGGTGGGCGCAGGAACGTGCTCTGCTGTGAAATATTAGATCAAGAATTGTAATTACATGTCCCTGTTGAACAGGAGAAGAAAAATTGGGCCTTAGGCACTGGTGCCACAACACAGCAACCCCTCACAAATACTCTAGTTGAGTGCAGCAACGAACACTCCTTGCAAAATATTGCATCAAAAATTGTAATTACACACCCCTGTTAAACAGGGGCTGAAAAATTGGACCTTAGCCACTGGTGGCGGCGCCCAGAACAAAAAATATTCTTACAAGCTATCGGCATGATCATTGAGGAAGAGGATAGTCACTCAGCATCAGCATAGGCAGTCTTGAAGGGATCTGACATTTAAATAAGAAATTATTTGGTTACATCAGCATCAGGTGCTTGGTGGTGATCCAAGACTGATTCATTTTTATGAAGGTCAGTTGATCGACTGAGTCGGTGTACAGGCGCACCCTGTGATAGGTTACAAAACCTCCAGCAGCACTGAATGTGCGTTCCGAAAGAACGCTGGATGCAGGACAGGCCAGTAGCTCAATTGCATACTGTGCAAGCTCTGGCCAGTGATTCATTCTCAAGACCCAGTAACCCAGAGGATTTTCGTGGGAAAGGTGTCCAAGTCAGATCTTGCCCCTAGGTATTCCTGCAGCATGTAAAACAGACGCTGGCGATGGTTGCTGGAACCGATCATACCTTGGGGCTGCGGACTAAAAAATTGTCTGAACGCATCGGTCAGACGGCAACCTTCTCCACTGCTCCTTCTTTGACTGACCGAAGTCTCAGCAACACGTTGTCCAGGAACAGGAGTTTGTAACCTCCCAGTCTCTGGGAACGCGTTGCACAGACCTTTCTGCAAGGCCTTCCTCTGCTCTCTGCGATTGCAAGATAAGGTCCGCAACCTTACCCTTGTAACGTGGATCAAGGAGGGTTGCCAGCCAGTATTGATCCCTCTCCTTGATACCACAAATACGAGGATCCTTCCGCAGGCTTTGCAGGATCAGGGAGGCCATGCAGCATAGGTTTGCTGAGGCATACGGTCCGGAGTCCTCTGGGTCACTAAGGACGACATGATCCACTGCCACCTCCTCCCAGCCACGTACAAGTCCATGGGTTTCTTGGGACTGTAAATGATCCCTTAAAGACTGCTGCTGATGCTGAGTGCCAGGCTCCACCTCCATGCTGACACAATCCTCCTCCTCCTCCTCCTCCTCCTCCTCCTCCTCCTCCTCTTCCTGTGTGATGGGCGGGCACGCAGGAACACTGTCTGCATAAAGGGGGCCTTGAGAGCTAAGGAAGTCCTCCTCTTTCTGCCTCTGTTCTGCCTCAAGTGCCCTGTTAATTATTCCACGCAGCATGTGCTCCAACAGGTGGACAAGGGGGACAGTGTCACTGATGCATGCACTGTCACTGCTCACCATCCTCGTGGCCTCCTCAAATGGTGACAGGACAGGGCATGCATCCCTGATCATGGCCCACTGGCGTGGGGAAAAAAACAAGCTCCCCTGACCCTGTCCTGGTGCCATAGTCGCACAAGTACTCATTTATGACCCTCTGCTGTGTGTGCAGCGCTGCAGCATGGCCAACGTTGAGTTCCACCTGGTGGCCATGTCACAGATTAGGCAGTTCTTGGGCAGGTTAAATTCCTTTTGGAGGTCAGCCAGCCGAACACTGGCATTATATGACCTGCGGAAATGCACACAGACTTTCCTGGCCTGCCTCAGGACATCCTGTAAGCCCGGGTACCTGCCCAAGAACCGTTGCACCACCAAGTTAAGAACGTGAGCCAAACAGAGCACATGGGTCAGTTGTCCCTGTCGGAGGGCGGAGAGGAGGTTGGTGCCATTGTCGCAAACCACCATATCTGTCTGTTTTAAGCTGGCATGGCGTCAACCACCTCTGAACCTGCCCCTACAGAACTAACAGAATCTCTGCCCCAGTGTGGCTCCTGTCCCCCAAGCACACCAGCTCAAGCACCGCATGGCATCTTTTGGCCTGCGCGCTTGCGTAGCCCCTTGAACTGCTGGTTCCGAAGTCAAATCAGCACAGGAAGAGGCCATGGAGGAAGAAGAAGAGGGGGTGGAGGAGAGAGGTGTGGCAGAATTGCCACTGGTAGTATTTTGGAGGCGTGGTGGCAGAACAACCTCCAACACTACTGCACCCTGTCCTGCATTTTTCCCAGCTACCAGAAGAGTCACCCAGTGCGTGGTGAAAGATGGGTAACATCCCTGTCCATGCCTGCTGGACCAAGAGTCAGCGGTAATATGCACCTTACCGCTGACCGTCCTGTCCAGCGAGGCCAAGACTTTGCCTTCCACATGCCGGTAGAGAGCCGGAATCGCCTTTCGTGAGAAAGTGGGGTTTGGGAACCTGCCACTGAGGTACCGCACATTCCACAAACTCACGGAAGGGGGCAGAGTCTACCAACTGAAAAGGCAGCAGTTGAAGTGCTAGCAATTTTGCCAAGCTAGCATTCAACCGCTGGGCATGTGGATGGCTGGGAGCGAACTTCTTTCGAATTTCTCTGCGGTGTGATGCAGTCGGTGTGCTGCCCTTAAGCTGGCCCCTGGAGGGCATCCTGCCTCGTTGGTGATGTTCCTCCTCCTCCTCCTCTCTCCTATCAGGCACCCACGTGGAGTCAGTGACCTCCTCATCCCCTCCCTCCTCATCACTGGAGCAAAGCTGGCAGTATGCTACAGCTGGGGGAACATGACTGCCAGCTTGCTGTACTTCTTGGACACTCCCTCTCTCTGGGCTCACGTTACTGTCTTCCTCTAGCTGGGTACCATCATCGGAGCCTTCAAAACGCTGGGCATCCTCCTGGAGCATGTACCCAACACTGTGGTCAAACAGTTCGGGGGACTCCTCAGGAGGGCATGGTGGGGCTAGGGAAGGAGTGACTGATGCCATTGAGCCGAGGGAAGAGGCCGCGTTGGCAGCTGCTTTGCCAAAGTACCCTGAGCCTGGGTGAGAGAGGATGGGGACGGCTTGGTCATCCACTCTACCAAGTCTTCCGCATGTTGCGGCTCAACACTGCCAGCTGCCGAAAAAAAAGGACAAGAGTGTCCCACAGCCACATGCTGATGAGGATGCACCATCTCAACGACCAGCACTGTTGCCTCTAGAGAGAGCCTGCTTGCCCTCTTTTATTGGCTTGTGACTGTCTGCCTCTCCTTGTTGGCCTTCCAGACATACTGACATACTAATGGCCTGCAGTGAGATGTAGCTGCACAAAGCTGGGATGTATATATATATATATATACTGATACTGCAGCTAGCAGAATCAACTGCCTGCCTGTAGTATTATTAGTATGAGAACACCAGCAATTGTCTTCAGGTAGCTTTAGGTGCAGACGACGCAGTACACTAACTGTAAATACTGTAGCTGCCTGCCTGTGGTATTAATAGGAGCAGAACAGCAATTGTCTCCAGGTAGCTTTAGGTGCACACTGTGCAGAGGACACACTACACTAACTGTAAATACTGTAGCTGCCTGACTGTGGTATTAATAGGATCAGAAGAACACCACTAATTTTCTTCAGGTAGCTTTAGGTGCACACTGTGCAGAGGACGCACTACACAAACTTGTAAATACTACAGCTGCCTGTGGTACTGTACAAATAAGATCACAAGAGCACCACTAATTTTGTTTAGGTAGCTTTAGGTGCACACTGTGCAGAGAACGCACTACACTAACTTGTAAATACTGCAGCTGCCTGTGGTACTGTACTATTATAATCAGAAGAACACCACTAATTTTCTTCAGGTAGCTTTAGGTGCACACTGTGCAGAGGACACAGTACACTAACTTTAAATACTGTAGCTGCCTGCCTGTGGTATTAATAGGAGCAGAACAATAGCAATTGTCTCCAGGTAGCTTTAGGTGCACTTTGTGCAGAGGACGCACTACACTAACTGTAAATACTGTAGCTGCCTGCCTGTGGTATTAATAGGATCAGAAGAACACCACTAATTTTCTTCAGGTAGCTTTAGGTGCACACTGTGCAGAGGACGCACTACGCTAACTTGTAAATACTACAGCTGCCTGTGGTACTGTACAAATAGGATCAGAAGAATACCACTAATTTTGTTTAGGTAGCTTTAGGGGTACACTGCAGAGGACATACTACACTAACTTGTAAATACTATAGCTGCCTGTGGTACTGTACTAATAGGATGAGAAGAACACCACTCATTTTCTTCAGGTAGCTTTATGTGCACACTGTGCAGAGGATGCACTACACTAACTGTAAATACTGTAGCTAATAGGATCAGAAGAACACCAGCAATTTTCTTCAAGTAGCTGTAAATACTGTAAAAAACGCCTGCCTGTCAGTAGTAGGAAGAGAATAACAGGAACGGATCTAGCTAAACTGAATACAGTGTGTGTGTGTGTGTGTGTATATGTATATATATATATATATACATATATACACAATGCACTGTTAGTGCAGCTAACTGACTCGCCTGCCTACTCTATCTAACAAATCAAATGACACTGTCTCTCTATCTCTCTCTCTGAACGCTGGAACACACTACACAGGGCCGCCGTGCAGGTGGCCTTATATAGTGTGGGGCGTGTACTAAACCCCCTGAGCCATAATTAGCCAAAGCCACCCTGGCTTTGGCCAATTACGGCTCTCTGTACAGACGGCGCTGTGATTGGCCAAGCATGCGGGTCATAGTGCATGCTTAGCCAATCATCAGCCAGCAATGCACTGCGATGCCGCAGTGAATTATGGGCCGTGACGCGCCACTCGAATTTGGCGTGAATGGCCTATATCGTTCGGAATTCGGCGAACGACCAAACAGGCAATGTTCGAGTCGAACATGCGTTATATATTCGTTACATACATTTTTTTTTTTTTTTTTAAATACTTTTATTGCAAAAGTGCACAGAATACAAAAGTAAATAAGTATGAAAAAAGTATGAATAAACTGGTTGCAAACCAGAATGCATATAACCTTATACAGTAGTAGAACAGGTCAAAAACCTTAAAACGACAGGCATTTACAGTCTTGGTCAGTACAAGAACACATTATACATGGTACACATATTGAAAATATTCAACCGTTCGGACCAGATCACACCGAGACCATACATAGTAATGGTAAGTTCTGAGGAGCACTAAACATGCCATACTTTGTTATATTTCTGTGGACAAGCCCGATGCTCATAAAAAAATTTCAAGTAGGGCAATGTTTGGTTAACTGCATGCAGTCATTGTGTTACAGAGCGGGGATTAGGCTGCATCCACTTAAGAGCTATCGGTTTCTGGGCCAAAAATAAGGATTCATACAGAAGCTTTCTAATGGGACGAGTCCATAACTCCTCATCCAATAAGCCCAAAAGGCACAACTCCATTGTTTGCGCAACCGGCATAGAGAGAAGTCTAGACAACAATGTTGTAACCTGTGTCCAGTAAACCACAATCAATGGTACATTTGGTGTATTATTTACAATTGGATAAGTTTGTTTTTGCTGCTGGAGAGGCTGACACATGAAACGCATATCTTCCCCCAGTCATTCCCGTCCAGAACTGAACAGATTTCCTACCAACATGCCCTAGCCGGATCGGGCACTACACATATTTTGAGATTTAGTAGATGAGTGTAGGCTAGAGATTAAACCCTTCGGGCCTTGTGAACGTAGTATCCCGATCAGTGGGTATGTAGAAATGGAGAAGTTCTGGTTACCAAATTGGGCATGATCGGCATGCCTGAGTCGCAAGTAACGATAAAAAGCAGTATTGGCTATCTCGAAGCATCTATGTAAGTAGACAAAGGATTGTATGGTACCATTATCCTAAACAGATGGTATGGAGACACCAAATCTCTGCTAGACAGACTTGTCCTCCAATGTTTCGAGGTGTGGGAACATTGGGTTGTCCCAAAGAGGTAATTGGGAGTATCCGTGTACCCAGACAACTTCTTAGCCTCTCGCCACACTGACCTAGCTAGATTTAAAATGGACAACTTAATTATAAACCTATTAGATATAGGGGCCTCCAGTCCCACTAGAAGTGGGGTTAATTGTAGCACATCTAGGAAATGAGCCACAGCTCCCACAGGTAGATCTGTAGATACCCAGGATTGTATATTTTAAATGGCTCGCTGGATAGTAGAAGTAAACATCTGGCAAAGCCATACCCACCTCACTCTTTCCTTTTCTATTTTTGACCCTAAAACATGACAAGGAAAGTGCCCTATATGACTTACAGTGCCTTGCAAAAGTATTCACCCCCTTGGCATTTTTCGTGTTGTTGCCTCACAACATGGAATTAACAGTAAAAAGGGAATGAATACCGCGCTAAACTAAAAATAAAAATAAATAGCTGCAGCTCAAATTTGTGAGATATATACAAACACAGTGATTATAGAAAAAAAAAAGAAAAAACTGCACAAATACATAAAATAAATGTATAGTGATAAGATATAGTGTAATGCAACAACTTATCACCCAATATGAACACCAATTGCATATAAGATAATAAATCCTCAAAGAAAGATGGATAAATATTCAAAACCAGTCCAGTGAGGTGAAAAAAAGTAAATAAATCCTTCTGTGCAGATGAAAAACACCGATAATTGTGAACCTCCACCACACACAATGCGCGCTTACCAGAGGGCAAGCAATATCAAGCCTGTAATCTGGATCAGCATCTGGACAACAGACCAACAGCAGCAGCAAATCACCAGGAGTTAACCAGGAATTAACATGGATTGTTTGAGGATTTACATCATTTAATTTACATAACATGCCCAAAACTATCGCAGCTCCAAGTCGCTTTGGATAAGTCTCTGAGCTTGCCACATCTTACCAATTTTTGCCCCGTTCCTCCTTGCAAAACTGCTCCAGCTCCTTCAAGTTGGATGGTTTGCGCTTGTGAACAACAATCTTTAAGTCTGACCACAGATTTTCTATTGGATTGAGGTCTGGGCATTGATTAGGCCATTCTAACACATTTCCTCTTAAACCTCAAGTGTTGCTTTAGCAGTGTTTTTGAGGTCATTGTCCTGCTGGAAAGTGAACCTCCATCCTAGCCTCAAATCACACACAGAGTGGTACAGGTTTTGATCAAGAATATCCCCGTAGCTCCATCCGTATTTCCCTCAACTCTGACCAGTTTCCCAGTCCCGACTGCTGAAAAACATCCCCACAGCATGGTGCTGCCACCATCATGTTTCACTGTGGGGATGGTGTTCTTTGGGTGATGTGTTGGGTTTTTCGCCAGACAGCATTTTCTTTGGCCAAAAAACCCAATTTTAGTCTCATCAGACCAGAGCACCTTCCTCCATACATTTTGGGAGTCTCTCACATGCCTTTTCCCAAAAATCAAAGTGCCATTTTGTTTTTTGCTGAAAGTAATGGCTTTCTTCTGGCCACTCTGCCATAAAGCCCAACTCTATGGAGTTATACAGCTTATTGTCGTCCTATGTACAGATACCCCAGTCTCTGCTGTGGAACTCTGCAGCTCCTCCAGGGTTATCGTAGTGAGTTTTGGTGTGCGGCCATCTAATGGCAGGTTTGCTGTTGTGCCGTGTTCTTTCCATTTGGTTGTTATAGATTTGATGGTGCTCCTAGGGATCATCAAAGATTTGGATATTTTTTTATAACCACCCTGACTTGTACTTCTCAACAACATTGTCCCTTACTTGTTTAGAGAGTTCTTTGGTCTTCATGGCAGTGTTTGGTTAATGGTGCCTCTTGCTTAGGTGTTGCAGCCTCTGGGGCCTTTTAATAAGGTGTGTATATGTAATGACAGATCATGTGACACTTAGATTGCACACAGGTGGACATTTCACTAATTATGTGACTTCTGAAGGTAATTGGTTGCACATTGTTGCATACATACGCACATGCCAATTATCAGTTTTTTATTTCTGAAAAAAAGTTTTATGTATATATTTTTCTAATTTTACTATACCAACTTAGGCTATTGTGTTCTGATCCATCACATATATAATTCAGATTAAAAAATTGAACTAAAGGCTGTAATGTAACAAAATAGGTAAAAAGCCAAGGGGGTTGAATTCTTTTGCAAGGCACTGTAGATGTGGTTAGGGCTGTCAGATTTTATTTAAAAGCCAGGGCCTCTTTTCACAAGACTGAATCTTTGTCCTGACTGTGAGCCCTCATATGGGCACCCTGTTTTTTGTTGCCATTGTTAGGCGGATCAGGCAACTAATTTCTCTGGTATACACCCTTGGGACAGTGTTTTTCCTTTCCTTTTTAGTTCCAATTCTACCAGGGCTGTTAGTTTCTTCGGCTTTTCAGCATCAAGCATGTACTTCCCAGATTTGCAAGGCTGCCATCTGTTCCTCTGTTCACACTTTTTCAAAGTTCCTTTAGGCGCATGTTCAGGCCTTGGCTGATACAAGCTTCAGTCACAAGGTGTTTTTAAGCTGTCATCTAATTTTAATTTTTTGGGTTCTTTGAACCTTGTTTTCTTGTGGGCCTGTTGGCAGTTCTGTTTGCCCACCCTTCAGTTTACTGCTTGGGTACATCCCATGGTCTAAGAATACAAGTTCTGTACCTTGTACTGTATGGTTAAGATTAATTTTGACTTGCCTGTAAACTCCTTGGCGTAAACTACAGGACACAGGTTGCTACTTATTGTTTGCTAAAAGAAAAAACAAAAAACGAGCGGTAGGGGTTATATGGTGTGCTCTGCGGGAGGCCCTAGCAAGTTTTTTGCCAGTGTCCAATAACCTAAAGGCAGCTGTATATCACCCATGGTCTAGGTATACTGTCCTGTGGCCGGTTTTGTACTTTGAAGATGCAGTATTTACAGGTAAGACAACATTTATATTTTTCTTCTATATTCATAAGTTGTAGGCAAACTTTACAGCTGCTATCTATGGATTAGTAGAGAACTTTGACAGAAGGAACCAAGCAATAATGAGCTTGCAACCACCTCTGTGCATGTGTACTATTCAATGGCAAAGCAAGAAGAATGATGTGAGTTACCGTAACATTTGGTCAATTCTAAAATACAAAAAACTCTTATTTTATAGATTAATGGAATTGCAAGTGAAAATATGTCCTTGGCTGATACTCGCCGGCTTGTTGAGAAGTCAAAAGGCAAACTTACACTTACTGTTTTGAGGGATAATCGGCAGTTTCTGGTTAACATTCCTGAAGTAAATGACAGCGATAGTGAGGACAGGAACTCCATTCAGGACGGTAAGTGATAGCTATATATAAATTATCGGGGTTGATTTACTAAAACTAGAGAGTGCAAAATCTGGTGCAGCTCCACATAGAAACCAACCTGCTTCCAGTTTTTTTTTTGTAAAGACTTAATTGAACAAGCTGAAGTTAGAAGCTGATTGGTTACCATGCACAGCTGCACCAGATTTTGCACTCTCCAGTTTTATTAAATCTACTTTACAATGGAATAAACATGAAATGAAAGTGGCTGTTTTAGATAAACAAATTGAGAGTGTTTGATTTTATCATACAAGCCTTTAATCAGTGGTTAAGTGCTAACGAAAGATTTGTCATATAACCCTACCCCACCTACCATGCAACATGTCTGTTGCATTATAAATCAAGCGTTACCTCTGTACAAACGTGTAATGTACTGGTCATACCTGTCCCAAAAAAAAAATTGCCAAAATCTGGCAGCCCTGGTTAGATAACTTGGCCTCTCAGATGGTGGATCTCTGTCGTCCTTGTGATTGTTCTCTGTGTGTACCATTGAGACCAGGAGGGAGAGCAATATGTATGTGTCTGTGTAGGTATGGGATGTGTATGTAAATCTATACTGTAGTTGTTTTCTCTTCTTTTGGTTGGCAGCTAGTGCCCATGACTATTGGTGCTTTTATATATTTTCCTATGTGCCTTCAGAATGCAAAATGCAATTTATTACGCTTGTCTACTATATTGGGCTTTGCATAGCCATCACATTTTTTTGTGTCCTTGATGGCTTCTGCTTTGAACTTTTTCTACGTGAAAGACTTAAACACCTTTAATGCACCATATATGGTTTAGTTAATACTGTTTAGTACTTTGTTTCTGTTTCAATAATTTTTAACAAGTAGCTAACATGCTTTAGTTATGCCCACGCAGGGGCTAGCATTGACAGTTATCACACAAGTTTACAAAAACAGCCAAAAACAGGCAATGTAAATATAACGGAGAAAACAAGAACTAACGCAGCAGCAGAAAATAGGCCTGTTTCATAAGGCCGTTCGGGCCAAGGGGTCCTAAGAAGGTTCCCCAAACCAGTGGGGCATCTCTCGGCCCCACCAATACCCATACAGTGGTGCCATATACAGCCTATACAGATCTGAGAGGAGAGGCAGATTGGAAATCAGGAGAAAATTAAGCAGAAAGGTGGTGATAAAGTAAGAATGCGCACCTTACAGGTAGGGAGCCAAGGAAGGCTAAGGGAAGCTAAAGGAGAACCAGAGGGTTAGAGGTCAAGAGAAAGGGGGAAGGAAAGGGGACCGTCCGTCATAGGTGGCCCAAGCTGGCTGTGGGGAGAGTAGGAAAGTCATATGATAGCCACGATTCCCGAACTTTAGGGAACGTAACATGGGAGACATGGGAGTCGTTGCGGTCATATGATCTCTCACCCCCTGTAAGGGGTCAGATGTTTTTTTCCATGCTTGGGGAACTGTTCTTTTGGCTGACAAAAGTATGTAACAAGTGAGCATCCACTGGCAGGCGAATAGGCCCGGAATTGGACAATGCAGTAAAGCAAACTTGGCTTCTTTTGGTATGGGGAGGTTGAACAAAGTAAATGGCAAGCCAAATACATGGGACTAGAAAATAATTAGTCTAGGGCATGTCCACCATACAATATATGTACTACATCACCCCGATGGCCACAGCCCTGGAAACGGCGGTCACTGGAGGATGGCCTACATATAGTTACATAATAGATGAGGTTGAAAAAAGATTCCAACCTATGTGTGTGATTATATGTCAGTATTATATTGTATATCTTTGTATGTCGTGGTCGTTCAGGTGCTTATCTAATATTTTTTTAAACTATCGATGCTCCCCGCTGAGACCACCGCCTGTGGAAGGGAATTCCACATCCTTGCCGCTCTTACAGTAAAGAACCCTCTACGTAGTTTAAGGTTAAACCTCTTTTCTTCTAATTTTAATGAGTGGCCACGAGTCTTGTTAAACTCCCTTCCGCGAAAAAGTTTTATCCCTATTGTGGGGTCACCAGTAAGGTATTTATAAATTTAAATCATAGTGTCTCTTCTCCAGAGAGAATAAGTTCAGTGCTCGCAACCTTTCCTCATAACTAATATCCTCCAGACCCTTTATTATCTTTGTTGCCCTTCTTTGGCTTGGCAAGGGCAATGCGGGTAGGGACCCAATACCAACGTAAAAGCACCTTATATGCCGCCTTCAAGGTGGCTGTATTGAATGAGCATTTGGCCACAGAGGACCAGGCCCCGCTCCAGTCTGCTAAGTCTATCTCTATTGCGAAGTCTCTTTCCCACTGAGCTACATGGGTGAGAGGAGTGGAGAAATGACAGTTATTCAGAAAAGCATAGAGGGCTGAGATGAGACACTGGGGATCCTGGAGAGTCGTGGCAGACGTGTTCAAATGCAGTTTTTTCAAATTTGTACATGTTGGTTTTATGTAGCAAGATGAGCCAATGCTGAAGTTGGAGGTAGCGGAAGAATGCCATCTCTGGGATGTCACGGAACTCTCGCATCGAGGCCCACGAGGGGAACTATCTGACTGTTAGAAAGTGTCAGACTTTCTAACAGGTGTAAAGAAAGGTGATGCATGCCTGAGAATGCCTGTGGGGTGATTCAGGCCTGGGGCGAACAGAGGGTTATTGGCGATGGGAAGCAGGGGTAAAAAAGGGTGACATGAGGCTGTTGGAGTACCGCACGGCATCCTAAACTTGTAGGCTATGATACATAATCAGACTCCGTAACGCTGGGCGAAGATTATGAGGGAGCCAGAGGAGGGATGGCATGGTAATGGGAGTGCAGTTAGGCAGTTCCAGGAGCACTCACAGGAGAACATCTACCGAGGCATGAAGCAGAGATAATTGGGCAATCTGGACAGCTAGATGGTATTTAGCGATGTTCGGATCCCCCAGACCCCCCTGTAGCCTATGCGTCAAGAGGGTCGCTCTGGAGATCCTAGGACGTTTGTTAGCCCAGATCAACCGCAAAATTCTATTTTGGAGCCGGCGTAGCAATAGACGGAACCTGCACCGGAAGGGTGCAAAAGTAATATAAAATTTTGGGCAAAATGGTGGTGAAGACTGCATAAGCGCCAATAACAAGGAGTGAGGGAATAGCAAGGGATAGTAATTAAATGTAAATAAAGAGGAATAGTAAGGGGTCAGCCGAATACCAAGGTAATCAATATGGGAGGATGCCCATTGGAAGGGAAAGTGGGCCTGTGAACGAGTAACCAGGTCCGGTGCTAAAGTGATATTAAGGGCAACCGTTTTGTCTAAATTGACACGTATGCCCGAGATCGACGCGAATTGTGACGAGAACCGCTGCAGATTGAGAAGGGTGATGATGGGGTTGGTCAGAGTCAAAAGGGCATTATCTTTGTGGATGTAAACCCACTCTCATAATTTCTAAACTACTGCCATAGTGCTTATGTATAAGGATATACATGCCTCCTGCATGTATCCTTACCTGTCAAATATCTCCCCATTGTCTGTTACTAGCCCCACAAAAATTCCAGATTCTGTGGGTGGGTCTCTTGTCCGGCGCTCGGTGGGCAGAGTCGTGATGTCAGTAGACTCCCCGCCCACCTATATCATCTTCTTTCTGGCATCATGTATTTTCTCCTGTGTATTTCTTACACTGAACTTCTGCTGGTCTCGTGGATTATGCCCCATGTCACTAACATCCAGTCAAAACCCAGGAAAGTCACCACATGACTTCAGCATGCCCAATCATGCCGAGGTGTGGAGCAGCCAATCCTCGGAGAGCTGGAGAAGAAAGGAGGGGGGGATGGGAAGAAGACAGAATGCCTCTCTCACCACCATGCATGAGGAAATTACCTGTCAGTCACAGCAAGGGGGAAGAAACAGACACCTATTTCTCTGTCTGTTTTTATCTTAATGAAAAAAAAAAAAATAAGAGGATTGCTCACAGCTGGATTAACTCTTTGTGGCAAGACTGGGCACATATGACATGACATGCTATACTCTACAAGGTACAAGTCAGGTTTACATCCACTTAATTCGTGGCCCGCATAAGAGATCCCTGAGATGTTTTGATCGGCTCATAGGGTTATTGCCTGTGGTTCAAGCACTAGAATAAAAAAGGCTGGGGACAGAGCGGATCCCTGTCTCGTGCCCCTGAAGTTCGAGAGGGGGGTTGAGAAAAACCCTGCATATTTTACTGACGTGGAGGGGGTGGAGTAGAAGGGCTGAATCCAGGGTAAGATGGCCTCTCCAAAACCCTAGCGGGACAGTACGAATTGCAGGTAATCCCATGACAGGGAGTCAAAAGCTTTATAGAGATCTAAAGAGAGCAGGAACCCCGGGATTTTCCGTTGCTTTAGAAGATGTATAAGGTGGACGGCTTTGTGAACATTGTCGCCGGCTTGTCGTCCAGGAACAAAGCCAACTTGGTCTCTGTGGATCAGACAGCGCAATTATTGATGCGTAGACTTAAAAGGATTGTAAAGTCAGAAGTTTTTTTTTATCTTAATGCATTCTATGCATTAAGATAAAAAGCCTTCTGTTTGTAGCAGCCCCCCTAACACCTGAGGTCCCTCGTTCATCAATGTCCATGAGTGTCTCAGCCATCCAAGATTCTCCCTTCTGATTGGCTGAGACACAGCCATTGGCTGCTGCTGTTTTCAAACAGCTAGCCAATCAGAGAGAGGGGGCCGGGTTGGGGGTCCGTGTCTGAATAGACACAGGGAGCTGTGACTCGGCTCGGGTGCCCCCCTAGCAAGCTGCTTGCTGTAGGGGCACTCAACAGGATGGAGGGGCCAGGAGCACAGAAGAAAGACCTGAGAAGAGGAGGATTAGGGCTGCTCTGTGCAAATCCACTGCAATAGAGCAGGTAAGTATATGTTATTTTTATAGGAAAAAAAACTAGACTTTACATTCACTTTAAGATCCTCCCCAAGATCTTCGGGTCCTCATTTAACCACTTGCCGACCCCCGCACGAAGATGTAAGTTGACAGAATGGCACAGGCGGTCAACTGCATTGCAGGAGCGATCCATGCTGAGGATTTTTTTTTTTTTCCACATTTTTTTCATCTTCTAAATAAATGTTTTAACTCTAATTCCACTTACTATTATTATCCTTATATTTATTAAACTTACCCCCAATTCATCATATTTTTAATTCTTCATACTTTACTTTCAACTTTTTTGTGCTTTTTGGAAGATTGTTGGTCTGCTGGCTGTTGTGGTTCCACAGCCACAGACCTCCAGCCCATACACCTTAACCTAATTAACCTAATTGCCTCCACTATATATTCAAGCTGCTCTCCTCCAGGGAGCAAAAAGGCCAGTAGAAGGAGCTGTGAGCCCCGAGCGCGTAGCCTGTACTATCCCTGCATTATCCCCAACACCAGCCTGGACGTTTGCCGTGCATCAGTGACGTCATTTCCTCTTCTGCACTCCAGAGTGGTCAGCGTGGAGCTTTCCATGCACTGGATGCAGCAGTTCAGCCTGTGTACAGACTCCACACCCAGACGCCTGAAGGAATGAAATCTGAGCCGGAAACAAGATAACAGCACATCCCAGGACACTTTTCCATCTCAAAGAAACACCTCCACCCTGCGAACCAGTAAGTGTAATTGTTACACTAACTTTTATTTTTGCATAAACAAGCTACCACAGTTGGCGCCTCCACACCCCTCCTTTTTTCAACATTGACTACACTAACACCAGTACACATAGGCACATAAAACACCCCCTGCACCCCCAGTCACAGTGTCACCGATTGCAGTGTTTAATTTTTTTACAGATCACTGCATTTGGTGTCATTTGTGACTGTAATAAGTGTTAGGGCAGTTAGTGGTAGGCCCCTTTTAGGTCTAGGGTACCCCCCTAATAAAGGTTTAACTTCTTGATCACCCCCAGTTAACCCTTTCATCCCCTGTCGCCAGTGTCACTAAGCAATCTTTTTTCTGATCGCCGTATCAGTGTCACAGGTGACGCTAGGTAGGTGTTTTGGTTCACCGTCAGCTTTTTATAGCGTCAGGTACCCCAATATACTACCTAATAAAAACCCCCTGATTGCCCCCTAGTTAACCCTTTCACCAGTAATCACCGTATAAGTGTTACGGGCGACGCTGGTTTTTTTTTTTTTTTTTTATACCTGCCGTTTATTACCCAAAAAAGTTTTAACCCGTGATCGCCCTGCGGGTGATATCAGTTAGGTTTTAGGGTCTGCGTCGCCCCAGGCAGCATCAGATTAGTGCCAGTAGCGCTAACACTCTTGCACGCAGCAGAAACCTCCCTTAGTGGTATAGTATCTTAACGGATCAAGATCTGATCTGATCAGATCTTTACTAGCGTCCCCAGCAGTTTAGGGTTCCCAAAATCACAGTGTTAGCGGGATCAGCCCAGATACCTGCTAGCACCTGCATTTTGCCCCTCCGCCCAACCCAAGTGCAGTATCGATCGATCACTGTCCCTTACAAAACACTAAACACATAACTGCAGTGTTCGCAGAGTCAGGCCTGATCCCTGCGATCGCTAACAGTTTTTTTTTTTGGTAGCGTTTGATACAGTTGCTGAAAGCCTAGGGACTTTTTTACCGGTGAGTCGCACTACTATACCAGTACATTTAGAGCCAAAAATGGCAAATCAAAGGTACAGTAGTGAAGAGGCCTACATGTTTCTGAGCATGACAGATAGTGAAGAGGAAGTCACTCATCTGTCAGATTCGGGCTCAGAATACGATCCTGTAGACAACAGCGGCTCCATGACAGATAGCTCTGACGACGGAGTTGTGGTCCTTGCCAAGGTCAGGCGTACCAGACCCCGATCTTCTGCTGTTGTGAGGTGCAAGAACCGCAGGGCTCTCGTATGGAGCAGAGAAGTACTAGTGCCGCTTATCCTTCTGGTGAACTGGCAAGCACCAGCGGCCTAGTACACCCTGGTCGTACATCCAGCACAGCAGTATCACGTGGTGATATGGCGAGTCCCAGAAGTGCAGTTCAAGCTGGCAAGGTGACAAGCACAAGTAGTGTCCCGCTGCCACCAAGAAGACAAAGACCGGCCTGTTGAGCCCATAGTGTCCTTCCTGCAGAATTCGCCAATCCTAATTGGGAACCCACCACTTCTGCAGAACCCCTACTCCCCTCATTCACTGGCCAACCTGGAATTCAGGTGGAAACAGTTGATGTTACGTCACTTGATTTTTATTCGCTGTTTTTCACCGAAGATCTCTATAGATCTATTGTGGACCAAAGCACTTTGTATGCTGGTCAATACATCACCGTTAATCCCCAGTCCTCCCTTGCCAGAGATTGGAAACCAATTGCGGTTTCCGAATTTAAGACCTTTCTGGGTCTATCCCTAGACATGGGCATAACTAAAAAGAGTGAGTTGCGGTCATATTGGTCCACTGACCCAGTTCACCATATGCCCGCGTTCCATGCCTCCATGGCCAGGGCACGATACGACCAGATCTTGCGGTTCATGCACTTCAACAACAATGAACTCTGATGTCCTCGTGGAAACCCTGAATACGATCGGCTCTACAAAATTCGGCCCCTCGTAAACCAGTTTAACCACCTAAATACTGGGCACTTTCACCCCCTTCCTTCCCAGACCAACTTTCAGTGCTCTCTCACTTTGAATGACAATTACTCAGTCATGCTACACTGTACCCAAATGAAATTTTTATCATTTTGTTCACACAAATAGAGCTTTCTTTTGGTGGTATTTGTTCACCACTTCATTTTTTATTTTTTGTGATATAAGCGAAAAAAGAGCAAATATTTGAAAAAAAACCCCAAAATTTTCTTTCTCTTTTAAAAGAAACCAAAAAAATTAAATTTTGTCGAAAATTTAGGCAAAAATGTATTCTACCACATGTCTTTGGTAAAAAAAATCCTGATAATTGTATGATCATTGGTTTGTGTGACAGTTGTAGAGTCTACAAGCCATGCTACGCATTATTGAAAATGTATCAATCCTAGATGCACTGATGGCCTAATGCACTGATCTCAGTGAATTTTTTGAAGTTGAAATTTTTTCCCCACAATGCTTTGGAAAATTAAGAACTATAGATTTTTTTTTTCTTCACTAATTATTATTTCTCACACACGGTGCAGGCATAATTGCAATTACACCCCAAAATACATTCTGCTATTCGTCTTGAGTATGGCGATACCCCATGTGTAAGACTTTTCCACTACCTGGCCACATACAGAGGCCCAACACGCAAGTAGCACCTCCAGGCTTCTAACACATAGCATGTACACACCAAGAATTACACCCCAAAATACATTCTGTTGAGCAAAAGGTAAAAAAAGCTCACCTGTGGTTTTAGCAGGCAGGAATACCGTTCCAGAGCAGCCAAAGCATTTGTCCAGACAGCCAAAGGAAATGTCCAGGAATTGTCCAGGCAGCAGACAGATATGGAAAAGTATGAACATGGTTCAGTACAGTCCAAGGTTTAGCAGGCAGTTCAGGTAACAGGCATAGGCATGGCCAGTCCAGGTGGCAGGCAAAGGCATGGCAAGGTCATGTGGCAGGCAAAGGCATGGCCAGTTCAGGTGGCAGGCAGGGGCATGACCAGTTCAGGTGGCAGCAGGCAGCACTTTGTACATTGGGCCTTGGTCAGGTACGACCTGAGGACAGGGGTAGAGGCTTCTTTCCACCCAAATCTCTACGAAGCCTCCGAGTCTCCAGACCCTAACCTGAGAAAACTAAAAACCCGGAGAAAAATGTTTTCTCCACTTGGAAAACCTTTTCTGGAGCCTCTCGCATATGTGAGACCCCCTGTGCTGTACAGTGGCAGGGCAAATGATCAGTTCAGGAGGCAGGCAAAAAGCATGGTCATTTAACAGTCCGGGTCAATTCACATTGAAGGCAGAAAGAAATGGCAGATAGTGGAAAAAATCATCTTCACTGTACTAATAGTTTAGTGAAGTATGATAGCTTCGATAGCACGTTCCAATACAGAGGCCTGGCTGGGAGGGACATTGGGGACAGTAGTATCGGGTGTCACGGCGAATTCCTCTACTTGCGCGCGCGCACACACACATTTTTTTGGGGGTTTGCGACCTGTTTGGGTAAGAGGGAGGATTTCGGGAAAGTGCCTTTCATGGAGTCTGGCTAATGAATCGGAGCAAATTAGTTGAGGGGCTTGGCCTTGGGGATAGAGAAGGGCCGTGACAACGTCTTCTTGGAATTTTAGATAGGTTAGGGAACTTTGGGTGCACTTAGAAAAAATTATATATGAATTCAATAGGGCAAGTTGCATCAAATAAATGGCGACTTTCTTGTACCAAAATAGTGATCTCCTGGTGGCCAAGTAGGGCTGCATCATCTGGTCGTTCATATCCACCCCCCCCCCCCCTTATGTATAGGCTGTACTCATGCACACATTTTGGCTTCTGTATGGGGCCTCTTCTCTGAAGTTGCACCAAGGTGTCATTATGTATTGTTGAAAGGATGTAGACATCTCTTTTTTTATCTCTCCACTTCACCGCTAGTACCTCTTCAGTCCGCATACTGGCCATTTCACCCTGCTTCAATTTCTTGGCGACCAATCTTTGTGGAAATCCTTTGTGGTTGGTCCGTGCTGTTCCACAGGCCAAAGTGTTTAGGTACAAATGGCGGAAAAGTGGGAGACTAGTGTAGAAATTGTCTACATATAGGTGGTAACCTTTCCCAAGTAATGGTTGGATCAGCTGCCATGGACTTGTTTCCATGTAGGTAGGGCATCCAGGGGGGTTTAGCTGTCTGTCTTTTCCCTCATAAATTATAAAGTCATATGTGTAACCCGTGGCCCTGTCACACGCCTTATAAAATTTTACCCCACGTCTGGCTCTTTTACTGGGGAGGTATTGTTTTATTCCGAGTCTTCCTGTGAAGTATACTAGGGATTCATCCACACATATATTTCTATCAGGGGTAAACATCTCCTTGAAGCAGGGGCAAAAAAAATTGATTAGGGGACGGATTTTGAATAATTTATCGTAACTGGGATGATTTCGAGGGAGGCATTGTTATTGAAGTGTAAAAATCTCATGATCATCTCATAACGGGTTCTGGGCATCAATGACGAATAGACCGGCATGTGGTGGATAGGTTGGGTAGACCAGTAGGAATGGAGTTCATTTTTTTTTGTCAGCCCCATGTTGAGGGTTAGGCCAAGGAAAATTTTAATTTCTTCCACGGTGAGGGGTTTCCAAACAAAAGGATGGGCATATGAGGAACTTGGATTGTTGGCTATATGTTGGCTGGCGTATAGATTACATTGCTCCACAATGTAGGTTAGGAGATCATTGGTAAAAAATAAATGAAAATAATAAAGTGGGGTTACATTTTCTGTCTGCATCTGAGGGCCTGGCTGGGCTGTAAAAAGGGGTTATACAGGTTCTACTGACGTATCGGGCAGCCATGTTGGATATAGTAGTACATCTGGGAGGCTAGTATGGGCACTGCCTCGTTGATGGGATCCGTTGCTAGCATCTAGCCTATCTTCTAGGAAGGTTGCAGAACTGCTGGTGGATGCCTGCCTATCCCGGAGTGCTGCGCTGCTGGTGGATGCCTGCTGGTGGATGCCTGCATATCATCCTGGAGTGCTGGGCTGCTGGTGGATGCCTGCATATCATCCTGGAGTGCTGCCCTGCTGGTGGATGCCTGCTGGTGGATGCACTGGAGTGCGGGCGGCAGATGTGCCGGATGGCGGGCGGCAGATGTGCCGGATGGCGGGCGGCAGATGTGACGGATGGCGGGCGGCAGATGTGCCGGATGGCGGGCGGCAGATGTGCCGGATGGCGGGCGGCAGATGTGCCGGATGGCGGGCGGCTAGATGTGCCTGATGTTGGCGGGCAGATGTGCCAGATGGCGTGCGGCAGATGTGCCAGATGGTGGGTGGCTAGATGTGCCTGATGTTGGCGGGCAGATGTGCCTGATCGTGGGCAGATGGCGGGCGCCAGATGTGCCAGATGGCGGGCACCAGATGTGCCAGATGGCGGGCGGCTAGATGTGCCAGATGGCGGGCGGCTAGATGTGCCTGATATTGGCGGGCGGCATGTGCCAGATGATGGCGGGCGGACAGATGTGCCAGATGATGGCGGGCGGACAGATGTGCCAGATGATGGCGGGCGGACAGATGTGCCAGATGATGGCGGGCGGACAGATGTGCCAGATGATGGCGGGCGGACAGATGTGCCAGATGATGGCGGGCGGACAGATGTGCCAGATGATGGCGGGCGGACAGATGTGCCCGCTGTTGGGCGGACAGATGTGCCCGCTGTTGGGCGGACAGATGTGCCCGCTGTTGGGCGGACAGATGTTCACTGACAGGTGTTTTCACTGTTTTGGGGACACTGTGTTTTGGGGACACTAGCTGGGTGATCAGTGGGTAAACAGCAGACAAACCGCTATAAAACTCACTGATCTCCCGGCTGCAGCACAGATCTCTCTTCCTCTCCTCACTGACAGGCTCTGTGTGAGGAGAGGAAGAGATGAGAGCAGTTACAACCGCTCTCTATTTACATTACATGACGACTGTGATTGGACACAGTCGTCATGTGATCAGGAGGGCCAATCACAGGGCCCTCCTGTGTTATAATACTACACTGTCTCTGGGGGGCACAGGCAGATCGGGATCACGCCGCTGCGCGGGCACGTGGCGACGCGATCTCCTGTCAAATGCCACCCCTCCCCCATGTTTACTATACGATGGCTGTGATTACACACAGCCATCGTGCGGATCAAGAGGGCAAATCACATTGCCCTCCTGAGATGCGGCGTGTCCGGGTGACACGCGCGCATCCACTCCTTCTGAAGGAGCTCCCACCTGGCCGTTTATGTGCAATGGCCGGGTGGGAAGTGGTTAACAAACGTTTTGCAGCCTTGTTTACTCCCCATCAAGTTGTCTTCGTTGAGTCCCTGATTGAGTTTTCTGGCCGCTTGTCTTTCAAACAGTACCTTCCCAGCAAGCGTGCCAGATACGGGGTCAAGATGTAACAGCTCTGTGACAGGGCCACAGGCTACACATGTAGTTTTATGATTTACGAGGGAAGAGATAGTCACGTAGAGCCGTAGATGTAGAACCGCCCAGACTACATAGGGAGCGCTGGCAAGATTGTGTGGGACTTGGTGTCACCCTTATTCAGAAAGGGGTACCATTTGTATGTGGACAATTATTACACGAGTGTGCCACTTTAGTCACTTGTTTGATCATCAGATTGGCGCATGTGGCACCCTGCGATCTAATCGCCGGGGCTTACCCTAGAGGCTTGCAGATTCCCCTCTTGGGCTGGGGGAAAGAGCCTGCTTCAAGTGTAAAAAATTTGCTCGCTGTGAAGTGGAGGGACAATATGAATGTTTTCGTTCTGTCCTCCCTTCATGCAGACAAGACGGTCAAAATTCCTACAGCGACTGGTGTTGTGGAGAAACCCCCTCTGTGTCCACGAATACAACCTTAACATCAACATGGGAGGGGTGGACCTCAAGGACCAGTTTTTGGCGCCGTACCTAATTGCCCGTAAGGTCAGATGCTGGTACAAGAAAGTGTCTGTATATTTATTTCATTTGGCTTTGCTGAACGCTCATGTGCTATACAGAGCTTCAGGATGGACTGGATCTTTCCTTAAATTCCAGAAAGAGATCGTCAGTGCCCTTCTGTTTCCAGGCGGTGCGCCACCTCACCTTCCCAATCCAAATGCAGTAAGCCGGCTGCATGAGAGGCATTTTCCGCATGTCCTCCCGAGTACCCCTACCCAACAAGCCCCCCAAAGAAAATTTTGTGTCTGTAGAAAGTGTGTATATAGGCGTAACACCTGCTATTTTTGTCCCTCCTGTCCTGACAATCCTGGTCTTTGCATTGGTTAATGTTTTGAAAGCTACCATACACTAGTGGAGTATTAGCGTAGGGTACAGAACTGCACAGACTAGGATACACTTTTGCAGGGTCTCCCAAGATGCCATTGCATTTTGAGAGACCTGAACCTGGAACCGAATTGTTAGTTACAAATAAAATTGTAAAAAAGGAAAAAATAAAAAAAAACCACAAATATATATAGAATAAAAAAAACAAAAATAGTTATCGTTTTTATTCTCGCTCTCTATTGTTCTGCTCTTTTTTTTTGTATTCCATTCTGCAATGTTTTATTGTGTTTTTTTTTATTATTGACATTTTTTTGTTTTCAGGTACGCCATTCAGCTGCAGTGCAGATTTATTTATCTTGACAGCAACAGCATTTGCTCCCACGATTCACAAAGCTGTGACTCCAGCACTGTCGGAGGTGATTTCACCACCACAGTTAAAAAAAAGAGCATATATGCCTAAGCATGGGGGCTGCAGGGGTGGAGGAGCGATTTGCTCCTAACTTTTGGGGCGGATGCCCCCATGCTTCGACATATATATATTTTAGGCACAGATTGCGTTAAATTTTTTTATTTTTACTATGTTTTTTATTGTATTTGCTTTGCAGGTATGGTATGTCTTACTGTTATACTGTAATGTTACTTTGTTTTATTGTTAACCATCATTTGCTTAACAGGTACGCCATTCAGCTGCAGCGTGGATTTATTTATCTTGACAGCAACAGCGTTTGCTCCCATGATGCATAAAGCCGCGACTCCAGCGCTGTAGGAGGTGATTTCACCACCACAGTTAAAAACAAAATGGTGCATGTATGCCCATCATTAGAAATGGGTGGATGAAGGGAGGTATTCTAATGGTGGGCATACCCACCGATCTCTCTTTTTGTTAAGCCAACAGGCTGCATGAAAAAAAAATTACAATATATGCCCAACAGTTCCTGGACTTTGAGTGGTTATACCAGAATGATGCCTGCGGGTTTAGGTATCATCTTGGTATCTTTCTTTTCGGTCAGCGGTTGGCTTTCAAAAGCAATCCTAGTGGCTAATTAGCCTCTAGACTGCTTTTACAAGCAGTGGGAGGGAATGACCCCCCTCTCCCAACGTCTTCCATGGTTTTCTCTGGCTCTCCTGTCCTAACAGGGAACCTGAAAATGCAGCTGGTGGTTCCACCAGCTGACCTTAGAGCTGTTAAGAGACCAGAACGGCTCCAATCATCTCTATGGCCTAAGAAACCGGAAGCTACGAGCATTTCATGACTTAAATTTTGCCAGATATAAACAGCCATTTCATCACACCGATCTTGGTGTGGTCAGATGCTTTGAGGGCAGAGGAGAGATCTAGGGTCTAATAGACCCCAATTTTTTCAAAAAGTGTACCTGTCACTACCTATTGCTATCATAGGGTATATTTACATTCCCTGAGATGACAATAAAAATTATTTTTAAAAAAATGAAAGGAACAGTTTAAAAATAAAATAAAAAAGCAAAAAAAAAAAAAGCACCCCTGTCCCCCCCCCCTGCTCTCGCACAAAGGCGAACGCAAGCGTCGGTCTGGCGTCATATGTAAACAGCAATTGCACCATGCATGTGAGGTATTACCGCAAAGGTCAGATTGAGGGCAGTAATTTTAGCAGTAGACCTCCTCCGTAAATCTAAAGTGGTAACCTGTAAAGGCTTTTAAAAATGTATGTAGTTTGTCGCCGCTGCACGTTTGTGCGCAACTTTAAAGTATGTCATGTTTGGTGTCCATGTTCTCGGCCTAAGATCATCTTTTTAATTCATCAAACATTTGGGCAATATAGTGTGTTTTAGTGCATTAAAATTAAAGTGTGTTTTTTCCAAAAAAAAAACGCATTTGAAAAATCGCTGCGCAAATACTGTGTGGAAAAAAAAAAAAAAAAACGAAACCCACACCATTTTAATCTGTAGGGTCTTTGCTTTAAAAAAAAAATGTTTTGGGGCTCAAAGTAATTTTCTTGCAAAAAAAAATATTTTTTCATGTAAACAAAAAGTGTCAGAAAGGGCTTTGTCTTAGTGGTTAGAAGAGTGGGTAATGTGTGACATAAGCTTCTAACTGTTGTGCATAAAATGCCAGGACACTTCAAACCCCCCCCCCCCCCCCAAATGACCCCATTTTGGAAAGTAGACACCCCAAGCTATTTGCTGAGTGGTATGGTGAGTATTTTGCAGATCTCGCTTTTTGTTAAAGTTTTGAAAATTGAAAAAAGAGAAAAGGAAAATGTATTTTTTTTTCCCTTCATTTTAAAAAAACAAATGAGAGCTGAAAAATACTCACCATGCCTTTCAGCAAATAGCTTAGGGTGTCTACTTTCCAAAATTGGGTCATTTGGTGGGGTTTTGTGCCATCTTGGCATTTTATGGCCTTCAAAACTGTGATAGGTAATGTGGAGTGAAATCAAAAATTTACGCCCTTAGAAATCCTGGCGGTGCTTGGTTTTCGGGGCACCGTACGCGGCTAGGCTCCCAAAAAGTGGTATCCCCGTACTCAGGAGAAGCAGCAAAATGTATTTTGGGGTGCAATTCCACATATAACCATGGCATGTGTGAGCAATATATCATTTAGTGACAACTTTTTGTAAAAAAAAATATTTTTTTGTCATTATTCAATCACTTGGGACAAAAAAAAAATATTCAATGGGCTCAACATGCCTCTTAGCAATTTCCTTGGGGTGTCTACTTTCCAAAATGGGGTCATTGGGGGTGGGGGGGTTATACTGCCCTGCCATTTTAGCACCTCAAGAAATGAGATAGGCAGTCATATACTAAAAGCTGCGTAAATAACTGAAAATACACCATAGTTTGTAGACGCTATAACTTTTGCACAAACAATAAATATACGCTTATTGACATTTTTTTTTACCAAAGACATGTGGCTGAATACAATTTGGCCTAAATGTATGACTAAATTTAAGTTGGATTTTTCTTATAACAAAAATGAGAAAATATCAATTTTTTTCAAAATTTTCGGTCTTTTTCCATTTATATCGCAAAAAATAAAATCCCAGAGGCAATCAAATACCATCAAAAGAAAGCTCTATTTGTGGGAAATAACGCAAATTTTGTTTGGGTACAACATTGCATGACCGCGCAATTACCAGTTAAAGCAGCGCACTGCCAAATTGTAAAAAGTCCTCTGGTCTTTAGGCAGCCAAATGGTCCGGGGCTGAAGTGGTTAAGAGGGGAATAGAGTGGAAGGATTGCAGTTCTGGAGTGTCCGCTGTTTTAGGTATCATGAAAATGTGCGCCCTGAGCGCGTCCGGGGAGGGCAGAGATCCCTGTTTCAAGACCTTAAAGTAATTGGTTAACTAGGGAGCCAAGAGCTCAGAGAACTTTTTGTAATAAAGGCTAGAGAATCCATCTGGGCCGAGGAAGGCTTCAAGAACTTGATAGCCCGAAAGACCTCGGCTTTAGTTATGTTGGCATTAGGAGTGTCACGCGCAACATCGGATAGCGTGGGAAGTTTCAGGTCACAGAAGAATGCTTCTGCACAATCAAGGATAAATGGGTCAGGCTTGGCGTAAAGCTTTGATAAAAAGTCTGCAGAGGTGGATATGATCTTTTGGGGTTGGAGGTTTGGCCTCCTGCAGGTAATTGCAGACAAACTTGCTAATAATGTTTCCCCATCGAGTTAAGCTTCCTGACTAAGATGGGACCAGGTTTGTCTATGCAAGTATAGTATTTGTTTGGTTTAGTGGAGGGCCCTTTCGGTCACTGAGGTTGAAAGTAACTCCAGCCCTGTGGCCAGGGCGTGATGGGCCTTCCTGTGGACTATAGTTGGGCGTGCCTTTCAGCGCACTTCGGCTAAAAGGGAGTAGACCTCTGAAAGGTGATGTTCCCGCTTCTGCGAAGAGGCCAGCTGAATGATTAGCCGAAGACCGAGCCAACATTGTCTGCGAAATAAGTTTGGATTGAGGACAGAATGTATTGGCACGTGGCCTGGGTAGTTAGCAAGGATTCATTAATGCGACCAGAAGGGAGACCAGAAGAACCAAGGGGTCATAATTAGACCAGGGGGAGGCCAGGATAGTTATATTCTTCACCAGGGGGAAATGATAGAGATGCATAAAACCATGATCAATTCTACAAAAGATGTCATGGGAGTTAGAGTAGTAATTGAAGTTGCGGGTGGTCGAGTGAAGTTTCCTCCAAACATCAACTATTCCGAAGGTCTGATAGGGGGCAAATAAGGCTTTCTTGCGAGGAGTCATGGGAGGGAGTCATACCTTGTGTGTATCGCCTGTCCAAGGCCGAGTTAAGGGTAACGTTGGTCTCCCATGAGAAGGATGCCTTTTTGATGTTACGAGATCACTGTACAGAGGTGAGAAAAAAATCTGTGTTGGAACCTATTGGGGGCATAATAGGCAACAAGGGTAACCTCTTGATCCCAAATGATGCCCTGCAGAAGCAGGTAGCTACCAGCGGGGTCAGCAATTTCTAGCACACAAGTGAATGGGAGATTGCCAAAAGGCAATCAGGACTCCTTTGTTTCTCAGTGGCCATATAAAATGTGGAAAAATGTGGAAACGGATACCTTGGAAAACGTTGGACCGCTTGATGGGTGAATAAAGCCATGAATATCGTGGGAGTACATTTTCAGAGGGGTGGGGGCCATGGTGGAAGATGATTAAAACGCTTAACGGACACGCTGCATGTCACCCAACGCACTATAAGACAGCTGACCATCAGTCCGATGTGTCCTGAAACCCTAGAAGGAAAAAGGAGGAAAGGGAGAAAAAAAAAAAAGGGGAAATACCAGAATCAAGAATTGCTGAGAACACACCAGCGGTGAAAGGCATCCTAAAGATGTAGGATACCAGGCGGGGGTGGCTCTGACAACGGACACATGGCTGCTTTTGTAACATCAATGTTTAGTACTTTAATACTGTTCTTTTAATGATAATGCGGTGCAGCAATGCTTTGTTTATTACCACTCTTTCCTTAAAGCGGAGTTCCACCCAAAAGGGGAACTTCCGCTTTAAGCACTCCTCGCCCCCTCACATGCCACATTTGGCATGAAATTGTTTTGTTTTTGGGGGGGGGGAGTGGGTGCTTAGTTTTGAGTGGGACTTCCTGTCCCACTTCCTGCTTCTGACTATGGGCCACCTAGGCGACTTCTCCTCTCCCCCTAGGCAGCCCCTCCCTCTCGGCAATCTTCTGGTACACGTCACTGGTCCAAGATGATTGCCGGTCCACTGGAAGAGCGCAGCGCAACTCTCGCATTTACAGTGCTTGTCTGGCCGTGAAGCTGCAAGCTGTCACGCCCGAGTGCCTACAGTTTCAATGGAGGCGCCGCAGAGAGGAGGGGGAGAGGAGCGAGGCTCCGTGCCTCCGCATCTCTGGACCGTGGGACAGGTGAGTGTCTGTTTATTAAAACTCAGCTGCTAAACTTTTTTTAAACAAAAAAAAGCCTGGAACTCCGCTTTAACCCCTTTTGCAAAATTTTGCAGTTTTCGTTTGTTTTAAATTGACAATAATACTTTAACCTTTTTTCATACCTAAAGAATTTTCAAATAATTGCTTTACATACTTATTTTTTGATACACTGTTTTAATAAGAAAATATAGCTCTGTTTTTTAATATAGGCTGAAAGATGTATAAAAATATGCTTTTTTTGTTCAGTGAGGGACATAGGATGCAGAGGAATTTGAGTTATACTGCTGCCTACAGGAGTATTTGGATTTGGCTTGGTATGACTTCTCCCACTCCTAGCATGCCTGCACCCTGTGATCCAAAAAAGGATTGGCTATACTTCTCCTTTAATGCGTTTACTATGTCTGCCCTTTGATGAATTTCTTTAGAGCGGTCCTGGACAACCTCATCAAAGATGTCACTAGGGGTTAGAGTACCCCTAGCTAGAGTTTTGCTCCCAATCCACACCTCTCTCATGGCTTTCAGTCTTCCTGTGTCACTGCTTGGGTTAGCAGACCTCTTTGTAGCCCTTGTGGGCTTTTTGGAACAAGGGATTCTCTGGTATTGAACAGATTTTAGGTATTGTAAAGTTTGGGGGATAGTAGCTCCACGGGACCAATGCATAAACCGTTTAAACTTTAAACAAAAAGGCTTTTATTTGTAAGCAAATCAAAAATAAAGCTACATTTAGCACACAGCACAAAAATCTAAAACAAAGTCCGCTTATCTTCAGCACAAAGAAAATTAAAGAAAAGGCACATACAGTTTGTAGCCGGGTCTTCACCCCAGAGTTTTAAGAGTCTTTGTGGAATCTTTAGCAGCTTCCAAACAGATGCACAGCTCATCACTACAGGTGTAAACACCTACTCCTCAACACCACCTCTAACACTACTTCCTGTCTTTTATGAGCTGTTTCCTGGAGGCCTTTAACCCCCTGTGTGCTGAATCCCTGTGGTCAGGGGTGGAGGCTCTTTCCCACCCGAATATCACTTCAGAGCCTCCCAAATTCCGGGTCCCAAATAACTCTCTATTAAGACAGAGAGGACTGCAATTCAGCCCTTTCCTGATTGACTCTACTCCCGGGAATTCCCCACCCATTCTGGGTGACCCCCTGAACACCACCGCACTTCCCTTAAAGGGACCACTCATTCATTCAGAGTTCTGTGAATGAATGAATTAAAACTACCATCAAACATTGCAGCTGACCGCTTGTAATTCTCAATGAACTTCAAGGGCACTGGTAAGTGTCTTCCTAGTTCATTTATTTATTCTGGACTTCATTAACTGCCTGCCCGTATCGGTGGTATGGGAAAACAGCTCTGATAGCTTGCAGGAGCCTGGAACTGCACCCATGATCTGCTATTTTTAAAGGTGAACTTGGCCTTTAAGCAGCCAGCAGCACTATAATGCGTTTCCACATTCCCTAAATGTGTATATATCTAATAGGTTTAGCGCTACTTTTCTAAACTACAAATCCTACTTTTTCACATCAATATTTTAAAGATCATCCACCTCTACCGTGCTTATTCAAATAATTGTGTAGTATCGAGATTAATCTTTCAGTCACTGCCACCAAACATTTGTCTTCTGATTAAATACTGTCCATACTGAAAAAAAAAGCTGGGGCTAATGCTCAAATGACAGGAATCGCCATCTTTCTTCGCTCAGGCTGCACGGCAACTCTGCCTCTGCACGTCTCCACTGGAGACTGCACACTCATTGGCTGCTGCCAGCTCCCCCTGTCGTTTCCTCCGCTCCTCTACACCTCCTCCTTTGCTCCAGCCACCACCGCACACATCACACAAGTACGCCCCAAGCCCGCCATTTTTTAATCCAGTTGGAGCCTGAGGCTCTAATCATGTGACGGTACTCACTTCTGTGTTTTTCTGTCAATATGGGGTGCCGTTTGTACATTAATGAGGAAAAAAAAATAACTTGATTTTAGTAAAATGGCTGCAATATAACAAAGAGTGAAAAATTTAAGGGGGTCTGAATACTTTCCGTCCCCACTGTATATAGTAGCAGGGCGGTACCTTGCCAGGATCCAGGTCTAATAAACAGCCAGTTCACTAATGAGTCAGCTGTGTTCTGGGCTTTAAGTAATCACCAGATCAAGGCTCTAGGCTCCTAGTTGGAGATGACTCCACCCTGCAGACAGGAGGTCTGGGCATGGGAGTCAGTAGGGCTTCACCTAGGAGAGAGAGGTGGGAGCCAATGTAGCACAAGGCTACTTGCTGTATGCACGGAGTTGCTGAGCGTTCGGTCTGTGGAAGACAGACCAAGGCCCTAAAGTGTAAGGCCTGAGCTGGAAAGCTGCGTTTTACAAGCCAGGAGGGCTGAAAATCGTTTACTTTGGTAGCAGGACTGAAATACTGAATACCCCTGCGAGGGAATCTTCTGTGTTTGTTTTGAACTTTCTTTTAAATAAAAGTGGGCAAAACCAGCCCTGAAACGGATAAAAGCAAGTGGTGGTGTCCTTAAAGCGCTACACTTGGAGTGAACCCCTGCCTTGGGAGAAAAGTATTATGGGATGTGTTTGCTGCGAGGAGGGGGGTTCCTCCAACAGCTCTCCCTGCTGATTGGACACTCTACCCAGCCCTGAATGCAAAGGGAGGGGGGATTGTTCCGAGTGTTATTTCTGTGTACCTGTGTTTGAATAAACAGTTCATGTTCAGCAGCCAAAATAAGTACTGCCTAGTTGGTTGCAGGCAGTTGGATTATCTGATATCTATATTCAGACTGGAAGGAAGCGGTATATGACGAAAGCACCCAAGCGGAGTGTGGGACGTTTCGTTATACCATTGAAATCAATGCAGCCGTCATCCCTGCATGTAGATTAGGGGCTGGGTGCATTGATCAGGCCAGCGGCGCCCCTAATGAGCGGGCCACCACTGGTTCCAACACGTGTTTTAATCTCAGTTTAGGTTGTGCTCTCACCTCTGGTATATGACCATTTAGGTTCATATATATTTGGGCACAATTTTAGTTTTTTTCAGGTATTTACCAAAACATACTCAAGCTATAGTTATAGAATTGATATGGGCTGAAAGTGCACACTTTCAGGTTTAATTTGAGGTTTAATTTGAGGGTATGTACATCCAAATTGGAGGAAGGGTTTAGGAATTACAGCTCTTAATAGCCATCCTCCTTTTTCAAGGGACTAAAAGTAATTGGACAATTGAATCAAAAACTGTTTCATGGCCAAGTGTGGGCTACGCCCAGGGGCGTAACTACTACCATAGCGACCCATGCGGGCGCTATGGGGCCCGCAGCCGAGTGGGGCCCAGTGAGGATAAGAGCACCGCCGGCACAGTCTCCCAGCCAGGGGAAGAGAGAGGAAAGGAACTGTCTGTATCAGCAGAGAGCTGAATTGCCCGATGTAAGAGCTTTCATTAGAACTTCCAGTGTTCCCGGGGCTCACGTCACATAGCTCCACCTTTTGGCCCGGTGCCTTTGATAGACAAAACGCCGATCCAATGCGGGACATGTGACGTCATCAAAGGCGTTGGGCCAAGAGGTGGGGCTATGTGACGATGAGCCCCGGGAAGACAGGAAATTCAAATGAAAACTATTACAGCAGGCAATCCCACTCTCTGCTGATCCGGGTGGCTTGCCTCTTCCTCTGCATAGGTGGGGCTGCATGGGGCACAGGTCGCGCTGCATGGGGCACAGGTCGCGCTGCATGTGGCACAGGTCACGCTGCATTGACACTAGGGCAGCTGTGGGGGGGGGGGCTGTTTGCAGGGGGGCCCTATACAACATTTTGCTATGGGGCCCTGCTATTTCTAGGTACGCCCCTGGCTACGCCTTTGTTATTTCTTCATCAATTAAGCAGGTAAAAGGTCTGGAGTTGATTCTAAGTGTGATATTTGCATTTGGAATCTATTGCTGTGACCCTACATGCGTTCAAAGGAACTGTCCATGCAAGTGAAACAGGCCATTGTAAGGCTTCAAAATGAAACCAATCCATCATAGAGCTAGCAGTAACATTAGGAGTGGCCAAATCAACAGTTTGGTACATTCTGAAGAAAGAACAACACACTGGTGAGCTCAGCAACATAAAAAGGCCTGGTTGTCCATGGAAGACAACAGTGATGGATGATCACAGGATCCTCTCTATGGTAAAGAAAAACCCATTCACAATATCCAGACAAGTGAAGGACACTCTCCAGGAGGTGGGTGTATTGTTGTTAAAGTCTACATAGTTACATAGTAGGTGAGGTTGAAAAAAGACACAAGTCCATCAAGTCCAACCTATGTGTGTGATTATATGTCATTATTACATTGTATACCCCTGTATGTTTTCATTCAGGTGCTTATCTACAATCAAAAGAAGACTTTGCGAGAGCTAATACAGAGGGTTCACTATAAGGCGCAAACCATTTATAAGCCTTGAATAGAAACTAGGGATGCACCGAATGGGTTTTTTGGTGCCGAAACCAATACTGAAAATAAATCTTCCTTGGTCCCGAAACCGAAATAGGCTTTTTTTTTTATATATATTACACACAAAAATTATTGGATATACAAAATTGTGTTACATTCGTATTCGTTATAATATTTATATTCAACGTAATCCTTAATTTTTTGAAGAAAAGAATACTACAATCCAGTAATGTCAAAAAGTACTTTAATAAAAAGTAACCCACATAAAATTGGACAGTGGATACAGAAGATAAAAAAAAATAAGACTGCAGTCAGTGCACATTGCACCACCATACTAAATAAAACAGGCATAAAAAAATAAAATAAATAATATTAATAATAATTATTAATATAATAATATAAAAATGGCAAAGACTGACTTTTTTTATATTTTATTTCCAACTTACATCAGAACTAGTAATTCAGTTCTCTCTCCCTAAGGTGTCAGCGGCTGGATGTGCGATAAGTGTATGTAGCTGCGTGTTACATACATAGTCATACAGTAGACCACACTGTGTTCCCTCCCCGGGTATGGGCGGAGACATCCTGGAACACAGACTAGTCTTACAGCAGCAGTGCTCAGCCAATCACAGCAAGCAATGTAGACTAGTCTGTGTTTATGGAAGTCACCGCCCATACCCTAAACACAGTGCGGTACTGTAGTATGTAGACAGCCACAGATACAGAACATACAGTTTTGCACATGCAGCGGGCTGACAGCTTAGGGAGAGACATTGACATAGTTTGGCCCAACAACAGAACAAACTATGTATATGTACTGTAGTACTTTAAAGAACAACTCTCTCAACCATAACAGAAATATGGCAGAAGGCCGTTATTCTGTTTCACAGTTTCTGTAAATATAACATAGTACAGTGCTATCTGCTATGCTATAATAACATTTTTATTTATTATTTTCTTTCAACTTAAATGAGAACTCGTTTTTTTTCCCTAAGGTGTCAGCTGCTGGATGTGCCATATAAAAGTGTGTGTATGTATGTAGCTGCGGGTTAGATACATACTAGTGATACAGTAGACCGCACTGTGTTCCGGCCCGGGTTATGTGCGGAGACATCCTGGAAGTGGAACACAGACTAGTCTACAGCAGCGGTGCTCAGCCATTCACAGCAAGCAATGTAGACTAGTCTAGTCTGTGTTTATGGAAGTCTACGCCCATACTCGGAACACAGTCTGGTATAGTACTGTAGTATGTAGACAGCCACAGATACAGAACATACAGTTTTGCATTTGCACATACAGCGGGCTGACAGCTTAGGGAGAGACATAGTTTAGCCCAACAGCAACAAACTATGGTACAGTAGTTCAAAAGCTGGAGTTCTCTCTTAAATTGAAGTACAAAAAACTGTAGAAGAACTGCAATGAACAACCAACAAATGGCACAACTAGACAATTGGAACATACTAGGTAGTCAGTCATACTATGTTGTATGTTCCAATTGTCCAATAGCACAGTCCAATACCAATTAATTTACTATGTTCAACATGGTATATGAATTGGTCTATGCTACGGATTTTTAAAACTATTTCAGTAAAAGTGGCAGATTTCGCTTTAAGAACAAAAGCTGTTCAGCTTTCTCACAAGAGAGACGGTTTCTCTTCTCATCAAGAATGAGATGCTAGACTGAATAGTCTCTCACTCTCTGTACTGGTGCTTGGGGCAGATAAATATCTGCGTGCAATCTGTTCAAGCAAGGGAAAACGTTCTTTGTTTGTCCAGTACTCAAGGGGATTGTCGCTTCTGGCAATAGGCTGTTCAGCTAAATAAATGTCCAGCTGTTGGGTAGCTGCACTTGTTGTAGCACTGCTATGGATTGGGGTGCATTTGTGTAAAATTTCTTCAAACATATCAGATATGGAGGGAGTGTGTTCCTCTTCACTTGTATGTGATCCAACAAACTCACGTGCGTTAAGTAGGATGTTTTGCAATTGAAATTTGTCATCTATCCACTGCGCTGTCAGGCTAAGCATGCTCGTTGGACTGATGTCTGAACTCCAAATGTCGGTAGTAAAATTGATTGCTATGATGTCGGTAGTCATGAGCTCATGAACGTGTTTTCTAACACTGCAAAACATATCAGGTAGACAGGTATCTGCACAGTAGCGTCTGCTTGGTAGTGAGTAACGCGGCTCAATATGTTGCATGCGCCTATGGAATCCAACGTCCTCCACAACAGAGAATGGCTGGTCGTCTAATGCAATAAATTCCATAATTTTATCTGTAATGGCACAAGCTTTGGGACTGTCACTTGTAAATTTTTTTAACCTTTTCAAAGACTGTGGCCACAGATGGTGTTAAGCCTAAGGCACTTTTTGAAAGTGGTGCTGTTTTCTTATAATCTGCATGCTGAACTGGCGATGTGTTTTCAGGTGGTGTATCAAACCTGTTGTTGAAAAATGCCTTAACACTGTACCCCCTCTTGAAATTCCTGCTGAGCAAAGACTACAGATTGCAAATTTGGGGTCTTTATCAGAAACTTTAAAATATTTCCACACTGCAGACATGGTCCACCTTTGCTGGTAGCGCAGAATAATAGCATAGAATGATTTTTTTATAGTGGGAGTGAAATCTGAGGGGGAAAAAAAAAAGGACCAAATCAATTTAAAAGCTAAACTCCAGAAGGCGGCTTTAAAAATAAATAACTAACCTTTTTTTTTTTTTTTTTTTACAGTGCAGCTCTTGCCATGCAAGGTAGTTAATATGTCTGCACTGCAGGACATCTGACTTCTACCAAAAAGATAATTGAACTGATTTGATTTGAAATGGAATGGATTGCTTGCAGTTTGCAATTGCATGCTATTTTTTATTTTTTTGAGCTATTCTGTAGTATACTATAAACTTGTGCTTGCCATTGAATTTGACACTTTGTCAGCGTAGTATACTAGTATTACAGTTATACTAAATAACTATATTATATTTATTGCATACTGTCATGTCATGTTTAAAAAATTCATGCGCTTGCTGTCATGTGTAGTATAACTATACTCAATGACAACCACAAGCGCATACATTTTATAGCTACAGAATAGCTCAAAAAATAGCATGCAATTGCAATCCATTCCATTCCATTTCAAATCATATTTAATCAGTTCAATTATATAAAATCTTTTTGCTACAAGTCAGATCTACTGCAGTGCAGACAGACAGAAATTTTAAATACTAGTATTGCATGGCAAGAGTGCTGGCTTGTTCTTTAACAAAGGCCAAGTAGTAAGTAATACATGTTGTTTGACTGCTATAGAAAGATCATCATTTCAGTTTCAGTACTATAATAAAATAAAATACTACTAGTTGGATTGTTTCTGTCAGTTTAAATAAGGCAAAATGCTCACCGGCGAATAGTAGTAATTGTAGCCATGCAGGAGGGACAGTGTACTTGAGTATGCTATGTGCAGCCCTCTATGAAGCCATCTCTCGGGTCCCAGCAGCGTCTCTCAAACATGAGGAGTGTCCGCGGGGAAGGTCTCAGCAGGGAAGGCGCTTACGAGTGCGGTGTCTTAACCGCGAGGAACGTGCACGCCGCCCACCGCTACTGCGCATGCGCGATTTTCGGCGCCATTATCGGCAAGAATTGTCTTTCGGCATTTTGCCAAAAAGGCCATTTTCGGCCGAAATTTCGGTGCATCCCTAATAGAAATGCCAGATTTGCCAAAAAACATCACAAAAAGCCAGACCAGTTCTGGAAAAGCGTGCTTTGGACGGATGAAACTAAGATTAATCTGTACCAGAATGATGGGAAGAAAAAAGTGTGGGGAGGGCTTGGAACAGCTCATGATCCAAAGCACTCAATGTCATCTGTAAAACATGGTGGAGGCAGTGTGATGGCATGGGCATGCATCACACTGGCACTCGGTCATTGGTGTTTATTGATGTGACAGAAGACAGAAGCAGCCTGATGAATTCTGCAGTGTCTAGAGATATGCTGTCAGCAAAGATGCAGCAAAGTTGATTGGACGGCGCTTCACAGTATGGATGGACAATGATCCAAAACACACTGCAAATGCAACCCAAGAGCTTTTGAAGGAAAAGAAGTGGAATATTCTATATTATATTTTTGTACCTACAGCGCAGTTTTTGGACAAAATCCTGTCCCCTTTAGTGAAACATACAAAGTCTTACATCAAAGACACTATTGATTTTTTACAGAAGCTGAAAAGTGTACCCCACTGTCAGGGAGATGAAATACTAGTGACCTGGGATGTCAACAACCTATACACATCCATCCCTCATCAAGCAGGCATCGATTCGGCAATAGCATTGTTTAGGGAAAGCAATAGATACTCAGAATCGCAAATACCAATGTTTGAGAAATGGTTTCAGGTTATTTTGTACAGCTTAATGGAGTTACCATGGGCTCAAATGTTGCACCGCCATTTGCTTGTACATTTATGAATGAATTTGAACGTAAGTACATCTAGCAAAATGATTTACATAAAAACGCATTGCGCCACCTGGTGGCGCTTTATTGATGATGTATTTGCTATATGGCGGGGCAACATGGAATCCCTAAAAAGATTTGATGGAATGCTTTGAGTATTGTCCTGAAATCCAATTTAAGATACATGTGGGAGGTATGTCAGTTCCATTTCTAGATACTAGGATTTACATTAATCACAACATGATAGAATCTGACCTATTTACCAAGCCTACTGACAGGAATCAATTGCTTTTGTTGGGTTTTCACCCACCCCATGTATTTAAATCCATCATAGAGTCAACTCTGTAGGGTTAAACACATTGTTGGCGATAAAGCCATGAAAGAAAGAAGATTTGAAGAGATGTCTCAAAAATGTAGTGAGCGGGGATATCCCGAGGATATAATCTTACAGGAAATTGGGAAGATGGATCAGGAAGAGAAAAAGGGAGCTGTGGAAAGATATAACCAGGAGGTGAGGAGATTGCCTTTTTCTATGCAATTTAACCACTTCAGCCCCGGAAGGATTTACCCCCTTGCTTACCAGAGCACTTTTTACAATTTGGCACTGCGTCGCTTTAACTGCTAATTGCGCGGTCATGCAATGCTGTACCCAAACGAAATTTGCGTCCTTTTCTTCCCACAAATAGAGCTTTCTTTTGATGGTATTTGATCACCTCTGGGGTTTTTATTTTTTGCGCTATAAACAATAAAAGGCCGAAATTTTTGAAAAAAAATGATATTTTATACTTTTTGTTATGAAAAAAATCCAATAAACTCAATTTTAGTCATACATTTAGGCCAAAATGTATTCGGCCACATGTCTTTGGTAAAAGTCAATAAGCGTATATTTATTGGTTTGCGCAAAAGTTATAGCGTCTACAAACTAGGGTACATTTTCTGGAATTTACACAGCTTTTAGTTTATGACTGCCGATCTCATTCCTTGAGGTGCTAAAATGGCAGGGCAGTACAAACCCCCCCCCCCAATGACCCCATTTTGGAAAGTAGACACCCCAAGGAAATTGCTGAGAGGCATGTTGAGCCCATTGAATATTAAGTTTTTTGTCCCAAGTGATTGAATAATGACAAAAAAAAAAAAAAAAACTTTACAAAAAGTTGTTACTAAATGATATATTGCTCACACAGGCCATGGACATATGTGGAATTGCACCCCAAAATACATTTAGCTGCTTCTCCTGAGTATGGGAATACCACGTGTGGGACTTTTTGGGAGCCTAGCCGCGATTTCAGGATTTCTAAGGGCGTAAAGTTTTGATTTCACTCCTCACTACCTATCACAGTTTTGAAGGCCATAAAATGCCCAGATGGCACAAACCCCCCCAAATGACCCCATTTTGGAAAGAAGACACCCCAAGCTATTTGCTGAGAGGCATGTTGAGTCCATGGAATATTTTATATTTTGACACAAGTTACGGGAAAGTGACAATTTTTTTTTTGCACAAAGTTGTCACTAAATGATATATTGCTCAAACATGCCATGGGCATATGTGGAATTACACCCCAAAATACATTCTGCTGCTTCTCCTGAGTACGGGGATACCACATGTGTTTGACTTTTTGGGAGCCTAGCCGCATACGGGACCCGAAAACCCATCACCGCCTTCAGGATTTCTAAGGGCGTAAATTTTTGATTCACTCCTCACTACCGATCACAGTTTCGAAGGCCATAAAATGCCAAGATAGCACAAACCCCCCCCCCCCAAATGACCCCATTTTGGAAAGTAGACACCCCAAGCTATTTGCTGAGTGGCATGGTGAGTATTTTGCAGCTCCCATTTGTTTTTGAAAATGAAGAAAGACCAGAAAAAAAAAAAATGTTTTTCTTTTTTCAATTTTCAAAACTTTGTGACAAAAAGTGAGGTCTGCAAAATACTCACTATACCTCTCAGCAAATAGCTTGGGGTGTCTACTTTCCAAAATAGGGTCATTTGGGGGGGGGGGGGGTTTGTGCCACCTGGGCATTCCATGGCCCCCGAAACTGTGATAGGCAGTGAAGAGTGAAATCAAAAATTTACACCCTTAGAAAGCCTGAAGGCGGTGCTTGGGTTTCGGGGTCCCGTACACGGCTAGGCTCCCAAAAAGTCTCACACATGTGGTATCCCCGTACTCAGGAGAAGCAACAGAATGTATTTTGGGGTGTCATTTCACATATTCCCATGGCATGTTTGAGCAATATATCCTTTAGTGACAATTTTGTTCAAAAAAAAAAAAAAAAAAAGTGTCCCGTTCCCGCAACTTGTCACAATATAAAATATTCCATGGACTCGACATGCCTCTCAGCAAATAGCTTGGAGTGTCTACTTTCCAAAATGGGGTCATTTGGGGGGGTTTTGAACTGTCCTGGCATTTTATGCACAACATTTAGAAGCTTATGTCACACATCACCCACTCTTCTAACCACTTGAAGACAAGGCCCTTTCTGACACTTTTTGTTTACGTGAAAAAATTATTTTTTTTTGCGAGAAAATTACTTTGAAGCCCCAAACATTATATATTTTTTAAAGCAAATGCCCTACAGATTAAAATGGTGGGTGTTTAATTTTTTTTTTCACACAGTTTTTGCCCAGCGATTTTTCAAACGCATTTTTTGGGGGAAAAAACACACTTTTTCAAATTTTAATGCACTAAAACACACTATATTGCCCAAATGTTTGATGAAACATTTTTTTGAAAAAACTGGGGTCTATTAGACCCTAGATCTCTCCTCTGCCCTCAAAGCATCTGACCACACCAAGATCGGTGTGATAAAATGCTTTCCCAATTTACATCCGGCGAAATCTAAGTCATGAAATGCTCGTAGCTTCGGGTTTCTTAGGCCATAGAGATGTTTGGAGCCACTCTGGTCTCTGATCAGCTCTATGGTCAGCTGGCTGAATCACCGGCTGCATTCTCAGGTTCCCTGTTGGGACAGGAGAGCCAGAGAAAAACATGGAAGACAGTGGAGGGGGTCCCTCCCACTGCTTGTAAAAGCAGTCTAGAGGCTAATTAGCCGCTAGAATTGCTTTTACATGAAAGCCGACTGGCTGAAAAGAATGATGCCAAGATGATACCTAAACCTGCAGGCATCATTCTGGTATAACCACTCAAAGTCCAGCAACATACCAGTACGTTGCTGGTCCTTGTTGGGCATATATTGTAAACTTTTTTTCATGCAGCCTGTAGGCTGAACGAAAAAAAGAGATTGATCGGTGGGTATGCCCACTATTAGAATACCTCCCTTCATCCACCCACTTCTAATGATGGGCATACATGCACCGTATATATATGCCGAAGCATGGGGGTATCCTCCCACAAAAGTTAGAAGCAAATCGCTCCTCCGCCCTCTGCTGCCCCCAGGCTTTGGCATATATGCTGAAGTATGTAACTGTGGTGGTGAAATCACCTCCGACAGCGCTGGAGTCACGGCTTTATGTATCATGGGAGCAAACGCTGTTGCTGTCAAGATGAATAAATCCGCGCTGCAACTGAATGGCGTACCTGCTAAGCAGATGGTGGTTAGCAATAAAACAAAGTAAGATTACAGTATAACAGTAAGACTTACCATACCTGCATAGCAAATACAAAAAAACATAGTAAAAAAATAAAACATTTAACGCAACCTACAAGAAAAAATGAGAGCACGGTGTATGCAAAGGGGGGGGAAGAGAAAAGGGGCCAATATCCTAGAAACTAGAACTATAAAGAAAATTATGCACTGGATGTGCATGGAGGTCGCCCTTAATGGATATTTTTGGCCACAGGTGAGTATTAAATCTCATGGATTTTTGTAAAAAATGCACTAGAGTGCCATCTTTATTAAATACATTCAATACATAAAACAATTTACTGACAGTAGGATTTACAATTGTGTAAAGTGCAATTACAAACACTATACATTGGCTTGCATATAGAGGATATGGCACCCATGTGCCTACAGCCCGCAGCCTGTATGGGGAGAATCAGGCAGATGAGTTGTATGGCGTATACCCGACATGTTTCGGAAATAAATATGTATTACTCCTTCATCAAGGGATTTATAAATGGGTGCTCAGATCTATCTGTAAATGTCAAGAGACAAAATAATAATGAAAATATATGAAAAAATATATCTATGTCGTCATAAATTATATGCGACTGCATTTTTGCGATATATGCGATTTTAGTAATCATTGAAAAGAAAATATATATATAAAGTGTAAAAAAGGTTTGGTATGGACTAGTTGTACTTACATCAATCTGATTCATGAGGACAAAAAACAGCAGTAAAAACAATATAACTGGGAGCAGGCTGGCTTCTGGTTCACATAACACAAGGTGGGCAATCAAGGGTGAAATGCGGAGCGTTGCAGCACTTTCACAAGGGATGGCCGATGGAGATCTATGTATTTAGAAAGGTAATATTTATAAGTATACAAGGCATATAAGTAAGCCCATACATTGCTGAAGGATAAAATATTCCTTCAGCTGTAGTTGAAAAGAAGGAGAGTAGATGTATAAAGTGAGTATTCAGATAGTTTAAAACAAAGTATCTATTTTAATTACCTTGTGGTTTGTTTGATAATCTCCTGAGACCAGACCTCCCGGCAGCAGTTCAAAAAGACTGACAGTGGCCATAGGAGTGTCTGTCTCCTAAATAGGACAGCTGGTTGGACATCAGCCAATCAGTGTCCACTCCACGTAATCAGCTGCAAAGCAAGCAGCCATGTGTGGAGATCGGGCATCCCCCAGACGACGAGGCGCGCGGCGTAGCCACGCCCCGAGGGGCGTGATGACGTCACGCGTCTTGACGTCACCGGCGGGTATACGGTCCCGGCGCGGTTGAATCCACATCGGGAGCCGTACAAGAGGTCATCCGCATGCAAAGAGCCCACGGGGCACACAGCCAAGTGTTGCCCCATGGTCACGCATGCGTAGATCTTACCCGCCGGGTGTCCGTGCGCACGCGCACATCCACACCAAGAGATACTGCGCCATCTTGTGGATGAATATATACGGTGAACGCAGGTGAATCAGCAAAAAAGGTCAACAAAAAGCCAGCCTGCTGTACATTCTTGCAAGGAAATTGTACATGAAAAGGTGAATGAATACAAAAATATACATTATTGCAGGAAAATTGTAAATGAAAAAGGTGAATGAATACAAAAGTATACAAGAAACAAACCACAAAAAACAAAGAAAAAAGCATGTTGTAAATGGCCAAGGGTTACATAGGGACAGTTTACAAGATAGCAAACAGTTTCAAGCCATATTAATAAGGTAGGCAGAATCATCAAGTTCATTAAGGTGAACAATAAATGTTCATTATTGTAATCAATCAATTTGTATTGTAGCAATATCAGAAGCCCAGACATGCACATTGTTTAGACCTATCGTATAACGATAATAAAAGACCGTCTAAATATATGTGGGCACATTGTCTTGTATCCATACCTGTAACCATCTAGGAATATTATACCACAGCGATGGATATTCTTTAATGCATGAAGTCTGGGGGCTATCGAAAAAGCATAGTACAAAGTGAAGCATTTGTATTGAGATATGAAGATAAACAATAGGGTATATTGCAAAGTCCCTATAGATCTAATTCACAGACTCCCGATGTGAACCCAGGCAGAAACGGTTTGAAATTGAAGGCCCCGTTTAGGCCAGGTGGATAGTTGGCCCGTAGATTGTGTATCCATCTTAGTTCACATTGGAGAAGACGCTTGTTAGAATCTCCTCCTCTTGGACTAAAGTGGATACGGTCGAGGGCCAAAAAGTGTATTTTGGATACACAATCTACGGGCCAACTATCCACCTGGCCTAAACGGGGCCTTCAATTTCAAACCGTTTCTGCCTGGGTTCACATCGGGAGTCTGTGAATTAGATCTATAGGGACTTTGCAATATACCCTATTGTTTATCTTCATATCTCAATACAAATGCTTCACTTTGTACTATGCTTTTTCGATAGCCCCCAGACTTCATGCATTAAAGAATATCCATCGCTGTGGTATAATATTCCTAGATGGTTACAGGTATGGATACAAGACAATGTGCCCACATATATTTAGACGGTCTTTTATTATCGTTATACGATAGGTCTAAACAATGTGCATGTCTGGGCTTCTGATATTGCTACAATACAAATTGATTGATTACAATAATGAACATTTATTGTTCACCTTAATGAACTTGATGATTCTGCCTACCTTATTAATATGGCTTGAAACTGTTTGCTATCTTGTAAACTGTCCCTATGTAACCCTTGGCCATTTACAACATGCTTTTTTCTTTGTTTTTTGTGGTTTGTTTCTTGTATACTTTTGTATTCATTCACCTTTTTCATTTACAATTTTCCTGCAATAATGTATATTTTTGTATTCATTCACCTTTTCATGTACAATTTCCTTGCAAGAATGTACAGCAGGCTGGCTTTTTGTTGACCTTTTTTGCTGATTCACCTGCGTTCACCGTATATATTCATCCACAAGATGGCGCAGTATCTCTTGGTGTGGATGTGCGCGTGCGCACGGACACCCGGCGGGTAAGATCTACGCATGCGTGACCATGGGGCAACACTTGGCTGTGTGCCCCGTGGGCTCTTTGCATGCGGATGACCTCTTGTACGGCTCCCGATGTGGATTCAACCGCGCCGGGACCGTATACCCGCCGGTGACGTCAAGACGCGTGACGTCATCACGCCCCTCGGGGCGTGGCTACGCCGCGCGCCTCGTCGTCTGGGGGATGCCCGATCTCCACACATGGCTGCTTGCTTTGCAGCTGATTACGTGGAGTGGACACTGATTGGCTGATGTCCAACCAGCTGTCCTATTTAGGAGACAGACACTCCTATGGCCACTGTCAGTCTTTTTGAACTGCTGCCGGGAGGTCTGGTCTCAGGAGATTATCAAACAAACCACAAGGTAATTAAAATAGATACTTTGTTTTAAACTATCTGAATACTCACTTTATACATCTACTCTCCTTCTTTTCAACTACAGCTGAAGGAATATTTTATCCTTCAGCAATGTATGGGCTTACTTATATGCCTTGTATACTTATAAATATTACCTTTCTAAATACATAGATCTCCATCGGCCATCCCTTGTGAAAGTGCTGCAACGCTCCGCATTTCACCCTTGATTGCCCACCTTGTGTTATGTGAACCAGAAGCCAGCCTGCTCCCAGTTATATTGTTTTTACTGCTGTTTTTTGTCCTCATGAATCAGATTGATGTAAGTACAACTAGTCCATACCAAACCTTTTTTACACTTTATATATATATTTTCTTTTCAATGATTACTAAAATCGCATATATCGCAAAAATGCAGTCGCATATAATTTATGACGACATAGATATATTTTTTCATATATTTTCATTATTATTTTGTCTCTTGACATTTACAGATAGATCTGAGCACCCATTTATAAATCCCTTGATGAAGGAGTAATACATATTTATTTCCGAAACATGTCGGGTATACGCCATACAACTCATCTGCCTGATTCTCCCCATACAGGCTGCGGGCTGTAGGCACATGGGTGCCATATCCTCTATATGCAAGCCAATGTATAGTGTTTGTAATTGCACTTTACACAATTGTAAATCCTACTGTCAGTAAATTGTTTTATGTATTGAATGTATTTAATAAAGATGGCACTCTAGTGCATTTTTTACAAAAATCCATGAGATTTAATACTCACCTGTGGCCAAAAATATCCATTAAGGGCGACCTCCATGCACATCCAGTGCATAATTTTCTTTATATTTAACGCAACCTGTGCATAAAATATATGCCGAAGCATGGGGGCATCCTCCTGCAAAAGGCAGGAGCAAATCGCTCCTCCACCCACTGCTGCCCCCATGCTTCGGCATATGCTGAAGTATGTAACTGTGGTGGTGAAATCACCTCCGACAGCGCTGGAGTCACGGCTTTATATATCGTGGGAGAAAACGCTGTTGCTGTCAAGATAAATAAATCTGCGTACCTGAAAACAAAAAAATGGTTACCAATAAAACACAGTAAACAGTAAAGTATAAAAAAATTGCATATCTGAAAAGCAAACATGGTAAAACATAATAACAATAAAACATTGCAGAATAGAATACAGTAAAAAAGAGCAGAACAATAGAGAGAGAGAGAACAATAAAACGACAACTATTTTTGGTTTTTTTATTTTATATTTTTTTTGTGTTTTTATTTATTTATTTTACACTTTTTTTAGTAACTTTAACTTTTGTAACTGGTACCAGGTTTGGGTCTCTCAAAATGCGATGGCATCTTGGGAGACCCTGTGAAAGTGTGTCCTAGTCTGTGCAGTGCTGTACCCTACGCTAATACTCAACTAGTGAATGGTAGCGTTCAAAGCATTCACCAATGCATAGACCACGATTGTCAGGACAGGAGGGACAATAATACCGGGTGTCACGCCTATATCCACGCTTGCTGCAGACACAACATCTTTTTTGGGGGGCTCGTTGCGTAGGGGTACTCGGGAGGACATAAGGAAAATGCCTCTCATGCAGGCTTACTGCATTTGGTTGGGGAAGGTGAGGTGGAGCACCGTCTGGAAACAGAAGGGCTCTGACGATCTCTTCCTGGAATATAAGGAAGGATCCAGTCTGTCCTGAAGCTCTGTATAGCACATGAGCGTTCAGCAAAGCCAATTGAAATAAACAGACACTTTTTTGTACCAGCGTCTGGCCTTACGGGCAACTAGGTACGGCGCCAACAACTGGTCGTTGAGGTCCACCCCTCCCATATTTTGGTTATATTCGTGGACACAGAGGGGTTTCTCCACAACACCAGTCGCTGTAGTAATTTGGACCGTCGTCTGCATGAAGGGAGGTAAGAACTAAAACATTCTTATTATCCCTCCACTTCATAGTGAGCAAGTTATTACACTTGAAGCAGGCTCTCTCCCCCAGCCTAAGACAGGAATCTACAAGCCGCTGGGGAAAGCCCCGGCGATTAGGTCGCACGGTGCCACATGCTCCAATCTGTTGATCAAAAAGGTGACTAAAAAGTGGCATGCTCGTGTAATAATTGTCCACGTACAAGTCGTACCCCTTTCTGAATAAGGGTGACACCAAGTCCCACACAATCTTGCCAGCGCTTCCTATGTAGTCAGGGCAGTTTGTCGGCTCTACGTGACTATCTTTGCCCTCGTAAACCATAAAACTACATGTATAGGCTGTGGCCCTGTCACAGAGCTTATACATCTTGACCCCATATCTGGCACGCTTGCTGGGAAGGTACTGTTTGAATGATAAGCGGCCAGAAAATTTAATCAGGGACTTATCAACGCAGACAACTTGATGGGGATTAAACAAGTCTTCAAAACGCTGGTTGAAGTGGTTTACGAGGGGCTGAATTTTGTAGAGTCGATCGTATTCAGGGTCTCCACGAGGACGACAGTTTATTGTTGTTGAAGTGCATAAACGTATCATGCCCTGGTTATGGAGGCAGAAAACAAGGGCATATGGTGAATTGGGTCAGTGGACCAATATGACTGCAACTCACTCTTTTTTTAGTTATGCCCATGTTGAGGGAAAGGCCCAGAAAGGTCTTAAATTTGGAGACTGTAATTGGTCTCCAATCTCTGGCAAGGGAGGGCTGGGGAATAGTGGCGATGTGTTGACCAGCGTATAAATTGCTTTGGTCCACAATAGATCTATAGAGATCTTCGGTGAAAAACAGCGAATAAAAATCCAGTGGCGTAAAATCAACTGTTTCCACCTGAATGCCTGGTTGGCCAGTGAATTGGGGAAGAACGGGTGCTGCAGAAGTGGTGGGTTCCCAATTCGGATTGGCGAATGCAGCAGGAAGGGCACTATGGGCACGACGGGCCTGTGTTCGTCTTCTTGGTGGCAGCGGGACACTACTAGTGCTTGCCACCTCGCCAGCTTGGGTACAGGGGGGTGATCGCGGGGTGAAAAGTGTGCCTAGTGTTTTCTACTGAAAGTGTAGTGTTGGTGCAAACTTACTTGATGTCTTCTCTCCTCGGCGCCGGAACGAAAAGACCAGCTCGAGGAGAGATGACATCACTTCCTCTGCCTCTGTTTACATTACAGAGGCAGAGGAATGACTTTATTGGCCGGGAGCGATCGCGAGAGGGTGGCCACCAATGCATGGCCTCCCCCTCACCTCTGATCGGTGGGGGAGAAATGCCAACCGCCTCGGGCACCGGGGGGGGGGGGTCCGATAGGACCCTCTGCCCTCGGGAGGCAGATCACGTACAGGTACGTGATTCTGCCTGCCCGTGCCATTCTGCCAACGTATATCGTCGTGAGGCGGTCGGCAACTGGTTAACAGCTATAGTGAAGACGTCTTTAGAATCGTTAAACGACATTGGCCCTTACTTAAACGCGCTTACCCACAGATAGAAGATTTACAGTAGATACCTTTGAAAGCATACCAGAGGAATAAGATATTAAGAGATGCATTGGTATGGTCAGAATTTAGGACAAATAAACATGAAATTAACACAACATTTTTGGGCAAGAAAAAGGAAACTATGCTTTCCTTGACTCAATTGCATACAATGCAATTTAATGATGAAGGGTAATAAGTATGTACATCCCAACAGGGGTCAGAAATTTATGGTGAAAGGTTTCCACATGTGCCAGTCCATCTATGTAATATACATTTTAACTTGCCCATGCAAGTTGATTTATTTATGTGGGAGAACTATACAGAAGATTAGACAGGATTACCCAGCACTGCAGCACCATTAGGAATAAACAACCTGGATTACCAGTATCTTAGCATTTTTTAGAGCAGGGACACAAAGATTTGGATCTGAGATTTATGGTTTTGGAAGTAGCGTATAGAGATAAGAGGGGGGACAGGATCTTAAAGTTGAAACCAAGAGAGGTATGATGGTTTAAGAGATTACAGTCCCTGCATCCTGAGGGGATGAACAGGGACTATGATCTATATATGTTCTTATGAAAGATATGAGGATTGATTTTTTTTATGCTCTTTTCTAGGTTGAACATAAAGATACAGGATAAGAGAAATTGAATATTCTTTGGAAACTAGTCATGAAAAGATACAATGTTTAAAGAAATTTTGTATTTGATGAATTTTTGCAACTATATACATATATTTGTTTTTGTTTTTTTGTTGTTGTGGGGATTAGTAAATTTAGGGCGGAAAGGAGTAATAAAAATGATTAATGCGAAATGTCTGTTCGTCTACAGAGATTGATGTATATACAGCACAGAGAGGGTTAATTTAGGTTAGGGGGGTGATATGGGATACACCTGTGTGGCCACACCTTGGGCTGTTTGTAAATAGGTACTATTTTTGTTTCAGTTTGTTGCACATAGCCTGATGAAGAGCATAGTATGCTCGTAACTGTACAGTAGCTGCCACATTGTATAGGTCTTGAAGATTTTTCAGTTAAACTTTTGCATTGGAGATCGTGTCCCATTGTATATCGCGTCCCATCGTATATCACGTCCCATACATTATATGAATATATGCACACTCCATTTAAATTGTGTAGGGACCAATGCATCAAATTATAATTATAATAGCAATTATACGCAACATGAAAAAACATAATAAATTTCATGTTTAAATCATGTTTCATGTGTCAGTACAAAATTCTTTTTTTCATTAAGAAACCCCATGTAAAGTGTCTTGTGGAAAGAACCAAACTTACAAACTTATTTTTTCTTTCAACATTCACCAAAGGAGACAATAAAGCTCAATCCATAGCGAGTGCACCAAGATCGATCTCAGAATGTATTCCACTGTGTGCAAATGGTATAGGTGTGCCCTCTCCTTTGTTGATGGACCTCCATTGGTATAAGAGGTCAGAAAGGCTTTGTTTAACTAAAATGCAGGCTTTATCCACCTGCTGGCTTGTATACATTTTTGGGCAATTTTTAGGCATTTTGCCAAGGCATCCCTGAAGAAACCTCAAGGCACCCTTGTTGAAAAAGGCTGTTTATAGTACATCCCACCTACCTCAGAGAAAACCACCTCCATACACATACCCCAGTGCATGCCCTTCTGATCTCATCCCCAGATATCCCCACTTTAATATACCCCACCCCACATACCCCTACTCTAGTCACACCCCTTTAGATTCTCCCACCCAGGTCACATCCCCAGATACCCCCCTCCCCATCACATATGCCTTGGGAATGACCAATCCCCCCACATCTTAATGGTTCTGTAGCGCCTCCTCCTGATGGTAGAGAGGATCTGGCAAGAGCCAGGATGGGTAGTTCTGTCCCAGGCAGGCAGGCTAATCTCTCCAACAGGATCTTCAGGGGAAGCTGCAGCAAAGAGCTAGGGCCACCACTGCTTCCTCTTCCTCCACTGGGGCCCTCTGCTGATAGCCATGACCTGACCCACCCCACACAGCTGGGCGCACACCGCCATCCCGAACCAGAGCCTGTCTGACAGCTGGGCTCCACCACTTCCTGCACACTACTCCGCCCTCCTCTGCGCCTTTTGTGGATCTTCTCTGATAGTAGGACGCACCCACTGCCCGCCTGCCTACTATTATCTCTGTGCTCTCTGATAGCCTACTAACAAGCAGGCTCATTCCGAGCTCAGCATGGAGGCTTTAGTTTGCCTCCTGAGAGCAACGGTAGACGGGCTTTTTAGAAATCCAGATCCCTAGCAAGTGGATTTGGATTTTACCACCCCCCTTATCATGGCACCCTAAGGTGGCTGCTTAAACCACCATATGCTGACACCGACCCTGTCCACATGCCTAGTATCAATTGGCTTACATGCTGGTCAACAGAACTCTCATGTAAGACATGCCTTGAATGAATGGCCTCTGAAGGCAAACACTTGTTTTGGCCCCTCCATGGATAAGTACATCAGGAAGAGCACAGGGAGAAAGAGTGCTCTTCTGCTCTAGAAAAAGAAGTCTCTTGCTTCTACAAGTAGGCAATCTACTTCTGTGATAGAGATTAATTTATTCCCTCTTTCCTCCAGTCCAAAATCTAAGCCAGGAACATTCTTTTGTAGAAAGACATGGCCCTTCAGACAATCCATGTCTGGTTCCAAGCCCTTCTTCAAGTGATGAGTCAATGACTAAGAATGGGCTCAGGCGTTTTTTGCAGCTCAACATGCCCAAGCCCACCAGAAAGCTTAAACTGCACAACGTTAATCACAGGCAGTGAGACATTTCCCGATCACTACAGCCGCAGATCAGGAAATGTGTAAGCTTCCTGGCAGGCTAAGGCATGTGGAGCTGCGAACACGCATGAGCCCATCCTTATCAATGACATGTGGGGATGTCTCTCGGCCTTCTCATTCTTCTGTTTTCAGGAAATCTCAAATGTGTGGTGGGGCCAGAATGCCATTTCCTGGGGCTACAAACTGGAATTTTGAACAATGCCTCTTCCCTCCTTAGTGCTTTCAAACTAGTAACTCTTCATGCTGGCATTCAGCGGCTTTTATCAAAAGGAGAATGCTTAATGCCGCGTACACATGACCGGACTTTAAGGCATACTTGGTTCAGCGGACCGGTGTCGGTCAGACAGTTCGATTGTGTGTGGGCTCCAGTGAACTTTTTTTTTCCCCCCAAAAGTTCAACGGACCTAGAAATGAAACCTGTTTCAAATCTTTTCGACGGACTCGAGTCCGGTTGAAAAGTCCGCTCGTCTGTATGCTAGTCCGACGGACAAAAACCGACGCTAGGGCAGCTATTGGCTACTGGCTATGAACTTCCTTGTTTTAGTCGGGTCGTACGTCATCACGTACGAATCCGTCGGACTTTGGTTGATCATGTGTAGGCAAGTCTGTTCATTTTGAAAGTCTGCCGTAAAGTCCGCTCGTGTGTACGCGGCATAAGACTTCTACTTGAACATCTTTTTGGTTCCCATACCAAAAGTTGCCCGGCCCATTCTGGATCTAAAGATTCTCAACGTATTTATACAGGTTCATAAGTTCTACTTTGAAATTGCCAGATCAGTCATTGCCTCCCTCCTTCTGGGAGCCTACTGGCTTAGTAGACATTTGGGATGCTAACATGCACATCTTTCCTTTTTATCACTACCTGTGTTTTGCGGTAGGTGATCAGCATTACCAATTTGTGGCCCTTCGCTTTGTACTGTCCACCAGTCCTGTTTTTTTTCCCAAGGTGCTTGCCCCAGTTTTAGCACTGCTCCATGCTCAAGAGATTCATATTGTGGGCTACTTGGATGATATCCTGCTGAAAGATCAGTTCCCCACCTTTCTGACAGCCAGGGTCCAGAGCTTGAATTGGATCCTCAATCTGCGGAAGTCGTGGCTGCAATCATCTCACAGATTTTGAGTACTTGGGCCTGACCTTAGGCATGTCCAGGATCTTTCTGCTCCATGACAAACTTCAGTCCGTCGACTTTCATACCCAGCCCTAATGCTCTAGAGGAGACCCTTTGTGCCTTGTTAGGGTCTTGGATCTAATGGTTGCCTTCTCTAAAGCTGTACCATATTCCCTGCTTCGCTTCAGGCCATTGCACAGCACCAGTCTGGCAGTGTGGGACAGATGACTTGTTCCTTCGATTGCCCCATGCGTCTAACCTAAAAGGCTAGACTCTCTCCCTGGTGTGGTGGATTTCCAACCCAGTGCTTGAGTCACGGAATGTTCTCCCAATCGATGCCAGCCTATGGGGCTGGAGAAAAGTCCTGGATGCTGTCTTTGTACAGGAGTTATTCATCGGAGGAAGCACATCTACCCATCAACATCTAGTGCTAAGGGCAATTCAGATGACCCTTCAATGGTGGACTCCCCAATTGTGAGTGTATCTGAAAGAATCCAGTCTGACAATGCCATAGCCATCCACTATATCAACCATCAAGGGGGCACCAAACATTGCACCATTTAAAAGAAAGCAGACTTGATTCTCTTTAGCAGAACTGTAAATTCTGGCCCTGTTCGCTGTCCACATCTGAAGCATAAAATATATTCAGGTGGGCTTTCTCAGTCACTGTCTGGATTCAGGGGAATAGACTCTTCATCTGGAGGTGTCAAGCCATTTGCCCACAGGAGGGGTGTGCTGGATTTGTAACTTTTGGCATTCAGATTCAACAACAAACTGGACAGGTTTGTCACCAGTTCCAGGAATCAGGATTCTTTGGCCTTCATGGTGGATGTATTGGTGATGATGTAGTATCAGTTCACTCTGCTCCATAGGATCAAGATAGTGGGCATTCAGGCGATTTTTATCGTTTCAGGGGAATCATTAGGATAGTATAGTCCCCATACCCAAACAGAAAACAATCTGTCCCCTAAAAAGCATCCAATGCAACCAGTCTATGTACAGTGGGAGCTCCACTTAATTGTGAAGATAAAAAGCAAAAAACAGAACGGCACAACAAATTCTTGTAGTGTAGGAATTGAAACAAATGTGGATTTATTAAATCAATTAAACTTACACTCGCAAAAGTGGACTTGAACCAGGTGATATAGCAGTGTACATGGAATAGTCCAAGCCTTTCAGGAAGCCACCTTGCTTGAAGGTGAGAGACAGTCATGCCCCATGGTAAGGTGCTCCAGGCTGCTCAATCAGTTCTATCAAGCCATTGATCCATTTGTTACATGGTGATGACTAAGGCTACTTTTACACTGAAGAAGAAGCTTTTAACCACTGCTAGCGGCTGACGAAAGAGTTAAAAGCGCCCGCCTTGCGGCGCTGCAAGCGCTTCGGCAGCGCTGCCCATTCATTTCAAAGGGCAGGGGCACTTTAGGAGTGGGGTATACACCGCTTCCAAACTGCCCCAAAGATGCTGCTTGCAGGACTTTTTCTAACGTCTTACAAACACACCGCCCCAGTGTGAAAGTACTCAGGCTTTCACACTGGGGAGGCATGGGAGGCGTTTTTCAGGCGCCTTACAGGCACCATTTCTAGTGCTAAAACGCCTTGAAAGCGCCTCAGTGTGAAAGGGGTCTAAAGAACCTGTGTCCTGTACTCTACCACCAAGAAAATAGTTTTTTTTTTACTTGCCATTAAAATTTGTTTCTTAAAGTACAGTACTGGAAACTGGTCTCTCCCCATAGTTCTTTTGATCTCCCTGTTGCTTCCTATAAAACTGAGGCTAGCTGGGAGTTGAAGGAGTTATATAGGGAATATCTCTACAGCTTTTTTTTTTTTTTTTTTTTTTTTTTTGGTCGGTGTCCAATCACCTAAAGGTAGCTGCAGATGGCTGCGTGGCATGATGAAGACTAAAAATCCTGAGTCCCATACCATATTAAAAGAAACAGATTTTACTGGTAATTCAAAAATCCGAACATTAAATAATCCTATCTCTTAAAGCGGAGTTACAGCCAAAAATGGAACTTCCGCTTTAAGTGTTGGTGACCCCCTGAAATGCCACATTTGGCATGTCATTTTTTTGGGTGAGGAGCGGGTACCCTGTTTTTAGAGGCACCCAGCTCCCACTTCCTGGCGCTGGAAGGAAGATCACCTCTCCTTCCTCTCTCTCTGCAATCTTCTGGGACATGTCACAGGTCCCAGAAGATTGCCAGGCCAATTGCAGCATGGCTCACACATGCGCAGTGCGCGCCCAGCTGTGAAGCCACAGCTGGGCGCCCACAGTTAGAATGCCGGCTGTTAAATGGGTGGAACTCCACTTTAAAGAGGGAATTCCTGGTTGTCACTAAAATTTGTATCCTTATTGGACTGTTTTCCCTCTCTTCCCATTCCAGTAACAACCCAAATCTTGGGATTTTCTTTCACTCTTAGTGATCATGGTAAACAGGACAATTAAAGAGGGTGAATCTCCCGAATGGGGCACAGACTGCAATAAAAACCTAAGAAGAGAAAAAGCCAGCCCTGAACCCATAGACCTCTAAATTTTATGGGTAATTTTGCGATAATACAAAAATGTGCAAAGATAGACATAATACACCAACATTTTGGGGCCACAGAAGACCCCTTTCTCAAGGCGACAGACACGCTGTCATTTGCATTATCATCATCAATATGATCTCATTAAAACTTTGAGGTCTATGGGTTGTCTGCTGTGTTTTTGTTTTTTTTCTCTTTTGGTTTACGTTACAAGTATAACCGTTAACTGTGCACACCGAACAGCAAGAAAGTGGAAATAAGCGTTAGCTGCTGGATGGATTTGTTATCAAGCAATAAAAAAAACTTGACATTAGCTTTAACCCTTTCACTGCCAGATCCGTATGCCATACGGACCAAAAAAATGTGCCCGTCGGTGGCAAAGTCCATACGCCGTACGGATCTCATTTCTCCCTTCAGTGACCATAAAATTATATCAGAATTGTTCAGCAAACTCTGCTGAACAATTCTATTACTCCGATATACCTGCTGATCAGTCATTAACCTCTAATGTGACTGCACCCCCCCCCCCCCACCCATGCCACTGCTTCCCTGTCCCCTACCACTCCACCTCCCGCCGCTAATTTTCACCTTAAACTGCCCCCCCCCCCACTCTCCTTTCCTATCCCCTTCACCACCCAGCACTGCTTACCCACCCCAGCAAACCTGCTCCCCTCATTAGCCGGCATCCCTCCTCTTCCACTCCCGCCGGCTTCAGGTGCTGCATTGGGCTTGGGGGGAGGAGATCCAGATGTGCCCCCCCACCAGTCAGATCACCCCCGTATTGCCCCCGCACCCCCAATCCATGGCCGCTCTGAGCAGAATATCTCCTTCCCTCACGTCGCCTGAAGCTTCTACCTGCACTGATCTCCGCGATATGTCAGGCTGGGGAACATGGCGGGGGGTAGGGAGCGGTGCAGGGTGGAGGTTTAAGTAGGAGCTTGTTATCTATGTGTTTACCAAGCCCCCCCTGTAGTACAGTGAACATAGGCAGCGATCGCTCCTATATCCACTAACAGCTGATACATAGTAAACCGCAAGAGTTACTATGTATCAGACTGTCATTTTATGATTGAGTGGAATCTCTATACAGATTCTTTATTCATTCAAGTAAAGTGCTGCAGAGAAAGAAACTGAAAATAGTCCCTTTCTCTGTCTCAAAAAAAGAGATATGGAGGTCTGTTTAGACCTCTATCTCACCAAAGACCCCCTGAAAAAAAAAATATATAAAAAAAATAACTGTAAAGAAATGTAAAAAGTAAAAAATGTTTAAAAAAAAATACAAACGTACTAAGACCCCCCACGTCCACCTGCACTCACCCCTCCACGGTGATGGTGCCCCCCCCCCCCCGCACTCATCCCTCTGCGGCTTCCTCAGCTTCTCCTCCCGGCCAACCTGATCCATCATGATTGGCCAGGAGGAGAAGCCGGAAGACGATGGCGAATATATTAATTGGTTATTGTCACAAGTGGGTTGGTTTGAGGGTGCAATGCTCTGCCCCCCGAGCCCAAACTTTTTCAAGCAAATTGGAGCCTCAGGTTCTAATCACATGGCTTTAAAAATAAAAAAAACTCATACAAACGCATCCTGCAGGGGTCGGCGCCCCTAATGGGCCGGCCATTCCTGGTAAGACTCCTTTTACGACTCTGTCCGCCTGCTCAGTGGGGAATCTGTCTGATCCCTGCTGAGCAGGGGGAAGCCAGGTCCGTGTCCGCTCCGCTGATGCAGAGCAGACAGGGACACAGCCTGCTGTTCTCTATGGGGCGATCGGATGGAAATGGACCACCTGTCCATTTCCATCTGATCCAGTCTGCTAGATGGATGGGGAATGCAATCCCCATTCGTCTGTTTTTAGGGGACTGAACTGAACTGCAGACAGGTGTAAACGGACACATGTCCATTTGCATCAGCCCCTCCATAGAGAACAATGGGTGGTCTGACTGGGCCCGCCTGAAAAACGGACAGGCTGACCCGATCGGTCTGCTTGTGTGAAAGGGGCCTAAGGCATTGTTCACACAGGGCATAGACAGCGTACGTTTATGGGGACACAGGTGTTTTGTGCCAGTCCCATTGATGTAATTTGGGATGAAGCACCTGCATGAACAGTCGTTGCTCCCAATTTTACATCCATGTAGTTCCGCATGCATGTCCTTGAGCTCACACTGTCTGCGTTCGGGTCATGTACCCACACGGATGTCAGATTGGGAACAGCAGCTATGCCTGTGCAGCCGTTGCATCCCAATTGACATAAATGGGACTGCCTGTACAGGGATGCACGAAACACCTGTGCATCCCTGTGCGGGTAAACAGCCCTCCATAGGTGTACACTGTAGCATGCCACATGTGAACGATGCTTTAGTAGCATTTTAGCAGGAATTTTGTAAGTTATCTTGTGTTTATGTACACTAGTAATTATTTTAGTGTATTTTTAGTGAAAGCAGATATTTGAACATTTGCACAATTATTGCGGGGCCCAAAAAAATCAATAGCACTCTTTTTTTTTTTTATTCTACAGGTCATGTGCTTTCAGAAAGTGTCTAGTGTGAGGTCTTTTCAAATTCTGAAAGCTGTCAGTGAAAAATGTTAACCGGATTTTTAGATTAAATTGTTTTTATTTACAGTTTTGCGTACCTTCGGTTTTCACCATTTCACAAAAAGGTGACATTTAAAATGTTCAGGTATTTGTTATTAACTCAATACAATTTTAACTTTTATATTTGTTAGGAATTAAGCAGGAATTTTGTTCATTTTGCCATGTATGAATCCACTTTTAGTGTATTTTTAGCGAAAATATTGTCTTGATAAACATTTTCGCAAATACCGCAGAGCCTAAAATATCAGTAGTACCTTCTTTTTATTCCAGAGGTCATATGCTTTCAGAATATATATGATGTTGTTTACAAACTCTGAAAGCTGTAAGTGGAAAAGTGAAACTTTTTTAGAGAAATTTTTGGGTACGTTTGATTTTCACCATTTTGTAAAAAGACGCAATTTTAAAATTTATGAATGTTTGTTATTAACTCAACACAGGATAAGCTTTTATATTTAGCAGGTATTTAGCAGGAATTTAGTAAAATTGTGTGTTTTTATTCAATAATGGTTTGTGTATTCTTTAGCGACAATATTGTTTTGATAAACATTTGCGCAAATACCGCGAAGCCTAAGAAATCAGTAGCACTTTTTTTTTTATTCTAGAGGTCATATGTTTCAGAAAATATATGGTTTTGGGGGTCTTTCGCGTCTGTTCAATTTTCACCATTTCACAAAAAGGTGCAATTTAAAAGTTACAAATATTTGTTATTAACTCAATACAGGTTAAGCTTTTATATTTAGTAGGGTTTTTGTAAAATTTGCTGTGTATTTATCTGCTAATCATGATTTTAGTGGATGATTTTTAGCAAAAATATTGTTTTGATAAACATTTGCGCAAATATTGTGGGACCTTAAAAATCAGTAGCACCTTCTTTTTATTCTACTGGTCATATGCTTTCAGAAAATATATGGGTTGGGGTGGGGGGTGTCTTTTACAAACTCTGAAAGCTATAAGTGAAAAATAAAAAAGCAAAGGAAAAATTGAAACTTGATAGATCTGTATTTAAATATATGCAGTGATAAGTGCTAGATTATCTGTAAATGACACTTTCATTGTACCAAATCAGTTCTAGAATTTAGCAATGTTTTATTTGTTTAATTCATAGAGCTTGTTTAATTCTCTTACCTTGCAGATATTTCTGAGTTAAGTTCTGATCAGTCACCACCTCCTTCTCAGCCTCCTCCTCCACCAGCTGGACAGATATTGCAAAGTTCCTTAGATCGCTTGGAAAACCCAGTGTAAGTACCTTTTCAACATGAAGCACCAATTCTAGTTTTCCTTCCTTAATTGGAGGACACAGGTCTCAAATTTAAAGATCTGTGCTATGTTTTGCTAACTGCAAGAGTAATCTACACTAGGTTGTTTAAAAAAATGAATCAAAAGGAGAAAGCTCCACCTGGTATCACCACCTCTACAGAGCGCTAATATTTTCTGGTGTCCTGAGAAGGAAGGGTGTCTTTTCTCCAGTTCTAATAATAGATGAAGGCTTTTTCTGAGAGTTCCTCAATCATGCAAGCTGCTTGTAGTATCAGGCCACGTAGTTTGGATCATGTTAGTTTATACATTCAGCCTACAAAGACATAATCTCTCTGATTATACTAAATATCTGGTGTTTCACTGTAACAGTCTGTTTCACTGTAATGCCCCGTACACACGGTCGGACATTGATCGGACATTCCGACAACAAAATCCTAGGATTTTTTCCGACGGATGTTGGCTCAAACTTGTCTTGCATACACACACGGTCACACAAAGTTGTCGGAAAATCCGATCATTCTGAACGCGGTGACGTAAAACACGTACGTCGGGACTATAAAAGGGGCAGTAGCCAATAGCTTTCATCTCTTTATTTATTCACACTCGGCAACTCCCTGTGCACGCCTGCGGCCTGTCATATATTATTTGCACTTGGAGTAATTTTTAAGCACGTTTTTCTTACGAGACCTAGGGCCCTACGTTTTTTTTTTTTGTTTTGTTTTTTAATAACATCGTTATCACTGTTATTTTGCTTCAGGGTGCCTTTTTTCTAGGGTTCTAGGCTGGGTCAGTCCAATTAACACAGCTCTGTGTAGGAAGATTGCAGGGCCTTTGGACATGCAGCCGTTCAACCTGCTGGTTGGATGAAAATAAACTTCTGCCTGTATTCCCTGCTTTAGTGCTCTAATCATTTCTTGGTGTGTAATTTTTTTTCGGAGGGGGGGGGGGGGGGGGGCTTGTTATGTCTGATTACTTTTAATAGTAAGGTTGAAAAAAGACACAAGGCCATCTAGTTTAACCAATAAAAAAAATAATTAGGCTTAACAATAGAAAACCACTATATACAGAATCCTATACCCACAGTTTTAATCAGGAGCAAAAAAAAAAAAACCCTTTACAGCATGGCCTAATTTGCTTCAGATAATTCCTTCTGGAATCTTCAAAAGGCAATTGGATATTCCCTGGATCAACAATTCCTGGTGTTTACTTATAAATGTTAATATCCAATTATGATTTGTTCATTTAGAAATGCAGAAATTTGTTAACATACTTTATTTAGCTGAGAATTTCACCAGGACAAAGAAAAAAGCAATCATTGGTCACAATAATATACCATAAGATTCAAAATTGTATGTAAAAGAAAAAGCAGAGGGCAACTAACCAAGTTGCATAGATCATGCATACACAGTACAAAGACACCCAATACACTAAAAAGCAGCTGTAAATGTTGGCCTATGATTGGTGAAACCTCTCATACTTTAGCAATATACAGTCAGAGAAAACACCATAATTACATAAAAATGGGGAAGTAGGGTCTGGGGAAGGAGGTAGTGGGGTGGAAGAGGGGGAAGGGCTCAAGCTTTAGGAAACCACAAACCCATAAAAAGGGGTAGATGTAAAAACCAAGGGGGAGGGGGGGCCTCATATGAACAAGTAGATATGTATGAATATCACAATTTCTGTCAAGAGCTTGTATGTGGTCATCTATGCCTCTCAAGTGAGAGTGGTGAGAGGCAACTGCATCAGTAGGGATCTCCTCTCTCTGTTGGAATCTGGTTCCTTTTTAGACTGGGCAATGGTAGTTCTACACTGACATTCATGGGAGCTACTACAAGACCAGTGGCTCTCCTGCCTGAAACTTCTGTAATGTTCGTACAGTTGTATGGTGGTATGGCATGGCATCTCCTGTTTGTTTAACAGGTCAAAAAGCGCTGATCTTGAAAGAGACACGTTAACTCGGACCATCTTCTTACAGCTTTTTCAGGTTGACTCTTGGGGTATACACATATTTTGGCACAGAATTTGTCAGTAGTCCTTCACAGACATCTGTACATGTGGGGAAAAAAAATGGAGTATGTTTGGCGTCCCCCCCCCCGCACTATGCTTTGTCTCGGGAGAAATGCCTATAGACAGAGCGGGACTGACTTTAAATGGAAGATGCGCTTGCATGTGATCACTGTTGCAATTTTAGCACTTATTAGTAGCATTACAGTCTTTAGCATGGTGTTCTGTGGAAGCATAGCATTTGAAGCAAACCCTATTTTTTTTTTTTAAAGTTCTTTGCATTCTTGCAAGGGTTTCTTTCAGAAACGGTTGTGGTTTATGTATTGGACATTTGGCAGTTTGGGTTCTCGATTGTCTTGTTGTTCTGATGAGTCTTTCCAGAGACAGGTGGAATATCAGCTCTTTTCACAGACACTGGACCTCCTATGGTCTCTATGTGAAATATGGGAGCCTGCAGGCCTTGGAGAGGGTGGACCGACAGGATTGGACTCCCCAAATTAGCTCATTCTCAGTATCGGCAATTCTTTTAATGAACTGTGGTTTGCTGAGGTACAAAAGCCTACTGTACTGAAGGATGAAAAGGCCTATTCCCTTGATAGGTGGTAGGCGCCTTTATCATGTTACACATGCATTGTTGTTTGCTTGCCTTTAAATGTAGTTCCACCCTTTATGCTTTATTCCTTCATTCACCACATGCAATGTATTCTGCTGGAGCCTAACACACGCTGATTTTTTTTTTTCTACCCATCTGATCTGATCCATTTATGATCTGCACAAGTTTTTGGATTGAAAATCTTTTCAAGATCTGCCAGATGTTATCTGAATCAAGTCTCTTTCTGCGAATTCCGCTGAGACCATAAGTTACAGCTATCTTGCCACAACTGTATCAGTTATAGAGATCACACTTGCAGTGCTTAGTTTGGAGAGGCAGAACATGTTGAACTAACCTTGGTTGAGGGATACAGCTGCTGGGAGCTGAAGTTATGGGAGAGAGTGTGAGGAATATAGTGCATACAATGCAACTCTGCTGCTGTTACACCTGTCACTTTCACAGCAACTTGCTCTAAAACCTTTAACCTTGCCATGGCTTTGGCATGTTCACATTTTTTTCTCCAACGCTTCCATCTCTGCTCTCTTGCATGCAGCTTCTGCCTCCATCTCTGCTGTCTTCAGTGCAGTTTCGGCTTACATCTTTCCTTTCATCTGTGCTTCTTTGTGTGCAGTTTCTTCAACTTCTCCTTCTATCTGTGTTTTCTTTTGGGAAAAGGCTGCCTGAGTTTTAGAAGCTTGAGCATCAGCACATTGGCACATGCTTTAATAAGTTGTTGGCTGAGAGTAGAAACTTTTGATTGTAGAGACCTGGCAGATCTGGAGGCGTATCTCAATGATACAGTGTGATCAGATTTAAGCCTATTACACACGGGCTGAATGTCAGGTGGCATCGGCTGGTTCAATAGAATTCATCCGACATTCAGCCCGTGTACTGCAGCCGGTTTGACAGAAGCCGGCCATCAATCCAGGTTTTTTTGTTGTATGGGTATACAGCAGGTTAGGACAGTGCAGCCGTTGTCAGAGTCCATATGACATCTTCCAGTATATTCCACAGCTATTGATTTTTTGGAGCTAAATGATTTTTTTACTGGTCTGCTTCCGCAATCTAAGCCCTGCAAGATTCAGTTGTGGTGAGATAGCTTAACTTACAGACGCAGTAGCTTGGCAGACAGTGAATTGATCCAATGACATCTTGCAGATCATAGAAATCTTTAAACCGACACTTGCTGATTGTATCAACTAACAAAAACCTGTATTATTAGATACACACTATTAATCCAATGTGGCAATTATCTATTACTACAGGATAGGGTTGCACCCATGCCACTTTTTTAAGTACAAGTACCGGTACTTTTTTTTTTCAAGTACTCGCGGATACGATTAACGATACTTTATTTTAATGTCATGTGACAGTGGCACTAATATGCAGCACTGATGAGTGGCACTGATGAGGCATGGACTGTGTCAGTAGTTTTTTCATTTTTACATTTTATATTTTTTTGGGGGGGGAGTGGACAGTGTCAGTGTTATATTTTTTTATTTTTTATCAGCCCTGTTGGGGGGGGGTGTAAACAGAGGAGGAGGGCAGAGGAGGAGCCAGGGGCACAAAGGGGGACCCGGAAGAGAACACCAGAGAGAAGGAGACTGGAAGCCAGAGGGGAAGCCGGAGGAACAAAGGGAACAGTCGGGGATGATTGGTGGGGGGGGGCAGTTACAAGCACCGATCCCCCCTGTATAGCCTTTCAATAAAGCAGCTGACAGATGCAGGAGGGAGAGGGAGAAGAAGCGGTTGTCAGCTGCTTTATTGAAAGGCTATACAGGGGGATCGGTGCTTGTAATTGGCCCCGCACCGATGACCTGTGAGGCTACCCGGTCCCTCTGCTACACCGAGAAAGCCTGGCCCGATAAAGCAGGTATCGGATTAAGCATTGGAGCATTTGCACGATTACCGATACTTGTGCAAATGCTTGGCATCGGCACCGATGCTAGTATCGGTGCAACCCTACTACAGGACGAGAGTGCGTTCTGCCTACACCCCAATAGCCACTGGATACAATTTAACCTTTATTTTGGAGTTAATTAAAATTTACTGTATATGAACTATATGGGCTTGTGTTTGGGGGTTGAATAGACATGACTCCGAAAAAGTAAAGAATCCAATGGTTGGTTACTGTCCAGAAACAAAACGGGGGAGTTTTCACCTGCAGGTATTGTATCACGGCTCTCTGCAGGGCTAGGAGACATGCAAACCACTCCCATATACAAATCGGAGTTCCTGCATAAACAGTCATGAAATAATGTTATCTTACTCCAATAATTTGGTTGGAAAAGTCACCTTTCCTTGGCGACAAAAATGAATGGTACCAAAATTTGTCCCAATCAAAATCAAAACGCTAAATGGAGGTACCAGATTCAAAATAAAATAAAAAAATTAGTGACTTAAGGGACAATAATTTGGCCCCCTGTCCATTGTGCCTCTTCTGAGTCAAAACCTCCCAAAAGTAAACTGAGTCCCCAGCCCCCCAAAAAAACCTGTGCCCCCAAAATAGTGTTTTTAAAAAAGTTCTGCCAAAGAACCCAGCATTTCTTTATCGTACATCACGGGACACAGAGCACCATAATAATGACTATGTGGGTTATATGCTTACCTTTAGGTGATTGGACACTGGCAACCAATAGTAAGACGGTTCCTCCCATATAACCCCTCCTATACCGGAAGTACCTCAGTTTTTTCGCCAGTGTCTTGAAGGTGATGGTCATGGCTCTTGAAGCTCTATAAATTTCTTCAAAAAATGTTCCACTGAGGATGTTAGAATCGGATCCATTCGGATGGCATAAAAAGCTAAAGTGGATGGTACCCGAACCTCGGTTCAAGAACGAGGTATTGCTTGTAATGTGTCCTATATAGGCGCTGGACCCTTGTTAAGTTGGTATTCCTGGTCAATCTTGCCCATCGTAAACCAGAAAGGGTGCTTTACAGGTCCAGGGGTGTGGACCCCAAAATATGGGGAACCCGGTCCCTGAAGATCCTTAGAGGCGCTACCCGCCGTGATAGCGGAAGATTGGGTCTGGTAAGACAGGCCCTGCTGCTTGGGATGGTGAGTACTCCCTTTGGGATTTTTATATATATTTCCCTTTGAAACTGCTGGTAAACCTTAAGCCTGTGTCTGGGATTACAGATGGGCGATTTTGGCACGCATTTTGAGTACTGGCGCTCGCGAGTGTGCGCATGCGCGCCGCCGGAGTGTGTGTGCGCCCTGTGTGTGCGCCCTTGGTGTGCGCTGCTGCTGCCGCCAATCACTGATGCGTGCCCTCTCAGGCTAAGGCTTTATAGGGATGGAGCTCCTGGCGTGCGCGTGGACAACACAGAGCGATATTTGGGCACGTGAGTCTGGTGGTCTTGGACACAGTGGTGACAGGTTAAAGGCTGGTTATAGTTTGTGGGGAGTACTCCTTTTCTTCCTCGTGTGTAAGCAATGTCTTCCAGAAAACGAGGTATAGGGAACAAGGCAAGCACAGGGGTAAGAGTCCCTCCTCTAAAAACAGGAGACCAACCCCATGCTGATGCAGCCTCAATTTCTACAGAAAGACCTGCGGCATCTGGCCTGGCTGAGCCATTGCATTTGTCAGGCATAGTGGCCACTACCAATATACCTGCCTCGGCTTATGTTACAAAGGATGATTTGGAATCTGGCTTAGCAGGCCTTGAGGGCAAAATAGCTGGCATGATTGCCTCTGTAACACAGGGGGGAGGAAGCGTAATAGATCTCCCTCCCCTGAGCCTGGGCCAAGTGGAGAGTCACTAGAGCACCAGGACTCTTATAGCCAGATAGGTCCAGGTGGTCTGGAACCAGAATGGGCGGAGGATGATTTGGAAGAGGTGGTCATAAAAGACCGGGAGGAAGGAGAGGCTGAAGAATCCTCAGCTGAGGACTCTGGCTCTCTAGCCAATTTCAGCCTCCCATTACCAAAAATTGTTTATCCAATCTCTAATTGAGATGGTACGAATTGGGTTTAAGTTACCCCCGGTTCAGGAGTCTGGACTCTCCTGTTCTACTTTGGGATCTTTGCGACCTCAGCAAATTTCCCAAGCGTTCCTTTTGCATCCGTTACTGGAGCAGGTGGTTTACGCGGACTGGGAGCACTCTGACAGGATATACTTGCCTCCAAAAAGGTTTTCTGTTTTATATCCTATGGAGGAGAAGTTCAGGAAGAAATGGGGGACACCTTTGGTGGACACTGATATAATAAAAGTGTACACTGCGCTAAATTGAAAATATAGTGTGGAGCAGCTACTTACAAGGTGACAACAACCAAAGAAACATGTGAAAATAAAAAGTAGCGCATAGATTGTGCCAAAAGTCTTCAATCGAGAAAACAACTGAAAAAAACAACAAATATCTACAAATAATAAACATAACAGTGAAAAAAACTTAAGTCTTTCAATATAAGTGAATAAAGTCCCATCGGTGAATGGGGAACAAATAACATGGAATGTCCCACTGAAAACCATGCGTGGATACGGGGAGGCAGATGTTATAACACGGGTGGATCAACAAATCGTCCCCAAGTTGTATCTCATAACGACATGCGATTTGGTAAAGATGGTGTGTAAGAAACTCTTACCAGAGGCGATGGACTCCCTTGTCAGCGACAGGGAGTCACTCGAGCAGGTTGCCTCTCAGGGCCAGTGAATGGACATCACAGCTCTGCGAACCTTCTGGGTCAAACTCTGCGCAGATCTCCCGGGGCCGCCAGGTGGGTCCTCCCAAAGGATGGCCGAGGTGCGGATCAGAGGGAACAGTGCGTCACGTCCAAAAACTGGATTGAAGGCTGGTTAAATCTCTCAGTAGGTATGTGGAGAAAAAATAAACAAGCTCCACATAGTGTAGATGAGCATAAATAGGATTTTTATTGCTAAAAACGCCAGACAATAAACGCCATTAACAATAAAATGTGATCACAGAATATAAAATCAAAAATGGGCAACAAGAAGGATGCTGGAAGCGCCCGACGCGTTTCGATCAATGGATCGTCTACTGGGGCATACAGCATCCCCTCCAAGTTGCCTGATATTTATAAAAAACATTCCAAAAGAGCAAATTGTATGTGCTGTCAAACAACATTCCCCATTGGGTGGATGGGGTCACATGATCGAACCTGGCTAAACCTAGCAGGTGTGAGACATTATGCATTTGCATACATAGTGTGTGATTAACCTGTTATGTGTCACCAAACAGACCTCACATAGAGAAATGATTGAATAGTACAACATCAGAATGTTCAAACGTTTGGTAATGAAATGAAATAAACAGGGAACGGAATTTAACCTGTTATATATCATCAAAAAGACCTCACATAGAAAAATAATTGCATAGTATAACATCAGAATGTTCAAACATTTGGTAATGAAATGAAATAAACTAAAAACGGACTTTCAGGCACAATACTCTCATTGCTGACACTTCTGTGTCTGCTCCAAAGCAACAGGGAGTCAGTGCCAATCAGGGACTGCGTCTCAGGGGGCGGGCGGAGCCAACCACCAATCGCTGTAAAGACAGGAAGTCACTGGCGGTGCCGCCCAACCTCCATTAGACAGACATAGGGAAGTGATGTCAGAGCGCAGGGCCGGCTCCACGTACATCCCCTGTCATGTGATGCCTCTCTCTAGAAGTCAAGGAGAGGAAAAGGGAGGGGGGACAAGCGTCAGATGGGACGTTCTCAACGCCGGTGCCCACACTCCTCCCCCTTGTCCCCGGAAGTAACATAAAACGTAAATAGCAGCCAGAAATCCCACCTGAAAGGTGGAAAACTGGCAAAAATTGCTTGCAAAGTGGAGAGAGGGACGCACCACTGAACATATAGCAAGGCACAAGGGCAAGGGCCATGCAGTTAAGTGGCGCGCCTAAAAGGAAGGGTAATGCTCGGCTAACTTCTGACAGTTGAAAACCGAGGGACCCGAAAGCCAGCATTAAATACATCAATGCTGGCGGGAGCCCCCAAAGTGTATTAATAATCCCTTCGTGTCAAAACAGATGAAATAAATAAAATGCATTGTATTCTAAAAACATAATATGAAATAGGTTCGTGAACACTGAATCTACAAAGTAAGAGCCATCTTAATAATATTAACCGTACACATGCCAGTGTGAAAAACCAACATGAGGGAGGTATAGCTCACCCCTGAGCATAATGTAAGCGCACCCCCCAAAAATTGCGCCAACACAGGGGAGAATAGAATTGTGTGAAAATAAACATGGAAGATAATAAAGGGAAAAAGGTTGGGACTTTATATGAGACACATATAGAATGTGCCTCCATCCCTAATTGGAGATTAATAGAAAAGTTTGGGACTTTGATTGAGGCCATAGACATGGTGGAGACAAATTCAATAAAAGTACACATTTATTATCATAAAATCATGAAACAAATCAATAACAAAGACCACATGGGTAAAACACATTATAATAAATGTAATTTCATGTTTGTTCATACATACTATTGTGAGTGTGCATGCAATACAGGCAACTGGGGTACATCCGAGTATAGTAACCAAGTGCCCCACAGTGGTCCGATTGATCATAAATACATTCTAATGAGTTCATAATGGTACAAAAATATGTTGACAATACTAGCAAAAAAGACAGTGAGACCAGAATAATGCATAATCAAAGCAAGAAAAGGATAGTGAGGCAAGTCATCGGGGTATGAAGAGACATCTCAAGACCGCCCAAAATTGCCCAAATCAGATGGTAAGAAGGGGGCTTGTATCTGCATCCCAAAATAGTAATGACCGACGCGTTTCGTGTGTTTCACACTCATCAGGGGCGGTTGCTGATAGTATATCTACAAGATATAATAAGGTATTAATAGTGGAATATAATGGAACCTATTCAAAGGAAGATGGGTGGGCGTTTCCCAAAATACTTACAGGGACTCACTGTAACTGAGGTATTGCACGTATGACACCGGGGTCAACCAATCTATGCCGGGAGCTGAGGTGATGAAACAGCGTGCTGGTAGGGCATACATCAAACAACTCCCCAAAACACAGAACACAGCCAGGTAGTATATGTGGTAGGTCAGCAATATTGGAACCAAAAGTGGCCACCAAAGACGGTCTAGAAAGATATATAATATCAAGATGTAGTGACATTCATTAATGTAAAAAAGTAATGCATAGTTGTATGATGATGAACACTCGTCAAACAGAGCTTACCAGTGTCACTGCTCTGAAAAAAGTGGTGAAGTGAACTGCAGCGTCAGATGTTTAAAAGGCAATGAAGGAGCTGTGCCTGGGGAGGCCAGATATACTGCTCCACACACGTGCACGCTGCCCGCCACCAGCGTCACGCAAGCACGGCTGAAGAGGGGAGGAGCTCCGACGCCGGCGGTGAGCACCGCCCTTGACAGACGCTCATTTCCCCCCACTGGGCCGGCTGAGATAGCAACATCACATGCTTGCCGTGGTGACGTCAAAGCCAGACGGCACACGAGAAGCAGGGGGCGTGGCGCCGATGCGCTGTGGGAGAAACCACCCCCCCGCCCCCCCAAAAAGAGCACAGGGGGACGGGGGGAACAGAAGCACGCAGAGCGCATCGCAGCTCCCGGCAAGAGACAGAAACAACCCCAGCACATACAACCTCAGAGAAAAGGGGGGAGGGACTCAAAGCACAGTAATCTGTGCTGAATCCTCTCACTGATATGCAGAGGAGACCAGTGTCTCTAAAGCATAAGCCCAACCAAAATGATCGAATGTGCCGGGCTTGATAATCTCACACCTAGGTGACAGAGAAAAAGAGGGACTGTCAGTCTAGTCTATTGTCCTCCATCCCTAATATGCGAAAACAATGGGAAAAAGGTTGGGACTTTATATGAGACACATATAGAATGTGCCTCCATCCCTAATTGGAGATTAATAGAAAAGTTTGGGACTTTGATTGAGGCCATAGACATGGTGGAGTGGATTCAATAAAAGTACACATTTATTATCATAAAATCATGAAACAAATCAATAACAAAGACCACATGGGTAAAACACATTATAATAAATGTAATTTCATGTTTGTTCATACATACTATTGTGAGTGTGCATGCAATACAGGCAACTGGGGTACATCCGAGTATAGTAACCAAGTGCCCCACAGTGGTCCGATTGATCATAAATACATTCTAATGAGTTCATAATGGTACAAAAATATGTTGACCATACTAGCAAAAAAGACAGTGAGACCAGAATAATGCATAATCAAAGATATGCATAAATGGGAACACCTGAAAACATGTACAGATGTGATAAAATAAAATGCAAAAAAAGGTGTTAGGATGAGTTGATAAACGAGTTGAGGTCCCACTCCACGTTCATCCCAAACGGGAAGAAGGACCTCAACTCGTGAATCCAGTATGTCTCGAGACGTGAAACCCCACGCAGACGTGACTCACCCCTCCAGTGCGGGACAAACTTGTCAATAACCTGGAACAAAGTGCCTGTGGGGTCCCTGTCATGGTGTTCCAGGTAGTGACGTGGCAAAGTGTGCTTGTCCCTACCTTTTTTGATTGCAGCCACGTGTTCATTAACCCGAACAGAAAAAGTTCTGATCGTGCGACCCACATATTGCTTGTGGCAGGGACAGGTTATCAGATAAACGATTTATTGCGAGGAACACGTGGTGAAATGCTTCATGGAGTAGATGCGAGAAGTGACAGTGGACTTAAAAGTGACACTCTTGCGTCTTCCCCCAATATTATGTAGGCAGACCTGACACTTACGACAGGGGTAGTAACCTTTACACTCCTGAAAGAACGACACTTTTTTCGGGGGGTCTATTATATTTGGGGCGATCTGTCCCTGAATGGACCTAGCGCCTCTGAAGACTACCGAGGCCTGTTTGGGTAAAACAGGACCAAGTAGTCTATCATTCTGTAATATTCCCCAATGTTTTTTAATAATACCTTTAATCTGTTTAGATTGAATGGAATGGGTGGTAAAAAAGGATAGCTTAGCATTAAATGTGGTGTTGTCTTTAGAGCGTTCTGTAAGCGTAGCCTGCCTTTCAGTGAGCAATGCTCTATTGATTTCGCTGTCTAGCAGGTGGGGGTCGTAACCCTTATCCAAGAATCTGCTTCTGAGGACTTGAGATTGGGATAAAAAGTCTGAAGTCTGGGTACAGTTGCGCCTCAATCTTAAAAACTGGCTGCGGGGGACTGACCGAAGCCATTCTTCACAATGGCAGCTGTCGATCGGAATGTACCCATTCCAATCTGTGGGTTTGAAGTAGGTACGGAACTCCAGGTGTTGGTGCACAACTGAAATTTCGAGATTGAGGAAATGCACCTTGGTTGTGCTGGCTTCGAAACTCAACGAAATCCCCCTGTCATTGGCGTTGAGAGTATTCATGAAGCCCTCAAGTGATGGCCGATCTCCTTCCCAAAGGAGGAGGATGTCGTCTATGTACCTGGCCCAAAGAACCAATTCGGGTCTCCGGGCAGCATAGACGACATCCTCCTCCCACTGGGCCATGAAGAGGTTAGCGAGACTGGGGGCAAATTTGGCCCCCATAGCCACGCCCCTCTGTTGTAAGAAGAATTTGTCCTGAAACCAGAAATAATTATGCCTGGTTGCAAATTTTAACAGCTGCAATAAAGTTTCGTTGTAATGTGGGGAGTCTTCCATCTCTGGAGAGATGATTTTCAACCGCTTCAAAACCCAGATGGTGTGGTATGCACGTGTATAACGCTGCAACGTCGGCTGTAACCAAGAGAGTACCTTTTTTAATTGCAACCGACTCCAATAGTTTAATTGTGTCTCGGGTGTCCTTCAGATAGGAGGGGGTGGTTTGGACAAGTGGTTGTAAGTAGAAGTCCACGTATTTGCCAATCCTCGCCGTAACCGAATCTATCCCGCTGACAATGGGTCGGCCGGGAGGATTGGTTGGGTTCTTATGAACCTTGGGAAGGTAGTATATGGCGGGAATACGTGGTACTTGGGGGACCAAAAAGCATTTTTCCTTTTTGTTGAGAATTCCCAAGGAAAAGCCTTCCTCTACCAATTCAACCAAAGCTTTTTTGAAGGAAATTGTGGGATCCCTAGGGATGCACTGATAAGTATCAGTCACCTAAAATCCTATTCATCTCTTGAAGATAATCAGCTTTATCAAGAACGACAATGCCTCTGCCCTTATCAGCCGGGCGGATGACCAGGTTCTTGTTTTCACACAATGATTTTAAACCCGTCTTGATGTCGGGTTTGACATAAAAGCGTTTCCGACGTTTAGCCAGTCTATCAAGGTCCTCCAAGACCAAACTCTTGAAGACCTGGATAGAAGGGGCCAAGGTGCCAGGGGGATTGAATAGGGACGAGTTAGACAATCCCGAATGGATTACCTGAGGTTGTAAACACGTTCCCTCAGTGAAGGGTACGGTTCTATTCTGAGTAGATGTCGCCGCTGGAGTGGTGACTAAAGCAATGGTGTGGTGTGTAGGGGGAGTGATTTTGGTAAGAAAATGCCTCTGTACACTCAACTTCCGGGTGAATTTAAGAACGTCAATGAATGTTGCAAAGTGGTTGTTTTTTATAAATATCAGGCAACTTGGAGGGGATGCTGTATGCCCCAGTAGACGATCCATTGATCGAAACGCGTCGGGCGCTTCCAGCATCCTTCTTGTTGCCCATTTTTGATTTTATATTCTGTGATCACATTTTATTGTTATCTGGCGTTTTTAGCAATAAAAATCCTATTTTTGCTCATCTACACTATGTGGAGCTTGTTTATTTTTTCTCCACATACCTACTGAGAGATTTAACCAGCCTTCAATCCAGTTTTTGGACGTGACGCACTGTTCCCTCTGATCCGCACCTCGGCCATCCTTTGGGAGGACCCACCTGGCGGCCCCGGGAGATCCGCGCAGAGTTTGACCCAGAAGGTTCGCAGAGCTGTGATGTCCGTTCACTGGCCCTGAGAGGCAACCTGCTCGAGTGACTCCCTGTCGCTGACAAGGGAGTCCATCGCATCTGGTAAGAGTTTCTTACACACCATCTTTACCAAATCGCACGTCGTTATGAGATACAACTTGGGGACGATTTGTTGATCCACCCGTGTTATAACATCTGCCTCCCCGTATCCACGCATGGTTTTCAGTGGGACATTCCATGTTATTTGTTCCCCATTCACCGATGGGACTTTATTCACTTATATTGAAAGACTTATAAGTTTTTTTCACTGTTATGTTTATTATTTGTAGATATTTGTTGTTCTTTTCAGTTGTTTTCTCGATTGAAGACTTTTGGCACAATCTATGCGCTACTTTTTATTTTCACATGTTTCTTTGGTGGACGCTGCCATATCTTCAGTAAATAAAAGTTTAACCTGTCCAGTGGATAATGCCCAGGTATTTAAGGATCCGGCTGATAAGAAGCTAGAGTCCTTATTAAAAGCCTCCTTTTCGGTGGCTGGTGCAGCAGTTCAGCCAGCAGTTGCAGCTATTGGGCTTTAAAAGGTTGGTAAAGAACCTACCTTTCCAGGAGGAATCTGCCGAGGAATTGGAGGTTCCTCATGCCTTATGTTTTGCAGTAGAAGCATTGAAGGACTCAATTCAACAGATGTCTCGTTTTGCGTTACTGTCAAACCATATGCGCAGAGTCTTGTGGCTAAAGAACTGGTCTGCTGAGACGCCATGTAAAAGGCTACTCGCAGCTTTTGCATTCCATGGAGAGCGCTTGTTTGGCGAGGATCTGGATAAAAATAAATGATACACTATACACTCGCCCTCACCAATAGTGTAATCAAATAGCAGCGCTAAAAATTACTAAAAAAACTGAAAGAAAAATTACAGTGATTACTCAATGTGATACCTAAATAATAGCTGTTAACAGCACCAAATAAACCAAGAAGTGTTTCTAATAAACAAACACAGTGCGATCCATCTGTGTAATAATCTTAAATCAGAAAAATGTTCAACATATAAAGTCCAATAGTAGGTGAAAACGTAGTGAGTAATGGTGATAATATCAAAAGTATGATCTTCAGTGATATCTTCCACCACACCGCTGTGAACGTGACTTCCACTCCCCTTCAGCGAGCAAACTCACCAACTCTTTTTGCCTTACACTCTCGTGTTCGGCTCACAGGCTTTTCCCACACAGTAGGGGGCAAAGTGATAACCTCCAATCAATCTCCGTATAGTTATCCGCAGTCTATATGCAAATGCTCTCTCCACATGAAAGAAAGGAAAAGCGATCCAATAGTGCAGTAACGCAATAAACTTTAATAAAAATGACTCTCCTTCACCATAGAACTCACATTTTACAAATTTCAATAACGCAAATAAGCACAGCAATCATGGTCATCACCAACAACACTTCAACGGTAACTCGGACGTATGGTGGTCACGGCGGACCCAGGTAAACTAGTGGATGGTGACACTCTCACCCGTTCCCTGGAGTCTCCCGTAGCCGCTTCCCCGCTCACTCGTATGGTGCTTCCTGTCACAGCGTCCTACGTCAAGCTTCCTCGATTGCCGTATAGCCACGCCCCGACATGTTTCGTCACGGAGGACTTATTAATGGGATTGGCTAGACGGATTGGCAATCTTTCTTATATACCCTCCCACCCTATGACGCGCGATGTTGATGACACCGCGCTTGCGCGTTCCCTGTGTCCTCCTTCGCACCATATGTATACATTGCTTTTTAGCAGAGATGGAGGGCATCAGAAGACCAATAATACTCAAAATACTACAGCACTATCACTGTCAAACAACACACTAGCTGATTGGTGATCGCGCACACCATCCACGGAGGACGCACATCACCAATCCTCACAGCAAATCGTGCATTATCTGTATACAGTGACAACCATAGATTAGTAATAGAGACATGAGGTTATAACAGGGGTCATAGTACCTGTGTAGTGTGAGTATCTGAGTGTTGTCTGAGTAGTGTGTGTGGATCGTTAGTACTTGTGTATTGTGTACCTGTGTATTGTCTTGTCGTGTACCTGTGTATTGTCTTGAGTATTAGTGCCAGGAAGCTAGTTGTTAGGTAATTTGGACAGGGTAAAATCCCCAAATCCTCACTAAATTTAATAGGTACGATGCCCGGCGGGTGTGGAGAGGCGACTCTTTGTACATCTTGCCGCATGTATGCGTTCCTTGATCATCCGATCGAGGGCGAATACTGCTGTGCAAAATGTAAGCACATTGTTTCCCTGGAAGCCCAGGTTCTGAATCTAGGGAAGCAACTGTCAGCACTGAGAAGTCCCTCCATACTAAAGGTGAGCCAGGAACGTGCACGGCAGGTGCCGGCAGGGGCCAGCACAGAGGCGGGTGGAGACAAAGAGGTGCAGGCACTAGCAAAGAGTAGATGGGTGACAGTCAGGAGGGGTAGAGGGGGAAGTGCCAGGGAGGCCGATCCAGGACTGGAGCATCCCAATAAGTACGCTCCATTGAGTGACATTGGTGTAACCAGTCAGGGACCAGCACTGCTGGAGATGAGGGACTCTCCTAGCTGCCGGGGGAAGAACTCCTCCAGTGAGAGTGGGGGGGCAGCAAAGGGAAAGGAAAGACAGATTCTGGTGGTAGGGGACTCAATTCTTAGAAGGACAGAGAGGGCAATCTGTAACCAAGACCTGAAGCGCCGAACAGTATGTTGTCTACCGGGCGCTCGGGTTCGGCACATCACGGATCTTGTGGACAGATTACTGGGGGGGGCTGGGGAAGACCCGGCTGTCATGGTGCACGTTGGCACCAATGACAAAGTCAGAGGCAGATTGAGTGTCCTAAAGAACGATTTTAGGGACTTAGGAGCTAAATTGAGGAAAAGGACCTCCAAGGTAGTGTTCTCAGGAATACTACCGGTACATCGAGCCACACCAGAGAGGCAGAGGGAGATTAGGGAAGTAAACAAGTGGCTGAAGAGCTGGTGTAGTAAGGAGGGGTTTGGGTTCCTGGAGGACTGGGCCGACTTCTCAGTCGGTAACCGGTACTATAGAAGGGACGGACTGCACCTAAATGAGGAGGGTGCAGATCTGCTGGGAATGAAGATGGCCAAAAAGTTAGAGGGGTTTTTAAACTAGGCGAAGGGGGGGAGGGTCCAGAGACAGTGATAGCCAGCGCGGAAGATATTCCAGAGGGTAGTATTGGGGGCATTAGTGGTAGGTTAACCAAAGCACAAAAACACAAGGTGAGTATAGTAGCAAGTCCAAGTTGCAATCTTGAAACACCCAATACGAGGACAATATGCGACCGGTCTAAACTATGTGGCATGTTCACCAATGCCAGGAGCCTGGCGGACAAGATGGGTGAACTAGAGATACTGTTGTACGAGGAGGATTTGGATTTTGTGGGAATTTCCGAGACCTGGTTCAACAGCTCTCATGATTGGCTGGCAAACATTCAAGGGTATACCCTATACCGCAAGGATAGAGAGGGTAAAAAAAAAGGGGGAGGGGTATGCCTATATATCAAGAATAATGTACAAGTGAATGTGAGAGATGACATCACTGAGGGGGCTAGGGAGGAGGTGGAATCTTTATGGGTAGAGCTCCAAAGGGATGAAGCTAAGGGGAAAATAATACTGGGAGTTTGCTATAGGCCCCCTAACCTGAGGGAGGAAGTGGAGACGGATCTCCTATCACAAATTGGATTAGCAGCAAGGATGGGAAGTGTTATCATAATGGGGGATTTTAATTATCCAGACATGGGCGGAGGGAACCGCGCATTCATTTAAGGCTCGCCAGTTCCTTAGTGTCTTGCAGGACAATTTTATGGGTCAGATGGTAGACGCACCAACTAGAAATAAAACATTACTAGATCTACTGATTACCAACAATACAGACCTGATAACAGATGTGGAAATACGGGGCAATTTAGGTAACAGCGATCACAGGTCAATGAGTTTCAGTATAAATCACACAAATAGGAGACATGAAGGGAACACAAAGACACTGAATTTCAAAAGAGCCAACTTCCCTAAACTACAAACCTTGCTAAAAGGCATAAATTGGGATAAAATATTAGGAACAAAGAATACGGAGGAGAGATGGGTTTGCTTTAAGAGCATATTAAATAAGGGCATTAGCCAATGTATCCCATTGGGTAATAAATTTAAAAGAGCGAACAAACATCCTGGATGGCTTAACTCCAATGTAAAAATGCATATAAAAGCAAAGGAGAAGGCCTTCAAAAAATACAAGGTTGAGGGATCATCCACAGCATTCAGAATTTATAAAGAATGCAATAAGAAATGTAAGGGTGCAATTAGGACGGCTAAGATAGAACATGAAAGACACATAGCGGAGGAGAGCAAAAAAAATCCCAAGAAATTCTTTAAGTATGTAAACAGTAAAAAAGGGAGGACAGACCATATTGGCCACATAAAGAATGAGGAAGGACATCTGGTTACAAAGGATGGGGAGATGGCAGAGGTATTGAATTTATTCTTCTCCTCAGTCTTCACGAGTGAATCGGGGGGCTTCAGTAACCAAAACTGCAGTGTTTATCCTCATGACACAACACAGGAAGCACCTACATGATTAACAGAGGACGGAATTAAAATTAGACTTGAGAAACTTAACATTAATAAATCACCGGGACCAGATGGCTTGCATCCGAGGGTACTTAGGGAACTCAGTCAGGTGATTGCCAGACCGTTGTTCCTAATTTTTACAGTCTATTGACTGGAATGGTACCAGCTGATTGGAGAAAAGCCAATGTAGCACCAATATTTAAAAAGGGCCCAAAAAACATCCCTGGGAATTACAGACCAGTTAGCCTAACATCAATAGTATGTAAACTCTTGGAGGGGATGATAAGGGACTATATACAAGATTTTAGTAATAAGAATGATATCATTAGCAGTAATCAGCATGGATTCATGAAGAATCATTCTTGCCAAACCAATCTATTAACCTTCTATGAGGAGGTGAGTTGCCATCTAGATAAAGGAAGGCCCGTAGACGTGGTGTATCTGGATTTTGCAAAAGCATTTGACACAGTTCCCCATAAACGTTTACTGTACAAAATAAGGTGCGTTGGCATGGACCATAGGGTGAGTACATGGATTGAAAACTGTCTACAAGGGCGAGTTCAGAGGGTGGTGATAAATGGGGAGTACTCGGAATGGTCAGGGGTGGGTAGTGGGGTCCCCCAGGGTTCTGTGCTGGGACCAATCCTATTTAATTTGTTTATAAACGACCTGGAGGATGGGATAAACAGTTCAATCTCTGTATTTGCAGACGATACTAAGCTAAGCAGGGCAATAACTTCTCCGCAGGATGTGAAAACCTTGCAAAAAGACCTGAACAAATTAATGGGGTGGGCGACTACATGGCAAATGAGGTTCAATGTAGAAAAATGTAAAATAATGCATTTGGGTGGCAAAAATTTGAATGCAATCTATACACTGGGGGGAGAACCTCTGGGGGAATCTAGGATGGAAAAGGACCTGGGGGTCCTAGTAGATGATAGGCTCAGCAATGGCATGCAATGCCAAGCTGCTGCTAATAAAGCAAACAGAATATTGGCATGCATTAAAAGGGGGATCAACTGCAGAGATAAAACGATAATTCTCCCGCTCTACAAGACTCTGGTCCGCCCGCACCTGGAGTATGCTGTCCAGTTCTGTGCACCAGTCCTCAGGAAGGATGTACTGGAAATAGAGCAAGTACAAAGAAGGGCAACAAAGCTAATGAAGGGTCTGGATGATCTTAGCTATGAGGAAAGGTTGCGAGTACTGAACTTATTCTCTCTGGAGAAGAGACGCTTGAGAGGGGATATGATTTCAATTTACAAATACTGTACTGGTGACCCCACAATAGGGATAAAACTTTTTCGCAGAAGAGAGTTTAATAAGACTCGTGGCCACTCATTACAATTAGAAGAAAAGAGGTTTAACCTTAAACTACGTAGAGGGTTCTTTACTGTAAGAGCGGCAAGGATGTGGAATTCCCTTCCACAGGCGGTGGTCTCAGCGGGGAGCATTGATAGCTTCAAGAAACTATTAGATAATCACCTGAATGACCGCAATATACAGGGATATGTAATGTAATACTGACACATAATCACACACATAGGTTGGACTTGATGGACTTGTGTCATTTTTCAACCTCACCTACTATGTAAAAACAAACAGGGCCTCGTTAGTGGTGCATGAAAAATAAGAAGCAGCAACCAAATTAAATAAAAGTGCAAAATAAAGGTGCAATCTAAACTCACATGGTAAAATGGCTTTCAATTGTTCTCCTATTTAAAGCGGAGTTCCACCGAAAAGGTGCCACAATTGGCACCTTTCAGGGGTGCAGATACCTGTCTACTACAGGTATTTGCACACACTTCCTGGAATAGACTCCCGCGGAAGTCACGCCCTTTCCCGCACCCCCCGCTGTCTCCTGGGAAACACAGAGGTCCCAGGAGATAGCAGGGATCACTTAGAATGCGCAGCACGACTCGCGCATGCGCAGTAGGGAACCGGGAGGTGAAGCCGCAACGCTTCACTTCCTGATTCCCTCATAGAGAATGGCGGCGGCAGCAGCCGAGAGCCGAGCGATTGATCGGCTTCGGCTGCCGACATCACTGGACTCCAGGACAGGTAAGTGTCCATTTATTAAAAGTCAGCAGCTGCAGTATTTGTAGCTGCTGGCTTTTAATTTTTTTTTTTTTGGTGGACTCCCTCTTTAAAATGTTATTTAAAGATGTCAGCCACGCTCCTTGCATGATGATGTCATCACGTATGTCGTGATGACATCATCACGCACACAGTGTCATGAGGTCCTCATATGCGCATGGCACAGTCCAGTTATCGCCATCTAGAGAAGAAGAGCTAGAAGGCTGTTGGCAGGACAAATATAAACATTAACCACTTAGCGCAAATCGCCATCATTGTGCGCCGGTATTTCGACGCTAAATTGCGTTGTTATGGCAGCAGCTAGCTACCATAACACTGGTATTTTCAACAGTGGCGAGCGGCTGGCTTTCAGTGAAAAGTGGTCTCCATGGCAGATTCGCCGCAAGATCACTTTTACCGGTGGCGGGGGAGGCCCCCCCTCCCGCAGCGTTCTGGTCATCTCCACCTCTTACTGGAGCCATCGGTAGCGGCGGAGACGATCAGGCCCTTTCCTCTGAGAGACATGGAGCCGAGTGAGGGAAAGAAGGCCCCCGCTCGGCTCCATAACATCAAACGTCACTTCGGCCCAATGGTCTTAAAGGGGATTTTTTTTTTTTTTTAATGTGCAAAAAAAGACATTTAATTTTTTGTTTTTTGTTATTTATTGCATTTTTGTGTAAATGTGAGATCTTTTTGACCCCAGATCTCACATTTAAGAGGTCCTGTCATGCTTTTTTTTTTATTACAAGGGATGTTTACATGTAAACATACTCACTGCCAATGCTGGCTTGCATCTGGAATTTGTGAACATAAGTGGAATTATGAACTAAAGTGGAGACTTAAAAGGTGTTTTTTCACCTTAATGCATCCTGACACTGACCAGCCCCCCCGTTTTACTCACCTGAGCCCGTTCGTTTCCACAGCGGAGATACGCTCTACCTCTTTGCCTGTTGTCTCGGCTCTTGATTGGATAGATTGACAGCAGTGCAGCCGTTGGCTCCCACTGCTGTCAATCAAATCCAATGACGCGGGGGCCGAGTCCGGCATTCTGTGTCTATGGATGCAAAAGCCAGAATAGGGAGCGCACCCGCACAGGGACCCCCAAGGAGAGCGCTTCTCCTAGGGGGTTTCCCGATGCAGGGAGGAGCTGATGGCACCGCTGGGGAACCCCAGAAGAGGTGGATCGGGACACTCTGTGCAAAGCGAACTGCACAGTGAAGGTAAGTATGACATGTTTTAAAGAAAAAAAAAGAGCTGTACGGCGGCTCGCGCAGGCTCACTTGCGGGCGGCGCGCGCGCGCTCCTGTTGCACGCTGCAGGAGTGCCCGCTGGTCGGGAGGACTTGATTCCACAGACAGAGCAGAGAGCGTGCAATATGACGGCCTCCCAGAAATTCAGGTCCACGCTGTGGCTGTCATTCGGCTATAGCGCGGACGCCAAGTGGTTAAAAAAAAAAAGATGGTTTGCACCTGAATGGAAGGGGGGCTGCTGTGCTGGGGGTCAGGTTTATGGGAAGGTTGGAGGAGTATTTAAACTAGAATTGAGGGGGGCAGGGGAACTAGAATTCAGTCGGGCAGACAGGTCAGTTGGGGTGTCAGACATTAATGGAGGGTGGAATGGTGATAGATAGATGGAGGGAGGGTTATGGCAGGTGACAAGACGGTTCCCATGTTGCAAACAACCATTGGAAATTATAGTGCTATTTGTACTACTAAAAAAGATAAGCAAAACACCAGCGCAAATGTAATAATGCATTAAAGTGTTTGTTCACCAATGCCAGAAATCTGCCAAGTAAAATAGGTGAGTTGGAAGCTCTGGTGCACTGAGGAGAGCTATGATGTAATCGGTATTACTGAATCTTGGCTTTATTCCTCATATGACTGGGCTATTAGTAATCCTGGCTATGCACTCTTTCGGAGAGACGGGGTAAAAAGGAAAGGTGGCACAGTCTCTCTATGTGAGAAGTGATTTCAAAGCGAGTGTGAATGAGGACCTAATTGATCGAGAATGTGATGTGGCTGAAGCACTGTGGATGGCACTGCATATAGATGTGTGTAGTTCAAAGTTAATCATTGGAGTTTGTTATAGATCGCCCAATGTTAATGAGGAGGTGGAGACTCGGCTTCTTGCACAGATGGAAAGGGTTGCAAGGGCTGGGACGGCGATAATGGGGGATTTTAACTACCTGGAAATTGACTGGAGTAATGGCACTGCTGGAACAGTAAAAGGGCAAAAATGTATTAACCTATTACAGGACAGTTTATGGTCCAGTTTGAGGCTCCAACTAGGAATGATGCTCTGTTGGACCTGGTAATCTCAAACCATGCAGAGCTTATTACTAATGTTCATATAAAGGAACATCTGGGTAGCAGTGACCATAAACATCCACCCACGAATCCTAAAAGAATTGAGCTCTGTCATTTCAAAGCCATTGTATGTAATTTTTAGGGACTCATTAATGACTGGAATAGTACCACTGGATTGGCGTAGGGCCAATGTGGTGCCTATATTTTAAAAGGGAACAGTGGGGTTGATTTACGAAAGGCGAATCCACTTTGCACTACAAGTGCGCTGTAAGTGCACTTGGAAGTGCAGTCGCTGTAGATCTGAGGGGGACATGCAAGGAAAATTAACAGCATTTTTGCTTGTACATGATTGGATGATAAAATCAGCAGAGCTTCCCCTCATTTCAGATCTTGCTCTCAGATCTAAAGCGACTGCACTTCCAAGTGCACTTGTAGTGCAAAGTGGATTTGCCTTTAGTAAATCAACCCCAATGTCTTTACTAAGTAACTATAGACCTGTCAGTTTAACTTGCTGGAACGTGCTGGAAAAAAATATTTTAATCAACAGACAGTATGGATTCATGAAAGACAGAAGTTGTCAAACAAATCTGATTTTCTTTTTATGAAGAGGTAAGTAAAACCTTTGAGAGAGGGGTGGCTGTGAACGTGGTATACTTGGATTTTGCAAAAGCATTCGATACAGTTCCCCACACACGGCTCATGTGTAAGGTAAAATCTACAGACTTGGAAATACCAGTTTGTAAATGGATAGGAAACTGGCTAAAAGACCGAATTCAGAGAGTAGTGGTTAATGATTCATAATCTGAAGGGTAGAAGGTTATTAGTGGTGTACCCCAAGGTTCAATGTTGGGACCCTTACTTTTTAATATCTTTATAAATGATATAGGGTCTGGGATTAAAAGTACCATTTCAGTCTTTGCAGATGGCACAAAGCTATGCGGTGGCATAAGGTCCTTACAGGATGTCTCCAATTTACAAGCCCACCTCAATGCACTGTCTAATTGGGCGACTATGTGGCAGATGAAGTTTAATGTTGATGAATGTAAAGTTATGCACTTGGGGGCTAAGAATATGCATGCATCATACATGCTAGGGGGAGTACAACTGGGGGGATCCACAGTGGAGAGGGATCTGGGGGTTTTGGTAGATCATAAGCTCAATAGCAGCATGCAATGCCTTGATGCGGTTTCCAAAGCGAGCAAAATCCTTTCCTGTATTAAGAGAGGTATGGACTCCAGAGAGAGAGATCATTTTGCCCCTGTTCAAATCATTAGTAAGACGTCATCTGGAATATGCAGTTGATTTTTGGGCACCAGTTCACAAAAAGGTTATCGGGGAACTGGAAAAAGTGCAGGGAAGGGCAACCAAACTGATAAGAAGGCATGGAGGAACTCGGCTAAGAGGAACTGAATTTATTCTCTCTTGAAGAGGAGATTAAGGGGGGGATATAATCAACATGTACAAAGATATAAGTGGTTCATATAGTGTGCTTTGTGTTGAGTTATTCACTTTACAGTCAACACAGAGCACTCTTTATACTTTACTGTATACTTTTTACTCTTATACGGAAAGGTTTCTACACAGTAAGAGCTATGAAAATGTGGAAAAGACTCCCTCCAGAGGTGGTTCTGGCCAGCTCATTAGATTGCTTTAAGAAAGCCCTGGATTCTTTCCTAAATGTACATAATATAATTGGGTACTAACATTTATTGGTAAAGTTGAACCAGGGAAAATCCGATTTGCCTTTCGGGGCATCAGTAAGGAATTTTTTCCCCTGCTGTAGCAAATTAAATCATGCTTTGCTGGGGTTTTTCTTCTTCCTCTGGATCAACTGTGGGTATAGGATTGGGTATATGGGATTGTATGATATCTATTATTTTTTGGTTGAACTAGATGGACCTGTGTCTTTTTTTTTTTTACCTAACTATGAAGTGACCCAAACTTTTTTTTTATTTGAAGGACAGTGTAAAAATAAATAAAAATATATATATTTAAAGCGCCCCGTCCCGCCGAGCTCGCACGCATATGTAAGTCGCGCCCGCATTTGAAAACAGTGTTTAAACCATACGTGGGGTATTGCCGTGATCGTTGGAGCAAGAGCAATAATTCTAGCACTAGACCACCTCTGTAACTCTAAACATGTAAACTGTAGAAATTTTTAAACGTCGCTTTTGGAGATTTTTAAGGGTCATAGTTTGTCGCCATTCCATGAGCGGGTGCAATTTTGAAGCATGGCATGTTGGGTATCAATTTACTCAGCATGACGTTATCTTTCAGAATATTAAAAAAAAATTGGGCTAACTTTACTGCTGTCTTATTTTTTAAGTCAAAAAAATTTTTTCCCTAAAATTGCGCTTGTAAGACTGCTGCGCAAATACGCTGTGACAAAAAGTATTGCAACAAGCGCCATTTTATGCTCTAGGGTGTCTAAAACAAAAAATGTTTTTGGGTTCTAAGTAATTTTCTAGCAAAAAATAATGATTTTAAATTGTAAACAACAAGTGTCAAAAAGAGGCTCGGTCCTTAAGTGGTTAAAGAAGCCATTATCACTACTAAATGATAAAGGCCACATATTTTAAAGATGTTTGTGCAGTTTGTAACAGATGACCATCACATAGGTAAAAAAAAATCAGTGTCTAGCTCCAGCGGAATACAGTACATGTGGTAAATGGAGGTTAAAACATGAAGGGTGGGACTAACTACATACTGTAGAGCATCCTCTAGCTACGAAGAAAGGTAGGGACAAAATTATTAACCACTTGCCGACCGCCTAACGCAGATATACTGCGGCAGAATGGCACGGGCAGGCAAAATCACGTACCTGGTACGTGATCTGCCTCCCGCGGGCTGGGGGCGCATTGCGCCCCCCCCCCCCCGGTGCCCGCAGCGGTCGGCATCAGTGGGGAAGCTATACAGGCTGAAGGGGAGGCCACTCATTCGTGGCCACCCCCTCGCGATCGCTCCCCACGAATGAAATTCTTCCTCTGCCGCTGTGTACATTACAGCAGCAGAAGAAGTGATGTCATCTCTCCTCGAGCCGGTCTATTCGTTCCGGCGCCGAGGAGAGAAGACATCAATGTGAGTTGCACCAACACTACACTTTCAGTAGAAAACACTAGGCATACTTTTCACCCCGAGCACCCCCCTGTACCCCCTGTCACAGTGACACCAATAGCAGTTTTTTTTTTTTTTTTTGCATTGGTGTCAGTTTGTGACAGTTATAAGTGTTAGGGTAGTTAGGGTTAGCCCCCTTTAGGTCTGGGGTACCCCCCTTTAGGTCTAGGGTACCCCCCTAACCCCCCCTAATAAAGGTTAACCCCTTGATCACCCCACATCGCCAGTGTCAGTAAGCGATCGTTTTTCTGATCGCTGTATTAGTGACACAGGTGGTGCTAGTTAGGGAGGTAAGTATATAGGTTCGCCGTCAGCATTTTATAGCGACAGGGACCCCCATATACTACCTACTAAAGGTTTTAACCCCCTGATTGCCCGGCGGTGATATAAGTTACGTTTTTAGGGTCAGATAAGGTCTGCGTCGCCCCAGGCAGCAGCAGGTTAGCGCCAGTTCCGCTAACACCCACGCGCGCAGCATACACCTCCCTTAGTGCTATAGTATCTGAACGGATCGATATCTGATCCGATCAGATCTATACCAGCGTCCCCAGCAGTTTAGAGTTCCCAAAAACAGTGTTAGCGGGATCAGCCCAGATACCTGCTAGCACCTGCGTTTTGCCCCTCGGCCCAGCCCTGCCCAGCCCACCCAAGTGCAGTATCGATCGATCACTGACACAAAACACTAAGCACACATAACTGCAGCGTTCGCAGAGTCAGGCCTGATCCCTGCGATCGCTAACAGTTTTTTGGTAGCGTTTTGATACAGTCGCTGACAGTCAGGAGCTTTTTTGCCTGTGAGTCTCACTAGTGTACCCCTAAATTTAGAGCCCAAAATGGCAAATCGAAGGTACACTAGTGAAGAGGCCTACACATTTCTGACCATGACAGATAGTGAAGAGGAAGTCACTCATCTGTCAGTTTCAGGCTCAGAATACGATCCTGTAGACAGCGGCTCCATGACAGATAGCTCTGACGACGGAGTTGTGGCCCCTGCCAAGGTCAGGCGTACCAGACCCCAATCTTCTTCTTCTGTCCTTCTTCTGAAGTGCAAGAACCGCAGGGCTCTCGTATGGAGCAGAGCAGTACTAGCGCTGCTATTCCTTCTGGTGAACTGGCAAGCACCAGCGGCCTAGTACACCCTGGTCGTACATCCAGCACTGCAGTATCACGTGGTGACGTGGCGAGTTCCATAATTGTAGTTCAAGCTGGCGAGGTGGCAATCACATGTAGTGTCCTGCTGCCACCAAGAAGACGAACACAGGCCAGTCGTGCCCATAGTGCCCTTCCTGCTGCATTCGCCAATCCGAATTGGGAACCCAAAACTTTATAGATCTATTGTGGACCATATTACTCTAACAATACACCTGTAACCTAATTAACATGGGCTAATTAACTAATCCCTTTTAGACAGCCTAGATGACTCAGACATGACCTTTAGGCCAGACTGGCCGTCTTGTAGCCCAGAAAACCCAATCAACATTATCACAATAGCAGAGTTAATTAACACAAACAACAATGGGGATCTAATGACTCTTAGATCCCATACTAGAGACTTATTTACAATACACATTCTAGCAGGCAACAGACAGACAGGTGGCTGGAATTTACAACAGCATCTCCTAACCGTATTTGTCCAAGCATTATGAATCAGCCACTATTCCTAATATGGAAAATCCAGGGTCCCCAGAGTCTGTGTGTCCTGGGGGACCAGGACCCGAATCCACAGTAATACCATCTCAAGGGTCCCCAGGCATACAGCTCACAAAGAGCACTGTTCCCCCAAATGCCAGGGCCCACGATCGATCGGCAAGAGGCTTAGCCTGTCAGTCCCCTCCAAAAGTCTCTCTCCCGGTTAGGTCTGTCACACCACATGTGTGAGACTTTTTGGGAGCATAGCCGCGTATGGGACCCCAAAAAACAAGCACCGCCTTCAGGCTTTCTAAGGGCGTAAATTTTTGATTTTACTCTTCACTGCCTATCACAGTTTCGGAGGCCATGGAATGCCCAGGTGGCACAAAACCCCCCAAAATGACCCTATTTTGGAAAGTAGACACCCCAAGCTATTTTCTGAGAGGTATAGTGAGTATCTTGCAGACCTCACTTTTTTTCACAAAGTTTTGAAAATTGAAAAAAGAAAAAAAATGTTCTTGTCTTTCTTCATTTTCAAAAACAAACAAGAGCTGCATAATACTCACCATGCCTCTCAGCAAATAGCTTGGGGTGTCCACTTTCCAAAATGGGGTCATTTGGGGGGGTTTGTGCTATCTTGGCATTTTATGGCCTTCGAAACTGTGATATTGAGTATTGTGTATTGAGGTATTGGGTAGTGAATCAAAAATTTACGCCCTTAGAAATCCTGAAGACGGTAATTGGTTTTCGGGGCCTTGTATGAAGCTAGGCTCCCAAAAAGTCCCACACATGTGGTATCCCTGTACTCAGGAGAATCAGCAGAATGTATTTTGGGGTGTAATCCCACATATGCCCATGGCCTGTGTGAGCAATATTTCATCTAGTGACAACTTTGTGCAAAAAAAAAAAAGTGTTTGTCATTTTCCTGCAACTTGTGGCAAAATGTAAAATATTCCATGGACTCAACATGCCTCTCAGCAAATAGCTTGGGGTGTCTTCTTTTCAAAATGGGGTCATTTGGGGGATTTTGTGCCATCTGGGCATTTTATGGCCTTCAAAACTGTGATAGGTAGTGAGGAGTGAAAACAAAAATGTGTATGCCCTTAGGAATCCTGAAGGCGGTGCTTGGTTTTTGGGGCCCCGTACTCGGCTAGGCTCCCAAAAAGTCCCACATGTGGTATTCCCATACTCAGGAGAAGCAGCTAAATGTATTTTGGGGTGCAATTCCACATATGCCCATGGCCTGTGTGAGCAATATATCATTTAGTGACAACTTTTTGTAATTTTTTTTTTGTCATTATTCAATCACTTGGGACAAAAAAAAAATGAATATTCGATGGGCTTAACATGCATCTCGGCAATTTCCTTGGGGTGTCTACTTTCCAAAATGGGGTCATTTGGGGGGGGGGGGGGTTGTACTGCCCTGCCATTTTAGCACCTCAAGAAATGAGATAGGCAGTCATAAGCTAAAAGCTGTGTAAATTCCAGAAAATGTACCCTAGTTTGTAGACGCTATAACTTTTGCGCAAACCAATAAATATACGCTTATTGACATTTTTTTTTACCAAAGACGTGGCTGAATACATTTTGGCCTAAATGTATGACTAAAATTAAGTTTATTGGATTTTTTTTATAACAAAAAGTAGAAAATATCATTTTTTTTTTCAAAATTTTCGGTCTTTTTCTGTTTATAGCGTAAAAAATAAAAATGGCAGAGATGATCAAATACAATCAAAAGAAAGCTCTATTTGTGGGAAGAAAAGGACGCAAATTTTGTTTGGGTACAGCATTGCATGACCGCGCAATTAGCAGTTAAAGCGACGCAGTGTCAAATTGTAAAAAGTGCTCTGGTCAGGAAGGGGGTAAACCCTTCTGGGGCTGACGTGGTTGAAGGCCCACGGACAATCCATGTGTAACATAAGTGGTAAGAGAAACCCCTATCGTGGGGGTGTAGTAGTCCCTAAACTTCCAAGAGTCGATGTGCATGCAAAATTTTTTCTGTCCGGTCTGAGCTGCAGAAGACATCTTGGAAAGACCGCCAGAAGTAGTCTTATAGGGCGTACACACGGTCGGACTTTGTTCGGACATTCCGACAACAAAATCCTAGGATTTTTTCCGACTGATGTTGGCTCAAACTTGTTTTGTCTACACACGGTCGCACAAAGTTGTCGGAAAATCCGATCGTTCTAAACGCGGTGACGTAAAACACGTACGTCGGGACTATAAACGGGGCAGTGGCCAATAGCTTTCATCTCTTTATTTATTCTGAGCATGCGTGACACTTTGTCCGTCGGATTTGTGTACACACGATCGGAATTTCCGACAACGGATTTTGTTGTCGGAAAATTTTATCTCCTGCTCTCCAACTTTGTGTGTCGGAAAATCCGATGCAAAATGTCCGATGGAGCCCACACACGGTCGGAATTTCCGACAACGCGCTCCGATCGGACATTTTCCATCGGAAAATCCGACCGTGTGTACGGGGCATTAGAATGGTCCAATGTTATTTCTAGTGCCAGAGTCCCCTGCATAAACTCCTCCCAGTTTATCCAGAAAAGAATCTAGAAATGAAATATGGTTGGTGTTGTGGACATTGACATTTTGCAGCATGAAAGTGTGTTGCATACTACGACCTAATATGAACAGATATCTGCCCTCTGTGTCTGAGGGAAGGAACTGCCTTGGTATAGACTTGGAAAGTAAGATGCATATTCCTTTAGAGTTGGGAAAACTGCGAAGAGCTATGATGCACTGTAAGAAAACTACTGCTCTGAAGTTTCAGGATTTTGTCTGCTCAGGAATTCATTTTTTGCAGAAAAACAATGTAAGCTTTTTGTCTCTGGGCGTGGCCGGAGCACATTGCAGACCAGAAGTAACGTGAGAGGTGGCGAAAACGCAGATATTTTGTCTTTCTAAGCGTGTATTTAGTGTACTCATGTAAGCAGGAACTTTTTTAATGAATAAATGGTTTTATATGGTAATGCACTATTGGCTTGTCTACTTTACACGTGGGATGGAATCCTTTGTTGAAGAGCTGCAGCTGTGATCCCGGAAGGGGAGCTTATTGATTCCTATTGGATTGATATCCAAGGCTTATGTTTCATGTCTATGAGGTGAGAGTTCTGGGAGCTTAGAGGTGTTGGTGACAGTGCTTTGACTCTCTGGGAACCATTAATAGACTTTCTTTCACTATCTTCACTATTGGAACACTGGTTGAGCTACGTAATTGGACTTTATTCGCTATAATTATTATTTTTCACCTATGGTTCATATACCTATTATGGTGTTATATTGAAGGTTGTGCGCAAGATCACTGTACATTTATTTATATATATATGTGTGTGTGTGTAGTTGTGAACACTTTCAGGTTTTGCAGCATTTCCACTAATCAAAATCGTTTTCGTTAGTATTTAATAACTCTCTCCCTCTCCGTGTTAAATATATATGGGGCCTAATCCTCAAGTAGAAATTCTGTTGAGGAGGTCCGATGAGGAATGGCGAAGCCATAGGTACCATAGTTGTTTGTGTTTTATCCCAGGTGTCTCCCAACTTTGCTTGTATCTCCTCCATGAGCATAGTGTCATTAAGGGTATCTATCCATCTGGTAATAGAGGGGATGGTTTCGGTTTTTCAATACTGTGAAATGACATGTCGGGCTACGGACAAGAAGAACCTGAGGAGGCTTTTCTTGTGAGAGCTGGTAGACCCTGGTAGGATGGATAAGAGGGCCATCTTGGGGGAGGGCACAAGAGATACACCATATAAATCCTTGTAAATACCTTGTCCCAGAAAGGGCAAACTTGGTCGTATTCCCACCACATGTGAATATAGGGGCCTTTTCCTCTGTAACAGCGCCAGCACATATCGGACGTATCTGGGTACATCTTGTTCAGTGACTGGATCCCGGTACCATCGTGATAGTAGTTTGTAGTTTTTCTCTTGTGAGAACCCGGATATGGATGATTTGTGTTTGAGTGTGAATGAGGTGAACCATTGTTCCGGGGATATCTCTTTGCCCAAGTCCCTAGACCATTTTTGTGTAAAATTAGGCAGTGAGTCATATGCATGGGACTGTATGTCTCTGTAAATCAGAAACAGGGGGCGTTTGGGGGTCTGAGAGAAACTACACATATCTTCAAATGTTGTGAGTGGTCTGTGGACCTGTCCTGAAAGATGAAGTGTCTTGCTATGTTGTGTCAGGGATAGCATAGAGAGCCAGTCAATCGAGAAGGGGGATTGGGTATCCGGTTGCGGGTAGAATCGGCCTGTGGAAGAGTGAACAAACTGTCTGGCTGTAGGGCATTGTTCTCTTGTATACGAACCACACTGTCCCCAAGTTTTGTAGATTGGGAGTGCTGGGTTATCAAATAAGGAAGAAAGAGGTCTAGGATCTGTGGGTGGGGTGAAACTGGTTTGTTTGCCATACCATGTGGTTAGCGCCACTATTGTCAGAGGGGATATTCCGTCAATTGTGCAGAATTTAGCATTGTATCCCCATAAAAGGTCTACCTGTGTCATGTCCTGCTTGATGATCATGGATGGTTTGGTTCAGGGTCACGGGAACCATTTGAGAAGTCTTGAGATTATAGCCGATGAATGATATAGCTGAAAGTCCAGGAGACCAATGCCTCCTTGAATTTTGGGGGCACACAGCACCTTATGTTTAAGTCTGGAAGGGTGGTGTTGCCAGAGGAACTTGACCGCCAGGGAGCGAAGCGTGAGGGAGAAAGCTTTGGGGAGAAGTATGGGTAGTGTTTGAAACAGAGTAATTTAGGGAGAATTCCCATTTTAAGGACATTTATTCGTCCCCACCATGAAAGCTTGAGGTGATGCCAGGATTCTAAGGATCGTCATATTTTAGTTTACAAAGGACTGTAATTCAGGGTGTCTATGTCCTGCAGGTCTCTAGGGATCTCTGTCCCCAAGTATTTAATTGAACGTTTTTTAATTGCCAACGTAATTTAATTGCCAATGGAATGGACATTTTTTTTGCATTAGGGATGCCGTAGTTGGGTTGAGGGAGATATTCAGGGCCTCAGTTTTAGTAATATTCAATTGGTAAACTGTGGCTGTGTGACCTATAGGAGTAGGTCATCTGCATAGAGTGATAACTTGCGGTGAGCAGAGGGATCCCGTGTATGGTGTCATTACTTCGAATGGCCTGGGCCAGGTGTTCTACAGTAAGTGCAAATAATAATGGTGACGACTAGCACCCTTGTCTTGTACCGTTTCTGATCTCGAAAGCCTCTCAGGGCTCCCCGTTGGCAGTCACCTTAACTGATGGGTTGGAATAGAGTGACATGATTTTGTTTAGTAGTTTCGGGCCCAGACCTATCTGAAGTTGTGATGCTTGTAAAAAAGGCCAGCTTACCCTATCAAATGCCTTCTCGGCGTCGCATGCTAGCAGGCATGTGGGGATGTTGTGATGTTGAACGTACAATATGAAGAAGGGTTTTTGTGGTATTGTCCCTAGCTTCTCGGCCTGGTATGAATCCTACTTGATCACTATGAACTAGGGTAGGTAGTAGGGGGGCTAAGCAGGTATCTATGATTTTGGAGAATAGTTTGAGGTTGACATAGGGATATGGGCCTGTAATTTCTGCATTGTGAATGGTCTTTACCAGGTTTGGGTATTACTACTATCTGGGCCTGAAGGAGTTGTGGTGGTAATGGATGCGTTTCATCTATCTGAAGTGATGAGAGTGAAGAGGCGTTTTATGTAGTCTGTGCGAGTTCTTTTCAGTCTAGAGCCATGTTGGATAAAAATCCCTCTAAGTACACATTTCATGGTCTCCCATTTTTCCATTGAACTTAAAGGAGAAGTAGGGCCTAAGTTATTTTTGACCCTCTTCTCCTGTGTGTCACAGGAGTGCAGCTGCTGTTGGCCAGCGTCACTAAGTCAGTCCAGACTCTGGAGGGATCGGGATCCACCCAGATGTCTAACTGGCAGCTGTCTCAGCCTCTTACTGCGCCGCTGAGAGCCTGAGCCAGCAGCTTCCACTCCCTCCACAGCCTGGCGCTTCCATGAGCGCTGGAGGATAAGAGCAGAGAGACAAATACTGGCAGTCCTTGCTCTCTGCTCACTGAAGACCGCTGATTGCTTGGTGCTTAATCTTAAGCCAGTGGGGGACAGATGAGAAAAAAGTTTAACCCTGCGCTTACCCAACAGGACAGCAGCTCACACATCAAACAAGGATTTTGTCAAAATTTAAGTACACAGACAAGTGTAGCGCTATAGGTTTTAAGAAGCTTATTGATGTAACTTATGTAAATTTATGAAAAATGAAAAAAACGTCTATCGATCCACAATAGATTCAAAGTTTGACAAATTAACAAGTAAAGTCTCTGATGTTCCTCAGGTATTTTAGACTGCAAAAGACTGCTGTTAGTCCAAAAGGTATATAATTCCTTATTCACCATGTGGATAACGCATGCAAAGATATATGTGTGATGGACCCTCCACATAGAACAGAGTGAAGGCTTACCAGAAGGATTGAACTCATAAGAACGTACGTTCAATGAGTCAATCTAGCTTGTATCACCAACAGGCAATCAAAAGGAAGGATCTCCCAACTGGATGGCGACAAAACTCCACACATATCCAGACTCTTGACGGAACTATCTTTGAAGTGGATGGCAAACCTTCCCATAGATCATCTCAGAGGGATAGCCCATATGAAGATAAAGAAGGGGGGCCACATAGCATAATACCGTTTTGTAAAGCAGATTTATTAAAAATAAGTAAACTTACATTTCAGTAGTAAAAAAAGCGCTTCAAGTAAAATTATGGCAGGCAGTGGAGTCTTCCGACGCGTTTCGTCTTATAAGACTTCATCTGGGGTACTCACCCACTGCTGCCATGCCCCTTAATATAGATATCATAGCCCCCTTAATGAGGATCCAGCTCGTATCCAAAACTGATAGGCACTTCCGGGTTTAGCCAAGATGGCGGACCCGCGTGCGTTCCAAGCCTCAATATGATGTGTATATATGCGTTCCAGCGTCGTACTAGGATATTGTTGTAAACTATAATAAGATTAAGAGTGTAGGAATGAATAGAAATAAAGACCACTTCCTTAAAAAGAAATCCCCAATATATGAAAACTAGTAAAATTGCTATCTTTCTCTAGTGAAAAATATGATCCGAGATAGGGAAAGCGAGTAGCCGGATATGCGTCGCCGCGTCGAGTGGGACGAACGCACGTCACTTCCCTTCTCGTGGACCGCTGGAAGTACACAGCGGTTCAAGCCTCATTTTGGTAATCATCAACCCAGTAACCGGACGTGCGTCGGGTGGGACGGACGCACGTCACTACCCTTCTCGTGGACCGCTAGAAGTAAACAGCGGTTCAAGCCTCATTTTGGTAATCATCAACCCAGTGACGTCGGTTGAGCTCTATACCGACGACACTGTGAAGCCGCACTGTGTAGTAACATAAACTAGGATCTGCGCAGCAAAAAGGAAGAACAATGTAAACTTTAAATGAATATGTGTAAATGTGAAAATAATATATCAGTAGCAGTTATCACTTGGTGTATCCATTATGTGGTGTTATTGTGATGATAAAACAACGAACGGAAAAAATTATAAAAGCTAACCTACTGAGATAATGAAAATTGAACAGTAAAAAAGATATAAAAAGGTGAAAAATTAGAAAAATATAAAGAAAAACATAAGAAAAAATCGGAAAATGAAAAAAATTGAAAATTAAAAAATGGAAAAAAACTAATCATGAAAAAAAAAAAAAAAAATATAGTAAAAAAAAAAAAAATTTAATTTTTGACCAGAGAGAAGGTGAATGTGAATAGTGAAAATAAAATGAAGTAAAAAAATATTCATTTAAGAAGGTGGTGATAAACACCACCTTAAAATGTAAGTGTTCCAATGTGGACCCAAAACACCTACAGATCCAAAATGTTGATAAAAAAACATAGTGTCCCTATCGGCAAGTAAAACCATAAAGCGTGAATGTCTGACCTATGCCATTGAGTGCTAAGGTGTCTATATGGTAATAACTCGGTGTGTCCTGACTCCAAAAAAGGGGCCGGAGAATGTGAAAAAGTCAATGAAATCTTTCTGTGTATACAAATTTGACTGAATTCTTCCTACGAAGACGCAAAAATTTGACCTCCATAGATCCGAGATGAATTCTCAAAAGAGTTCTACACAGTTATACATCAACAAACAAAACCTCTACTTTCTCTCAGGTGAATATACTAAGAGTCATTGATAAATGCATTTATATTGATTTCCATATTCATACCCTGTGGAGAGAGGGACTGTAACTCATGTATCTAGAATGTCTCTAGACGGGAAACACCCCTGGTCTTAGCACCCCCTCTCCAGGGTGGGGTATATTGGTCAATAACTAGAAATTGTGAACCTCGTGGGTTGCCATTATGGAATTCCTTGAAATGTCTGGGTACGCTATGTTTCGACTTCCTCCCTTTAATAAGGGCAATATGTTCACCTACTCTTCTAGTGAAAGTTCTCGTTGTGCGGCCAACATATTGTTGGCCACATGGACATGTAATCAAATAGACTACATATCTGGAATTGCATGTACAGAAAGGCTTGATGGTATACCTTTTCCCTGTAACTGTCGATATAAAATCTGTTGTTTTGTGTCCCGTTGTGCATTGTGTTGACATACAACACATTTTCTACATGGAAAGAACCCAGTCCAGTTATGGAAAAATGAAGGACGCACTGGAGGGTTAGTAACATTGGGGGACAGATGCAGCATCCACCTAGGTTAGTTTGATTATTTTTTTGATTTCCCATACTTCTCTTTTAAGCCCTTCATATTCCATGAGACCACTCTTAAGCATCATGTTGAAAGGGTATGGGTAAGAGGTCTATGCTTGGGAGGAGGAGGAAGAAAGAAGAGGGGAAAAAAGCAAGCATTGGGTAGGGGTAAAAAAAGGAAGGCCCGTTAAATGAGTCCTACTCCTCAGGAGGTGTTCAGAAGACAAGGGAGGAGAACAAAAATTGGGTTAGAAAAAGAGAAACAGAAAAGCGGAGAGGAAAGAAGATGAAAAAGGGAGAAAAGAAAACTCCAACCACCAAATGTGGAGTAACCTAGTGGGGTACACGTTAAGACCTATGAGAGCCTGAGAACCTGGACCATGAGTGAAACCTCATACTCATGTGGTCAACAATAAAAAAAAAAAGGAAAGGAGGGCAAATATTTACTGCTAACATAGTTACATAGATAGTTACACAGTAGGTGAGGTTGAAAAAGAAAAGTCCAAACTATGTGGACCTAACTCATCCTAACCTAACTCATCAGTATATTACAAAATAAAGCAAATAAACTCCTGATGGGCGCTGCAATCCCCATGGTAAACTGAGTGCCAAAGAACAAATCAAAATAAGAGCACAGACTCCTCGCAAATGTACAATTGGTCTGCATCATATTTTCATTCGGCCTCCACGGTATTCCTCATAAGGGAAGATAGCTATAACTTATAACTGTGAAAAAAGTCATTAAGAAAATGTACTGTGGAAGAGTGTAATGCCCTGTACACACGATCGGACATTCCGACAACAAAATCCATCAGATTTTTTCCGACGGATTTTGGGCCAAACTTGTCTTGCATACACACGGTACACAAAGTTGTCGGAAAATCCGATCATTCTGAACGTGGTAACGTAAAACATGTACGTTGGGACTATAAACGGGGCAGTAGCCAGTAGCTTTCCTCTCTTAATTTATTCTGAGCATGCGTGGCACTTTGTGCGTCGGATTTGTGTACACACGATCAGATTTTAAACGATCGGATTTTGTTGTTGGAAAATTTTATATCCTGCTCTCAAACTTAGTGTGTCGTAAATTCCGATGGAAAAAGTCCGATGGAGCCCACACACAATCGGAATTTCCGACAACACAATCCGATCGCACTTTTACCATCGGAAAATCCGACCGTGTGTACAGGGCATTAACGTAGTGACCGATCGAGAAATGCAATGCAACACCATCAAATTCAGCATTAAGCCAGACTCGGCCTCCAAGGTTAGGTTATGCAGAATCCCATGTTCAGGGGATCTCCTCTTCAGGCCAGATTTGGAATCAATTTTGGACCGCACAGCTGACAGGAAAAAGTATTTTCCTGTTAAAAAGAAGAAACAAAAGCCCAAGCGTTTTTTTTTATCCACAGAGGAATTTGCAGCAAAGTGACAAGTCTCAGGGAAAAAAGTCCGGGGGTTGCAGAAAGCAAGAGAGCAAGGAGGAGTCCTTTCCGTACTCCTGCACAGCCTGAGAAGTCTCAATGACTTGCCACTTCCAGTGGAAGGATAACTACCGGCCTTCCTTCCACAGTGGAAAAACGACAAGCCTGTACATCCGGAAACTTGTCAGCAAGGGGTATGAAATGGAATTTGCAGAGGCTCTGCCAAGAAGGTGTTTTGTGGCAGATATTTCAAGAAATCCGATAAAAGCTCTCGTTATAAAGAACCTGGTTCAGGTTCTGATACTTCAAAGAGCGGTTGTACCAGTCACTGCAGGAGAAGAGCAAAGGGGATTTTATTCTCATATATTTCTAGTGGGAAAACTGATAGGAAAATAAAGCTTAATCCTCAACCTAAAGCCCTTAAACAGGGCGTTACTATACAAAAAGTTGTGGATGGATTTAATCTTTTCGGTCAAAAATCTGCTGTTTCCAGACTGTTACATGACATTGATCGACCTAAGGGATGCCTATCTCCGCATCCCAATCAGAGAGCGTTCCCAAAGGTTTTTTAAACTGGCTCTGAGCTCAGGGCAACAGGTCCAGCACCTGCAGTTCAAGGCTCTGCCTTTCGGTCTGTCTTCCTCTCACTGAATTTTCACAAAGGTGATAGTGGAGGCTTTAGCTCCCTTAAGGCTCAAATGCATAATGGTAATCCCTTACCTAGATGGTCTTTTGTTTTTGGCAAGCTCTGAGGACCAGTTGAGGAAGGTGCCCTTGATCATCTGGAGAGCTTGGGCTGGATCATAAATGTGCAGAAATCCAACCTGACAAAGGGGTGTGACCTTTGCTGTTGGGTGTCGTTTGGGGCATGGGCATGGGCATGTGGATACATATAGAGGCAATCAGGAGAGACGAGCCATTGACCTTTTGGGCTCTGAGGAAAAAGGTTCGCCCTTGAAACACGTCAGCCATTTGGGATGCCATCTGGTCCCCTCAACATCAGGTCCGGGTTGCAGGTGTCTAGAGATGCAGTCTCATCAATTGACAATGTAACAAGTAATCGGCGCAAATAATGATAGCTGTATCCAAATTACAGTAATGTACAAGAGTAAGTATCAAAAAATATATCATAGATAATACATGAGAAATGAGTCCGTGATGTAACACTGTAAGTGGAGGGGGCAGGAGTAATGTGTAGAGTCCACATTCAAGGCAGCCTTCCAGTAGGGGTAAAAGCCATTATCCCAAGAGTACTGCAAAACAAGTAGGAGGCGCCTCTGGGTGCAGACGTTTAAAACAATTTATTAAAAAATAGCAACAGCTGATAATACACTCACATTTGTGTGGTTGATATTGAGCATAACAATGTCCCAGGTCAATCCAGGGGGTCCGTGGAGTCATCTCTTCTCTGTTGGTAGATGTAAGGGGTCTGGGCAGTCTCAAGGCGCTGGATGTACTTGGCCGAGCAGTGGAGACAGGCACCAGAGCGAGGCTTGGATGGCAGCCGATCCAGTCGAGGGATGATGACGTCACACGATATGCGATGCGTTTCCTAAGCTGGAACGCCGTGAATGGTATGACGGCGGCGCTCCTTTGTCAAGCTGATTGGCTGGGAGCTGAACAGGATGTTTTATATGTAAGACAGTGATGGGGAGGAGAGCGGAAGAGGGGATGGTGAGGGAGGGGGAGTGACCAAAGGTCCTGTGTGTGGAAGTGTCAGCAATGAAGGGAAACGAGGAGAAACACAGCATGAGAGGAATAGAACGGGGAACGATGCACGAAAGGGGGAGGGAAGAGGGGGAAAGAAGACAGAGTAGTGAAGAAGATGTGGACAATTAATAAGTGGATATAGAAGAAGATATAGAAGAAGGAAAGCGGGATGAAATAGGATGGCAAAAATAGAGATGGGAGAGTCGACTGTAAAGTAAAATGAAAAGTAAAACTGAAATGACATGTGCATGAGAAAAGATATATGAGAAAATGGGAAAGATGCACCATGATTATATGTGTCTTAGTTAGACACAGAAAGAAACGTGGGTAGACATATGTATACAGACATGTGTATATGGAGGCCATATAACATGTGCTGCATGTCCGTTAGCGGGTCAATCCAAAGCAATGTATGAATTATAGAGTTAATATTATTAAAAGGAGAAGAAAGTAACCGTATAAGCTGAATGGCATATATATTTTCATGGGTAAAAAGTATATGGCATGTATAGATGTGGGTGGGTGGTATATGCATATACTGATGCGTATCCACACAGATAATGCGACAAAGAGAGAGAGAGTGAAGAAAAGGGAAGAAAGAAAGAGGTATATATGCCTATATATATACACGTACATCCACATACATACGTATATACATATGCATGGGAGGGGGAGGGGGGGGGATAGGGGAATGGAAGACAAAAAAGAGGGGGGAGGGGAATTGGGAGTGGAGGGGGGGGGAAAGGAGAATAATTGAAAGGTGAAAAGGAGGGGGGGGAGAACGAAAACCACTGTGTGCATTCCTACACATAGAGTCCAGGTCAAAGTGAGGAAGGTGTGGCATGTCTACATATTATCAACATCTACGTTAGACAATAAAAACACATGGTAAAACACTTAAATAAAAATCCTTGTTTCACAATATGACACTGGATAGAAATCTCATAGGTGGCAACTAATAAAAACTAGAATAAAAACAGTAATGATGTTAAATTCAATAGGATAATGGGAATACATTGAAGGATGGAAAAATGGGTACCCTGTTGGCTAATGTAATATAAGTCTCACAGAATGGTGGAAGTTTCGATACACTCATTTATTCCTCCAGGCGAGAGGACATCTAGATGGTAGATCCAATAGGTCTCTCTCGCACATAATTTTTTGAACCTTTCGGCGGGGGAGAGAGACCTAGGGATCTGTTCAATGACCCAAACTGATAGTCCAAGGGTGGAGCCCTTATGGGCTGTGGCGAAATATTTCGGTACACTGTGGGGGTCAGTGCCCCCCTCAATGCATCTCCTGTGTTCCCCAAATCGTTGTCTCAAGGGCCGGATGGTACGGCCAACATATATGAGACCACATGGGCAAATCAAGCCATACACCACATAGTCGGATGAACAGTTATAGTAATCTTTGAGGATGTATGTCTGGCCTTTGGTTGAAAAGGATTTTTGGCCGTGATGGACAAAGTGACAGGTCTTGCACAATTTTTTTCGACATTGAAACATCCCTACTAGAGGGATGAGTGGGATGATGGGTGGGAAAGCCGGGGTAGTCTTAAGTTTACTGGGGGCAATTTTGTTTATAAGGTTAGGAGCCCTACGATAGGTAACCTGGGGGTGCGTAGGGAGGATGGGTTTAAGGTAGGGATCTTGTTGGAGGATATCCCAATGTTTTCGGAGAATCTTCTCCATCCTGTTATGCTGAGAATGGAAGGTGGTGATGAACCTGATGGGGCAATTGGTGGGAGGTGTATTATTGCGTGTGGGTTTTCCGTGAAGATATAAGTCGTAGGCAGTCTCCACTAGGTCTTCCGGATATCCTTTTTCAAAAAACTTCTTTTTGAGGTGAGTACTGGCATCAACATAGTCTGCTTTTCTGGTGCAATTCTGTCTCAATCTACAAAATTGACCTTTTGGGATGTTTTTAATCCACGGCGGATAGTGGCAACTCTTAAAATGAAGGTATGAGTTGCCACTAGTGGGCTTGGTATAGTTTTTGGCATATATCTCCTGGTTGTCATGTCTTAATTCTAGATCCAGAAAAGCTAGAGAAGTCTGGTTGCTGTCATATGTGAAAGATGGTCCGTACTTATTATTGTTACAATGTGTGGTGAATGATGGAATGAGATCCAAGGGTCCGTCCCAAATAATTATTATATCGTCAATATATCTGCCGAAAAAGACGATATTGGCCGAATAGGGGTTATTGTGGTAGATATACTGTTGTTCCCAAAAGCCCATGGCCAGGTTTGCATACGAGGGGGCAAAATTAGCCCCATCGCAGTCCCTTGTAACTGTAAATAGAAGTCACCGTTAAAAGTAAAATAGTTGTGTGTGTGGTGGGGATTGATAAGTGGATCTTGCGAGAGGAAGTACTCGAGGGCCATGATGCCAAAATCGTGGGGATTAGAGGTGTACAGGGAGCTTACATCTAAAGATGGCCAAGAGTAGGTAGGTTCCCAACAGTATGGTGAAAGTTGTTCCATAAGGTGTGTCCCATCCCGTATGTAAGACTGAAGTTGGTGTACCAGGGGTTGTAGATATCTGTCAACATATAGGCTGAAGCCTGAAGTAATGCTGTCCATAGAGGCCACGATTGGCCTACCTGGGGGATTATGCTGATTTCTGTGGATTTTCGGTAGGTGGTAGAAGTAAGGGATGGAATAGAATTGTTTGCGGAAGAAGAGGCTCTCCGTCTTGGAGATGATATTATCACCGAGGGCTGTCGAGATCAGAAGTTCAGCTTCCGAAGTAAATTCATTGGTGGGATCTTTGGAGAGTTTTGTGTAAGTGGTATGGTCTGACAGAAGCCTTTTAGCCTCAGTAATGTAGTCAATTTTGTTTTGGAGTATGATACCACCTCCTTTATCAGCAGGCTTGATAATGAGGTCTTCTGCTAGAATGAATTGTTGTAGAGATCTGGTTTCAGATGATGAGAGGTTGTGTGATATGGAGGTGGATGTGGTGTTACAAAGTTTGGTCATGTCGGAAAAGACCACTCTGTAAAAACTTCCTATATAAGGCCCTTTGGAGTGTGTAGGGAAAAAGACGGATTTGGGCTTCAGATCAGAATGTATAATAGGTGGGGATGTGGCGAGGTGTTGTGTGAGTAACCTGGACAGATCATCTTCTGTACATGGGATGTCGTCTGTAGTGTGTGTGATGTCCAAGCAATCATAGTCGTTGATGTCAGAAGTGTTGTCAGGGTCTTCAGGTGTAGGGTGAGACGAGGTAGTGTTAACCTGTTGAATGGGGGTTTGTAGATCTTTAGCTTTTTGGATATTAAAATGTCTCTGGAGGGTTATTCCTAATATAACAATTTAGATCTTTAAAAAGCAGAAAAGGGTTAGGCCTATTAATAGGAGCAAAATTTAAGCCACGACTGAGAAGTGCCGTGTCGGCAGAGGACAGGATATGGTTGGACAGATTGAAGATTTTTACCGTTTTTTTGGGTTCTGTGTGTAAATTGGCTCGTCTAGTTCGTCCCCCTCGGCGGCCTCTTCTGTGAGTTTTCTTTTTCTAGATGTGATTACCGGAAGGGGACTGGACACTAAAAAAAGTATCCTGGGAGGAGGCCTGGGATGAACCAACAGGGATATGACATCCTGTGGTGTGGGAAGACAGGGCAGGTGGGTCGGTCTGAAGATTAACATTATCTCCTGTTAGAGTTTCTGAATGGAACTGTATATTATCTATTTGTGCAATAGATGAATGAGGGGAACCGGTGGTACCATTAGTGGGACCAGCGTTAATGGTCTGACTAGATGAAGGTGTGGGATTTTGTCTATTGTAAAAGAGAGTTAGAGAAGTGATAAGTTCTCTATTTTTTTGTAAATACTTTCTTGGGTATTTTTGATTTAAATCAAGTTGTTTATTGCTTTTCTTCCATGTGAGAGTGGGGTAGTAGCTGACCGGAGGGTGTGGGCCAGGTGTATAAGAAGAAGGTCGAGCCCTTTGGGATATAGGGAACGTTTTTGATCTCTGAGGTATATTGAGTTGTATACTCATAAGGGCAGGGGGATGGGAAGTGGAAGCAGAGGGTGGTAAACTCATAAGGGGTGGGGGGCCTTAAGCGGAGGAAGACAGATTACGGGGTGCTTTTTTGCCTAAAGCACCTCGCTCTGGTGCCGGTCTCCACTGCTCGGCCGAGTACATCCAGCGCCTTGAGAATGCCCAGACCCCTACATCTACCAGCAGAGAAGAGATGACTCCACGGACCCCCTGGATTGACCTGGGACATTGTTATGCTCAATATCGACCACACAAATGTGAGTGTATTATCAGCTGTTGCTATTTTTTAATAAATTGTTTTAAACGTCTGCACCCAGAGGCGCCTCCTTCTACTTGTTTTGCAGTACTCTTGGGATAATGGCTTTCACCCCTACTGGAAGGCTGCCTTGAATGTGGACTCTACACATTACTCCTGCCCCCTCCACTTACAGTGTTACATCACGGACTCATTTCTCATGTATTATCTGATATATTTTTTGATACTTATTCTTGTACATTACTGTAATTTGGATACAGCTGTCATTATTTGCGCCGATTACTTGTTACATTGTCAATTGATGAGACTGCATCTCTAGACACCTGCAACCCAGACCTGATGTTGAGGGGACCAGATGGCATCCCAAATGGCTGACGTGTTTCAAGGGCGAACCTTTTTCCTCAGAGCCCAAAAGGTCAATGGCTCGTCTCTCCTGATTGCCTCTATATGTATCCACATGCCCATGCCCCAAACGACACCCAACAGCAAAGGTCACACCCCTTTGTCAGGTTGGATTTCTGCACATTTATGATCCAGCCCAAGCTCTCCAGATGATCAAGGGCACCTTCCTCAACTGGTCCATGCATTTGAGCCTTAAGGGAGCTAAAGCCTCCACTATCACCTTTGTGAAAATTCAGTGAGAGGAAGACAGACCGAAAGGCAGAGCCTTGAACTGCAGGTGCTGGACCTGTTGCCCTGAGCTCAGAGCCAGTTTAAAAAACCTTTGGGAACGCTCTCTGATTGGGATGCGGAGATAGGCATCCCTTAGGTCGATCAATGTCATGTAACAGTCTGGAAACAGCAGATTTTTGACCGAAAAGATTAAATCCATCCACAACTTTTTGTATAGTAATGCCCTGTTTAAGGGCTTTAGGTTGAGGATTAAGCTTTATCAGTTTTCCCACTAGAAATATATGAGAATAAAATCCCCTTTGCTCTTCTCCTGCAGGGACTGGTACAACCACTCTTTGAAGTATCAGAACCTGAACCAGGTTCTTTATAACGAGAGCTTTTATCGGATTTCTTGAAATATCTGCCACAAAACACCTTCTTGGCAGAGCCTCTGCAAATTCCATTTCATACCCCTTGCTGACAAGATTCCGGATGTACAGGCTTGTCGTTTTTCCACTGTGGAAGGAAGGCCGGTAGTTATCCTCCCACTGGAAGTGGCAAGTCATTGAGACTTCTCAGGCTGTGCAGGAGTACGGAAAGGACTCCTCCTTGCTCTCTTGCTTTCTGCCACCCCCGGACTTTTTTTCCCTGAGACTTGTCACTTTGCGGCAAATTCCTCTGTGGATAAAAAAAACGCCTGGGCTTTTGTTTCTTCTTTTTAACAGGAAAATACTTTTTCCTGTCAGCTGTGCGGTCCAAAATTGATTCCAAATCTGGCCTGAAGAGGAGATCCCCTGAACATGGGATTCTGCATAACCTAACCTTGGAGGCCGAGTCTGGCTTAATGCTGAATTTGATGGTGTTGCATTGCATTTCTCGATCGGTCACTACGCTAATGCCCTGTAAACACGGTCGGATTTTCCGATGGTAAAAGTGCGATCGGATTGTGTTGTCGGAAATTCCGATTGTGTGTGGGCTCCATCGTTATGCTTAATATCGACCACACAAATGTGAGTGTATTATCAGCTGTTGCTATTTTTTAATAAATTGTTTTAAACGTCTGCACCCAGAGGCGCCTCCTTCTCCTTGTTTTTCATCAATTGACAAGCCTCTTTTATGTGCTCGTTTGTGAGTATAAACATTGTTTTTATGCTTTTAATAAAATTCCACCATTGGTAATGCACAAGGTCGGTGCACCCTCCGTCTTTCTTGAAATCCAACCTGACCCTGTCCAAGAAAGTCCTATTTCTGGGGTTTTGCATTTGTTCGGCGGATCAGAAGATTTTCTTGCCAGAAGAGAAAATGCAAAAGATTTGGATGGTGATGATTCTGCTTTAGAGTAATCATATCAGGTCAATCAGGTTTTTGATATCAGCTCTCGGCTTGCTAACAGCCTCCATCCCCGCGGTCCAGTGAGCAAGAATAAACTTCAGGTCCCTGCAAGAATTAATTCTGAGAGTATGGAATTGGGGACTTTGCCTCACTGGACTTCAAAGTTAGCGTGCCGACCAGGGTATAAATATCCCTCTGGTGGTTAGCGATGCAAGAGATTACACTCAAGTGGCCTGTTATTTTTCAGTAGGAAAGATTCTCACTACAGATGCCAGCTCATAGGGCTGGGGAGCACACTTGGGAAGCTATCTGACGCAGGGACAGTGGTCAAGGCTACAAGCGGTAAATTCCTCAAACTGGAGATAATTAAAAGCGGGCACTCTGGTGCTGTTAGCCTTCTCTCAGATGCTCGTGGGTTATCATGTTCAGGTCTGCACAGACAATGTCACAGCTGTAGCCTAAATAAACGGGCAAGGCGGCACAAGAATCAGCAGTCCTCAAAATCTGGCAAAGGAAATTTAGAGTTGGACAGAAGTCAATTTGGCATCCTTCTCAGCAGTCCATCTCAAGGGTTCGTTGAACCCGGCTGGTAGCCAATTTCCTCGGCAGGCATCGAAGTGAGAGAGGACGAATGGTGCTTAAATCAAGAACTCTTTCATGACAGTCCAGGATTGGGGTCAGCCACAAATAGACCTGTTCGAACGGAGAAGTAGCAATATAGTTAGATCCTCTCGCTCAAAAATTGAACTTTAAGCTGTGCCTTTCCCCCCCTTCCAACCAATTCTGCAGGTCCTGAAGAAGATTTAAGCAGAAAGAGTGACGGTCATATAAATGGCTCCTTCGTGGCCGAAAAGGCAGTGTTTTTCATCAATTCTGCCTTTGGAAGCATCCGATGCGGCTTTACTGCTATTTAGAAAGGACCTTTTTAGTTATGAGGAAAGGTTGCGAGCACTGAACTTATTCTCTTTGTAGAAGAGACACTTGAGAGGGGATATGATTAATATACAAATACCATACTGGTGACCCCACAATAGGGATAAAACTTTTTCGCAGAAGAGAGTTTAACAAGACTCGTGGCCACTCATTAAAATTAGAAGAAAGGTTTAACCTTAAACTATGTAAAGAGGGTTTTTACTGTAAGAGTGGCAAGGATGTGGAATTCCCTTCCACAGGTGGTGGTCTCAGCGGGGAGCATCAAGAAACTATTAGATAAGCACCTGAACGACCGCAACATACAGGGGTATACAATATAATACTGACATATAATCACATTTATGGGTTGGACTTGATGGACTTGTGTCTTTTTTTCAACCTATGTAACCTGCTGCTACAAAGTCCCCTGTGTCATCCACATCTGGAAAATCTACGCCTCACAGCGTGGTTTCTGAAAGGCAACTGCTAGATGGAAAAGTGTTCACCCAGCGCTTGGTAGACACTCTTCTGTCAAGCCATAAAGAGGTTACGAGGGCCATATATGGCAAAGTTTTTAGAATAGGTACAACTTTTGGTGCCTGTCCAATTCAAGACCTTTGGAAGATCTTAACCTCAATCCTGGAGTTTTTTTTTTTAACAATTTCTACATTGCTTGAGGGTTTCCACTAACGTTTGCTGTGAAAGTAGGGGGCAAGTGAGTTTGCACCATGGGCTATTGATGGTTTTCTTCCAGTCAAACGGGTGCACTATGCTGGACCCACCCTCTATAACTGATCTATACATCCTTTTATTTGCATTTTCTGGTTGCACTGAAAGGCACCTGGAGTACTGTTTTGCGGACTGATCTGCTCCATATGATTCACGGTTACCGTATATACTCGAGTATAAGTCGTTCCGAGTATAAGTCGAGGCCCTAATTTACCACAAAAAAAATGGGAAAAACGTATTGACCCGAGTATAAGACGAGGGTGAGAAATGCACAGCTACTTTAAGTGGAAAAGAGGGTCAACAATGCCCATTTGCATGCCTCACTGTGCCCATTTGCAGCCATAGGTCCCCTGAACTTCAAACTCGGTAGTTAAGGGTTCCTAGATGCCCCCTAGCTGCAGCCAAAATTTGTGGTCTCTGAACCCAAAGGGTCCCGAAATGACATTGCTGCAGATAGACACAGTTGAGCGAATTTGGGGGCCCGTATCTCGGGACCACTTAGTGCTAAGAACCCCAAATTTGGTGTGCAAACCCAGTGGAACTAGCACCATAAAATCTCCAAAGTTGTGGTTTCTAGCCCTAAGTGGCCCCGAGATACAGGGCCCCAAAAATCAGTTCAGAAAATGTCAAGCACTTTTTTGCAGCAGAGAATGACATTTTCCGAACCAGTTTTGGGGCCCTGTATCTCAGGGCCACTTGGTGCTAGGAACCCCAGCTTTGGATATGGTATGGTACCAGTTCCACTGGGTTTGCACACCAAATTAGGGGTTCCTAGCACCAAGTGGCCCTGAGATATGGGGCCCCAAATTTGGTTCAGAAAATGTCAAGCAGTTTTCTGCAGCAGAGAATGACATTTTCTGAACCGATTTTGGGGCCCCGTATCTCAGGGCCACTTAGTACTAGGAACTTCAGCTTTGGATATCTTCTGGTACCAGATTTGGGGTTTCTAGCACCAAGTGACCCTGAGATACGGGGCCCCAAAGTCGGTTCGGAAAATGAAATTTTTTGCTGCAGAAAAGTGCTTGACTCGAGTATAAGTCGAGGGGGCACTTTCAGCACAAAAAAGTGTGCTGAAAAATTCGACTTCTACTCGAGTATATACGGTATATTTTTATGTCCTTTTATGCACACTCTCTAGCGGGGAACACAACCAGGTGTAGCGCAGTTTAGGGAAGTTGGCTATTTTGAAATTCAATGTCTAAGTATTACCCTTGTATTTCATATTTCTGTGATTTATACTGAAACTAATTGACCTGTGGTTGCTGTTTCCTAAGTTGCCCGTATTTCTACAGGTCTATATTGTTAGTAATCAGTAGGTCTAGCAATGCATTGTTTCTTGGTGCATTCACCATCTGACCCATGAAGTTGTTTTGCAAGACATTTAGAAAATGGCGAGCCTTTGACGAATGCACAGTTCCTTCTGCCCTGTCAATATCTGGATAATTAAAATCCCCCATTATAATGGCATTTCCCATCCTTGCCGCCATTCCAAGCTGTGCTAAAAGTTCCACCTCCCCCTCCTTCCTCTGGTTAGGGGGCATATAGCATACACCCTGTAATACTTTCCCCTTAGTTTCTTCCCTTTGGAGCTCCACCCACAAAGATTCCACCTCCTCCCTAGCCCCATTAGTCATATCGTCCCTCACATTCACTTGCACATCATTGTGCATACTCCTCCCTTTTTTACCCTCCCTATCTCTGCGATAAAGGGAATACCCCTGAATGCTTGCCAGCAAATCATGGGAGCTGTCAAACCAAGTCTCTGAAATAACTACAAATTCTTAATCCTCCTCGTACATTAGCAACTCCAGATCCTCCATCCTGTTAGCCAGACTTCTAACATTGGTGTACAATCCTCATAAGTTTGTCTGGTCGCATACCATATTCTTGTTGAAATGAGGCTGGAAATTGTGGAGGTGCAGAGGTAAAAACTTTGAGCCAGTCAGGATCCCTGGATTTGTTCCAAGTCTGCAAACAAGAACAAGTCTGGCAGTTCAGATGGGTGTTTCAGAGCGAAAGTGTGGCTACCGTTACAATAAGGTAAAAGGCGTGGCCCCACTTGTAAGACAGACCTTTGGCACAGAATTTAGCTCCAGTGCACATCACATTTGCAGTGTTCTACTGGAAACATCTGGGAGTAGATGGATTTGAGCTCCATTAAAATCCAAGGGGCCCTTGCGTCCTGTAGAATGTCCTCCTTCAAGGTGTATAAGTACAGGCAGCAAAGGACGTTCCTGGAAAAGGCAGCAGATCTAGGTCCCAGACCTATGTGGACACTATCAGTGCTATATGATGATAAGTTTGGTGTGGGCGGTCCAGATAACTGTTAAAGATTGCAGTGACTGTGGCAGGAAGGTCAGCTTTGGAGGTGGCCTCAGAGATTCCTCTGACAATTTTCAAATTGTAATTTAAAAGGTGTAGTTGTGTCCCCTGAGAGTGAAAGGTATAGTGTGGGCTCTGGACATTTGTGACTGTATTTTTCAAATCTGCAGTCGCTTGCATTGCAGCAGTTAGTTTACTATTAAATTTCCATCACTTCTTGTTTCAATAACAGATCACTCCAGATAGTAGTTTCCACTCTGCTCAGTAGGTTTTCCCGACCAGCCTTATGCTAAGTTCACACTGGCATTGAAAACAAGTGTTTAAGGGGCATTTTTAATGCTCCTTAAACACTTAGGCAAATTATATTTTCAGTGCCTCCCATTAAAGTTTACGGTAACGCTCCACAAACGCACTGGCAGGCATTTGCGGCACGCTAAAATCAGTCAAAAAGTTTAACTAGGAATGTAATATCCCAAAATGCCCTGTAATGATAGAGGAGAGCATGGGTGTCCTGTAGTCACTTCCTTCTATGCACTTCCTGTTTGTGCTGCTTGAAGATGGCTGACATAAGCTTCTGTGGGTAGGTGCGTAAATCACAGACATCCCAACCTGCAAAAACTAATTTCAGGGAGGTGGCAAACTCATTTCAGGGAGGTTTTGCGCCGCCGCTGAAATCCCCCCAATTAAATACAGCCTCACCGTGCCCATGATTGCAGCCTCACCGTGCCCATGATTGCAGCCTTACCGTGCCCATGATTGCAGCCTTACCGTGCCCATGATTGTAGCCTTACCGTGCCCATGATTGCAGCCTCACCGTGCCCATGATTGCAGCCTCACCGTGCCCATGATTGCAGCCTCACCGTGCCCATGATTGCAGCCTCACCGTGCCCATGATTGCAGCCTCACCGTGCCCATGATTGCAGCCTCACTATGGTCAGTGCCTGGATTACACACAGCAGGCATCCCCCACTGTGTCTCGGAATTCAGTGTGAAAACTTTGGCCGCGCTGTGACAAAAGTCCTGCCCCCCTCCTAGACCAGCTCGTGTGATAGACGCAGTGTTCTGTCTATCACACAAGCTGTTCCAGGAGGAGGGCGGGACTTTTGTCACAGCACGGCCAAAGTTTTTTACACTCAGCTCTGACCGCTGTGTGTAACTTGTAGTGGAGAGAGGGAGGGGAGCGCTACAGGCAGCCACAGCTTAGCCCAAAGTGGCCCCAGGGCAGGCAGCCTACCGGGAAATGTCCCAGTAGGCCAGTCCGGTCCTGCCTCCTGTCACTCAGCCACAGACAGAGCAGCCCGAACGGCCGCACTCTATTCGGCCGCTCGGGCTGCTCTGTCTGTGGCTGAGTAACAGGCTCAGCCAGGAGGTCGCCCGGTGCTCGCTGGGGACCGGGAGCCTGCACCCAAATGTGGGAGACTCCCGCGACTCACGGGAGAGTTGAGATGTCTGAAATCATGATACAGGGCATGAAAGTGTCCTGTAGAATATCTCTGAGAGACAATTTGATGTTCCCAATAGCGCCTGGATGCCCTTCTCCTGTTCCTATGCTCAGCCAATTGCTCATACATCAGCATCATTTGCAGGAGGCCAAACATGAGATAAAGCATAGTAAAGTAATCCATGCTGCTTTCCTTCCTGCTAATAGTTTATGCACAGGAAACATTCACTATGACAAGCCACACCTCAGTGTTTTTCCTGTAATGTCACTTCCTTTAAAAAAAAATTAAAAAAGGAGTTTGTGGAGCGGTTTTAACGTACCTTAATGCACATTAAACATGTCAAAACCGTGCATAGGGCATTTGTGGAGTGTTTTTAAAGCATCATTAATGCTTGTAAAATGCTAGTCTAATGCCCATACTAAAGCGCATTAATGCTATAGGAGCGTTTTTGATAGGGCTTAGAAATTTAGTCAGGTGTGAACAAGCCCTTAGTGGGTAAGTTATAGAGCAGGGACCACAGTACCAGCCAACCTCTTTATTTCACTGCAAGTGGAGCTGTACTGTTCTAGTTGATCAGAGGAGAGAGGAATCCCTATGTTCAGAGCATGTCGGTACCCGCAGCTGAGGCAGGGAGCCACTGCTCACATGTCTGCCTGTATTCATGTTGATCTATTCTTCTTCATTAGAACTGATGTCCAGCGACACAATGTGAGAGTGTGGGAGGCAAGGTGACAGGTTGCTAAGGGAGAAAGGATGAATGTTGTTTTTGCTAGTATTCCCTCAGGTCTGCGACCGGTAACTCACATGGCATTCCAGGACCTGCTGCCGGCGCCATCATGCCAGTCCCGGGGGGGAGGCTTTTGGCTAGATTTGCTTAAAAAAGAGATCCATGGCCGCAGTGGTCTGTGGCTGTGATGGCTTCTCAGGTTTCCTCTTGCTAGTCATTCTCCTGGGTGGGCAAATGTTAAAAATCAGTGACCACTGTAAATATGCTAACAGTATAAAGGTTTGGGAGCTCAGCAATACCATGGCTTCACTCCTCCATTTCTAGATCATTCCCCCCATCCAGCTCTTTTTTAAACATTCTACTTAGCTGGCCAGAACCAGTTCTTAGGGGAGCAAATTCCACACTTTCACAGCTCTTACTGTGAAGAAGCCTTTCTGTATGTGAAGATTCAACCTCTTTTCCTCCAGGCGTAAAGAATGCCCCCCCTTGTCCGTTGTGGTAATGTTAAAGTGAATAACCCTCCACAAAGTTGATTATATGAACCACTTGTGTATTTATACAGGCGATCATATTCCCCCTTAATCGCCTTAATCAGAGAGAATAAATTCAGTTCAGTTACTATTTACTCCTAGCTCAGCTTCTTCATGCCTCTTTTAAAGGGGTTGTAAAGGTTTGTTTGTTATTTTAAAAAAAAAATGTCATACTTGCCACCTCTGTGCAAGGGTTTTGCACAGAGGGGCCCAGATCCTCCTCTTCTGGGGTCCCCCAGCGGCGCTCCTCCTCCTCGAGTGCCCCCACGGAGACCCGCATTCCCTGGGGGCACTCGTGCGGGTGCGCTTTCGAGTCCTGCTGTTGCGTCCATTGACACAGACAGCATAACTTGGCCCCAACCCCGGCTCCCGTGTCCCTGGCTTTGGTTGACAGCAGTGGGAGCCAATGCTCCTGCTGCTATCAATCCAGCAAGTGAGGACCCGAGACAGTGGTTGGAGCTGATCTGCTCGTCCCTGACGCTGGAACGATCGGGTTCAGGTAAGTAAAAGGGGGCTCTGGCAGGCTGCTGCACTACAAAAAGTTTTTCACCTTTTCACCCCTCGAGGGTTTACAACCCCTTTTAAGTTTGGCTGCTTTTCTCTACACTTTTTTTCCAGTTCCCCATGTCCTTTTTGTAAACTGGAGCCCAAAGCTGAACTGTTTGTTCCTCTTACTCTTGTAGTTGGCAGTATAACACAGATCTTTTGTTGCATTGTTGTGTCCTCTGGTGACTTTAGAAAAAAAGATTTTACAGTACAAACATCCTATTATTTTGCTGTTATGCAATGCAATTTTATTTTATTTTTTTCCAGTCATGAAATTAATGGAACACACTCCCTACAGAGAGATGATGTACAGCACGAAGCCTGTAAGTTTGCAGATAAATCCACAGACCAGGGGTTATGTAAAATGAACATCGCTTTTTTTAATTATACAAATGCTTGGTGTAAAATTTTAAATACTGAAATGAAATTCATTTAGGAATCATGTCTTTTAAAACTCTGTGTTAGACTTATTAGACTTATATATAAAAATTTTCCCACTTCAGTAAAATTTTCCGAGAGACTTATTACAACTTTGCAGTTCATTGTCGTCCCTGCTCATTTTCACATCATTGTGGAGTGAAATATTTTTCTTTGTTGATTTTATCTGAATCGTACATCAAAGTGCATCCCCTCCTCAGCTGATACTAACAATTTAAACACATACAAGAATAGTTCCCCAACGCTCTTGCCACTCCTGACACCCCCCCCCACGTCCTTCTAACCCTTCTCTTCCTCTCCCTTATTCCTACCAGTTCTGATTTCCACGTTTCCTCTCTTCTTAAAGGCCATCAGACTACATCTAGCTACTTTGAGGCCTCTTCTGATTATTTTAAGTTCCCATCACCTCGGCACACCTTATTGAACGCTTATACTCTGCCCATTCCCTCCATTTTTCTTCATATTCTTCCATTCCCATCCCCTCACTGAACCTTAAGTATTCTAGGCTTTCGATTTCATTTATTTTATTGAACTAGTTCTGCAACGTGGGTCTACTTTTTTCTTCCCAATATCTAGGTATAAGGCTTTTGGCCGTATTCAAGAGCTGTGGTAATAACTTTCTCAGGTATTTCCCAGTAGGCATTCTAATCCCATGGAATAAGCATCCCCACAAGTCATCTGTGACCTCCAAGTTATCTCACTGGTAATTTGCCTGATTTCACCCCAGTATTTCTGGCTTTTTAAGCTGTATACCTAATTCCATCTACCACTTCTTAATAAATGGCGGTAACTCCGACCCCTTCATTTCAATCGGCACTCTGTAGATCCTAGAGATCCCCCTCCCCCCTGTTTTATCCACACACAGTTTCTCCAGAGGCCGTAAGTTTTTAACTGATCTAATGGGCTGAGGCAGTGTTTCAATAAAGTGGTTCAGTTGACTATACCGCCAAAAATCTATAACCATCAGTTCGCCTTTATTTTTTAATTCCTGATATGTGCACATGTTACCCTGTTCCATAACATCCTTTAGTTGTGCATCCTCCTGTAGAATCCACTTCACGAACAAGGCCTTTATCCCCGGTGAAAAATATTCTGTGTCCTTCAATGGGATTAGGGGGGAATTATACTCCCATTTCTCCCTTTTGTGCAAATTATCCCAAATTTTTAATACATGACTAGTGATGTAGTGTGTGTCCCTGCTATATATTCTAAATTGTGGTGGAATCCATATTATCTTCCCCATAGTGGCTTTACTAATTGTGTTTTCCATTTTAAATCCATCGCTTTTCCTTATTATTTTTTGCCCATTCTATTATTATTCGTGACAGCGTAATTGCATCGTAATAATTTCTAATATCTGGTGCCCCCCACCCCCCTTTCACCTTCTCTTTACTCAACTGTGTAAAACGTATACGTGGATTTTTCCCCCTCCAAATAAATCTTAAAAACATAGTATGACGTTTAGGTTTATATAGCAGATACCAGTTTCTCTCTTTTTTTGTTGTTTTCATTATTTTCTCTCTTGTTATGTCAGATCCCAGGGAATCTCCTCAAGTGCTTAGTGAATACAGGGAACTGCCCGAGCAAGCCTGTGACCAGCAGAAGGATGATCCACGAGTGGGGTACCAACTGTCTTTTAGTAGAAAATAGTGTATTAGCACAGGCATTATGCTGATATAAAGACCTACAGCTTAGCTTGAGATATAAAGATTTTTGTTTAAAATCTTGCAGCATGCTTACAAGCCTCTAACTACACTTATCATCTTTCTTCTTCCTCCTCCTCCTCTAATTTTTATTTTTTTTACACTTTTATGTCCACTTTTTTTTTAATTTAAATGTATTCCATGGCAGATTTCTTCCTATACCCTCTTTGAGATAATCATTTGATAACTCCAAGTTCATCTTCTTGGATCTCATATTCACTTTTTATCTTAAGTTATAGCCCAGACGCACGCTTAATACAGTTTACAAAAGGGAAAAGTATTGGACTGCGCCTTGCAGGAGGAAATGATGTAGGAATATTTGTTGCTGCTGTTCAAGAAGGGAGCCCTGCAACGGTAGAGGGAATGAAGGAAGGTGACCAGATCTTGCAGGTGATTACAATATAAAATACTTTTTATAGACAGGCGAAAAATGTGTATGTCACTTTTTCAAAGAACAAGTAATATTGTATGATGATTTTTAAATTAGATAACAGAGTTTAATATACAGTATATGCATCATCGCTAAAAACGATGCACTTTATTTGACAATCATGGCATAGCCATCTGATTAGCTGTATGTCTATGAAAGTTATTAATTATTTAAGTCATGGAATTGCTAGTAGTAGATGGTCACATTCAACTTGACTTGTTTTGTAATGTTGAGGATATTTCCTAGCTTATGTAAACCACTTTTTCAGTTTTACTAAAAAGGGTTAGCTGTAATACATCTCCAACATTAAAGAACAAGTCCAGGTAAATGTAACTAACTACTACTAGCTGTCTGATTAGCTTTTGTATTGTGAGGTTTCCTATGGGGTGCCTAACATCACTGGGTTGCAGCAAAACGCATGTGTTTTTACCTGCTTTGTGTCAAGCAGACCATTTATTTTGGATGCCAAAACTCCACAATGCAAATGTTTTTTTTTTTTTAAACATAACACACTACATCACATGATTTACCTGTGTTGTGGCGCGCTACAACCCAAATGCATTATGGTGCATTATGTAGGTGTTTTGGGATGCCATTCTAAATAAATGGCACCTCACCAGTTTGTATATGTTTGATGCATTACAGTGCATTATGGTAACATATTAAAATGCTAATTTTACCGTGTTATTGTTACAAATTGGGAACTGCATAATTCATTTGTCACTCTTTCTGGTGAAATGGGTGATATGTTCAGGAAAGGCGTGTGGAATGTTTGGCAGAACAACTAACCCATTGACTCGGAAAGGGTGGTAACTGATCTTTCCATATTTAACGAAAAAATCACTAAAAATATGGTCACAGCCATACAATTTAACAAAATAAATTATAATGTATCAGCATGGGAGACCGGTTCTTCACTCAGAGTTTTACAGAGGAAAAATAGAAATCCCTGTCAAAGAAATGGGCCCATTGAAATTTAGGTAGGTTATTCTGGACAGTAGAAGTGGAGGGGAGTGTGTCAGTAATGCCATTGAATGTAAGACCAGAACATAACCCCACTGGGAATATGAAGTAATTTCTTCATCAGGGGAAGATGAGTGAGGCACAGTCGTCTGGGGATACAATAACAGATATGAGTATACTCTACATGCACATTTAATATCGTTACAGGTAAACCATACATTGCATGGAAAACGATATATACTCGGTGCATGGCTATGCCAAAAAAGAATGGCAATTGTCCCATTAACGTGTCCCTCCACACCGTGGCCGCAGATGGAATGTCAATGGCAGAGGGGGTAAGTAGGTAACCCATGCACCAGTGGATTATGTGAGAAATGCTGCTAGGCAAACAATGCCCGAACCAAACGCACAGAGGCTCACAAGGATTGTGCAAAAACAAGGCAACCAACCCTAATGGAAAAATTGTATAGTAATAGTAATGGGCTGAAAATGAAAATATAAGTATACCCATCCATATGCCACAGTATAGTAAAAGATGGGGCACCAGGTGCCTAGCTCCTGCAAATATTTACTTCTATTTTAATTTTCAGCTCGTTACTATCAATATTTCTATTAGGATTGGTCTTCTTGCTTTTGCACGAACCTTGTGAGGCTCAGTGCGCTTGGTTTAGGGCATTGTTTGCCTGGCAGCATTTCTCACCCAATCCACCGGTGCATGGCTAACCTACTTACCTACTCTGCCATTGACATTTCATCTGTGGCCACAGTGTGAAGGGATACATGTTCATGGGACAATCGCCATTCTTTTTGACATAGCCATACACTGAATATATGTTTTCCATGCAATGTATGGTTTACTTGTAACAACACTAAATGTGTAATGCATGTATATTCCTATATCTGTTATTGTATTCCAGATGAATGTGCCTCACTCTCATCTTTCCCTGATGAAGGAATTGTTTCACATTCTGAAACATGTTGGGAATGGTTGTGTAAACCCAATTTCTGCTTGAGTCCCTACACACACGAGAACTTCCAAGGTTTCCCAATATAAGTTTAGAGTATTGCACTTTGATTTTTGTATGCTGATTTTTGTATGTTTTTTGTATGTTCATTACTGTTTTACACTATTCAATTACATTGAGTAAAATGATATTTTATATTCTTACTACATTCTTTCATTGAAGCAGAAAAAAAGTGTTTCAGTGGAATTGGGGACACTGGATGTTTAAGGGCCTGTTCACACCAGATGCAGTCCAGTGCATTTTTAATCTGCATCAAAAATGCATGCACAGTTTTTTTGTGTATTCCGGTGGCCCTAGTTCACACCAGAGCAGTCAGTTCCAGTGCAGTTAACATGCACATGCTGCATTTTTTTCTGTATGGAACCCAGCAAAACGCATTTGCAAAAAAGCATCTAGAATGCAGAAATTGTGGTTTAAACAAGCCCTAAAAATGGACAATAAAATTTAAATAGGTTATTAGTAAGGACTATGCCATGAAATCTGTCTGGGGACATCGGATATGGGGCTTTCTTGCCAAGGATAGCGTATGCAGGAAATTGGACAGTGTAGCTTAAATTTCGATTGGACCAGGGTTCCAACAAATGATGGTGATATTTGAATTTGTACATTGAATAAATATGGATTGTTGCACATGCATTGGAGCTTGGATTCTAAAGGGGTAAGCACAGAATTGCTGGGCACTGAGGGGTTATTACAAATAAGTTGGGGACTGGCCACTCAGGAGTTAATAGGCTGGAGAATGGTTGCTGAAGGGTAACGCACCTAAGTAGAAACCTAGGTACTAAGAGGTTGAAGCACATATGTTGGTGTCAAAACTGCTAGAGCTCATAGTTCTGGAGGAGCAGTCTCGCAGCTAGCATGGATAATGGTAAGTAAGTTGCGGCCTAACAAACACAATCCTGCAAAAGACATACATACATACATACATACATACAGGGCCATCTTAATGCCATCATGGGCCCCTGGGCAGAGAGTAATGCACTGGAGCCCCTACTAACCTGACCCAATTTATGCACCTGCTGTCAAGAATTTAAGTATATAATGTTGATGGAATTAACTATATATTCATTAGTAATTTAAATAAAATCGATTTTAAAACATGCCATGAATCAAAGACTAATCAACACAAAGAGGGGTAAAGCGGAATGGCACAGTACAGGGGGGATCAGGAAGGCACAATACAGGTTCCGGGGATGCTGCCTGGAACACGGACATTCTGTGACAGCTTCGTAAAAAGCATGACTGTCCTGGCCAATCTGGGACAGTTGACAAGTATGATGTAATGAGAGATTATCATGGGGCCCCTGGGCAGTGCTCAGGGTTGCCCATGAATTAAGACAGCCCTGCATACATACATACATACATACACACACCACTAAGAAGCATTGAGAAACTTAGTAGGGATTGAGGGAGAGGACAGAGATTGTTAATGACCCTCTAGACCAGCCTTTCACAACAATTTCTGCGTTTCATATAGGTAACCATTGAAACCAATGATCTTTTAGCATTCTTAAAGGGGGATGGGGGGGGGTCTTACCTATTACATATGTAAGTATCATTCTTCCTAGTGATCACCACATTATTGTACCACAAGCTTTAGTTAAAATTATTTGCAGGCCCCGAGACCAGCAAGTTATTTCAAGAGTTCCTCCAAGTTCCTCCAATTTAAATAGGTTGGGAATTTTTGGGGTCTCAAACTCCATTTCATCACGAGCCGCATCAACATTATATTTGCCCTCAAAGGGCTGATGGTATCTGTAGGACTATATATTTTATTTTCTCAGAGAATAAGTGCAGGAATTTAACCAGTGCCCCCTTCACAACCCCCCTTCCCAAACCGCATCAAAAGGTTGGTGTGGCCAAATTGCAGCGGGAGGATCTTAAAGGGGCAGTAAATACCAGGAGTGCATTATGTGCAAAGTTCAGGGGTGCGCCCTGTGCACAGAAATCTGGGGTATGCTATGTACATAGTACAGGGTTCAGGCGTGCCCTTTACACAGAGTGCAGAGTTTAGGAGTGTGTTGCATGCAGAGTTCAGGGGGCACTGTGTGTACAGAGTTGAGAGTTGAGTGCGCTGCAGAGTGCAGGGTTTAGGGATATGCTATGCACAGTGTGCAGGGTTTCAGCTCTTTCACAGGCTGTCCACATCTCACTTCCACCCCACCTCTGCACACATCTATCTCCGAAGACCTCATGTAAGCCCCCCCCAAAGCTTTTTTGCAACTCACCTACCTGGCCCAAGTCTAGTACCTTCTGTAGACAGCTCTCTCTCTCTCTCGGATCATTGGTCATTATCTGTGCACCCAGGCACAGATGGGGATCACAGTGCAGCCTACTATGTGATGCCCCATCCCACACGGCATCTGCATCTCCCTTGTTCCCACAGTGAATGCAAGGCAAGCAGGAATTTGTGAGAGCTGCAGAGAGGAAAGCTGTCCTTGTAAACACAGAACGCTTCTGTGTTTACAAGTGACAGTGGGGAATATAAGGTAAGAGTCTGAGATCGTGGAATGGAGTTCCGCCATGTTCTAGTTGAAAAATAGCCCTGGGTTGGGGACCACATGATTTGGCCCGCAGGCCTTTTGTTTGAAACATGCTCTAGACAATGGGATGGATTTAACTTCAAGTGATTGTAAAGGAGGTATTTTTTTTCCTTGTCAAAAGAAGTTTATTGAGTATACAATATTATAAAGATACATAAAGTAAGTTTACAAGGATCTATAAAGTAAGCTCATTGTTTTACAGTAGGGTTTATATAGGTAAATATCATGAAATTTCAAATATTAAACATTGGGTTCACGTAAACCTAAATTAAAGATAAATATCATTTCCTTAGTTACTTTTGTAGGTATTTAAATGATTTATACCTACTACACATATTGTTTACAGGTAGAGAGTGTATATAGGTCAAATAAATTCTGATAATGAGCTTTAATCGTAAGGTGGAGAAAAGGAAAGAGAAGAAAAAGGGTAGAAAGGTAGAGGTATGGTCCACAAGGTTGTCCCGCTCGTCAGTTTATTATTCTTTTTAGTTCTCTTTGAAGCCTTAGAATGGGTGTCTCTGTAAGTCATTTAATCTGTTACCATGGCAACAGGACAGAGTCATTGAAGTTTGACAGGAACTGTTGTTTTATTCAAGGATGCCAAAGTTTTTTAAATTTTGGAATTTGATTTTGATCGATGGCTACCATCTTAGCATGGGACATTGTATTATTCATTCTGTGAATTGTTTCTGCTAGTACCAATGTAGGAGATTTCCATGCCTTGGCCACTGTTTGTTTTGCAGCCGTTATTAGTTGGATCATAAGTTTGAATTGAGAGAGTGTTAACCATTCCGGTTTTAGATTGAGTAAAGTTATATATGGATCTGGTTGTATTATTTTTTAAAATATTTTAGATGCAATCACGAAGACTTCCTTCCAGAAGGTTTGGATTACTGGGCACGTCCACCATATGAGTAAATGTGTGCCTATTTCTGGGCATCCTCGAAAACAAAGAGCTGAGGTATTAGGTGAATATTTTGCCACTCTAGCGGGTACAAGGTACCAGCGAGTTAGGACTTTATAATTTGTCTCCAGTGCTAAGATGTTGGGTGAAGATGACTTAGATGTGAGCCATATGTTAGACCAGTCCGTGTCTTCTAAAGTTCGTCCCAGGTCCTCCTCCCACCTCTGAACGTAAGGGGGTCTATTAAGATTTGCTACTCCATATAATTGATTATAAAGTGATGAAATTGTACCTTTAGCAAATGGATCTTTTGTACAGATTGATTCAAAAATGGATAATTGGGATAATGGTGTATCCCCCTTTAGGAATGGTGTATAGAAATTTTGGATTTGGAGATGTCTAAATATCTCAGAGTTTGGTAGATCATATTTTTCTCTAAGCGATGGGAATGAAAGGAATGATTTAGATGCTATGAAGTCATTTAGTGTCTGAATGCCTGATGTTGTCCAAGCTTTAAAAGAATTTGGGTAGATCCATGCCGGATAAAAGGCCGGATTTCTGATAAAAGAAAGGAGAGGATTGTGTGGAGATTGTAACTGATATTTGGTTTTTAGTTTATCCCAGAGAGATAAGTGTTTAGTTATGGGATTATGAATTTTAAAGCGGTCTTTAGGATCAAGCCATAATAAGTTTGATATTAATAGAGGGTCATTTTCTGAAGCCTCTATAAATACCCATAATGGGATTTCCTGTTTTGCCTGGTATTTGGACAGACTGGCCAAATGTGCTGCTTTGTAGTAGTTAGTAAAATTAGGGTATCCCAGGCCTCCTTTATTTTTGGGAAGATGTAGTGTGTGTATACGTGGTTTAGAAGAGCCCCATATAAACGAAGTTGCTCTTTTTTGTACTATTCTCAAAAAATAGTAAGGAATTGGAATAGGGAGGACTCTGAATAGATAAAGCAATGTGGGTAGAATAGTCATTTTGATTGCATTAATCTTCCCTATCCAGGATAAAGGAAGTTGCGACCATTGTTTTATTAGATTTGTGATCTGTCTTAATACAGGAGGATAATTAGTTGAGAATAAGTCAGAATGAGATGCTGTTAAATGAATTCCAAGATATGGGATTGATTTTTCTGCCCATGTGAATGGGAGTGCAGCCCTAGCCGGGATCAATTCCATGTTTGTGAGTGAAATATTAAGCACTAGGCATTTCTTAGGATTAATCATAAGGCCGGATAGGGCTGCAAATCCATCAAGAGCTGGTATTAAGTTAGGACCAGAGACCTGTGGTGATGATAGAAAAAGTAATATATCGTCTGCAAATATACATAATTTGTGTGTAATACCTTCTACTTCAATGCCAGTTATAGTTTGGTTTGTTCTGATGTATTGGGCCATGGGTTCGAGTATAAGGGCAAATAATAAGGGAGATAATGGGCAACCCTGTCGGGTACCTCTTTCGATATTAAAGGCATCAGATTTGTATCCAACATATTTTATATAGGCTTTGGGTTTATTATATAATGCTTTGATCCATGTTAAAAAGTGGGGTCCAAAACCCCATTTTTGTAATGAATATTGCATATATTGCCAGGATACTGCGTCAAATGCCCTCTTAATATCGAGAGATTTTTTAGCAATATGTGCCAATAACACTGCCCTGCGTATATTATCGCCTGCCTGTCTATTTGGCATGAAGCCTACTTGATCTCTATGTATTCATTTTCCTATAATGCTATTGAGGCGTTTTGCTATTATTTTTGCTAATAATTTAATATCAAGGTTTAACAGAGAGGCCGATAATTCACACAGGAAGTATCATCAGAAAGGGGTTTGGGGATCATACAAACAATTGCCATTAGTGTTTCTTGCCGAAAAGACTGTCCATCTAGAAGTTTGTTAAAAGTTTCAGTGAGAATGGGAGAGAGTATTTCTGAGAATGTTTTATAGTATAAAGCCGAGTAGCTGTCTGGGCCTGGTCTTTTGTTAAGTTTTAGGCCTTTTATGGCGTTAGCAACTTCATCTATAGTTATAGGCTCATCCAAACTGTTTTTTTGATTCTGAGATAACTCAGGTAAGGTTATTTTTGAGAAGAAGGATTCAGCCTCTGTAGGATTAAATTCATTGTTTGTCTTGTATAAAGTTGCGAGATGTGAGTGAAATTTATGGACTATTTTAACTGGATTACAAGTATAAACATTTTTTGATAATTTCAAACGTATTGGTTTGAAAGATTTGTTAGTTGAATTTAATGCCCGAGCCAAATATGTACCTGGTTTGTTTGTATTCATGTAGAAATTGTGTTTGGAGCGTTTGAGGGATTTATCAACTGACTCAGTGAGAAATAGATCGTATTCCAATCTAGATTTTTCCAGATGAGATTTTGTACTCTGAGATGGATTATCTTGGAATGATATGTAGGCTGCATTAAAATTGAGTTCTAGTTTTTTTGCTAGATTTTTGCGTTCCCGTTTAAATAGTGCCATTTGTCTTTGTATTGTACCACGCAAGACAGGCTTATGAGCTTCCCACAGTGTTATTGGGGAGATGTCTGTTGTATTATTAATTGATATGTATTCCTTTAAAGCTTGTTCAATGGCCATCTGATGTAGTGGGTGTTTGAGCATTATGTCCGGTAACTACCACGTTGGGTCATGCGCTTTTGGTATGGCTGAGGCTATAGTAGTGTATACTGCATTATGGTCAGACCACGGAATCGGAATTATATCTGATGCAATAATTTCTGGTAGCATTCCTATTGTTAGAAAAATATGATCTATTCTGGTGAAGGTTTGATGAGGGTTCGAGAAATAAGTGAATTTCTTTTTCATTGGGTTACTTTCTCTCCACGAATCTACCAGATTGTATTTGGAAAGAAGTTGAGAAAAAGGTAATCTAGAGGTTATTTTGGATGGTGTAAAAGGTGATTTATCTAGAAATGGGAGGAGGACCTGGTTCGAATCCCCACACATTATCACTGTTCCTATTTTGTGTGTATTAATCACTTGTAATATATGTGAGAGGAATGGTGTAGGTTGTTTGTTAGGAGTATAGTAGGAAATCACCGTGATTGCTGTATCCATTATATAACCCATGAGTATCCGGTATCTACCTTCTGGGTCTTTAATTTCTGATGATAAGGTGAATGGTGTGGATCGGTGAAATGCAATTAGAGTTTCCCTTTGCTTGGTACAGGCAGAAGCCGTGTAAATTTGTTGATAAAAAGGAGAAATATATTTTGGAGTAGAATCTTTGGTGAAGTGTTTCTTGGAGGCATACTATGTGAGCCTTCTTGTTATGGAAAGTACGGAAGGCTTTGGTCCTTTTTTGAGGGACATTTATTCCCTGAACATTCAGGGAAAGTATATTCAGTGGTGCCATGGCAACAGATCAAATAGTTTTGACTTACTTTTTGTTATGCAGAGCTGACTGCGCAGATCAACCTGTGTGGACTGAAGAGATGAAAAGATAGAAAAGAAACCAGTGAATTCTGGAGTAAAGAGTAAACAAAAAACATGAGAGATTAGATGATACATTGTATAAATTATTTTTTGCAAGTAATCACAATTTATCCGTGAAAGAGAATAAATATCTCTCTCAGGGGAAAAAGTGCCTTCGTCACACTCCCACATAATATGGTTGGGAGAATGAGGAGGGCTAATGGGGGTACACAGATCTTCCGCTTACAGGAGAGAAGTGCTATGTCAAAAGACATCAAAATTATGTTTCATTAATTGGAGTGCAGAATATAGTTTTTGTTGAAATTATTTATTCCAGGGTGGTTGTATATGGTTAGTCTTGCCCTAGGCTAAATAATTCAGTTAGAAAGGTACTGTTAATAACTTTGGTATTGATGAAGGTAGTTTGAATTATTTTGGGATTTTAACCCTTTTAGAGTAAACAATTACATATTTTATTCATATGTAACTGTTTAGATATGTTAACTCATAAAATTGAGGTTGTATTGCCTCAGATTGGAATAAACAAAAACATAATTCTAGGAACTAGTTAGGTAATAATATATTTGTTTTAAGAAAAAAAAAGAAAAAGCTTCCATTACTTCTGGATTATTGAACAGATTTGTCCTAAAAAGTAATAAATCTATTGTTATTACCTGATAATATATAACAAGAATTTCCTTATTTCAATTATATATTCTAAGGCTATATGAATCAGAAGCAATAAGAAATATAACTGGAATGTAACATGATCCCACACAGTGTGTGACTATCAGAATGCAGTTACATTCAGTTATAAATACAGGTTTTTTTATAGAGAACCATCTCTTAGTATAATAAATGAAGGGATATCAGGAATTAGGATGTCAGTCCATTGAATCTTCTTGGTCCATGGATGATGTGGCATAACGGCCTCTTTTGTGAGAATGATGATTCCCATTTTGTTCTGGAATTTTCTGGGTGCTGCCTGAAGGTGAAGATGATGCCATTCTTCTGCGTGTGGGAGAGTTGCTGCTTGTGGGTTCTGTCAGATTTAATTATTAAAAGGGTTTGTTGTAGTTCATCTGCTGATCTGCTTCTGTAAATTGTACCTTGGTGGTTAAATCTGACTGAAAAGGGGAAGCCCCATTGATAAATAATGTTGTGGCGTTGCAGTTCCATTAGTTGGGGTTTCATGGATCGTCTTTTAGTAATAGTAAGTTGGGATAGGTCAGCAAAAATTTGATAATTGTGTCCTTGAAAATTAAGTTCCTTTTTTTCTCTTGCAGCAATTAGTATTTGTTCTTTCGTTCTGTAATAATGAAATTTTGTGATTATATCACGTGGGGGTTCATCTTTCTTTTTGGCTGTGAGGGCTCTGTGTACTCTGTCCAGTTATAAACGTTCAATAGGGATATCTGGCTTTAGTTCTTGTAATAGAGCAGTAATAGTAGATTGCAGGTCTGTCACAGTTTCAGGTATTCCCCTTATGCGCAAGTTTGAACGTCTGGCTCTATTTTCGTAATCTTCGAGCTTAGTTTGAACTATTAAATTCTCTTCTTTTAACCACTTGCCGACCGCCTACCGCATATATACTGCGGCAGAATGGCACGGGCAGGCAAAATCACGTACCCGTACGTGATCTGCCTCCCGCGGGCGGGGGGTCCGATCGGAACCCCCCCCGGTGCCATCGGCGGTCGGCATTTGACTGGGAGCGTCGGGAGGCGAGGGGGAGACCATCCGATCGTGGCCCCCCCCTCGCGATCGCTCCCAGCCAATGGGGATCCTCCTCTGCCTGTGTGTCGTTTCACACAGGCAGAGGATGTGATGTCATCTCTCCTCGGTCTGGCAGTTTCCGTTCCAGCGCCGAGGAGAGAAGACAAGTGAGTGCACAACACACACACACAGTAGAACATGCCAGGCATACCTTACACCCCGATCCCCCCCCCGATCGCCCCCCGATCCCCCCCCAATCACCCCCCCCCCCCTGTCACAAACTGACATTAGCAGTATTTTTTTTTTTTTTTTTTTTCTGATTACTGCATAGTGTCAGTTTGTGACAGTTAGTGTTAGGGCAGTGAGTATTACCCCCCTTTAGGTCTAGGATACCCCCCTAACCCCCCCTAATAAAGTTTTAACCCCTTGATCACCCCCTGTCACCAGTGTCGCTAAGCGATCATTTTTCTGATCGCTGTATTAGTGTCGCTGGTGACGGTAGTTAGGGACGTAAATATTTAGGTTCGCCGTCAGCGTTTTATAGCGACAGGGACCCCCATATACTACCTAATAAATGTTTTAACCCCTTGATTGCCCCCTAGTTAACCCTTTCACCACTGATCACCGTATAACCGTTACGGTTGACGCTGGTTAGTTTGTTTATTTTTTATAGTGTCAGGGCACCCGCCGTTTATTACCGAATAAAGGTTTAGCCCCCCGATCGCCCGGCGGTGATATGCGTCGCCCCAGGCAGCGTCAGATTAGCGCCAGTACCGCGAACACCCACGCACGCAGCATACACCTCCCTTAGTGGTATAGTATCTGAACGGATCAATATCTGATCCGATCAAATCTATACTAGCGTCCCCAGCAGTTTAGGGTTCCCGAAAACGCAGTGTTAGCGGGATCAGCCCAGATACCCGCTAGCACCTGCGTTTTGCCCCTCCGCCCAGCCCAGCCCAGCCCACCCAAGTGCAGTATCGATCGATCACTGTCACTTACAAAACACTAAACGCATAACTGCAGCGTTCGCAGAGTCAGGCCTGATCCCTGCGATCGCTAACAGTTTTTTTGGTAGCGTTTTGGTGAACTGGCAAGCACCAGCCCCAGGCAGCGTCAGGTTAGCGCCAGTACCGCTAACACCCACGCACGCACCGTATACCTCCCTTAGTGGTATAGTATCTGATCGGATCAATATCTGATCCGATCAGATCTATACTAGCGTCCCCAGCAGTTTAGGGTTCCCAAAAACGCAGTGTTAGCGGGATCAGCCCAGATACCTGCTAGCACCTGCGTTTTGCCCCTCCGCCCGGCCCAGCCCACCCAAGTGCAGTATCGATCGATCACTGTCACTTACAAAACACTAAACGCATAACTGCAGCGTTCGCAGAGTCAGGCCTGATCCCTGCGATCGCTAACAGTTTTTTTGGTAGCGTTTTGGTGAACTGGCAAGCACCAGCCCCAGGCAGCGTCAGATTAGCGCCAGTACCGCTAACACCCACGCACGCAGCATACGCCTCCCTTAGTGGTATAGTATCTGATCGGATCAATATCTGATCCGATTAGATCTATACTAGTGTCCCCAGCAGTTTAGGGTTCCCAAAAACGCAGTGTTAGCGGGATCAGCCCAGATACCTGCTAGCACCTGCGTTTTGCCCCTCCGCCCGGCCCGGCCCGGCCCAGCCCACCCAAGTGCAGTATCGATCGATCACTGTCACTTACAGAACACTAAACGCATAACTGCAGCGTTCGCAGAGTCAGGCCTGATCCCTGCAATCGCTAACAGTTTTTTTTGTAGCGTTTTGGTGAACTGGCAAGCGCCAGCGGCCTAGTACACCCCGGTCGTAGTCAAACCAGCACTGCAGTAACACTTGGTGACGTGGCGAGTCCCATAAGTGCAGTTCAAGCTGGTGAGGTGGCAAGCACAAGTAGTGTCCCGCTGCCACCAAAAAGACAAACACAGGCCGGTCGTGCCCATAGTGCCCTTCCTGCTGCATTCGCCAATCCTAATTGGGAACCCACCGCTTCTGCAGCGCCCGTACTTCCCCCATTCACATCCCCAACCAAATGCAGTCGGCTGCATGAGAGGCATTTTCTTTATGTCCTCCCGAGTACCCCTACCCAGCGAACCCCCCCAAAAAAGATGTTGTGTCTGCAGCAAGCGCGGATATAGGCGTGACACCCACTATTATTGTCCCTCCTGTCCTGACAATCCTGGTCTTTGCATTGGTGAATGTTTTGAACGCTACCATGCAGTAGTTGAGTATTAGCGTAGGGTACAGCATTGCACAGACTAGGACACACTTTCACAGGGTCTCCCGAGATGCCATCGCATTTTGAGAGACCCGAACCTGGAACCGGTTACAGTTATAAAAGTTAGTTACAAAAAAAAGTGTAAAAAAAAAAAAAAAAAAAAAAACACAAACAAAAATATAAAATAAAAATAGTTGTCGTTTTATTGTTCTCTCTCTCTCTATTCTCTCTCTATTGTTCTGCTCTTTTTTACTGTATTCTATTCTGCAATGTTTTATTGTTATTATGTTTTATCATGTTTGCTTTTCAGGTATGCAATTTTTTATACCTTACCGTTTACTGTGCTTTATTGTTAACCATTTTTTTGTCTTCAGGTATGCCATTCACGACTTTGAGTGGTTATACCAGAATGATGCCTGCAGGTTTAGGTATCATCTTGGTATCATTCTTTTCAGCCAGCGGTCGGCTTTCATGTAAAAGCAATCCTAGTGGCTAATTAGCCTCTAGACTGCTTTTACAAGCAGTGGGAGGGAATGCCCCCCCCCCCCCCCAACATCTTCCGTGTTTTTCTCTGGCTCTCCTGTCTCAACAGGGAACCTGAAAATGCAGCCGGTGATTCAGCCAGCTGACCATAGAGCTGATCAGAGACCAGAGTGGCTCCAAACATCTCTATGACCTAAGAAACCGGAAGCTACGAGCATTTTATGACGTAGATTTCGCCGGATGTAAACAGCGCCATTGGGAAATTGGGAAAGCATTTTATCACACCGATCTTGGTGTGATCAGATGCTTTGAGGACAGAGGAGAAATCTAGGGTCTAATAGACCCCAATTTTTGCAAAAAAGAGTACCTGTCACTACCTATTGCTATCATAGGGGATATTTACATTCCCTGAGATAACAATAAAAATGATTTAAAAAAAAAAAAAATGAAAGAAACAGTTTAAAAATAAGATAAAAAAATAATAATAATAAAGAAAAAAAAAAAAAAAAAAAAAAAAAAAGCACCCCTGTCCCCCCTGCTCTCGCGCTAAGGTGAACGCAAGCGTTGGTCTGGCGTCAAATGTAAACAGCAATTGCACCATGCATGTGAGGTATCGCCGCGAAGGTCAGATCGAGGGCAGTAAGTTTAGCAGTAGACCTCCTCTGTAAATCTAAAGTGGTAACCTGTAAAGGCTTTTAAAGGCTTTTAAAAATGTATTTAGTTTGTCGCCACTGCACGTTTGTGCGCAATTTTAAAGCATGTCATGTTTGGTATCCATGTACTCGGCCTAAGATCATCTTTTTTATCTCATCAAACATTTGGGCAATATAGTGTGTTTTAGTGCATTAAAATGTAAAAAAGTGTGTTTTTTCCCCAAAAAATGCGTTTGAAAAATCGCTGCGCAAATACTGTGTGAAAAAAAAAAATGAAACACCCACTATTTTAATCTGTAGGGCATTTGCTTTAAAAAAATATATAATGTTTGGGGGTTCAAAGTAATTTTCTTGCAAAAAAAAATTATTTTTTTATGTAAACAATAAGTGTCAGAAAGGGCTTTGTCTTCAAGTGGTTAGAAGAGTGGGTGATGTGTGACATAAGCTTCTAGATGTTGTGCATAAAATGCCAGGACAGTTCAAACCCCCCCCAAATGACCCCATTTTGGAAAGTAGACACCCCAAGCTATTTGCTGAGAGTCATGTTGAGTCCATGGAATAATTTATATTGTGACACAAGTTGCGGGAAAGAGACAATTTTTTATTTTTTTTATTTTTTTTTGCGCAAAGTTGTCACTAAATGATATATTGCTCAAACATGCCATGGGAATATGTGAAATTACACCCCAAAATACATTCTGTTGCTTCTCCTGAGTACGGGGATACCACATGTGTGGGACTTTTTGGGAGCCTAGCCGCGTGCGGGACCCCGAAAACCAAGCCCCGCCTTCAGGCTTTCTAAGGCCGTAAATTTTTGATTTCACTCTTCACTGCCTATCACAGTTTCGGAGGCCATGGAATGCCCAGGTGGCACAAAACCCCCCCAAATGACCCCATTTTGGAAAGTAGACACCCCAAGCTATTTGATGAGAGGTATAGTGAGTATTTTGCAGACCTCACTTTTTGTCACAAAGTTTTGAAAATTGAAAAAAGAAAAAAAAAAATTTTTTTTCTCGTCTTTCTTTATTTTCAAAAACAAATGAGAGCTGCAAAATACTCACCATGCCTCTCAGCAAATAGCTTGGGGTGTCTACTTTCCAAAATGGGGTCATTTGGGGGGGGTTTGTGCCACCTGGGCTTTCCATGGCCTCCGAAACTGTGATAGGCAGTGAGGAGTAAAATCAAAAATGTACGCCCTTAGAAATCCTGAAGGCGGTGCTTGGTTTTCGGGGTCCCGTACGCGGCTAGGCTCCTAAAAAGTCCCACACATGTGGTATCCCCGTACTCAGGAGAAGCAGCTAAATGTATTTTGGGGTGCAATTCCACATATGCCCATGGCCTGTGTGAGCAATATATCATTTAGTGACAACTTTGTGCAAAAAAAAAAAAAAAAAATTTGTCACTTTCCCGCAACTTGTGTCAAAATATAAAACATTCCATGGACTCAACATGCCTCAAAGCAAATAGCTTGGGGTGTCTACTTTCCAAAATGGGGTCATTTGGGGGGGTTTTATGTCATCTGGGCATTTTATGGCCTTCAAAACTGTGATAGGTAGTGAGGAGTAAAATCAAAAATGTACGCCCTTAGAAATCCTGAAGGCGGTGCTTGGTTTTCGGGGCCCCGTACGCGGCTAGGCTCCCAAAAAGTCCCACACATGTGGTATCCCCGTACTCAGGAGAAGCAGCTAAATGTATTTTGGGGTGCAATTCCACATATGCCCATGGCCTGTGTGAGCAATATATCATTTAGTGACAACTTTTTGTAATTTTTTTTTTTTTTTTTTTTTTTTTGTCATTATTCAATCACTTGGGACAAAAAAAATGAATATTCAATGGGCTCAACATGCCTCTCAGCAAATTCCTTGGGGTGTCTACTTTCCAAAATGGGGTCATTTGTGGGGGTTTTGTACTGCCCTGCCATTTTAGCACCTCAAGAAACGACATAGGCAGTCATAAACTAAAGGCTGTGTAAATTCCAGAAAATGTACCCTAGTTTGCAGATGCTATAACTTTTGCGCAAACCAATAAATATACGCTTATTGACATTTTTTTTACCAAAGACATGTGGCCGAATACATTTTGGCCTAAATGTATGACTAAAATTGAGTTTATTGGATTTTTTTTAGAACAAAAAGTAGAAAATATCATTTTTTTTCAAAATTTTCGGTCTTTTTCCGCGTATAGCGCAAAAAATAAAAACGGCAGAGGTGATCAAATACCATCAAAAGAAAGCTCTATTTGTGGGAAGAAAAGGACGCAAATTTCGTTTGGGTACAGCATTGCATGACCGCGCAATTAGCAGTTAAAGCGACGCAGTGCCGAATTGTAAAAAGTGCTCTGGTCAGGAAGGGGGTAAAACCTTCCGGGGCTGAAGTGGTTAATTGTTCCAATTCTGTTATATTTTTTTGGGTTGTAATTTCAATTTCATCCATTTTTATTTCTAAGGCTGCGGTGCGGTTTCCCAGCTCTCTTATTTCTTTGGTTAGGCTTTTTGTTATTTGGTCTGAGGTTTGTTTTAAAGCCTTATGAAGCATCTTTTCAAATTGTAATAATATTACTGGGGATGCTGAGGAGGCTTGTGGAGAAGATTGTGAGAGGATTTGTTCTGTATCTGACTCAAATGGAGAGTCTTGCTGTGACATTTTCTGTCTGTGAGAGCGCCCTGATGCTGTATCTTGTGAGGTGACTGGAGCTGCTTCAGCTGCAGTGAGTGCCTGTGAGCTCTTTGTGAGGTGATTTTTATTTCTGCCACGGTTTCCTCCCAGTACCATATTTCCTGCCCAAACTTTCACAGTTTGTTCCCTGGGGCAAAAAGGTTCAAATGGATACCTTTTGAGCCTGCAGGCTCCGCTTTGTCCTTCTCTTCTCTCCTCAGCGGTGTGGAGCTCTAACAATGCATGTCTGCTCCGTTAGGCTCCGCCCATCTCCCCCCGGAGGTATTTTTTTTCAATAACCAACATCCCTATACTTGCATGCTCTGTGCAATAGAATTGCTGAGAGCGGCCCCAATCCTCCTCTTCTTGGGCCCACTCGCTGGTGTTCCTGGCTCCTTCTCTCTGTCCAGTGCACCATAGGAAGCCACCTCCCATGAGGGCACTTTTGTGTGCTCGCTCCCGAGCCCTGCTGCTGCATCCATTGACGAAGACAGCGGGACTCGGCCATGCCCCCTGCTCCCTTGTCACTGGCTCAGATTGACAGGACAGCCAATGGCTCCCGGTGCCCCAGCAAAGCCAATGAGACATGGAAATGAGGGCAGAGAAGAGCTGGATCAAATGAGGGCTCAGGTAAGTATAATGGGATATAAGGTGCCAAAATCAGTGCCTAAACATTTTTTTAACTTGGTGCAAGGAATGCTTACTGCTACATTTCTTTGGTTAAAAATAACCCAAAACCGTGCATATTATTTAGTCTGTTTTGAAAGTTTACAAGCTATGGTTCCAATTATTGAAAATTGATCACATCTGATGTACTGACCGCCTATCTCATTTCTTGAGGCCCTAGGGCTCAGTTCACACTGCCGCGACTTGGGATTCGACTTGTGAGACCCCAAGTCGTGTGCCATGTGAAATCCCATTTTAGTCAATGCAAACTGTCTTGATTAGCACTACTAACGGTGCTCCAACCTTCAAAAAGGTTCCTGTACTACTTCAAGGTGACTTCTATCAGACTTGTGCCCATAGACTTTAAAGGGTGAATTCACCTTTGTACACTTTTTTCTAAATTCCAGCTCCCCTATGCACCAATATAGCATTCATGTACATTTTTTGCAAAAATATGAAGGCTTACCATTAAATCTAGTCACTTAGTTTTCTTGTCCTAATCCACGTTTCCATTAGTAATGTCTTTCTTCCTTACAGACTATAGGTTATGACACAGGAAAGAGTTGACCAACAGACCTCATTAGCACACATCCTGCATCATCCACCCCCCCATTCCCAGGTGCGCGTTTTTTAAATGAAATGCAATCAATCAGTGATCACGATTCTCACTAAATACACAATAAGATTGCATAGTGTATGGCCATCTTTATGCAAGTACATAGGAGGGAGTGGACAAACACTCAGCTGTCGAGCCCCGTTCATAACTCTGCATAGCGGGAACTCGCATATCCACATGTTTTGTTTTCTTTTTTTGTTTTGTTTTTTAAGTGGGGGGGGGGCATTTTGGAGCATTTTCACTCATCTGCTCCCCCCTCCCGCACTCAGCTCACGTGTCTCTGTTTAAACTGTTTGATTACTGTGATTGGACACAGCCATCACGTGATCGGGAGGGTCAATCACAGCGCCCGTGTCACAATCTATGATGTGTCGTATCCGAAGGACACAACACAGCCATCACAGGATTACGCCATTGCGTGTCCCACGTTCTGACAGATGTACTGGGAGGCTCGCAGCCGTTTATGTGCAGTGACCGGGTGGGAAGCAGTTAAAGGGCTTAGTTCAACTTTACCAAAAATGCCTATGCAGTTAAGGGGCATCTGTAGATGAAAACAAACTTTGAAGTATTTCATTGTTACTCTTCTTTTTTTTTAAATATAATTTATTAAATTTTCACAAAATTACATCAAGTGAAACAGAGGCATATGTCACAAAGTAGCCAGAAATAAAGTTAACAGGTAAATCTTAATAGACAAAGTTGTACCTTTATAAAACACAATATCAAAAATTTGCGGGTAAACTTTTTGTTTGTTACCTGGAGAAAAAGAAGATTAGTTCGTAAGTTTCGAGTGAGGATTTCAGAGCGAATCATATGGTGTACATTGACAATTCTGGTTTAACATAAGAAATGATTCGCTGGTTCCTATAACAGTAGGAATATTACTGCGTATATGTGTGATGTGAATTTTTACGTTTAATTTTCATTTTCATTTTTACCGACCTTATCAGCTCTACTCCCGCCCCCGGGCACCCCTATAGGGAACTGTCTGTGCCCAGTGGGGGAGGTATAAGAACAGGCAAGTCTGTAACATGTTGGTTCTGGCCACGTAAATTATGAAGATTTCTGAGGTGACTCCCAATAGTATAGAGTGGCCTCAGGTATGCCTCTCATGTTGTAGGGAGTATAGTGATTAGGAGAAAGGGAAAGGAGAGGGGGAAGGGGGACGGAGGTTTATGGCATGCTATATGCTGATTCATTTAGTTATACAGGTATTTATGTGCTCGTGTTCTCCTCTGGACCAGTGAGTGGGAAACCGTTCGAAGCTTGAGATGATTTAAAATGAGACCAACATGCCCAAATATTCTTGCATTGTTACTCTTCTTACAATTCCATTCTGGTTTTCCTTGCTAATGATGTTGGGAGTTTCTTGAAGGGTATTTACAAACCACTTGCCGTCAAATCACGTAAATGTACGTGATTGATTGCAAATGGTTATACCGGGGTTATGGCTGCAGCTGTCAGCCATAACCAAGTATTGTTTTTTAGAACTGGCGAAGCTCTACAAAGTAAAAGCAATTCTAGCTGCTAAGTAACCACTGGATTGCTTTTACAGGCAGTGGTAGGGGGTGCCTCTCTGAGCTCTCCAATCCCAGTGGAGAGCCTGGCATCTGATCTGACAGTTGCGCTGGCTTGCAATAGAGGTGATCAGAGACCGGATCGTCATCTATGGTCTAGGAGACTGGAAGCGATGAGCATTTTCGTCACAGTTGCCCCGGATGTAAACTGCACCATTTTTTTAAATCAAAACTTTATTGTTAAGCTACTCTTTCAATACATACATTGACTGTATCAAATAGGTAAAGGTAATATATAGGGCAGATTGTCCCAAACATAGATAAGGAGTGAGCAATAATAGGAGATATTACAGATATTGTGATTTTCAACTAAACCAGCAACTGGCACTAGTGACCAGATGTAAAACCTCAGTATTAAACACTTCGTCAGCCGACAGATTGTGCCGAGTCTAGTGCTCTACAGTAGAACATAACATAACCTGTGTTTCCCATTTCCTTTCTCTTCCTTTCTCCCTCCCTCCCTCCCCTCCACCTCCCCCCCTCCCCTCCACCTCCCCCCCCTCCACCTCCCCCCTTCCCATTCCCTCTTATTCTTGGTGGGTTACTACCACAGAAGCCTGTCCATCACCAACTGCAGTTGGGCAAGGTTGGGGTCCTCCAGCCAAGGTTGCCAAATAAGGTCAAACTTTCACACAGCATTCCTGCAATGGTAAGCCAGATGTTCCCTAAGAAGAAGGGAGTTGACATTACCTGACATAATTGATCCATTGTTTCTCAGTGGGGACCGTAGATAACATCCAGTATCGAGCTATGAGTTTTCTAGCCAGATATAACAGTCTGATGATCATGTAATACATACCCTTCGGATACCTCTCTACATCAATTGCCCTTAGCAGGTAAACCGGGGTAGTCAGGGGTACAGGTATCTGAACTAATTTGGAGATATAGTGGGACACCTCCGCCCAGTAACGGTGGAGTTTCGAGCATCTCCACATCAAGTGTATGAAATCACCCTGGTGTACCTTGCAGTTTTGGCATGGGGGGAATCTCTCCGGCCCCAGCCATGAAGCTGCACAGGCGTCCGATAGGCTCTGTGTAGAATAAACAGTTGCAAGAGCTTATGGGAGGCTGAAACCGAGGCTGCGGGTATCAATTCTAAGGTCATGTCCCATTGATCCCCATCTATATCGCCAATGTTATTCACCCACCGGGTTCTACATTTTAAGGAGGCATGATCCTGGATAGAGGACATCAATTCTGAGTATACTTTAGATATCAGTCCCCCTTGGGCTTCTCCCCAAATGACTTCCATCAACAGAGAAGACTTTGATTCAGCTAAGGGATGCATTTGTTCTTGAGTCTGCAGGGCATGTCTAAGTTGAAGATACTGATAGAAACCTTTCGAGGGTAGCATGAGTTCCATGCTTAATTGTTCATAGGCTTTCAGAATGGTCCGTCCATACTTTCTTGAGGTCTCCTGTTGCGGAAGAGGGGGGATACTCGGTATATCCATCTCCACATGGGAGGCATCCTTCAGTGCGGGGTTGGACACCAATTTGGTTACGGGATTCTCGCCTGCATTCCGACCCCACCCTGCCAATTGCTGAATTTGTGAGGCTAGAGAGTACATTTTGGGATGCGGTACTGCAAGTCCTCCCTGATCTTTCCCGTATTGTAAAGTAGACAAGCTGATCCTAGCCTTTTTCTTCTTCCAGATTAGATCACGCATCAGGGAGTCAATGCGTTTGAACCATTTGTTAGAAATCCACATGGGTGAATTTTGGAATACGTATAAGAGCTGTGGTACAATTTTTATTAGATTCACCCTTCCCACAATCGAGAGGGGGAGCTTGCACCAGCTATTTACATTTTTCCCACTGTCTATCCAGTAGTGGGCCCAAATTTAACCGAAGGTAGTCAGCAGGGTCTGGTGACACCATCACACCCAAATATCTAAAGTTACTTGCTATGGTAATTTGGTAATTTCCTTCAGGTAGAGGTGCTGTCAACAGGTCAATGGGCATTAGGATTGACTTGGACCAATTGATGGTAAAGCCTGAAAACCCGCGATAGTCGATGATAATCCCCATCAATGTTCGCAATGAGGCAGCGGTGTCCCCCACATAAATTAGCACATCATCTGCATAGACAGACACCTTTTCTTCCAAGGGACCTCTGCAGAACCCCATGACTCCAGACGTGTTACGGATCAGTATTGCCAGAGGCTCCACTGCCAGAGCGAAAAACAGTGGAGATAGTGGACACCCCTGACGAGTGCCCCTATGCAAGGAGAAAGGAGGGGAGAGAGTATTATTAATACAGAGTCTGGCTTGGGATGTTTAATAAAGAACTGTCAACCAGTCTATGAAATGATCCCCCAGACCAAATCTGGCCAGTATTTCCAGGAGGTAGGGTCACTCAACACTGTCAAAAGCCTTCGCGGCATCCAGCGACAGAATGGCCCTTCCTCCAGGATTATCTACCAGTACCTGCAGGTTCATGAACAATGGCCAAATATTATTGGCAGTGGATCGGGTGGGAATAAACCCAGATTGGTCCACCTATTACCTTGGAGAGTCTGGTGGCCAGGACTCGAGCCAGTAGCTTAACGTCCGAGTTCAATAAAGTAATAGGACGATATGAATCCGGCAAAAGTCTGTCCTTACCTGGCTTGAGAAGTACCACTATAATGGCTTCCTGCATACTATCAGGTAAACAACCCGTCTCGACAGCCTCAGACAGGGCCCGCAGCAGGTGTGGAAGTAGAACATCGCCATAGCGAAAGTACACCTCGGCTGGCAGACTGTCAGCCCGGAGATTTATGATGTGAGGCCTCCGCTAAAGCCTCTGTGAGCTCTTCCAGGGTAATTGGGGAGTTCAGTGTATCCCTCTCAGCATCAGTTATCTGGGGAAAAGGACAATTCCGTAAGAACAGTGCTAACTTGGAGGAAGTATATCTAGTTTTGGAGGCATACAAGTCAGTGTAGAAATGATGAAAATCGTTTAGTATATCAGGATTGAGTGTGTAGCTCCCCTGCTGCAAACCGAATAGCTGATATTGTGGAGGAGTCCCACTGTTCCCTAGCCACTAGAGCCAAGAGATGGCCAGTGTTTTCACCCGCCTCAAAATAGCCCTGCTGGAGGAAGTATCTCCTCTTCTCTGCTGCGGACATTACGGAATAGTACAGGGATTGAGCCTCAGTCCAAGCCTCATGATTAGATTGAGTAGGATCAATGACCATTGCCTATTCTCTGCGCTGCAACTCAGCGCGCACACTATCCTCCTATTCCCCTGAACGCCTCTTGATGTCTGTAATTTCCCGAATAAGGCAGCCCCTCAGAAATGCCTTAAAAGAGAGTCCCACACAACAGCTGGGCTAGCGGATTGTCTGTTAAATTGGAGGAACTCCATCAATGCACCTGAGATGTCGTCAGAGGATGTAAACCATGTCAACCAAAAAGGGTTCACTCTCCACAATGGCTGACCCAAGGATATCGTAACATCTAGCTGTACACAGAAGGGGGAGTGATCAGAGAGTAGACAGGGTTCATACGCTGAATCCCGTACATGCTGCAGAAGCACCGCATTCCCCAGACCTAGGTCAATACGGGAGAGTCCATCATGTGTGGCTGAGTAGCAAGAGTAGCATCTAGCAGCAGCGTGCCTCTCTCGCCACACATGAAGTCCCAGTTCGGAGAGCAGGTTGGCAAAAATGGTTTTACCAGTGGCAGACTTAGCAGGTCGTGGCGTCAGTGACAATCTAGGTGTGGATCCAAGGTGTTGTTAAAATCACCCAAAGCCATCACCGGCACATCAGGATGCAATGCCATAAATTGAGCTAGTTTCTTAAGGGAGTCCACCGAAAAGGGCGGAGGGATATATATTGCTGCACAAATACATGTAAAACCATTTACCTTGCATAATAAAAATACAAATTTGCCCTCTGTCAATCCACTGCTGAATACACTCAAATGAGACATTGGCAGATATCAACACACTAACTCCTCTGGAGTAAGATGAGTGTGTGAAGTGGAATTGTTTTGGGAATTTGCGAGAATGCAGCAGATGGACAGAGTCAGGTTGCAGATGCGTCTCCTGGAGACAGATCAAATGAGGTTGTAATCTACTGAAATATTTGAAAATTGCGCCCCTCTTGATTTTGTCCCTCATGCCCCTTACATTCCATGACATAAATAAAAAAAACCCTTGGCAGTGTTATGTGCCATCCTGGACACTGTTGGAAAGGGAGGAAAAGCCTGTCCTGGACACTGTTGGGAAGGGAAAGGAGGGCTCTCCTCCTCCATATGATATAACTGCCACATTACCCAATTCAAGCCTTAGGCTGAAGTACACCATGTGAACCTGAGCATACCAATCCCACCAAGAGATCAATGATGAGATTCTTATGCCACCTAGTGGATGCTTGGAACATAGTGATGTTAAAATCTTTAAAAGTCCCACCTGTGAAGAGAAAGTGGTTAAGGGGAGAGAGGAAGGGAGAATTGCATGTATGAGGACAGAGTTAGTGCAGTTTTCGGCCAACTGGGCCCTAGAAAAACAAAAACATCCCCAAATATATAGGGGAAAGAGTCCGCGTAGGACCATCCTGGGGGGACACGAATGTAGCCCTGGGGCAAGGAACCAATTCGTGCTACAGAACCAAAACTAAGGTAAAAGAACAGTTACTTTGTGCAATGTAGGGGAACCAAACTGCTAGAGCTGTCCCTGTTGGGTTGCTAATTAACATCAAAGCACTCTTGAAACAAGGGAAGAGTACCAGAGACATCTCACTGTTCCTAAAAAGGGTGTTGTGCCAGGTGCTGTTCCTCTGTCGAGCCAGTGCACTGCAGCCACAGGATTTTCAAAGAAGTGCAAGGTGCCATTGGCAATGACTTTCAGCTTTTCAGGATAGAGCATGAAGTATTGAACGTTGAGGGCATGCAGCCTTTTCTTTATATATCCATGAATTTGGATCTCTGCCACTGTACCTCTGGTGAAAAATATGGAAACTTTGGCGTTGTCCACTTTGATACCAGCCGTTCTGTATGGCATTGCGGTCCTTGTAATTCAGGAGACAGAACAAAAAGGGGCGCGGTGGGGCCCCCAGTTGTGGGGGCCTTACTGGGACCCTGTGCGCCCTCTCCACCGCGAACATGGGCGAAAATGCAAAAGGTGTCAATGAGCCATACTTCAATGAAGTATATAAAGTATGAAACAGCACTAGCAGCCTATATCAAATGTAATTGTGACATAAAAAACAAATATACACAAAATCTGAAAAGTGCTTCTGTAAAAAGTGCAATGGTGCTCCAAAACTTTGAACGAGTGAGGTGACTCCCCCTTTGGTGACCCCAATCACCAGAAATATGAGATCCTCCGCTTCGCAGTCTGGGATCAAAAAAGCAGTAATCTAATGATCTGGGGTTATGCAGGATGGTTCCTCAGCACACTATTCCAAGAAGATATTTTATGACAGGAAGGATATACCACACTCCATAGATGGGAAAACAGAGAAAGAACTCGCGATTTTACCGCGACTTCGCAGCCGCTATTTTGCCGCGATTTTACCATGATTTTGCTGCGATTTTTCCACGATTTGGGAGCAGTACTACTTTGTACGACTTTGTCACAACTTTGGCATTAACCATTCTCAGCTTGTGCTTACAAAGTAGTGCTGAAATTGTGTCTATATTATCCAGGTACGATTTGCATGCTACCTGAGGGTTTAACATTGAGGTCTATGGAGTACAAATCGTATGGAAGTTGGACCAAAGTAGTGCTGAAATCGTGTCTATATTATTCAGGTACCATTTGCATGCTACTTGAGGGTTTACCATTGAGGTCTATGGAGTAGAAATCGTATGGAAGTTGGACCAAAGTAGTGCAGGGACTACTTTGAAGTCCGCACGACTTAAAGTCGTGCCAATATGAATGATAGTCATTGAAAATCATGGAGAATGACTTGTCATACGATTTTGCAGTACAAAATCGTGGGACAAGTCGTATAAGTGTGAAAGGGGCCTGTGTGGCGTGCGTTCCACGGAGGCGGAAATTGCGTCACTGGTTAACACGAACTGGAAGTACGTCTTTTTTTACGTCCATAACAACAATTCATTGAAAAATATCTGAAGGGACAAGCACGAAAGCTTTTCTGGTAAGATGACAGAACTAATGGTTTTCATGTAATTAGTATAGTCTTTGTATGAAAAAAACAAGGCCGCTCATGCTCAGAAACGTAGGAATACATGCAATTCTATGCAATACTTTACATTGTATTCTGTCTTGTGAGACTTTTCGTAACTTTAGTAACCTAATCATTTTCGATATGAGACTAGCATGCAAAAAAAGAAAACGATCATTCGTCCTAAATTCTCATGTGTACTAGGCATTAGGCTGGCTCTGTATTCGGCTGTATGCCAAGCCTAAAAATGTTACATAGGTTGAAAAAAAAAAAAAAAAAACATAGTCCATATAGTTAAATAAAATAAAAGTATATCCTCCATGTACAGAATTCTATACCCACAATTAATCCAGAAGGCAAAAAAACCTGTAAAGCTTGATCCAGTTTGCTTCGGAAGGGGAAAAATAAACTCCTTACGATCCCTCAGAAGGCCTTCCTTGTAGAGGGCTGTGCTGACTTTGGTGATAAAACCCAAAGCAGCATGACTTTACTGGAGGCAGATCATGCTAGCCTAATCTGATTTAACTATTTTACTATATTACTAATGTCTTGGACCAGGGTGGTGCTGTGGATCTATTTTGATTTCAGAAAAGCATTTGATACAGTTCCACATACTGATTTAAAAAAAAAAAAGTTGTACAAGCTATCACTTCACCCTAGGGTGGTTTAGTGGATGTGCATTTGGCTATAGGATTGATACCAGACTGTAGTTGAAAAAGGGGTTCATTCAGAACAGAGACCAGTCACTAGTGGTGTACCACAAGGCTTTGTACTAGGTCATGTTCAATTTTTTTTTCAATTCTTTATTTTATTATATAATAGTACAAAAATTAACAAGAAAAACCATAACATTCACCATTCTATTATCAGCATTTTCCTTTAAAACCCCCCTCCCCCAACCCCCATCTTGCAGTAGCCGCTTAAGGCAGTAATTTCGTTTATTTTTATCCTTGCCCTGGCCTTTACCCTTATCAAGTTATTGAGTAACCTCGTCAACATATCTTCACGTTTTTTTAAACTCTACCCACATTTCCCATTTGTCTATTCGTTTTGACCCTTCTTCTAATTCCACTCCCCTATCCTCTATCATCTTCAGCCTGTGTATATAATTTACACAAAAAATCCAGTCCCGAATTTTCGGACTCTCCGCTTCCTGCCATTTTCTTGGAATTAGGCTCTTTGCTGCATTTAGCAGGATGGGGATGATGGAGGTTTTGTATTGTCTAACTGGATCAACTGTCCCTTGTTACAAGCAAGTCCAGGGGTCTTACGATATTTCCCTGTTAGTAATTTCCTTTTATTATTTGTAGGACCTTTTTCCAAAATTCTTTGATGGTGGGACAATCCCACCATATATGGGCCATTGTTCTTATGACCTTACACCCTCTCCAACACTCTGAGGATTTCTCCGGTTGAAATTTACAAATTTTGTCTGGGGTCGCATAGCACCTAGCTAAGCATTTATAATTTGTCTCGGTCATCTTCGTATCTACCGCAGCATAATGTGTCAAATTGAAAATTTTCTCTAGTACGTGCTTACTACATTGTGATCCCAGTTCTTTTTCCCATTTCTTGGCGCAGGGCGGGACCTCCAGCTTGTCTCTAGCCAGTTGTATTTTATATATTCTTCTCCAGCTCTGATAGGCTGTGGCAAATTCCTAACAAAATGAGACAACTGGATGTACCGCCATGAGCCCAACGTCATTAACGCGTGTCTAATTTTAATTCTTGATAAGTGCTTATTTTACCCTTCTTAATAATATCTTTCAGTTGGGCTTTTTCATTTTTTTATCCAGTTCCTCCCTACTACCCTCATCCCTGGCTTAAAAAATTAATTGTCCTTTAAATAAAGCAGTGGTGAATTTTATATTCCCATTTATTTTGTGTGTGTGTCCGATCCCATATTTTTAGTGTATTACGTGTTAACTCGTGCGTGTTTGGGCCCAATTACCTATATTGTGGGGGGTTTCAAATTATATGACTTAATTGAGTGTTGCTCGTGACGTTTTCACTTTTAACCCATCTCTTATCTTTAACCTCTTTTGCCCATTCCACAACCCGTGAAAGTGCCACTGCGTTATGGTACTTTTTGAAATCCGGGATGGCCAAGCCACCCTGTTTTTTCCCCCTGCTCAATACCCTGTATGCTATTGGTGGTTTTTTATTATACCATATAAATTTCGATATTAACCCTCTTAAAACTCTAAAAAATGATCGTGGGAGAGCCAAGGGCAGCATCTGAAACTTATAAAAGATTTTCGGGGCCAATATCATTTTTACAGTATTAATACGCCCAAACCATGAATGAGGGCGTATTGATATTTTTTTAATTTCCTTCTTAATTTCGTCAAGCAAAGAATATAGTTTATTAAATTTTCCTCAGTGAATTAGTCAGTCTGATCCCCAGATATTTAATGTCCCTTCTCCATGGGAAGTGGAATTCTTTGAGTAATTTAGCTTCCTCCTGTTAAGATATATTTATGTTTTAAGATTTCTGACTTCCTGAGGTTAATTTTGAAGTTCGAAATATCGCCATACCTCTTTTGCAACCCCAGCAAGTTTGGAATCGCAATCCTAGGGTTAGTGATATAGAAGAGCACATCATCGGCAAATGCAGCGAGTTTGTGCTCTTCGTCCTCAATCTGTCTTCCACTAATGTCCGGATTATTATGTATTGAGGCCAGAAGGGGTTCTAGGGATAATACGAATAGGAGAGAGGACAGCGGGCAACCCTGTCTAGTTCCATTTTCCATTTTAAATGGTAAGGAAGAGACTCCATTTACCTTTACAGTCGCAGGTGGGTGGTTATATAACATTTTTATCCATTTGATCATTCTAGGGCCCACCCCCATGACTTCCCATGTTCTTATCATGAGTCCCCAGTCTACCGAAGGCTTTTTCAGCATCCATCGACAGGAATAGTCCTGGAGATCCACTTTTTTAGCAGTCTCGAGGAGGAACAACGACCGTACTCCATTGTCCCTCCCTTCTCTGTCTGGTATAAAAACGACCTGGTTCGGGTGTACCAGGTCTGTCATCCTGTCCTTCAGCCTTGTTGCCAGCACCTTCGCATATAGCTTAGTGTCTGCATTTAATAAGGCAATTGGCCTGTAGCTTGAACATAGCGTACTGTCCTTACCCTCCTTCGCTATCACTGTTATTGATGCAGACAATGCCTCCCCTCCCATTTCACGGTTCACTCCTAAGGTGTTCCAATAATGGCAAAGCTTCGGGACTTAAATCTTTTTAAATTTTTTAAGATAGAGGGTCGTAAACCCATCTTGACCCGGGCTTTTTCCCGGGGCAGATTCTTTTAGAGCATTAAAGATTTCCTCCTTTGTAATAGGTCTGTCCAGATCTGATCTATCGCTCTCAGGTAGGCGGGGTAATCCCACATTATTTAGAAGTTCTTCTATTTTACCCTTTTTTCCTTGGTCCTGCTGTCCCTTCTGTCTTACCGAGTACAGGGCCTCATAGTAGTTCCTAAATTCTTTCGCTATCTCTTTGGTGGTAAAGACCATTCCCCTGTTTTTATCCTGAATTTTTTCAATAAAGTTAATTTCTCTTTTCTTTTTCAGCATCTTAGCTAGATGTTTACTTGTTTTATTACACCAAAGATATATCTTTCTTTTGCTAATCTATTAAATGTCATTCTAGCATCTAGCTCCATAATATTGGTAAGTTCCTCTCTTTTTTTACCAGTTGATGGAACAATTCCTGTTGATGTCCCTTATATTTTTTGTGCTCTTGTTCTAATCTATGAATTTCATCAGTGAGGCTCTCCATTTTTTTTAATCTTTTTTTTTTCCCCCGGCTCCAATAGACATAAGGATTCCCCTGATATAAACGTTATGGGCTTCCCATAGAGTGGCCCCCGAGGTTTCTCCTGTATAGTTTACCGTGAAATATAGTTCTATTTCTTTCTGGACTATTTCTACTACTTTGTCGTCTTTTAGAAGGTTTTCATTTAAACGCCATGTAAACGGTTGTCTTTGGATCTCCGGTATTCTCATCCAAATTGAAACCGGGGGAGTGGTCAGAAAGCGTAGTTATTTCTGTCTTCGTTTCCCTTATCAGATCTAACAATCTATGATCAACCATTATATAGTCAACCTCAAGTACATCCCGTGCACAGGGGAGAAGAAAGTATATTCTTGTGTTTTAGCATGTTGTACCCTCCAAACATCTAAAATTTGACATTGATGCAACCCATGCTTAATCGTATTTAATAAAGCTCTACTCGTCCCCTGTGCCTGGGATGTACTATCCAAAGAGGGGTCCATACAAAAGTTGAAGTCTCCCGCCAGGATAATCTCCCCTGACCTGAAGTCTGAAAGGTTACCCAATACCGGTTTTAAAAATTTAATCGGATTTCTGTTAGGGCAATACACGTTTGCCAGGGTGAATGTCCTATTCTTTCCTTCAGAAAGAGGTAACAACCCTCTGAGTCTATAATTCTATCCACCAACAAAAACTTTGTCATTTTTGCAAACCCGATTGCTACTCCCTTTGCCCTCCTAGTAGGTGAGTCACCATAGAACCAATTTGGAAAATCTTTAGAGTACAGTTTAATGTTTGTTTCCTGGACTAGGTGAGTCTCCTGTAAAAACACCACAGCTGCACAATACTGCTGAAGTTCTTTTAAAATTGTATGTCTCTTAACAGGGGAATTAAGACATTTGACGTTATGTGTTAGGAAATTTTATATCGGTCATCTATCTAGCGAGGGGCCGAGCGTCAACTCCGAAGCCTGCCTTCTTAAAAATATACTTTAGTCGTCTCTGCAAGATCTCGCTCCACCCTCCCACTCCTCCCCTGCCCCCACCCCCCCATCCCTGGTCTGTATCTTGGCCGCTAGTCCGAAGACCAGAATCCAAACCGATCCCATCCTGCGCACTACTTCTCCGAGGGTGGCCACCTGAGTCCGGACCCCTCCCCCCCCAAAAGAGGGGGTGGGACCGGGGCGAGCGAACAGAAGCAGCATAAAACCCCCCATCAAGTCACCACCTCGCTCCCACGTCTCCGCTATATATGTTATACCCCCCCCTCCTCCCACCCCAGGTTTTGAACTTCCTTTTATCATTTAAAAAAAAAAAAAAGAGGGGGACCTGATACATTTACTACTTATATTCCTCTGTCATTGTACTTAATATTTCTTTACTTCTATCTAGTAATGTTTGGGACTGGGATGTCCAGGTTTTTGCAGAAATCTTGAAGATCGTCCAGGAACTTTAATCTAAATGTTCTTCCTTCTTTCACTACTATTAAAGATGTTGGAAAAACCCCAGCTATATCTAATATTGGCCGTCTTCAATTGTTCTAGAAGGGATTTTAGTTGCTGTCTCAGAGCCAAAGTTCCTGGTGAAAGTTTAGAAAACACTTCTAGTTCTACGCTTTCAAACACTGGAGGGGATCTTCTCAGTTTGCTCCATATCCTAGCTTTGTCCTCATATATGTGGAATTTAATGATGATGTCTCAAGGAATTTCCTCTTTCAAGGCTGGTGGCTTCCTGACCCTATGCACTCGGTCTATCTTTAAATCATCTTCTTTTTGCCTATCTAGAAGTGGGTTAAATATTATTTTCATTTTCGTTGCCAGATCCTCTCCTTGTTGTTCTGGTAAGGCTCTGATCCTAAGATTTTGACGGCGACTTTGGTTTTCTTGTTCTTCTAACTTGTATAGTGTATCTCGATGGTGCATTTGCATTTTTCTCATTTGCGTTTTTTGATCCGATATTTCTTGAGCCTGTTTTCCTGTTAGCTCTTCTGCTTCTTCCACTCTCCTCAGTAAGTGGCCCATATCCATCCTTACATTTGTAATCTCTGATTTAATTGAATTTTCTAATTTAGCGAACATTTCCATAATTTCCAACTTTGTTGGAATTCAAGCTATATTACTTTGTTCTTCCATTTTCCTTAGATCGAGTTCACCCTCTGTGTCTATCTCTTCCCTTTGTTTTTCTCCTTGATCTATTTTATTTTTCACCAGCTCTTTCTTCTTGTCTTGTGTCCCCTGTTGCCTTTTTTCCAGTTCAGGACTTTTTAGGCTCGCATCCTTAAGGTATTTTTGGATTGTGCTCGTGTTTAAGCTTTCTCTTGGGGTCTTGGGTTCTGTTGTTTTCTGCGACCAACCTCTCATGTTCACTCTTATTTTCTTTCTCCACAACTTGGGCAATATTTACTAGGAGATTCAGACTCAAACAGAGCGAGCTCTTGAGACACACTGCTAAAAATGGAAATCAAAATCTACTCGTAACAAAAAAAAAAAAGTAGGGAGCAGGTCCCAGGGTCAGCGCTCACTTCATTAAAGCCAAATGCAAGAGAGAAGAGCAGTTTCTAGGTTCAAAACATATTTCACGAGTCCGCCATCGCAGTTCATTGAACACAGAGTGTTATTAGACCTGAAATTACTCCATTTATCATGTGTAAACAATATCTGGGTATGTAGGACCTTTATATAACATTCAACAGGGACTTGCTGCTCAAATTCCTCTTTCTTCCCCTGCCTTCTTCCTGGCTGTAGGAGGACTATCCTAGGCCTTGATAAGTATTCACAAGCATGTTAATCTCCCTGACGGTATTCCCGAGTTTGGCTCGGGGTTAAATTTCAGCACCATTAGCGGTAACCCCGAGCCACACTCGGGATTGCATTGCAGGATCCTTGTGCAGGTTACTTACCTTGTCCCCAGGATCCTGCGATGTCCCCCCGCGCTGTCTGCGGGCTCCATCCTCTGCCCGAAGCCTCTCTGTGCCAGGCTCCGTTCCCTGCGAGCGTTGCGACGCACAGGGGCAGAGCCTGCCGGCAAATTCAAAAAAAGTAATAATCATAACACATACAGTACTGTAATCTTACAGATTACAGTACTGTATAAAAAAAATTTCCCTTTTGTCCCCAGTGCTTTGGCCCATGCCCTGCATGCAGTTTTATATTACATATACTGTTCTTTCTGCCTGGAAACCTGAGATTGTCCATAGCAACCAAAAAGTGTCCCTTTTACGTCGAAAGTGGCTTTAGACCAGCTAGAAAACAGCGATAGTAAATTAGAACACTTGCGATGGTGAATCGTGGGGAAACTTATTTTATTATTTATTAATTATTATTAATATATATATATATATATATATATATATATATATATATATATATATATATATATATATATATATATATATATATTATTTTTTTTATTTTTTTTTTATTATTTACATTTATTTATCATATTATAATTTATGATTTTGTGTTTCAAACTTCATCATACCTGGGATATCTACTAGACTCTTGGTGGACAGATTTAAGTGTGTTATTGCTAAGAATTACAGACCTACAATATAAAACGCCAAATTTCTATGCAAAATAATTGTACCGCTTTGAGACGCAAAAATCTGAAATAATCATACCGCCAGGGAGGTTAACAAGCAGTTAAATCCGAAGCACAAAACGCTCTGTGTAGATCTATAGTCACAGTATTTTGTCAACAATGTATCTCTCCACCTTACTCTGCACCTCTTGTTACCCATTTACATGCTTTATCCTTGACATAATGTACAGGTATAAGGCTTTCACAGGGGGCCTTCTTGCACGGAGAGGCAGTTCCAGAGCCCACAAGCCTTTCTGTGGGGTCTATAGTCGCATACCAAGAGCTAGTAGATTTCTCACACCTTAATTCCTCTCAGTCCTTTTGGTCACCCATTTCTTGTTTTGTTTGGTGTGTAAATATGGCATCAGGTCCTTTTAACAAATCTCTAAGGCAGTTTTATCTGCAGTAACTTTGGATATGGAGAAGATAAGTTCATGCCTGGAAAGCGATATTACTGCGGGATTTCACGATTTTGCCCTCCAGGATAACTCTGGTCCAGCTGCTATAGTATTTTATATAGCGCCGCTGCGTATTCCCAGAGCTGTCCAGCGCTGTCCAGTTCCGCTGAGTGCTCCTACTCTTGGCTGGATCGATCACTCTCTTTTCCTCCTTCAGACTTGAACAGCTTAGATGTTATCCCCAAAGGTAAGAGGGGGGTTAAGGGAGGCTGTGATGCGGGTAGGCAAACTCCGGCGGGTCTGAACGCGGAAGCTGGGCAATCCATCACTCCATTACATGGCTCTAGTTCTTTTGAGCAGTAGTACTCCGACCAGTAGAGCCGGAGTACGTTGCTACTCGCTGTTGGTGTGGGGGTTGCTTCTGCTGGAGTATCCGCGTACTCTCACCCCGCTCCTCTCTGGTTCTTCCGAGCCCCTACCATCCGCTCACACCGGCTCTGCCATCAGGCCCCTCCCCTCGCACTGGCGCGTTACGTCAGCATCTCTCTTCTGTCGTTGCTAGACTCTTCTAGTAGTTCACAGATGCCTGGAGACAAACCAGGGGACAAAGAGTATTCTGCCCCAGAATGTGCTAGTCCTTCATGCCAGGTCATGGTCAATTTAATCTATATGTAAGTGATCTAACAAAAGGGTTGGTGGGTAAGATATGTCTTTTTGCTGATGGCACAAAGGTGAGGAACAGGGTTGATATTCTTGGAGGTGCCTGTAACATGATTTGGCATTGCTTGGTCAAAGCAGTGGATGCTGCAGTTCAAGGTTTCCAAATGTAAAAATATGCATCTAAGGAAAAAGATTCTAAAAGAGTACAATATTGGGGGTACAGTGTTGGCCTTCACTACAGAGGAAAAAGATTTGGGAGTACTTATTTCAGATTGCAAAATGAGCAGTGTGGCCAGGCAGTGGGAAAAACAAATAGAATTCTAGGATGCATCACTACAGTCGTCAAAAGCAGGAGAAATTAGGTCCTAATTTCCATATATAAATCTTTAGTTAGACCTCATTTAGAATACTGTGTCCAGTTGTGGAGACCTCTCTTACAAAAAGATATTGATCAGATAGGATTCCTGAGACTGGCAATAAAAATGGTGAAAGGTCTGAAGGATAAAACTGTTATGGCTCTTGTGCCCGCGATCGCGGGTGGCCAGCGGCGATCATGCCCGCCGGCCACGCGCATCAGGCCCTCCTCTTAAAGAAGCTGCCGTACATATACGGCGATTTGCGCAGGAGAACCAACCTGCCACTGTATAATGTACAGGAGCTGGTCGGCAAGTGGTTAATATATAGTCTGGAGGAAGGAAGGAAGGGAAGGAGAAGACCTGACTGAAACCTTTAAATACATAGAGGGGGTGAATAGGGTTCAGGAGGCAAAGTATTTTCAATATGAAGTCAAGACCAAGAACACAGGGACGAGACAAACTAGCAGGAGGAAAGGGTAGTTGACACTTGGAATAGACTTTCAGTAGAGGTACTGAGTTGCTCAACAGTAAATGGATTCAAACAAGCTCGGGAAAAACATAGTTCTATACTCGGACAAAAAAAAGTTAACAAACAACAAAAACCTGAATAATAAAATAAATAACAAAAAATGTGTCAGACTCAATAAATGGTCTTTTTTCTGTTGTCACTCTTCTACGTTTCTGTTGCCCCTGGTCTCTTCCCAAGTCCCTACTTCTCAGTCGCTGGCTTTAACAGCAAGGCTGTTGAAACCAAGGTTTTAAAGTGTTACTAAACCCAGGACCCTGCATTCACTATATCTAGTATCCCACAGTAGACAGAACGTGGAAATGCAATCATTTTAGTAAATATAAACTGCTATAATACTGCTGATGGCAAAAAAAGGCATTTAGCAGTTTTGTGTCTTCTATCAGTGCCTGATTAAAGCTTGTAGGAGGAGTTTTCATATTGCCTTGGCTGTCCTATCAGGATGCAGGACCCCTGACCCTCTGAACAGTGCTGATTGGCCCTTGGCTGATCACATGCACTCGCCCAAGAAAAATAAACTCTCTAAGCAATGAACACCAAACTGAGTATGTGCAGACTGACTCCCACTAACTTTCTTATCCGGACGTGTTTTGGGGACAATGCAAGAAGAGGAGGATCTGTGAATACAGGATCAAACAGCCTTTTTACACAATGCAGAGCGTTGACCCCTTCCGCAGTGAGTATAACAAGCATGCTTTACTGCATATACAGACTGATTTTACTGTTGTGGGTTTAGTAACACTTTATGGTGTAGGGGACCCCAACGCGCAGACTGGTAAGGGTCCATGACCTGTTCGATGCCGGACCGCACTGCCTCTTGTACCCCTTCAGCTACTGCGCATGTGCCGGCTCAGGGAAAGCAAGCCAAGCTCAAGCCAAAGTTTTCCTTGAAAGCTGGCAACAATTAACAGTGCCGACTCCATGGGTGGGGCAGTGCCGATCCCCGGAACCACACACTGGGATATGGGATTTCATTGGCGGGACCATGCAGATCCCCAGGGAGGCACAGGCGGGGGGGGGGTGTATGCTCTCCTCTGCTCATACGCTGCACAGAGAGAACTGCATCTAGTAGTAAGTGACACCCTGCATCTGGTGGCAGGCAAAGATGGCAAGTGACACGCTGCATCTGGTGGCAAGTGATATGCTGCATCTGGTGGCAAGCAATGGTGGCACAGTGGTGTAGTAAGTAGTACTCTCACCTAGCAGTAAAAAGGGTCACTGGTTCGAATCCCAACCATAACACTACCTGCCTGGAATTTGCATGTTCTCCCTGTGCCTGCATGGATTTCCTCCGGGTACTCCGGTTCCCTCCCACACTCCAAAGACATGCTGGTAGGTTAATTGGCTTCTGTCCAAAAACAAATTGGTCCTAGTATATGAATGTTAGTTGGGGACCTTGGATTGTGGGCTACTTGAGGGTAGGGACAGATGTGAGTGTGCGATGTATGTGTGGAGCGCTGCGCAAATTGACGGCGCTATATGGGTACCTTAAATAATAGATGAGCATCTTAAATGAGACACAGTGTATAGGGATAGGGACAATTGTAGACACACACCCACACTCACTCAGGTTGAACTGGATGGACAGGTGTCTTTATTCAACCTTACTAACTATGTAATGGTGGCAGGTGACACGCTGCATCTGGTAGCGGCAAGTGAGAATCTCAGGGCTCCCACTGATTCTGCATTATGGTGAGTTTACACTATTTCATTAAATAAATATATAATTTCAATAATATATAATAGCAATGATGCTCTTCAACCATTGATAACCAGCCATTCCCCCGACAATGCCACCATCATTCCCCATATTCACTGACCACAGACCTCCATCAGCCCCTGAGCCCAAACCCCCCTGGTCCTTGGGGACAGCTGCTTTAAGGGATAGAGGGATCTCTTAGTCTGTGATTTCTACCTTGATAAAAGCAAGAAAAGCCTCTTCCACAAGGATGTATTGTACCTGGAGATTTTCTTTTTTTTTTTGCCTGGTGTGAACACAGGCACTTCAGTCCTAGAGATTATCCAGTGCTTTGTATTATAGCCTTTCTACAATCAGGTCTTGACCAGAAGTTGGTCTTACGTACTCTAAAGGCCCCATACACACTATTAGATTTTCTGCAGATTTTTATCTTCAGATTTATCAAAACAATGTAGTGCAAAGGCCTGCCTAATTGCATACAAATTGAAACTCTTAAGGTTTGACCTCATATTATACAGTTTTGTTAAATCTGAAGACAAAAATCTGCAGAAAATCTAATAGTGTGTATGGGTCCTAAGGTCAGGTCTCAGCTTTTTCCATTTTCTTTCAAAGGTCTCAGTCTTCGCTGTAAAATCCTTTTTTCCAAGGTGTATCTCATAATAAGCCCCCCTTGCAGCAGTCTGTGCTTCCTTGGGATCTCAACTTGGTGTTCTCTGCCCTGCTGAATCCACCCTTGGAACCTATCATGGATGTCTCGATGGAGGATCGCTCATGCAAAGTATCCTTCTCTGTTGCTATCACGTATGTTGTGTTTCTGAACTGACAGCCCTTTCCTGTAAAGAGCTTTTCCTCATGGTTCACAATGACAAAGTTGTCTTATGCCCAATGCAATGCTTTATGTTGAAAGTGATCTCAGCATTCCACTTCAATTAAGATAATGTCCTCCCATCCTTATGCCCTGCTCATAAGCATCCTAAGGAAATCTCTCTATATTGCCTGGGAAATAGTCTTGCCATAGTCAGAGCCATTAGAGTATACATCAAGGCTGCTGCTCCAATTAGGATGGATTTTTGTCCTGTTCTCTGGACCTCATAAGGGACTCCCTGTTTAAAAGTCCACAATGGATATGAAATCTGGATGCAAGAGCTTACATTCTCAAGAAGAAATCTCATGTGCTTCTACAGGCCCATTCCACTAGATCAGTGGTCATTTTCTGAACATTTTGGCACCAAGCCTCAATAGCCCAGTTGTGTAAGAACGTCTAGTTTTCGGTTTATGCTTTATCAGAGTTTTACTAGGCCTTATCCAGTCTTGCGCTGGTGCAGCTTTTGGCTGCAAGACACTCATAGCAGCTCTCTATGGTTGGGCCTTTTGACCCTTGTTGAGATAATATACCTCATTGTTGCCCACCCTTTGTATTCATTGCATGGTGGCATCCCATGGTGTATAAATATTCTGCCTATGTCCTGTACTGCATAATTAAGATAAGAGGAATTTTGATTTGCCTGTAAATTCCATATCTTTGAGTGCACTACAGGACACAGGTCAAACTCCCTTGCATTTCTTGGTTTAATCACAATTGCTTGTTACAAAATGGAGGGCTCACAGAGTGGGGTATGGTTATAGCGAAGGCACGGCCATGTCCTCTATAGCTTTGTTAGTGTCCAATCACTTGAAGGTACACACCTATAACTCCATGATATATGAACTTTCTGCCCGTGTCCTGTACTGCACTCCAAGGTATCAAAATTCATATTTTCTTACATAAAATATCTTCCTGGAGTGGCTAGCTTTTATATTTTAAAGGCAGCAGCCAGTTCGTTCATGTTCTGGGGGCTTGTCAAATGTACATACTGGTATAATGCTTGGGATTGCTACCGATGCCAGCTTTCCCTCTCAGTCAGTGGTGAGAGCCTATGTAAATGCCATGCTATGTGTCTTTTTAGTATCTTTTCTCTGACAATAGGCTCCTTTTCATCTGTGTATGTGCACCACAGCTACTTTTATACCTATGGATCATCTATACTCTGAGGGACCGCTGAAGGCTGTCCTGTCCCCTGGACCCTGTCCCCTCTCAATTACTGCGACCACCTTCCCACTCTATCCTCAACTCCCTAACCCACATCTTCAACCTCTCCCTCTCCTCCGGCAACTTTCCTTCCCCACTCAAACATGCACTGGTTACCCCCATACTCAAAAAACCCTCACTAGACCCCACCTGTTTGAATAACTTAAGACCTATCTCCCTTCTCCCGTTTGCCTCCAAGATCATCGAACGCCTTGTTCATGACCAAATGAGCCGCTACCTCACGGACAACAACCTTCTCGACCCCCTACAGTCTGGCTTCCGCCTACAACATTCTACTGAAACTGCCCTACTAAAACTCACCAATGACCTAATAACTGCCAAAACCAATGGCCACTACTCCATACTCATACTTTTAGACCTCTCTGCTGCCTTTGACACAGTTGACCACCTGCTGCTCCTCAGCAAATTACACTCCCTTGGCTTCCGTGATTCAGCATTATCCTGGTTCTCCTCCTACCTATCTCAGCGCACTTTCAGTGTCACTTAAAACTCCATCTCCTCCGCTCCCCTTCCTCTTTCTGTTGGGGTACCCCAAGGCTCTGTCCTTGGGCCTCTCCTTTTCTCACTCTATACCTCTTCCCTGGGCCAGTTGATAACCTCCTAGGGCTTCCAATACCACCTCTATGCCGATGACACACAGATCTAACTCTCCACTCCTCAACTCACCCCCACTATCTCCTCACGGATCTCAAACATGCTGAATGACATATTGGTATGGATGTCGCACCACTTCCTCAAACTTAATCTTTCTAAAACTGAGCTTGTTATATTTCCTCCTTCACGGTCCCCTTCCTGTGACTTCACCATTAATATCAATTAATAACACAACCGTTGGTCCCTCCACACATGCCAGGGTCCTGGGTGTAATCCTTGACTCTGACCTCTCCTTCAGCTCCCATATCCAATCACTGGCTAAATCCTGCCGCCTTAACCTCCGCAACCTCTTCAGAATTCGACCCACCCTGACTGACACAACAAAGCAACTTATTCACTCCTTGATTATTTCCCGCCTCAACTACTGCAACTCTCTCCTTAATGGCCTACCCTTAAGCAGGCTATTCCCCCTTCAGTCTATTATGAATTCTGCTAGACTAATACACCTCACTAATCGATCCATGACTGCTGCTCCTCTCTGCCAATCCCTTCACTGGCTTCCCCTACCCCACCGTGTAAAATTCAGAATGCTAACCATAACATACAAGGCCATTCACCACATCGCCCCCATCTACATCACCAACCTCATCTGCAGATATCGCCCAAATCGCCCCCTCCGCTCCTCCCAGGACCTCCTGCTCTCTAGCTCCCTTGTTACCTCCTCCCATGCTTGCCTTCAGGACTTCTCCAGAGCCTCTCCCATCCTCTGGAATTCCCTACCCCAGTATATCCAATCAGCCCCTACCCTGTCCACCTTTAGGAGATCCCTGAAAACTCATTTATTCAGGAAAGCTTATCCCACACCCACATAACTGTCCCTGAGCCACCCCCATCAAATCATTCTTTGCAGCTATTACCTTTTGTACCACCACCCCCTCCCTTTAGAATGTAAGCTCTACGAGCAGGGCCCTCCTGTACCTTTTGTATTGAACTGTACTGTAATTGTTTTGTCCCCCTTATACATTGTAAAGCGCTGCGTAAACTTTTGGCGCTATATAAATCTCGTATAATAATAATAATAATGCGTACAGCTGCCCATAGGAATGAATGTCTTTACAGTAAAAAGAGGAGCCAGCCCTAGACTTTGTCAGAGTACAGGTCTCTTGGCTAAGGAACGAGGGGTGCTTGGGTCGTTATTAAAGGCAACTTCACTAAAGGTAAGGTTGTTTTTGAAAGTAGACCTATTTCAGTTCTTAAATGCAGGCTCCTGAATGGGTCTACAGAAAAGCAAAGATTTGCTATTGCCATTAAATAGGCACTAATCTTCTCATATCGAGGAAGGTCCTATAGTCTCAGAACCCCACTGTTGTACTACTTCAGGTGCAGCTGATGCCACCAGTTCATTGCTGCATGTAATAGGAGGGTCATGGCTGCATAATGTGACTAGGTCTACTCAAGTTCTGCCTACTCAGGCTATTTTGTACAAAGTGTCCACATTGTCATTTTTCAAGTTTTTGCACAGGCTCTGCAAAGTTTGATTCATTGCCCAGTGTGTTATGTAGGTATTTTTTTTTTTTTCTTAGATTAAAATAGAATGCTGAAAAATTGTGTTACAAAAATGTTGCTGTTTACAGGTCAATGAAACAAGTTTCCACAACATGACACGTGAAGATGCAGTGCAGTATCTAATGAACATCCCACAAAATGAAGAAATCGTATTACTGACACAGGGAAAAGAAGACAGTAAGTAGTATAGACACTTACTGTAAGGTTTAACTGTAATTTTGCCTTTCTTACAATAAGCTCCAATAAGCTGTTTGGGATCCACATGTATAGAGTGTACACTGTTGTTCAGCTGGCATAGTTCATGGGTAGGCATGTAATTGGTCTAAGACAGGGGTCTTCAAACTTTATAAACAAAGGGCCTGGCCTTCAGACTCTTAGGGCCAGACTGTGGCCAGTGTGAGTAGAAAATGCCCTGACATCATGGGGCGTTAACAATGACAAACATTGGTAATAGTGGGAGGAATAGTGCTCCTCATTGGGAAGAATAGTGCCCCAAGGGCCGTATAAAGGCAAATAAAGGGCCACATTCTGTCCCTGGGCTGCAGTTGGGAGACCACAGGTCTCCGATATTGGCTTTTCATATCAAAATACTAATACAGCAATTTCAATTCTGAGTTTTTCGCATATGACCGGTTTAGATTTGTTGTTTCTAGATTCATTTGCTTGTTTTAAATGAATTGATATTGTTAACACATTTTTGGGCAGATCAGATGAGGTGGCTTTTGTCCTGCATTTCTCAATTATTAAATCTGTAAACAATATGAAGTCAGCTAATTAGTAAGTTCAATGTGCTCTTGCAGATTTAGCAAATAATACACAACATTGCATTTATTTTTTTGTAGATGCAACACTGTCAACAGGCCCATGTTATGTAATGGAAAATGGAGTACACACGGATTAAAATTTGGCTAGTTAAGTAGGGACCAGTTGAATTTTAATCTTTGTGTAGCCCTCCATGTTCGACAGAAGCAGGTCAATAGATTGGCTTCTGTTAATACTGGAAATTTTTCATTTGATCAGAAGCTGCTTCATCTCTGATCAGTGGGAGTCCCTACTGTCAGAATGCAATGTCCCGGTGGCAGAAGGGAATTTCGCTTGTGTGAATGCAGGGATCTGTGTTTTTTTTTTTTTTTTTTTTTTTTTTTAATTTAGCCCACTATCTGAATGAAAAAAAAAGAAAACTGATCCATGTGTATCCAACTTTAGACCTGCCTGCAGTTTTGTTGTATATAGTATGTCCCAGTCACTTCCTATTTTCTGATGCAAATTTTGCTTTAGTTTACAGAAAAATGATAAAGTCTAATTTGGGTGATTCCTTCTATATTCGTACACACTTTGAGTATGAAGCAGATACCCCGTCTAGCCTGAGTTTTACACGTGGTGAGATATTCCATGTTTTGGACACAATGTACCGTGGAAAATTAGGCTCTTGGCTTGCCACCCGTGTTGGAAAAGATTTCAAGGAGATGAAAAAAGGAATAATACCAAATAGATCCAGGTAAATTGAGTTTCTTAATTCTGATCTTTGCATTTTATAATTGAAGAATTCCAGGTGTGGCATTTCATATACTGTATAGTTACATTGGTCCAGCTAGAACCAATGTAAAATTGTATATACCATGCCTGTGGGATCCCTTCAGAAGCTGCAAATCACTGTAGCAGAAACTGATACTCCAGTCATCTCCACTATCTTCCAGGTCCTGTGCCAAGCACCTGCTCTGTTGCATTGTGAACACAAAAGGGCAGATGTTCACATGGACACCATTCAGAGAATGCCTTTCATTTTCTCAACAAATGCAAAGGGTTCTTTGACTGAACAAAATGAAGAGTTAGGGTGGTGACATCACACTCTCTCCACATGTTCAACCAGAGAATGCCTTGCTTTTTTTGAGAAAAATGCAAAAACAATCTCTGAATGGTGCCCGTGCTGTACAGCTGACTTCCTATGCTTAGAATGCAGCAGGGTGACTGCTCAGCATGGGATCCAGGGGCTAGTGGAGATCACTGAATAGACCTAGGGGGATCCAACAGGCATAGTGGTATATGCAGTTACACTGGTTCAAGCTATAAATATTATTCCATACCTGGAATTCTAAGTAATTCTAAGTAAACCTACTTTTGTTAAGACAAAAAAAGAAAACCTTCGGATTATAAATAACTTTGTTGCAGATTCCTACCTGTTTCTGCTTTGAATGAAAAAGCTGTTCTTTTTTGTCTTTTGGATACTGATTCTGAATGAAAGTGCCTTTTTCATTATTGATCAGCTAATGCACTTGCAGTGCTCTAAAGAACATGCAAGGTCTGCATCCCTTTAGAAGTGATTAACTCTTTGAGAGCATCTCATCAAAGAATAAATATTTGTTGCAGAGATCTTAGTGCAATCGACTGACACATTGCCTCCTTAATCTTGACCATTGGGTTATATTGCCTCTGCAGGAATAGGACTAGGCAGAACAAAAAACACCTGGCTATGCCCATGGGCTTTCCTCAGTCAGTATATAACCCCCTCCCTGCTCTAGGTATTCAGTTTAGTAGCAAGCAGTAATAGAAGTATCAAAAACTCCATAGAGGGGTGGGTGCTGTGTCCGTCGATGAACTTGAATGGATTTTACGGTGAGTGCAAAAATCCCATTTTCTCTTTCGTTCGACAGACACAGCGCCTTCTTAATCTTGACCATTGGGACGTCCAAAAGCAGTGCCAAAAAAAAAAAGAGGGGTAGGCAAAATAACCCAAGGCTAACCACGAGCCTTAACCGGGTCACAGAAGCCCCATCCAAAATAAAAAAAACACTCCTCGAGAGGGAACCCCCCCCCCCCCCCTTAAACAGCAGCCTGCAAAACCTTGAGGCCAAAAGAAGCATCCGCAGATGCCAAAATATCTACTTTATAGAATTTAGTGAAGGTATGCACTGACAACCAAGTGGCCGCCTTGCAAACCTGTGATATTGATGCTTGATGACGGAAGGCCCAAGAAGTACTAAGCACCTGAGTAGAATGCGCCATGACAGGGAAAGGAGGAACCCGACCCTTAATAGAATAGGCCTGAGTCAGTCTGTCTGATCCATCTGGAGATAGTAGCCGAAGAAGCGGCCAGCCCTTTCCTTGGTCCTTGTGTAGCAAAAAAAAGTGAGTCTGACCTCCGGAAGGACTCGGTGGATTCCAGATACACCCGAATCGCATGAACCACATCCAAGGTATGCAAAGCAAATTCCTTGGGATGAGCCGACTTGGGACACAAGGGCGGCAACACAATGTCCTCATTCAAATGGAAGTCAGAGACGACCTTGGGCAAAAATGACGGACAGGGACGAAGAACTACTTTATCACTAAGAAGTACTAAATAGGGACTACGACAGGATAATGCCGCCAACTCCGAAACCCTGCGAGCCGAAGCAATAGCCACCAGGAATGCCAGCTTCTGGGACAACATAGGTAAGGGAATCTCCCGAATATTCTCAAATGGAGGTTTCTGGAGAACCGATAGCACCAAGTTTAAATCCCATGTCGGCAAAAGAGACCATACAGGCGGAGCCACATGCTGGCCTCCTTGAATGAAGGTACAAACTAAAGAGTGAGTGGCTAGGGGTCGCTGAAAGAAGACTGCTAAGGCAGACACCTGGCCCTTGATAGTGCTCAAAGCCAACATCTGCTCAATGCCCTGTTGAAGAAAAGCGAAGATCCGAGCCACAGAAAAGGATAGAGGATGAACGCCAATCGACTCACACCAAGAAATGTACACTTTCCATGTACGATGGTATATCTTACTAGATGTTGACTTCCTCGCCTTCACCATAGTAGGGATGCAAAAGTGTGAACAAGATATGGTGAAAAATACTCCTGCGCTAGTGAGATCGTTTGCTGTAAAACAAAGTTAGTATTGTAGTCAGAGATAGGACTGGGGGAGATGATGGAGCGTGTCCCGCTGCCTTAGCTGACCAGGGGTGGTCTGGAAAGGACTGTTTAGTAGGAAGTGGATGGAAGGCGCGTGATCAGACGCTTACATCGAGAAATGTATGGTTTATTTATGTAAAAGAATACAGACATATAGTCATCTAAATATAAAATCATACAAATACTACATAATATTAAAAAAAAGGAAAAACGGGTAACAAAATAAGTACTAGGAAGTTAAAATTGGGGTGTGCCCATATTGAGGCAGGTATTTAAGAAAGGCTGACGCGTTTCGAGGAAAACCTCTTCATCAGAGCCAGGAGAACTGGAGCACAGTCTGTATGGGCCGGTAGGCCGACATGTGTACATGGGGAGAGGTGGTGTTGCTAGTAGGAGGATGTGTCCTGTGATGGACAATTGATTATTCCAAGTTCCATACCCAGGTGTTCTAGAATGGGTATAACTAAGAACAATATATACCGTACACTACAGACTGGAGACGTAAGATAATTTAAGTTTACATTGAAAAATGCATTCATAAAATGATAAAAAGTATATAATAAAATATATTAGAAATAAAAATTACCATATCAGTACAAAAAATTAATGATGGGTAGTGGGATTTTGAAGCACAGAGCATGAGATTGTAGTCTAAATACATACAAATGAAAAAATCTACACACACATAAGTGTACACACACATACTCGTGTACACATACATGCACATACTTACACGTGCATAATGCATAAAAAAAAAAAACATATATGCATATGAGAGGGGGGGGGGGAGGGGGGCGATGGTAAATGAAGTAAAAAGTGCACTGAGACACATTGAGAGATATTGTCTCTCCGCATGGTAAAACCGGTTGTGCTTTTGTCCAAAGGACATGTGCATGCGTGTAAAAACTTTGCCAGCACGTAAAACGCTGTGCTGGAACAGATATGTGGAGGTATGCCCCTGTTCACTGAAAGCACAAATGGGGACACAAAGATGGCCATGTGGTTTGTGCAAAAACAGAAATGTGTTCATTCAAATGGAAATCCACAAAAATATATATACAAAAATGCATATATCAAATGTACATAAAAATCTAAAACGCATATGCATATATATACATAGATAAAGAAACAATATGCACAAAATAAATATATGTATATATTCACATAAATCTGTACACAATTATATATACACATACACACATATGCACATATATATATATATATATATATATATATATATATATATATATATATATATATATATATATATATATATATATATATATATATATATATATATATATATGTGTATATACATGCACTTATATACATGTCCACATGCATGCACACACATGTGGAGACCACCCCTACACAGCATGTATTGTGCCTATGTAGAACCAGTGTCATGGCGGTAGGGTGGGAATGTGTAGTTTGTGCAACGCAATAGCGGAGAGTGGCGGGAGTGGATACGTTAGGGGGATAATCTGGTGTTGGTGACCAAATATTGGAGGTGGCAGACAGGTGGGCTGATGACAGGCTGTCAGATGTGCCTGTAATGAAACATAAGTTGAGCAGAGAAAGTAAGCAAGCTCTTATGGACACTGCTGGGTTTAACAGGATAAGGAAGTTACAAAGACCATTGTGGCTGACCTGTCTCAGGAGAAGTGTGTAGACACAGCTGCAAACTGTAAAGATCCTTTGGAGTGGAGAGCCGTGTGATCTTGGCAGCAGAAGGGGGGGGGGGGAGGAGGGAGGAGGTGTCCTTGAGGCAGCTGATGCCTGGATAGAAAGCGTCTTGCTGCCTAGGGATAGGAAAGGTTTTGTGATGAGGTTGTGCTGGGGGTTTAAAAGACTCTGGGGGGCGGGTCCGAGGGCATGAATGAAAAGGCTATTATTGAATCCAATTAAGCCATATAAAGTAATGTGATATGAAAAGTGTGACTATGATTTGAATAGTGAACCGGAGGTATTTTGTGCAGAACATATATATATATATATATATATATATATATATATATATATATATATATATATATATAATATATATATATATATATATATATATATATATATATATATATATATACACACATACATATATACACACATATACATATACATACATATACACACATGCACATATACACACACAGGTTTATATGGGTTGTTTAACAGCAAAAGTGAATAATATGAGGAGAAATGGTGTACATGAAACTGCGGGGGACAGGAGAGGGTATACAGGGTTTACCGTATGGTGGAATGATGGTGATGATATAAAGGGGATCGCAGGTAATAAGTGGGGGGGGATGGCTAGGATAGAGGGGGGAGGCAAAGCATGATGGTGATATTCTGTATCTAGATGGCCCCGTGGAAAACCCATTTCAAACCTAGTGCTGGAAATTCCTACCTCCACGCCAAAAGTCACCACCATCCCAAATGGATCCGTAACATACCCCACGGGCAATTCTGCAGGCTGAAGAAAACCTGCACTAAGAAAAGTGACTATGAAAAACAGGAATCCATCTTAAAAAAGAAATTTCTTGAGAAGGGTTATGAAGAATCACTCATCAAACAGGCCTTTTACAAATATTGGACCCAGTATGACGAACATCCCTCTGTCACTATGGCAATGGAGGCTAACAAAACAAGTGACAATAAAAGGACCACTGACAGCAATATCTCCAACCCCATCAGATTCAGTACACAATATAACACCAAAGCATTCGACATACAGAGAGCCATTGAGAAAAATTGGAACATTCTCAAGCAGGATCCCATCCTCAATCCAGTTCTACCACCCAAACCAGTAGTTGTGTTTCGAAAATCCAAAGATCTTAAAAAGCCTAATAGCTCCGAGTAGAGTACGAAAACCTCAGAACCAAACCAAGACTCCCACTGGCAATTGGGCATCCATCTTCGACCAGAAAGGCAACTACAAGTGTGGAACCAAAAACTGTGGAGCCTGTGCCTTCATGGCACACCGCAAAAAAGAAATCATGGGGTCCGACGGCCAGTACCACAAAATCAAACAGTTCATCAATTGCGGTACCTCCTATGTAGTCTATGGTCTTATCTGTCCATGCGGTCTTCTGTATGTTGGGCGCACAATACGTCCACTCAGGACAAGATTTAGCGAACACAAATGCAGCATAATCAATAGTAACACGTACCATCAGAGTAAAAATAAAAAATGCCACAGCTATTCAGTACCTAGGCATTTCAGAGAATGTCATAACAGCAATCCAACAGGCATCAAAGTGTTTGGCATTGAAGCTATCAAAAAAGACGCTGACAATGGGAGGAGATTCAGAAGACTCTGTAAACAAGAATCATTCTGGATTTTCACTCTTGGGTCATTGGTTCCCGATGGAATGAATGAAGATCTAGATATCCACCGGGCCATCTAGATACAGAATATCACCATCATGCTTTGCCTCCCCCCTCTATCCTAGCCATCCCCCCCCCTTATTACCTGTGATCCCCTTTATATCATCACCATCATTCCACCATACGGTAAACCCTGTATACCCTCTCCTGTCCCCGCAGTTTCATGTACACCATTTCTCCTCATATTATTCACTTCTGCTGTTAAACAACCCATATAAACCTATGTGTGTATATGTATGTATATGTATATGTGTGTATATATGTATATATGTATGTATGTGTGTGTGTGTGTGTGTGTGTGTATATATATATATATATATATATATATATATATATATATGTATATGTTCTGCACAAAATACCTCCGGTTCACTATTCAAATCATAGTCACACTTTTCATATCACATTACTTTATATGGCTTAATTGGATTCAATAATAGCCTTTTCATTCATGCCCTCGGACCCGCCCCCCAGAGTCTTTTAAACCCCCAGCACAACCTCATCACAAAACCTTTCCTATCCCTAGGCAGCAAGACGCTTTCTATCCAGGCATCAGCTGCCTCAAGGACACCTCCTCCCTCTTCCCCCCCCCCTTCTGCTGCCAGGATCACACGGCTCTCCACTCCAAAGGATCTTTACAGTTTGCAGCTGTGTCTACACACTTCTCCTGAGACAGGTCAGCCACAATGGTCTTTGTAACTTCCTTATCCTGTTAAACCCAGCAGTGTCCATAAGAGCTTGCTTACTTTCCCTGCTCAACTTATGTTTCACTACAGGCACATCTGACAGCCTAACAGCACCGCAAAAAGAAAATACAATCTATTTACATCCATAGGTAGGTGCGTTCTGTCATCAGCCCACCTGTCTGCCACCTCCAATATTTGGTCACCAACACCAGATTATCCCCCTAACGTATCCACTCCCGCCACTCTCCGCTATTGCGTTGCACAAACTACACATTCCCACCCTACCGCCATGACACTGGTTCTACATAGGCACAATACATGCTGTGTAGGGGTGGTCTCCACATGTGTGTGCATGCATGTGGACATGTATATGTGTGCATGTGTGTATGTATATATATATATATATATATATATATATATATATATATATATATATATATATATATAATGTGTATATATAATTGTGTACAGATTTATGTGAATATATACATATATTTATTTTGTGCATATTGTTTCTTTATCTATGTATATATATATGCATATGCATTTTAGATTTTTATGTACATTTGATATATGCATTTTTGTATATATATTTTTGTGGATTTCCATTTGAATGAACACATTTCTGTTTTTGCACAAACCACATGGCCATCTTTGTTGTGCCCCCATTTGTGCTTTCAGTGAACAGGGGCATACCTCCACATATCTGTTCCAGCACAGCGTTTTACGTGCTGGCAGAGTTTTTACACGCATGCACATGTCCTTTGGACAAAAGCACAACCGGTTTTACCATGCGGAGAGACAATATCTCTCAATGTGTCTCAGTGCACTTTTTACTTCATTTACCATCGCCCCCCCCCCTCTCATATGCATATGGTTTTTTTTTTTTTTTTTTATGCATTTACATGCGTTTGTATTATGCACATGTAAGTATGTGCATGTATGTGTACACGAGTAAGTGTGTGTACACTTATGTATGCGTAGATTTTTTCATTTGTATGTATTTAGACTACAATCTCATGCTCTGTGCTTCAAAATCCCACTACCTATCATTAATTTTTTGTACTGATATGGTAATTTTTATTTCTAATATATTTTATTATATACTTTTTATCATTTTATGAATGCATTTTTCAATGTAAACTTAACTTATCTTACGTCTCCAGTCTGTAGTGTACGGTATATATTGTTCTTATTTATACCCCATCTAGAACACCTGGGTATGGAACTTGGAATAATCAATTGTCCATCACAGGACACATCCTCCTACTAGCAACACCACCTCTCCCCATGTACACATGTCGGCCTACCGGCCCATACAGACTGTGCTCCAGTTCTCCTGGCTCTGATGAAGAGGTTTTCCTCGAAACGCGTCAGCCTTTCTTAAATACCTGCCTCAATATGGGCACACCCCAATTTTAACTTCCTAGTACTTATTTTGTTACCTGTTTTTCCTTTTTTTTACGATTGTGTAGTATTTGATTTTATATTTAGATGACTATATGTCTGTATTCTTTTACATAAATAAACCATACATTTCTTGATGTAAGCGTCTGATCACGCGCCTTCCATCCACCATAGTAGGGATCGCTGATCCCGACAGACCTCTATCTCTCGGTGAAATTAGTGGTAGTGAAAAAAATCTCACAAAGGAAAACTAAGACAGAAAAAAAAATATCTTTTACATGCTATCCACTAATTCAGTATAATTTTTTGCCACTAGATGGCGTTAATACTTTTTCCCATTCCCATCCTTGTATGTCTGGCTTCCTTATGTTAAGTCATATCTGTTTGGGCAGCCAGCTGCTAATATGGCGGCGCTCTTTCTTGCGTCCTATTACTTATATGTAGCGGGCAGTACCTAAGATGGCGCTGCGGTACTATTTATATCTTAAGCATAGTGGCGGCGTCACTTGGACAACCCCCAGACGATGTCCTATCGCGACGAAACGCGTAGGGCGGGGCCTGTGACGCTGACGTCACTAGGTTTTCTTTGTCGAGACCGATGGGAAGCAAATGAACAGCGGGAAGCCTGTGGAGTTGCCGGGACTTTTAAAATTATTTATCCACATTTGTTATACGCTCTACTGGTTGGATATTCTTGTAAGTGCAATTCTTTTTATATAATAAAGCCCTCATTTTGAACCATTACACTATGGGAGCATTTCTTGCTTTTGTTTCCCGAGTATCACAGATCTAGCTATCACTGCAGATGCCGCTATAGGTTTTTGGGAGACCTTAATGTTCCCTGTGCCTGGTGAGACCACCTGGGTGGTCATCTGCAGTCGGTAAGGAGCCTCATTACTCGGGTGTGCTAGCATTTGGGATATTGGACCACATTTTCTGGATTAGCATCTTCACAATGTTCATGGACTGTTTATTTTTCTTTTAATTTTTGCCCTGCTTGCGATGGGACTTTATATATAATTTTATTGTTTTATTATTCATGGTGTTAAAAAGTGCTTGAATGTGTCATTTGTTTTATTTCAGTTGATTTTTACTCACCATTTATGATTTTTCACATACCCTGTTTTGGTGTGGTAATTATTTCTTTATGGCACTTATTTCATGATATGAGGAATTTTTTAATATTGCTTTTTTAGCATGAATTTATTTTCTTTATGTAAAGATATAATTTATTTTATGTCTTTTTGGTTTTGGTAACTGCCTTAGTTTTCCTTTGTGAGATTTTTTTTCACTACCACTTTCATTTTGTATAATCATACAAGCATCCTTTATCACATGCACTGGAGTTTCTGTATCTGACTCTTTGATGCTGGCTGCTTTGTTGATTCTGGATTTTCACTTTTTTAAATATATAATAATTAGCTTTCTAGCTCAGCGTTAACCCTTTGGGTTTTTTTTATATATTATACTCTATCTCTCAGTACCTGGCTTTCAATGGCTAGGCCATTAAAACCAGTTACTGTAAAGCAGGATGGAAGCTCAGCCCTCTGTACAACTGGTCCTTTTTTAGAGGTAGCTTCCAAGGGACCTTTACGGCCACTGGAAGACTTTCGCCCTCGGTCCTTCGCAGGCACCGCAGAAGAGGAAAACATTGGCCCCGCAGTGACACTAGGACGACTGCGGCGTCTACCAGTGGAACTAGCGAGATTGCCACGAGCCTCAGTTACTTCCCATTGAACTGAACCTGCTGAAGGGGCCGGTGTTTGAGAAGGAAAAATTACTAACCTGGTCAGAATTCACTCCAGAGTCAGACCCAGGTAGCCCAATTTCCTAGACAGGGCTAGAGGGGACCTTGGGTAGTTGGGACGTCACCCAAACCTTTGCAGGAATTATACTCACACAAGGAGACCCAGTGCCTCCCGAAGTGGACAAATTCTGTCCCCCTTCTTTGGTACCCCCAAAAGGTTCAATTTGTGGACCTTCTTGATGCTCACGAAAGAGGTCCATGAATCTGGAAACCAGCGAAGATGTCCCCCCACCCCAGCAATTGGTGAGGGCAGACCTTCATGCTGAAGGAGTCTTGTCAGTGGATCCAGGGAAGCCTGCTCTAGGCTTACCAGACCAAGATTGCTTGGAACTTCCCGGGGAAGACTTGAGAGATCTGTTTCTTTTATCTGCAGTCCCGGGAGCCCGGACGAATTTCTTATGGGCTGAGAAGGAAGGCCCCCATCTGCGACGAGGCTCCTTCCCTTTCCTAGATTGAGGCAGAAAGGTACTCTTTCCCCCTGTGACACCCTTAATGATGTCATCCAGGGTAGCCCCAAACAGGCGGTCACATTGAAAGGGCAGATCAATGAGAGCTTTTTTAGCGGCTTGGTCTGCCGACCAATTCTCAAGCCACAGCACACAACTAATCACCACCGCTGAAATAGAAAGCTTGGACAGCACAGGAACTGCATCCAAGGCTGAATCACAAATATACTGTAGCCCATGGACCAACTGGTCCGCTAAATCAACATAAGCAGCGGGAACCTGCTCACTACCCAGACCCTGGTGAAAAAACTTGGCCCATTCAGTTAGGGTCTGCGACACCAGGGCCGAGTCCAAGACTGGACGCCATGCCGACCCAGCCATAGTAAACATGCTGCGTGCCACAGGCTCTGCTTTCCTGTCAGCCGGGTCCTTAAAGGACGGGGATTCCTCTACTGGGATCATGGTTGCTTTATTCAACCTGGAGACAGGAGGGTCCACCACTGGTGGGGTAGTCCACTTTTTTTTTAAAGTGATTCTTCAAAGGGGGTAGCTTATTGAGAAAAGTTTGGGGACCACAAAGGGTGATTTTGGTTGTTCCCATTCCTTTTTTTAGGTAAACTTATCAAAATAAGGCAGATAAGGAAACACCCTTGGTGTACAAGGTGACTTATGCGTACCAAAGGACACAACCACATCTGTGGCCCTGTCAGCCGCATCCCCCATCTTTAGCGTCTCCCGCACCCAGGGCAGGATTTAGGGTGGTGGGGGCCCCTGGGCTTGAGTCACTTTCGGGCCCTACCTTTATATACATATGCACAGCTCTATAAAACAGAAATAGAAAAGGACAAAGTGCGCCAGACTCAGTGCAGTATTAAAGAACTTCTGTTTAATTGGACAAGACAAAACAGCCAAATGGCTACTCACAAAAGTAGATAATGTATAAGTGGGGGATACTGTACTGGTATTCGTCCTGGGTCCACAATGAATAAAAGCAATAAAAATGGATAAAATGATAATTACCGTATTTATCGGCGTATAACACGCACCCCAAGTTTAGGAGAGAAGTTTAAGGAAAAACACTTACATTTAAATGTCCATCATTGCAGCCTTATCGGTGTCCATCTGCAGCCTTGTCAGTGTCATTGCAGCCTTGTCAGTGTAGCCTTGCCCCAGTGTCATTTGCAGACTTGTCAATGTAGCCTTGCTCCAGTGTCATTGCTGCCTTGTCATTGCAGCCTTTCAGTTTAAAAATGGCGCCGCCGAGATACAGAGCCAGATGTCCTGTGTATCTCAGCGGCTCTCGGTGGCTTTTGAAGCGGAAAGGGCCCCCTATTGGCCAGGGCCCATGGGTTTGAGCCCAGTCAAGCCCAATGGAAAATCCGGGCCTGCCCACACCGCAGTAACAAGTGCGTCCACCAGCGCTTTTTCACACGCTGTTGAGACCGCAGAGTCATCCTCAACATCGGACGGGTCAGGGGGGCGAGATATTAAACCCCCCCTGGATGGGCCACGTCCCCGGCGGCATCAGGCTCAGAATCAGATGAGACAGACTGAGCAGGGGAGAGCGGGAAACGCTTTCTCCCGGGTCTTTGCCCACACGCTACTTCCACCCGAGATACTGATGACTCAAGGACAGCCGTCAGCGCAACCATGGGAGGGACCTGCCACCTCCATGAGGGGATCAGTGAGCGAGATGTGACCCTGCGGCTCCATAAGGAAGAAGACCCTGTAGTACAAAGGAATTTCTTTATCGTACATCACGGGACACAGAGCACCATATGCTACCTTTAGGTGATTGGACACTGGCAACCAATAGTAAGAGGGTTCCTCCCATATAACCCCTCCCATACAGGAAGTACCTTTTGTTCTTTGCCAGCGTCTTGAAGGTGATGGTCACGGCTGTGGAAGCTCTTCAAATTTTCTTCAATAAATGTCCCAGTGAGGATGTTATATCGGGTCCATTCGGATGGCATAAAAAGCTAAAGTGGATGGTACCCAAGCCTTGGTTTAAGAACGAGGTTTTGCTTGTAATGTGTCCTTTAAGGCGCTGGACCCTTGTTATATGGTATCCCTGGTCTTCACTTTCCCAAGGGAACCAGAAGGTTGCTTTATAGGTCCAGGGGTGTGGACCCGGTCCTTGAAGGTCCTCAGTGGCGCTACCCGCCGTGATGGGGGAAGATTGGACCTGTATCAGGCCCTGCAGCGAGGACCGGTGAGTACTCCCTCTGGGAGGCCTATCAATACTACTGTTGTTGCTAAACATGAAAGTAGTTTGATTTAAGGATGGTGTACTGCCAAATATAAATGTAGAGGTAAATTCATACCCAATTCACCACATCCCGATAATAAATTTGGAAAGATAAAAAGGAAGAAACCCTGGGATGGTACGGGTGAGAGGGTAGGAGATATTATTGAGTGAACATGGGTGGGAGAAGGGGAAACGTACTGGGTAATGTGATTGGTATGAAAAGTGCCCAAAAGTAATAAAAATATATACTTTATTTAGAATATACAAAAACGATATTTAAAACAGTGAACAGTACATACAAAATACCTAAACCATATAGATGAGCATACTGGTTAGAGGAAGCATACATATATGTGGTACATAGGAACCCAACATGTTTCGGATAAAAGAAAATTCAGTTCCTTCCTCAGGGGTTTCCTGTAAGGGTTATTGTATGATCTGGGGGATGTACATAGGTAAAGCATACCAATCATTAGTGTGTGTGTGTATATATATATATATATATATATATATATATATATATATATTGGGCGTATATCATAGGTATAGATGGTGAAAAATACAGAATTTATGGATTTATGGAGGCAGAGGAAAAGGGGAAAAAAAAATATAAAGATTTAGAAAAAGACAAAATAGTAGCTCTAAATAAACAAGGAATCCAAAATATGAAATATTATGAAATATTAAGGGGACTTACTCGTTCAAAAAGTTAGCTGCATATCAAGGCTGGACTATAGTCTGACAGTTTGCCAAATAGTACTTCAGATCACCATCGCCGTAACATCAATTACACATCATGTTTGGGTGAAAAAGGCCATGTATGGATTTATATGGTGGAAGGCCTGGAATTGAGGGTAGTGTAGAAGCTTTTTAATGTATGTCAGGGGGAGATCATTGAAGCCACACAGATATGGCAGAGCACGCCAAAACACCAGCGTCCACGAGGAACAACAAATAGGAGGAGGGGAATGTACGTCCCTACCTATAAAAAATAATATTGTAATATGAATATCAAAAGTTCATGGGTCAGACAGAAATCTATCAAGGGGTGAGTGTCAAATGTACAATGTATGTAATTAATATGGTTATATCCATCTAGACCCTGCTGGCAGGTTGAGGTTACATCAAAAGGATGTGATGCAAGCTTATATATATAAAAATATAAATTAATGTGATACCTGGATAGGTGTGCAGAGGTGGTAGGTGCATTAGCCTAATATAGGTCAGCTATCTTATATCAACCATGCCATGTAGTGCATAGCATACAAGCAAATTTTTATGTGAGTAAGGTGGATCAATGATAATGGTCCCAATATATAAGGCTCTCTACCAATATAGCAAAAGGCAAGATTGTAGCATTGCATGAGTAAGTATGTTATAATAAGATGTTAAAGTCTAATGCTTACTTGAAGTTTGTAGGGTATACGGGACCACGACCTCCTCCTAGAAATCCAATCTGGGTATGCAGCACAGCAATGTGTTTGCATTTGGAGGTTTTTAAAGACCAGCTGAGTGGAGGTAGCCCCGCCTATATTGGGCGTGGAGTGTGTGCGCCTAACAGTTGTAATTGATGCATCAGGGGGCAGGTGGAGTCCGACGTCACTACCCCTCCGCTGATCAGTGTCAGCAGAGGAGGTATTGTGCGCCGGAAAGCTGTTCCCCCGGCGCGGCGGCGCATAGCGTCCACCGCGTCATAAGGCGCGGTGACGTCAGACGGCGTGGCGCCGCCGACACGAGAGAGGAGGACTCGATGCAGGCTGTGCCAGATGGCGGCCGTATCGCGCATGTGCGAGCGGCGGACCAGTTGGGCAGCCAAGAGTCCTAGGTATGGCCCCACTATGAAAGGATGTGGAGCCTACCCGTGCCGGGGGACATGATGCTGGCAATTAGCGTAACCTGATCGATCCTAGGGCGATCAATCCCCTGTGGAACAAAACGTCCAAACATGGCAAATTTTGTAGTATATGCCAAATGATATTGTAAGCTAAAAAAGAGAACAGCAAAATGTCAGATCAAGTGCAACCATGAACATGTAAATTGATACACATATGAGACATGGATAGTCAAAATTCTTAATGGTACATGCAAGTAATAAGTATAACATACAACAATGTCCTAAACTACCATATGATGGAATACAACTTATTTGTAGAGGTAAAGATAATATTGTTGACATCCATATACAGTCCATGTCTTATATGATAAACATAGTAATACATTTGTACAGTACTTGTTGATCTATACACCAGAAACTTTTCGAAAAAGAATCAAATTATAACATATGCCATAAGTTTCATGTATAAAGTAGTATGTGATTATGATTGAGAGGCAGACTGTTGCTAGATGGCATGTCAATCAGGTCAGATTAAATAGCTATAGGTCCCCTTCGTAGCCCCCTGACGTAAAGTCTTGTAAAAACGGTTTAAAGCTTAATATTTCATTCAGGCCTGGGGGTGAGGTGGCATTCAAATTTGCAATCCATCTCATCTCCCGTTGGAGAAGCAATTTATTTAAGTCTCCACCTCTAAAAGTCTGGTGGATGAGGCCCAAGGCTAGGACTGAGATCTTGGGGAAGCGTTCATTATGAACTAAAGTTATGTGGCGGCCCGATGGGGAGTCTGGGTCTTTCGATTTCATAGCCGCTATATGTCGGTATAGGCGCTTGCATAGTTTCTGGATAGTTTTGCCAACATAAAAGCAACCACACTCACACTGTATTAAATACACTACGAGTGTGGTCTGGCAATTAACGTAATGTTTTGGGGAGAAGGTCCACCCATTAGGGAGGCGTGGATTTTTGTTAGTGTTAATATACTTGCAGTAGCCACACGACCCACATGGAAAGGTGCCAAGCGTGTTACATGGGTCGCCACGGGTCAGTCCTTTGAACTCGCTCTTGACCAGACGATCTCCAACCGAGGTGTTACGTCTAAAAGTAATTAGAGGGTTGGGAGAAACAAAGGGGCCCACTAGAGGGTCATTAGTCAGCACATGCCAATATCTAGCAAGAATATGCCTTATCTCAGTATGTTCATTTGAGAACGTAGTAATTATCCTAGTGTAGGGATTGTTATCACGGTTGGATCTGCTACGTGGTTGTAATAATTCTTGTCTGTCCCGGCTATTGGCCTTATTAAAGGCTCGTTTTAAGCATCTATGGCTATAGCCTCTATCCAAGAGGCGATTTTTTTAGAGCTCTGGCTTCACGCAAGAAGTCGTCATTATTAGAACAGTTTCTTTTTATCCTGAGGAATTGACTAAATGGGATAGAGTTGATTAATGGTCTTGGGTGGAAACTATCCGAGTGTAGAATAGTATTCCCCGATGTTGGTTTGCAGTGAAGTTTGCAAGCTAAAGAGTTGTTTGTGTTCTTGACTATCTCAACGTCCAAAAAGGTTATTGAGGTATGGTCATAAGTCATTGTGAACTTTAAGTTGAATTCATTGCAGTTTAATGTAGTTAGAAAATCATGAAGTAAATCAACTGGCCCCTCCCACAAGATGAGGATGTCATCGATGTACCAGCGCCACATGGTAATATGGCGCAGGTACATCGAGAGACCCCCATCATTGAACAGGGTCTTTTCTCATTCCCCCAGGTATAGATTGGCGTAGCCAGGGGCACAACAAGTGCCCATGGCTACGCCCTGTACCTGGAGGAAGTATTGGCCGTGAAAACTAAAGACATTGTGTTGGAGAATGTAATCCAATGCCTGTAATATAAAGTCATTGAATGCTTTCTCAGAAGAGTAAGTTTGTGACAAAATCCGTTGGATGCATGCTAGGCCCTTGCTGTGCGGTATAGAACTATACAATGTCTCAACATCGATAGAGACCAGAGTAGTATGGTTAGATACTTGGATTCCATTAATGATTTGGAGTAGATGGATCGTGTCCCTTATGTAGGATGGTAAAGACGACACTAATGGTTACTAAACATGAAATGTTTTACTGTATGCCTTGTGTTCCCACTGCAAGCTGTTGTAGAAGAGGTTAGAGAAGCCGGCAGATGCATCCTATGCGGGTGTCTCCCGCACGTGTGCAGGGGCATGCGTCGGGAGCACGCGCTGAGTGCCCATGCACTGTGCTCGTCCGTGTGCGCCGCAGCATGCCTGTGTGTGCGCGCCACGCAGTAGAGCACGGGCGTCACGCGAGTATAGAGGGAGGTCACGCACCTGCATGTTCAATGCTGCTGGTCAGTTAGGCTCACAGAAGCCTAGTGTGCGGTGGGACACAGAGGTCTGGGCATGTAAGTTTGCACATTTGAAACAGGTTGAAGGCTGGTAAAGGCTGTGGTAGCGGCTGTACGCTGGATCAAGCCATATAACTCAGAGGGAGTGCCTTTTTTTCCTCAAAAACTTGTAAACAATGTCTTCCAGGAAATGAGGTATGGGGAGCCGGGCAAGTCCAGGGGTTAAAGGGACTCCTTCAAAAACAGGAGATCAACCTCAGGTTATTGCAGCATCAATCTCCCCATCAGTCTCCCCTGAAAGACCTGCGGCATTTGGCCTGGCTGAGCCATTGCAGTTTTCGGGCGTGGTGGCCACTACCAATATCCCTGCATCAGCTTATGTTACTAAGGATGATTTAGCATCAGCCCTAGCTGGCCTTGAAGGCAAAATAGCGGGTATGATTGCTACAGTAACACAGGCAGGGAAGTAACGTCATAGATCTCCCTCCCCTGAGCTTGATCCCAGTGGTGAATCACTTGAGCACCAGTATTCTTTTGGCATGGGTCCCTGTGATTTGGATCCAGAATGGGCAGAGGATTTGGAGGAGGAGGCCGTTAAAGACAAGGAGGAGGGAGAGGCTGAAGAGTCCTAGGCTTAGGATTCAGGTTCTGGGGAACAAATTTCGGCCTCTCAATGCCAGAAATTGTTTATCCAGTCCTTGGCAGAGATGGTGAGAGCTGGATTTAAATTGCCTCCGGTACAGGGACCAGCGCCCTCCTGTTCTACATTAGGATCCTTGCGCCCTCAACCAGGTTCCCTGGCGTTTCCTTTGCATCCTTTATTGGAACAGGTAATTTACGCTGACTGGGACCACCCGGACATACTTGCCTCAAAAAAGGTATTCTTTTTTTATATCCTATGGAGGAAAAATTCAGGAAGAAGTGGGATACACCTTTGGTTGATGCTGCCATTTCTTCAGTAAATAAAAGTCTATCCAGTGGATAATTCCCAAGGATTTAAGGATCCGACAGTAAAAAAACTGGAATCCTTACTAAAAGCTTCCTTTTGCAGTAGCTGGGTCAGCAGTACAACCGGCGGTTGCGGCTATCGGTATTTGTCAGGCGTTGAAGGACCGTTTTAAAAAATTGGTCAGGGACCTGCCTGTTCAAGAGGAAGCTTCTGACGAACTGTCAGAACTTCCTTGCGCTTTATGTTTTGCGGCAGACGCATTAAAGGACTTGATCCAGCAGATGTCTCGATTTGCGCTACTCTCAATCCATATGCGCAGAGTACTGTGGTTGAAGAATTGGTCGGCCGAGACGCAATGCAAGAGGCTACTTGCGGCTTTTCCTTTTCACAGTGAGCGTCTATTTGGGGAAGATTTGGATAAATATATCCTAAAAATCTCAGGAGGGAAACGTTCCTTACTTCCGGTTAAAAGAAGGAGTAAGCAGTCTTCCTTTAAGATTCCCAATGCTCCTGGGCCAAGTGCCTCTTCCCCTAAGAGGCATCGACGGCCTCAGCCACCTACCTTTAAGAAGCCTCAAGGTCAAAAAAGACCCTGGACCCAGAAACCAGCCAAAGCCAATTCCAAGTCTTCCTTGTGAAGGGGCGCCCCCACTCTTGCGGGTGGGGGGCAGACTGTGGTGGTTCGCCGATGCTTGGGGAAAATTGGTTCAGGACAGGTGGGTTATTAACACCATATCTCAGGGTTACAAAATAGAGTTTCGGGATTTTCTCCCAACTCAATATTTGGTATCCTGAGTCCCATCAGACCCGGGGAAAAAGAGGGGCCTATTCCTCGCTTTAGAGCAGCTGGAAAGGCAGAAGGTAATTATCGAGGTTCCACACAAAGAAAGATTCAAGGGGTTCTACTCGAACCTATTTACAGTGCCTGTGACGGCGATGTGACGGGAGGGCCCGTGGAACTCGCAATACATCTTATGTCTAAGTCACCCTGTGCCATCCTGGCACAGGGTGAGTGAGAAAATATATCTTGGATTACTTAAAATGGGACAGTAATATTTGTACACAATATCTCCCAGGATGTATGTAGAGACTATTATTGGTTTGGTTGATTCTGAACTCAACCTGTTAATTGAGTGAGCTGATCACATTGTCCTTTATACAATGTAGGAGATGGGACGACTCCTATTGGAGCTCATGTTAATTAGGTTACGTTTGTATTGTTAATTGTAATTAGCTCCAGCTATTGTGTTTATACTACTGTGTGAAGCTCGGTGCCCACAAGTCTGTCATCTGGTCTGGGTAAATTTTGTAGTAATTTAGCACATGTTAATTAGGTTAGCTTTGAGTCAGCCTGCTGTATAAATGTGTGTGAGATCTCAAATAAAGAGTTAGTCCTGATGTACTCCAAGACTGGTGTTGTCTAGTTCTTGGGGGTTCCTATTGCCAGATCCATTGGACTCGTGTTCCAGAACTTAGGAAGCGGTATACTGATGGAAGCACTCAAGCGGAGTGAGGGACGTTCCGTGACATTGGTGGCAGCAGTGGGATAGCTTCCTGCAGTCTGGGAAATCTAAACCTCCACCTGGATCCAAGATCAGGATAGCAGACTTCAGTCACCCCAGCGGAGATATGGACCTGGCATCAGAGTTCCCAGGGCTGCTGCGGATCATCCTTTCAACATACACCAGGACTGTGTCTGAGGATGAATACCTGGAGCTTTGGCAGCAAATTCGGGTGGAGCTCTGGACTGGAGCCCTCCAGCTCGCTGGTATAAAACAGGGCAAGTGCTCCAAGAGCAACGGGCCAGTGACCAACGGCATTGCGGATGGCATTCCTGGGAGAGCGGCCCCAGGAGCAATGGGTGACTGAGTTGGACAGGCTGGTACAGCAGGAGATAGAGCTGGACAATCATTATCGGGCTTTGCAATGGCACGCAGAGGAGGGATATTTAGGGGAGACAACAGAATGCTCTCCGGAGGGATATGACTTTGGAGGCCCTGGATTGCTGTGGGAGAGCCTTACAGATTGTTTTATGTTTGGCGATGAAGGGGAGCCTGACCTTGAGGACCTGCGAGAATATAGAGAGGCTATGCTCGGTCTTGCAGGGGTCTCAGAGCTCAAACCTGATCTGGACCATTTGTTAAGGAAGGAACAGCATCTGGAAAGGGCATACAGGAAACTGCTAGAACACGTTCAACACAGAATCGGCAGTGGAAAATCTGAAGATTGCCGTCCCCAAACCTGAAGTGCTGACAACAGGGCAGAGCTCTGCTAACCTCTGTCCAGCACTGATAACATCTTCTGGGTTCCATGGACAGGAGATGGTGAACCTCTATCCCCAGACACCAGTTATAGAGATAGGGGATTTAATAGACTTTTCTGCTGAGGAAGAACAACCTGATGAGCCTCCAGCAGAAGAGCTGGTATTAGGGCCAAACTTCACTGTGCTCTGCCCAGCACCAACAGCAGTATCTGTGGAGTTGCAACAAACTTCTCCAGCTGAAGATCTGGCAACCGGACAGAGGGTCCGAGACCTCTGCCCCACACCTGTGGCAGTTTCGGAGGCCCAGGGTGAGAAGGTGGCAATCACTTCCCAGCAGCAGATACAGGGGGAGAAGGGAGAGGAGGTGTGTGTTGTCCCGCCCCAACAGTTGGCCAGGGTGGAGGAAGCGGCCTTCCCTCCCTAGCAAAGATCAGTGCACCTGGGAGACAGTACCATAGACATGTCGTCCAAGCAACCAGATGAGGGAATGGAAAAGGAAGCAGCCGGCTCACCTCCCCAATGGCAGCTACACAGTTTGGGAGTAGAGGAAGCCAGCCTCCTGCCCCAACGGTTAGCCGGAGCGGAGGATGCGGAGTCCCCAGCAGAAGTGCTGGCAACAGGGCAGAGTGTTACCAACCTCTGCCCAGCACTGGCAACAACTACAGAGTTCCAGGGAGGCGGGGCAGTCGGCCTCCCTCCCCAACAGTTAGCTGGAACAGATAGTGTGGAGTTTCCAGCAGAAGGGCTGGCAACAGGGCCGAGGACTGCTGGACTCTGCCCTCAACTAACAGAGGATGGATTTCCTGTGAAGGTGGATGGGACTTCAGTCTCCACCTGTATACCCCAGGGATGCTGGGCAGTCGGCCCAGATCCCCAACAGCATGGCGGAGTGAGCCCAGTCACCCTGTCTTCTCTCCAGGGGCAGAAAGGACTCCAGGGAGAAGGGCCAGTCCAGGCCTCTCCCCAGCGGCAGATATGTTCTCTGAGAGAGGCAGAGGTTGGCTGGGTGAGTAATGCTTTGTTTGAAACAATTTATTTGGGGTACAGTGTGGGTACAGGCATTAGAGGACTGGAACTACTTACTAACTTCGGAGTCAACCCGTCTGGGGTCTCCTCCTGTGTTAGTCTTCTGCCGAAAGGGGAGAGATGTGACGGGAGGGCCCGTGGAACTCAGAATACATCTTATGTCTAAGTCACCCTGTGCCATCCTGGCACAGGGTGAGTGAGAAAATATATCTTGGACTACCTAAAATGGGACAGTAATATTTGTCCACAATATCTCCCAGGATGTATGTAGAGACTATTATTGGTTTGGTTGATTCTGAACTCAATCTGTTAATTGAGTGAGCTGTTCACATTGTCCTCTATACAATGTAGGAGACGGGACGACTCCTATTGGAGCTCATGTTAATTAGGTTAATTAGGTTATGTTTGTATTGTTAATTGTAATTAGCTCCAGGTATTGTGTTTATACTAATGTGTGAAGCTCGGTGCCCACAAGTCTGTCATCTGGTCTGGATAAATTTTGTAGTAAATTAGCTCATGTTAATTAGGTTAGCTTTGAGTCAGCCTGCTGTATAAATGTGTGTAAGATCTCAAATAAAGAGTTAGTCCTGATGTACTCCAAGACTGGTGTTGTCTAGTTCTTGGGGGTTCCTATAGCCAGATCCATTGGACTCGTGTTCCAGAACTTAGGAAGCGGTATACTGACGCAAGCACTCAAGCGGAGTGAGGGACGTTCCGTGACAGTGCCGAAACCGAACGGAGAGGTAAGGCCCATCTTGGACCTCAAATCCCTCAATCCTTTCTAAATGTCTGAACCTTCCGGATGGAGTCGGTTCGTTCAGTATTCGCATCCTTGAGAAAAGGAGATTTTTTAGCGTCCATAGACATCAAAGATGCATACCCTCATGTACTGATTTTCGGTCCGCATCAAAGATTCCTGCGATTTGCAGTAGAAGGGTATCATTTACAGTTTGTGGCACTTCCATTCGGTCTAGCCACGGCCCCTCGGGTCTTCACAAAGGTTCTGGCCCAGTGTTGGCATTCCTAAGGTCCCAGAAGATCTTGGTGGTAGGATATCTGGACTACCTTCTGTTAAGGGACCAAGCTTACTCCACCTTGGTAGAAAAAATTACAACTATGATCCGTTTCCTAAGGCTCCTAGGCTGGATTCTAAATATGGACAAGTCGGTCCTTCATCCAACTCAGGTCTTAACATATCTGGGTCTGATCTTGGACACAACCCAAGAAAGGGTAATTCTACCTCCCTTAAAAGTCAACTCTATAGTGGAGCTGGTTCAGGAGGTCAAAGGGGTAGAAGGTCCTTCGATTTGTCTGTGCATGAGGCTGTTGGGCAAGATGGTGTCATCCTTCAGCGCAGTTCCCTATGCGCAGTTTCACTCCAGGATGTTCCAGAGAGCTATCCTGGAGACTTGGGACAAGTTGGTTCAAACTTTGGATCATCCCATGTCTCTATCCCTACAGGTAAAAAGGGAACTCTCTTGGTGGTCAAAGACCAGCAACTTGAACGGCGGAAAATCCTTTCCACCAGTATCCTGGAAAGTAGTAACTACGGACGCCAGTTGTCTAGGCTGGGAAGCAGACTGCGGGGGTTTCCTGTCCGAATCCAGTCCGACTCCACGGTGGTGGCATACATCAACCACCAAGGGGGCACCCGGAGCTGGGAGGCCCAAAGAGAAGTAAATCACATATTAACTTGGGCAGAGAGACATGTGCCGTTTCTGTCGGCAGTCTTTATTCCAGGGGTGGACAATTGGCGGGCAGACTACCTAAGTCGCCAGCAGCTACTACCGGGGGAGTTCTGCCAACGATGTGGGGTGCCAGATGTGGATCTTCTGGCATCCAGATTCAATGCCAAGGTAGACAGTTTTGTATCCAGGACCAGGGATCCCCTCGCTGTCGGAACGGATGCATTGGTGGTTCCATGGGTACGGTATTCTACAATTTATGTTTTTCCTCCAATCCAGATGCTGCCGCACCTGTTGCGCAGGATACAGGAGGATTAGATTACAGTGATCCTGGTGGCCCAGGAGTTTCTGCTACTCAGAGATTGTGAGGATGGCAGTGGAGGACCCGCTGTGTCTCCCATACCGTCCAGATCTGTTATCTCAAGGTCCCATATACCACCCTTCTTTACGGTCGCTGAATTTGATGGCATGGCTATTGAGACCAGGGTGCTGAAAGACCGTGGTATCAGAGGTTCAGTCTTATCTACTCTGATAAATGCTAGAAAGCCAGTTTCTAGAGGTATTTACCATAGGGTCTGGAAATCGTACATTTCCTGGTGCGAGAAGAAAGGATGGCATCCTCGCAAGTATGCGATTGGAAGGATCCTTGCCTTTCTTCAATTAGGAATTGATTTAAACTTATCTTTGGGAACCATTAAAGGGCAAATTTCGGCCTTATCAGTTTTTTTTCCAGAGGCCAATTGCATCTCATTCTTTAGTGCGAACCTTCGTCTAGGGCAGTGGTTCTCAACCTGAGGGTCGGGACCCCCTCGGGGGTCGAATGACAATTTGCCAGGGGTCACCGAATCCTGGGCTGTTTCTGAAGCCCACACCGCTCTCCAGCCTTTTTACAGTCGCCCAGCAAGGCTGTCCCTGGAGCCTGTGGCCACCCAGCTGGGCTGTTCCTGGAGCCCAAGGCCGCCCACCGCATGGCTGGGAGGCAGAGACTAGAGGTCAGCTGACTAATGAGGAATGTGAAGTGGGAGGGGCTGGAGGAGACCCTATCTCCTGATTTCAGCATAGGTGTCACTGCTACAGGATACCTCAAAGTCAGAGACATAGTGAAGCCGTAGACACAGTGAGTAACACTACCTGTGATTATAGTTACCATTAAAAGTCCCCACTACAGTTCTCAGATCAGCAGATGACCTTGATCAAGAGAACCTAAGTTGGCTGATCAGAACTCCCCCAGCACTGACACTTATCTCCCCCCCCCCACACCAAGGAGTAAGAGAAGGAAAAAAAATAAAAAATTGAGAATACATGGAAGGGAGAGGAAAAGAGGGGGAGGAACCAAAAAAAGAACAAAAAAGACAGCTAGAGAGAGGGATGGGGAAAAAAACCCAGGATAGAGAGAGATAAAAGGGAAAGAAAGGAGGACAAAGAAAGAGTGGTACATCCTAAAATGTACCAGAAGGGGTTTTAATACTGTACAAGTGGAAGGGACTCGGGGAGCGCTATATATCCGTGGGTGAGGGGAGCAAATTACTTGTCTTGCCTTGGATGCTGACAACCCACACTACGAAAATAATTTTACTGTTAGGGGTCCCCACAACTCGGGAAATTTTATCAATGGGTCACGGCACTAGGGGGTTGAGAACTACTGGTCTAGGGGGTACTGCACTTAAAACCGCCAGTTAAACCTCCGTTATGCCCCTGGGATTTGGTGCTATCAGCCCTACAGGTTCAACCCTTTGAACCGATTAGGCATATTCCTTTAATTCTGTTGACCAGGAAATTTGTTTTCCTGGTAGCCAGAACTTCGGCTAGAAGGGTGTCTGAATTGGCCGCCCTTTCATGTAAAAACCTTTTTTATTTTTACATCAGGACAAGGTGGTGATGCGCCCCCATCCAGGTTTTTTTTTACCTAAGGTGGTTTCCAATTTTCATTTGAATCAGGATATCATTTTACCTTCCTTTTTTCCCAATCCTAAGACTAAAGAGGAAAAGCCGCTTCACTCACTGAATGTGGTGAGAGCAGTCAAGGTTTACTTAAGCATGTGAGCTCCTTTTCGGAAGACTGATTCCCTTTTTGTCCTGCCAGAAGGTCCTAAGAGAGGACAGGCAGCAACTAGTTCTACTAGGTCAGAAAAATAAAGAATACCCCCTCAAAAGGTTGGTGGGACTTTAACGGCAACAAAGTAATATTTGGTACAAAAATACAGAATACAAAATAAAGAAATAGAAATATACATGAGGTAATATATATAACAATAAAAAGGCTAAAAAGATATACTGGTATGCAATGGTGAAAATACTTGTGCGGTCTTCCACGCGGACTTACGCGTTTCGGGACTGAACAAAAAGTCCCTTCGTCAGGGGCAACTTGTGGGAAGAGTCACACTACATAATAGAATCCAGATTTGAGAAAAATGTAAGTACATATTACATAGATTAGAACAATTGCTTATAACATAAAACATTTAGCCGAGTTGTCACATCAAAGGAAACACAACATACCCAAGCATATCAGTATAGGAAACTCATTGCCAGATCCCGGTGGCGATCCTGTCAACAGAACACCCCAAAAATCCAAAAGGAAACCGAGGTGTATAACTGGCCCCGCCTTGTCCAAACTAGTCCACCCATATGACACCAAAACAGCAAGGTTCACCCGAGAAGATAAAGCCCCAGATGAGGCCTGGCTGTGTGTCTAAATAAAAAATAATAAACATATATATGTATAAAGCACTGAGGTTGACACCAGGCTATCAAAGTGCCATATAGATCGCATGTCCAAAAACTGAACCAGGATAATACATAATGTCCTACCTGAATGGTAGCAGAAGCCAAAGGATGCCAGGGGGAGGGAAGAGGGAAAAGGACAGGGGCGAGGATATGTGCTGCAAAATGCCAATAGGTAGCTCAAGTAGGTGTACTTAGGATATTATTCCTTCACATAAGGCAAGATCTGCAAATGAGAGGAAAGAAAAGTGATCTAAGGACAGCAGTTTGTCAATATAGTATATACTAAGGGTGTTAGGTTGCATAAGGGGAGAGAGGAAACACTCACATAGTGATCCAGAGCTGAATCCTGTTGACTCCCAGAGCACAAAGTTCGTCCGTGCATACAGCCCGCCACTGATCGGGACAGTGACAGTGTTTCACAGTCCGGCATGGCTTAAAAAGCTTCAAGGAGGCGGGATCGGGTACGGCACTAATCGACGTCCGGCCTCAACACATCATTACGTCATCTTTCAAGGATGGGGGTGGGTAGGAACACCATGGGTGGTTGAGAGGAGGCGCCGCGCTCTCTGCGGTGTCCCCTCGCAATGATACGACATGATAGGCGAGTGGACAAGTATCGCCGTAACTCCTCCCACATATGCATGAGAGGAGACAGTGCTTCAAGCCGATCTAGCAACAAGAGGGGCATAAACAACAGTCAGTAAAGGAGGCTGTGGGATGACACAATATCTGGGGCAAAGTAAACACAAAGACACAGGAGGTGAATGGTGACTCCAATCAGTCTGAGGGGCTGAAAGAGGCACCAAAGATCACCTCATATATCCCCCACGGGGAGCAATGCCATGGGTGTCAAAAAAGGAAGGGGGACCCTGAGCCATCGCTGCACGGCACCCCCCACAGAAAAACTGAGAGGGGAGTCATGCAACAGCCGCCCACCGATGCAGGAAGGCGGCCGAGCGAGAGGCCAGAACTGAGACAGCTAAAAAGCTGCTCAACAATCGCCGCTCACACCGGACGCCAAGAGAAAAAGGCCCCCCGAAGATCAATGATCTGAAAAAGGCTCCCCTGCACCGGGCGGGAAAGGGAGAGGCCGGTAGATGTAACCATGACGGATACTTGCCAAAACATGGGAGTGGCAAGAAGACTCCATAAACAATAAGGCAGATGAGCACACAAAGCAAGGACAAAGACAATTGATGGGTGAACATAAGATTGTGCAAAAAATATATAATAACAAAGGCAGATCATTAACAGGTAGGCAAGAATATAAGAATCACAAAAAATGGAAAAAGGAAATATTCCAATATCCTAAAGTCAGGACATACATTCCACACCCAGGCCGTGAAGGCTTATAACTCCTTCTCGCATTCCCCCAGAAGAGAATCCCTCCAGAAATGGTCTATAACAGAGCTGTTCATTTAAACCGGGGGGCGAGGTGGCAGCAAGGTCCACAATCCAGCGGGCCTCCCGCTGTAAGAGGACCTTGTTCCAATCCCTGCCCCTCGGGTTGGGGTGGACTCTATCTATCCAAGATAAGGAAATTGATTCTAGGAAAGATGCCGTGGTGCTCGTTGGAGACATGCCTCCCCAAAGGGAGGTCTGGGTTGGCTTTCCTCATAGAGGTGATATGTCTAGAGGCTTTTAAAGAAAACTTTAATTTGGTCTTGCCAACATAGAATTGTTGACACTGACAGGTGAGAAGATATACCAACCCTCTGTCTTACAGTTAAAGTGACGTGGTTTGTAGGGTCGCTGTTAGGGAGAGTGATGTCTCGTGTTCATAAATCTATATATTGGGCATCCTCCGCAGGTGAAAGTCCTAAACCTTTTACATGGGTCGCTGCGAAAATCGCCCACAAATCCACTATGGACTAATTGGCCCCTTAGCGAGTCCGTGTGTCGATAAGTGATCGCAGGCCGTTCAGATAAATGCGGGCGTAGTGTGGGGTCGGCATGCAGGAGGTGCCAATACCTATTAAAAATTGATTCATGTTGTTTGCTGAACCTCATAATCATCCTAGTTGCAGAGCAGTCTTCAATTTTCCTTCGGTTACTAAATAGCAGTTCACGTCTGGTTCATCCGTTGGCTCGCCTGAATACCTTTTTTAAGGTAGAATGAGAATAGCCTCTAAGGAGAAGCCTGTCTCTAACAGCAGCCACTTCACGCAGATATGATTCCTGATGGGAGCAATTCCGCCTCAGCCTTAGATATTGGCTGTAGGGGATTGCACGGATCGGGGGTTGAGGGTGAGAACTGGAGGCGTGCAAGATGGTATTCCCCATAGTGGGCTTCCGAAAAAGGCCACTGGAGAGACCACCATCTTTTTTTTTTGCTTATAGTGGTATCTAGAAAAGTGACACTGTTCTCACTGTAAGTGGCAGTGAATTTCAAATTAAAAGTATTGTGTTGCATCAAACCAATGCACTCCTCCAGCTCCCTCTCCGAACCCTCCCACAGTACCAAAATGTCATCTATATATCGGAACCAGGCCGCTACATGTTGAGTGTAGGATTTGAGGGACTCATCAGATAAAAATGACTGTTCTCACTCCCCCAGGTACAGGTTGGCGTACGATGGGGCACATGAGGTCCCCATCGCGACACCCTGTACCTGGAGGAAATGGGAGCCATCGAAGGAAAAGACGTTATGGTGGAGAATAAACTCCAATGCCATGATGATAAAATTCGCATAGTTTTTTGTCGTCTCTGTGTTTGTGTAATGACATGTCTGATCACGGCCAACCCGAAATGGAATGGAGCTGTATAGGGCTTCTATGTCAATAGCCACCAACAGGGACTGCTGTGAAATATGCAGACCCTCTAAACCAGGGATCTCCAAACTACGGCCCTCCAGTTGTTGCGGAACTACACGTCCCATGAGGCATTGTAAAACTCTGACATTCACAGACATGACTAGGCATGATGGGAATTGTAGTTCCTGAACAACTGGAGGGCCATAGTTTGGAGACCCCTGCTCTAAACTTTTTAAAAGGTGAATGGTGTCCTGTATGTACGATGGTAGGTTCTCGACAAAGGGTTTAAGATGGGAGTCGACGAATAAACTGAGGTGTTCGGTGATAGCGCCATTACCCGATACTATCGGTCTCCCTGGGGGGGGTCACGGGATTTTTATGGACTTTGGGTAAGCAGTAAAAAGTTGGAGTCCTGGGATATTTTATGCGCAAAAATTCCCAGGTGTACTGGTCTATAATTCCCTGAAAGAATGCTCCATCCACCAGCGCATAAAATTGGGTTTCAAATTTTGCAATACTTGCTTTAGGGATGGGTTTATACCAGTCTTGGTAGTCTCTATGTAATATGTACTTACATTTTTCTCAAATCTGGATTCTTTTATGTAGTGTGACTCTTCCCACAAGTTGCCCCTGACGAAGGGACTTTTTGTTCAGTCGTGAAACGCGTAGGTCCGTGTGGAAAACCGCACAAGTGTTTTCACTATTGCATACCAGTATATCTTTTTAGCCTTTTTATTGTTATATATATTACCTCATGTATATTTCTATTTCTTTATTTTGTATTCTGTATTTTTGTACCAAATAAAATTTGTTTTTTATTACTTTGTTGCCGTTAAAGTCCCACCAACCTTTTGAGGGGGTGTTCTTTATTTTTCTGTCCCAGGGATGGTGGCAACCTCTATGACCTAGTTGGATGGTTTCCTTTTTTCATTTACTATCTCTAGGTGGATTCGCCCAACTCATTATCCAGGCTTATGAGTTGAAACGCAGGGTTCCACCTCGATATTTCAAAGCTCATTCTACTAGAGGAGTTAGTACATCATGAGCAGTGCGCCAACAGGTGTCTATGGCTCAGGTTTGCAAAACGGCCGCTTGGTCTTCAGTTCATAAGTTCACCAGGTTTTACCAGCTGGACGTTAGATCTCAAAAGGAGATTTTTGGCCACAGTGTGCTGCAAGCGGCTTTATAAGTCCTGGGCCTGAAGGGGATTTAAGAATACTTTGCCCTCCCCTCAAATGCATTGCTTTAGGACATCCCAGATAGTCATTATTATGGTGCTCTGTGTCCTGTGCTGTACGATAAAGAAAAATGGATTTTTAAAACAGCTTACCTGTAAAATCCTTTTCTTGGAGTACATCACGGGACACAGAGGTCCCTCCCTTCTTTTCTGGGATCTTCATTGCTTGCTACAAAACTAAAGGTACTTCCTGTATGGTAGGGTTATATGGGAGGAACCTTCTTACTATTGGTTGCCAGTGTCCAATCACCTAAAGGTAGCATATAACCCAGATAGTCATTATTATGGTGCTCTGTGTCCCGTGATGTACTCCAAGAAAAGGATTTTACAGGTAAGCTGTTTTAAAAATCAATTTTTTGGCACCACTAAGGGACACCCCTATGACCAGGGTACTTATCAGCAGAGAGGAGATACACAAGGACCCTCAAAGAATCACCCTACCAAGCGGAGAAGCGCCGCAATTCGGACCCAGCAACATCAATGTCAGCGTCCATTTCATACATCCCGGGACAGGAAGAGGAGCTCTGGCATCTCCACGAGTTTCTGGCCATCTCTAGCGTCTCGCTGGACACGAAAAATGGCTGCCGTGACATCAGCCCGGCAGTTGATTGCAGATCTCCCAGGAGAAAATGCATGGAAAAAAGAGACAAAAAAGTAAAATTTGCTAGGACCAAAAGATCCCAGAACTCCTGACTATAACCCCCTCCCTGCTCTAGGTATTCAGTTTATTTCTGACTGAGGACAGCCCATGGGCGTAGCCAGGTGTTTTTTGTTCTGCCTAGTCCTACTCCTGCAGAGGTGATATAACCCAATGGTCAAGATTAAGGAGGCGCTGTGTCTGTCGAACGAAAGAGAAATCATTCAGCTGATCACACAAGCAGCAAAAGGCATTTATATAAACATTCTGTACACCAACTGTTTACAGAATGTCCCCAGGTAGCCATTTTTGCATTAAATTTTACAGAAAATTACAGCACTGCAGATTGAAAAGAAAAGGTAATTTTAATACCATTAAATTACAATATGGCTTGTGTTGCGATTATAAAGTGCAGTTACCCTTTAAGTGTCTCATCCCATAGTAGTACCTATGCTTACTGTTTAAATTTCTTTAGGGCAGAGCAATTTGCTAGCTTAGAGAATGTCCTCAAACCTCAGCAATCTTCAGGACCAAGAGCCGAATTTTGGAAGCTGCGAGGCTTGAGGGGGGCCAAAAAAATATTAAAGAAAAGCCGAGAGGATCTGTCTGCTATAACAAACAAGGCCAAGTATCCGCCTTACGAGAAAGTGGTGCTCCGAGAAGGTAAAAAAAAGCATTAAATGGTTTTCATAAAGTGTTTGCCTAAAAAAAAATTCATGTTTTCCTGAAAGAAGTCTTGTGAGTGAGGAAAATTAGGATGCCTTTCTTTGTGGTAAGCAAGATAACTTTAGGGTACTTTTTAAGTAAGAATCATGGAGAAGTCTATCCTAAAAGAGGTGCAGGATTCCAAAATAATCACCTGCATGGCTTCAGCATTGATCCGAGCTGCAGCTGTCCCCTGCCTGCTCTACACCGAGAACTGAGTGATCAAGGACTGCTGGTTGCTCAGTCCTCAAGTCTGCTCTAAACACATACTCAAACTGCCAATTTTATATTGAACAGGCAAGGTCTTTATTAAAGAGTTTGTATATAAAAGCCACAATAAAGTAAGAGTTCAGACATTAGCAGAGTTTATAAGTGCAAAACCAAATACTTACAATAAAAAGCTAGAACAATATTTTAGGCATGCAGAGTTCTTGATATACAGTGAGGACGGAAAGTATTCAGACCCCCTTAAATTTTTCACTTTGTTATATTGCAGCCATTTGCTAAAATCATTTAAGTTCATTTTTTCCTCATTAATGTACACACAGCACCCCATATTGACAGAAAAACACAGAATTGTTGACATTTTTGCAGATTTATTAAAAAAGAAAAACTGAAATATCACATGGTCCTAAGTATTCAGACCCTTTTCTCAGTATTTAGTAGAAGCACCCTTTTGATCTAATACAGCCATGAGTCTTTTTGGGAAAGATGCAACAAATTTTTCACACTTGGATTTGGGGATCCTCTGCCATGCCTCCTTGCAGATCCTCTCCAGTTCTGTCAGGTTGGAAGGTAAACGTTGGTGGACAGCCATTTTTAGGTCTCTCCAGAGATGCTCAATTGGGTTTAAGTCAGGGCTCTGGCTGGGCCATTCAAGAACAGTCACGGAGTTGTTGTGAAGCCAGTCCTTCGTTATTTTAGCTGTGTGCTTAGGGTCATTGTCTTATTGGCAGGTAAACCTTCGGCCCAGTCTGAGGTCCTGAGCACTCTGGAGAAGGTTTTCATCCAGGATATCCCTGTACTTGGCCGCATTCATCTTTCCCTCAATTGCAACCAGTCGTCCTGTCCCTGCAGCTGAAAAACACCCCCACAGCATAATGCTGCCACCACCATGCTTCACTCTTGTGACTGTATTGGACAGGTGATGAGTAGTGCCTGGTTTTCTCCACACATACCGCTTAGAATTAGGGGCAAAAAGTTCTATCTTGGTCTCATCAGACCAGAGAATCTTATTTCTCACCACCTTGGAGTCCTTCAGGTGTTTTTTTAGCAAACTCCATGCAGGATTTATGTGTTTTACACTGAGGAGAGGATTCTGTCCGGCCGCTCTGCCATAAAGCCCCGACTGGTGGAGGGCTGCAGTGATGGTTGACTTTCTACAACTTTCTCCCATCTCCCGACTGCATCTCTGGAGCTTAGCCACAGTGATCTTTGGGTTCCTCTTTACCACTCTCACCAAGGCTCTTCTCCCCCGATAGCTCAGTTTGGCCGGACGGCCAGCTCTACTAAAGGTTCTGATCATCCCAAACGTCTTCCATTTAAGGATTATGGAGGCCACTGTGCTCTTAGGAACTTTAAGTGCAGCAGAAATTTTTTGTAACCTTGGCCAGAACTGTGCCTTGCCACAATTCTGTCTCTGAGCTCCTCAGGCAGTTGCTTTGACCTCATGATTCTCATTTGCTCTGACATGCACTGTGAGCTGTAAGGTCTTATATAGAAAGGTGTGTGGCTTTCCTAATCAAGTCCAATCAGTATAATCAAACACAGCTGGACTCAAATGAAGGTGTAGAACCATCTCAAGGATGATCAGAAGAAATGGACAGCACCTGAGTTAAATATGAGTGTCACAGCAAAGGGTCTGAATACTTAGGACCATGTGATATTTCAGTTTTTCTTTTTTAATTTTCTGCAAAAATGGCAACAATTCTGTGTTTTTTCTGTCAATATGGGGTGCTGTGTGTACATTAATGAGGAAAAAAATGAACTCAAATGATTAGCAAATGGCTGCAATATAACAGAGTGAAAAAAGGGGGTCTGAATACTTTCCGTCCCCACTGTATAGGCATACCCCTCCCCCTTTTTTACCCTCTCTATCCCTGCGATAAAGGGAATACCCTTGAATGGTTGCCAGCCAATCATGATAGCTGTTGAACCAGGTCTCTGAAATTCCCACAAAATCGAAATCCTCCTCGTTCGACAGTATCTCTAGATGGGTTCTTGTCCGCCAGGCTCCTGGCATTGGTGAACATACCACGTAGTTTAGACCGGTCCCATACTGTCCTTTTTTGGGTCTTCCAAGATTGCAAATAGGACTTGTTACTATACTTGCCTCGATTAACATGCCTAGAGCAGTGTAACCATGATTGCCTCCACGAACATGTACGATTGCAAACTGAAAAAAAAAAAAAAAGTTTTAAAACATCTATTACTATTTCTGTTTTTTTTTTTTTTGCTTTGTCTTTTTTTATTGTAATGTAATGTGTTATTTCATTGTTTCATATTCTGAACTTTTTTTGTCTTTTAATGCAGCAAGTTTTAAACGACCAGTTGTGATACTGGGTCCTATATCTGACATTGCACACATGAAGCTTTGTTCAGAGTTGCCACAGGAGTTTGAGTCTGCAGGTGAGAATATCCTTAAAATTTATTTGACTCATTGGATATATCCCTAAATAAAAGGAACTTGTGAGGATAGAAATATCTGAGCTGCCATTGTCTCTGTTTATTAAAAGGTACGCTTTTAGGGTCTGCCATCCTGATACTAGCTGTACTTTCTAGTCACTGACCTGACAGGAATAGGGTGCAGACTTTTCAGGACTTGCTGGCTGTCTGTTTTAAAAAAATCAATAGTGGCAACGGTCATATTACTGTTGTCACATAATGACTCATAAAGACCTACGTTTTTATACAGGGGGGCTACTTTTTATTTTTGTTACTGACAACATTTTTAGTCTCAGTAGCGCAACATGTTTATAATTTGTAAACCTTGATTGCCTCCCAGCTCATCCTTGCTGGGGAGAAAAAAACTCTCCTCCCAAGCACATTCCATTCACACCAGAGCGGGGTGAAAATACGCATTTCCTTCTCGCTTTTTTTCTGTGTTTTTCACAAATAAACTGACATCGCGCATAGGGCAGCCCATTTGATCGAATGGGTTGCCCTATACATGACAAACTCCCCAAAATAGCTCAAGATCCTTTTTGGTCCTGGAGTGTGATGCGGCTTTTTAGGGCACGTTTTGGTGCTTTTGTAGCACGTTTTGACATGTGACAAACAAGCTTCAAAAGATGTGTTTGCTAACCGAAATTGGGATGTAATTAACGATTATGCTGCATTCACATCTGCGTGTTTCCAAATGCATGGCAACGCGCACAGAAAATGCATGCTTTACACTGTGTTTTGGAAGGGCACTGCAGATGCGCATCGCGTTTGTGTCTCTATAATGGCATGCTAACAGCGATTAACAATTAGGCTGCATTCACATCAGCATTTTATAAATGTGCTGCAAGCATGCATTGGGTTTGCATTGCCATCCATTCACATCTGCGCATTTCCAAATGTGCAGTAACCCGCACAGAAAATGTGTGCTTTGTGTTGCCATAATGGCATGCTAACAGTGATTGGGGTGTCATTAACAATTAGGTTGTATTTCTGAATGCATGGCAACCTGCACAAAAAATGGGCACTTTGCCACGCAATTTGGAAACGCACAACAAACGTGCATCACACTTGTGCTGCATGCATTCACGTTTACATCGCATTTTCTGTGTCAGTAGCCACGTGTTTGGAAATGCGCAGAAGTGAATGCATGGCGATACAAGCGTGATATGCATTTGCAGCATGTTTCCAAAATGTGCAGCAAAGCGTAGATTTTCTGTGTGGGTTGCCAAGCATTTGCAAATGCACAGAAGTGAATGCAGCCTAATTGTTAATGACACTCCAATCATGGTTACCAGATTGTATGTTTTTCCGCACAAACACTTCAAAACGCACACTAAAAAAAAATGGGAATCTTCATAACTGAAATGAATGGGCTGCTCTATGCACAATGACCTTTTAAACATGAAAAATGCAGAAGAAAATTGAGCAGGAAGGCGTGTTTCTGCTATGCTCAAGTGTGAATGGAATGTGCTTGGAAGGAGAGTTTTAGACCGCAAGGATGACCTGAAAAGCGAGGTGAGTGTTAAAAAACAAACACCGTTCTCATCAGTTTCATAGGAATTGCTTCTTATCTAATGCTGATGCGACTTCTATGACTTAACTTTGAAGTCTATGGGGCTGAAATCAAACTGGAGTTGCACCAAAGTAGTGCAGGAACCTTCTCTAATGCTTATGCAACTTCTGTGGGTTAAGTTACATTGAAGTCACATCAAAGTTGCAAGCAAGTAGCACTACATAGTCGCACTGAAAATTGCATGAAAATCATACCACATTAGTGTGAACCAAGCCCAAGACTTCTGCAATACTGTAGTCCAACACACAGGTGCTGACTCCTCTAGAGTCCATTCCTTCCACACACAATTCGATCAATGGTGTGTAAAATGGTCTTTATTGTTCAGCACTTGTGATCCTCTTAACATGTTGTGTCCATTACAGGGGTATATTCACCAGGCTCTATCATTTAGTAGGAGGGCAGAACATTTGGTCTTTAGTCAAACTTTCTGTGCTTGTGTTGAACAATAGTTCATTTTACCCTTTAAAAGTGGTGTGCAACTCCAGAACTTTGCTGAATTAAGTGATAATTTCATGTTGGGGAATAGAAATGTCACCTTTTTATATATTTTTTTTACAGTAGGCCTATTCCCCCAGGAAAAAAAAACTTTCTCATATAAATAATAAAATTGGGTAAAATATAATTTTTTGCATATTTTAATTACATTGGAGACACAAGTATATTACTATATGCTTCCATTACCAAGGCCTAGTTTGTCTTATAGTGGGTATACATCCTTTGATCAATGACTGTTGGATCTCTTGCAATAGGAATAATCGATCTATAGTCGACTTACCATTTGATCAATATGCCACACAGAGAGTGGATTTTGATTGATATTTAAGCTTACAATCCTTGTTGATCGCATCTGTTTCAACCATGTAATCTAATAATTTGATCGATCAAAATACAATCCTATTCACTAACAAATGATCTCAATGCTGCCAGTCAATGCAAAACAATTCATTATTTTCCATCTTGGCTGCTTTACTGTTTAATATGAATGTAAATACTATGTCTGTTGCTATGTATGTTCCCCTACTTTTTAATTATGATTTGTGCTCTGGATACTGTGTGATTTTGGCATGCATTAATGCTATAACGATCTATATGGCTCAGAAAACCTCATGAACAGAAACTAAAGGCTAACAGATATGACACCGGAAGATGAGTCTCTTAGATAGGAAGGTGTCCAATGTGCTACTGGGGATGAGCGGAGGGCAATTACAAGTAGCCCCAAAACTAATGAAAATGGCTGGGCCAAAGCCGCAAGGACTCTCCGCTGTGGATGGGGGAGTGAAAGGAAAGTCTGATGCTGTAAAGAATACTGCATAGGAACCTGGAATGTAAGATCGATGAATCAAGGTAAACTGGATGTGATCAAACAGGAGATAAAAAGATTGAACATCGATATCTTGGGAATTAGTGAGCTAAAATGGACTGGAATGGGCACATTCAACTCAGATGACTACTATAGTATATCTACTACTGTGGACAAGAATCTCTCAGAAGACTCTCATATTCAACAAAAGAGTGAGAAAAGCAGTACTGGGGTAAATCCCAAAAATGATAAGATGATCTCAGTCCATATCCAAGGCAAAACCACTCAACATCACAATAATCCAAGCTTATGCACCCACCCCTGATGCTGAATAAGCTGACGTTGAACGCTTTTATGAAGATCTACAACACCTTTTAGGCCTAACTCCAAAAAAAAGATATCCTTCTCATAATGGGAGATTGGAATGCTAAAGTAGGAAAAAATAGGGCCTTGGAGTACAAAATGAAGGGGGACAAAGGCTAATAGTTTTGTCAAGAGAACACACTAGTAATAACAAACCCTCTTTTCCAACAACCAAAGAAGCGACTCTACACATGGACATCACCGGATGGTCAATACAGATTATATTTTCTGCAGCCAAAGATGGAGAAGCTCTATATAGGCAGTCAAAACAAGACCCAAGCTGACTGGCTCAGACAATGAGCTTCTTATGGCAAAATTCAGACTTAAATTAAAGAAAGTGGGAAACACCACTAGACAATTCAGATATGATCTAAATTGGATCCCTTGTGAAAACTCAGTAGACGAACAGATTTAGGGGTTTGATCTGATAAAGAGAGTGCCTGAGGAACTATGGAAGGAAGTGTGTAACATCGTACAAGACGCGGCAATGAAAACCATCCCAAAGAAGAAATGTAAGAAAGCAAAATGGCTACCGGATGAGGGTATACAAATAGCTGAACAAAGGAGGAAAGCAAAATGCAATTGAGACAGGGGAAAATATACCCAACTGAATGCAGACTTCCAGAGGATAGCAAGAAGAGACAATAAGACCTTAAACAGTCAATGCAAAGAATTTGAGGAAAACAGAATGGGAAAGGCTAGAGAGCTTTTCATGAAAATTGGAGATATCAAGGGAATGTTTTGTGCAAAGACGGGCATGATAATGGACAAAACTGGCAAGGACCTGACAAAAGCAGAAGAGATGAAGAGATGGCAAGAATACACAGAAGAACTATACAAGAAAGATCTAAATGTCCCATATAACCAAAATGCTGCAGTCGCTGACCTTGAACCGGATATCCTGGAGAGAAGTCAAGTTGTTTAAAATCCTTAAAGATGATGCTGTTAAAGTGCTGCGCTCAATATGCCAACAAATTTGGAAAACTCAACAGTGGCCACAGGACTGGAAGAGGTCAGTTTACATTCCGATACCAAAGCAGGGCAGCGCCAAAGAATGTTCAAAATACCGTACGATCCCACTCATCTCACACACTAGCAAGGTTAGCTGAAAATTCTGCCAGCTAGGCTTCAACAACATGTGAACCGAGAGCTACCACAAGTACAAGCTGGATTTTGTAGAAGCAGAGGAACTAGAGATCAAATTGCCAACCTTCGCTGGATCTTGGAGAAGGCAAGGGAGTTCCAGAAGAATGTCTACTTCTGCTTTGACTACAGTAAAGCTTTAGATCTGTGTGGATCACAACAAGATGTGGCAAATACTGAAAGAAATGGGAATACCAGACCACCTCACCTGTCTTCTGAAAAACCTGTATGCAAGTCAAGAAGCAACAGTTAGAACAGGACATGGAAAAACTGACTGGTTCAAAATTGAGAAAGGAATGTGGCAAGGATGTATATTGTCACCCTATTTTTTAATTTATATGCAGAGTACATCAAGCGAAATGCCAGGACCGACGAATCACAAGCCGGAAATTAAAATTGCTGGGAGAAATATCAACAACCTGAGATATGCAGACAATACCACACTAATAGCAGAAAGTAAAGAACTAGAGTCTCTTAATGAAGATGAAAGAGAGCGCAAAAACTGGCCTGAACATTAAGAAAACTAAGATCATGGCAACCGGTCCCAAAATGGAAACCGTGACAGATTTTATCTTCCCAGGCTTCAAGATCACGGCAGACAGTGACTGTAGCCATGTAATTAAGAGGTGTTTGCTTCTTGGGAGGAAAGCAATGGCAAACCTAGACAACATTATAAAAAGCAGAGACATCACCCTACCCACAAAGTGCCATATAGTCCAAGCTATGGTATTCCCAGTAGTAACCTATGGCTGTGAAGGTTGCACCATAAGGAAGGCTAAACGCCAAAGATTTGATGCTTTTGAACTATGGTGTGGGAAAAGACTCTTGAAAGTCCCTTGGACGGCAACAAGATCAAGCCAGTCAATCTTGAAAGATTCACTGGAAGGACAGATCCTGAAGCTGTAACTCAAATACTTTGGCCACCTAATGCAAGGTGAGGACTCATTGGAAAAGACCCTGATGCTGGGAAACATGGAAGGAAACAGAAGCGGACGACAGAAAACAAGATGGATAGATAGCATCATCGAAACAATGAATATGAAGTTAAGCAAGCTCCGGGAGGCAGCGGAGGACCGAAAAGCCTGTCGCGCTATGGTCCATGAGGTCACAAAGAGTCGGAGAAGACTGAACAACAATATGGCTCAGTATAGATATATTAATGTAACATGAATATGCCGTATTTATCGGCATATAACACGCACTTTTTTCCCCTTAAAATCGGGAAAATCGCGGGTGTGTGTTATACGCCGATCCCCCGCTGACTGTGAGTGAGCTATCGCCGGCCGCCGATATACATGGATAGCCGAGTGTACTCGGCTAGCTCTGCTCAGTCACGCCCAGTCCCACCCTATGATGGACACAGGGACTGGGCGTGACTGTGAGCGGAGCTAGCCGAACCTAGCCGAGTACACTCTATCTGTATCTGGGCGGTGCTCAGCTCCGCTCAGTCACGCCCATCCCGGGCGGCACTACGAGTGGAGCCAAAAGTGGCAGAGAGCCGCCGCAAGTCATGGCTGTGTGTATCTCGGTGCCGGCGGCGCCATTTTTAAACTGCAGTGACACTGACATGTCACTGCAGTTTAACTGCAGCCTGGGCAAGGCTGCAAATGGACACTGACAAAGCTGCAGATGGGCACTGACAAAGCTGCAAGGCTGCAAATGACACCAAGGCACCAAGGCTGCAAATGACACTGGACAAGCATGCAGATGGACGCTGTGCAAGGCTGCAGATGGACACTGATAAGGAAGCATTGATGGGCATTTAAATGTAAGTTTTTTTCCTTTAAAACATATTTTTTTCCTTAAAATTCCCTCCTAAACTTGGGGTGCTTGTTATACGCCGGCGCGTGTTATACGCCGTTAAATACCGTATTTGGTCAAATAATTTGTCCACTGTAGTTGACCTCTGTTCCTTGATTTCTCCTCATTTGTGAATTTGATGTTGATTTTTATTTCATGTATCGTGTTAACATTCTGACTGAAAATATAGTTTAAGTATGCCTTAGAAAGTCTGATACTCTATTTGCAGAAAGTGTTGCTCGTGATGATGGAAATTCCAAAGTCATAAAACTTCAGGTGGTGAGAGAGATCGCTGAAAGGGTAAGAAAAGAGACGAGCTGAAATATAAAAAAAAAATCACCTGTAGCGCTTAGTCCATTCATTTTAAAATTAGTTTTAATTAATGCTAAAGAAATTATCTGTTAAAAATATCTACACGTCTAAAATGCATACAGTATAAATATTCAATACAACTGAATATAGCTATGTAAAAGATACTATCCTAAACTAAAGACTAAATAAAATTAGCCACTTCAATACTGGGCACTTTCTCCCCCTGTCTGCCCAGAGTAATTTTCAGCTTTCAGTGCTGTCACACTTTTAACGGCAATTGCGCAGTCATGTAACACTGTACCCATATGAAATTTTTACTTTTTTTTTTTTTTGTCAAATAGAGCTTTCTTTTGGTGGTATTTAATCACCAGTGAGTTTTAAATTTTTTGATAAACGAAAACACTTTTTCTTAGTTTATATAAAATTTAGCAAATAAGTTTTGTTTTTTTTTTAACTGATGTAGGGCGGCACTGATGGTCAGTGCCCTGATTTTCCATGTAAACAGTGTGCTGACAGTCTGCTGATAACCGGCAAGTCTGTTACATATGATCAGCTGTGGTTGGACACAGCTGATCACATGGTAAAGGTTCACTGTGATTGGCCCTTTACCCCGATCTGTGGTCCAAAGGACACAGAGGTCACAGAGTGCGCCCAATGCATGCCGCAGGGGCGGGGTTCTGGGAGGATATCTATGGAAGCCCTGCTAGAACTATAGTACGACACTGTAGCGGTCTTTTGGCTATAGTGCGCTACTGAAGTGGTTTTTTTTTTGAAAATTTTTGTTTATTAACATTTTAACAGCTCATACAGTACAGTACAACGTGTACCAAAATTCCCCCCTCCCTCTCCCTCCCTTCCCTCCCCCCTAACCCTTACCCTTGTGCAGCCTTTCACTGTTGCTGAATCTCCTACACAACCTTTAATTATTACCTTCACTATGATTAAATCACATTCCATACTCATAAAGTATTTCGTTTGCTAGAGATCCACGGTACACCCAATCCTCACACAGTCAAATAATTATCTAATCAGGACTACATCATCATTTTGCCCAATACTTAGAGTGCTTGCCAGGGCACTCCCCCACCGTAGCAGATCAATTCAAAGTGTCCTTGTCATCCAGCCAACATTGCCATACTTTTTCGAATTTTTTGGGACAACCCCTGCTTAAGTATGTTGCTTTATAAAAAGGTAATGCTTTATTGATTATGCCTTTCCAATAAGACACTGTGGGCAGTTCAGGTTTTTTCCAACACAATAAAATAGCTTTACGTGCATAAAAAAGGGAGAGAGAGATCATAGTTCTTTGCGTCCTCCGAGGCGCCAACTCTTCCACTAGACCAAGCAAACAGACTGCGACCGTAACAGGAATCGGTACCGAAAGCACCTTCTGTATAGTGCGTGATACCCCCTTCCAGAACTCCTTTATCGGCTGACACTGCCAAAATATGTGGTCAAAATCAGCATGGCTAACCGTGCATCGCCAGCATTCTGTTGCACCTGTACCATATATCCTGGCTATCCTTGCAGGAGTATAATACACCCTGTGAAGAATTTTAAATTGAATGAGCCTATCCCTGGCCGACACCAGAGTCTGGAACGGGTGATCCCACATGTCGTCCCAATCTTCCCCCCCAAAATCTGTTACTAATGCACTCCATGTGTCTTTACATTTGCTAAGCATTTTGGGTCTTTCCACAAACAGTTCTTTGTAGACTGTTGATAGTGGTTTTTGTAGGTCCTCAGCCCCGAGCATGTTCTCCAATGGGGATGTGCCTAGCTCCAGTGTGTCAGAACTGAACTGAGTGAGAAAAGCATGTCTCAACTGGAGGTATCTAAATAGATACCAGTTGGGAAGATTATATTTATCTTTAAGTTGGTCAAATGTGAGTAATTTTTTTCCCCCCACTATGTGCTTCAGTTGTTTAATGCCAACCCTGGCCCAAATCACCGGGTCAGGGATCGCACCAAAGTGTGATAGTCTAGGGTTAAACCATAGGGGGGGTGTCCTGTGACCAGCTCCCATCTTCAACCTTCATCAAAACTTGTGCCCTGTCCCATGCGCGGACAGTGAGACGCATTGAGGCAGTCAGGGATGGGGAGGCCTGGGGTCCCCTGTAAACTAAGTAAGATAGGCTCTCATATGATCCCATGAGAGCTGCCTCTAATACTGTTGCTGAGTCCCCATCGTCCCTCATCAACCAGCGTCTAGCAATCACCATCTGTCCCGCTATAAAGTATTTGAAAAGATCTGGCATTGCTAGTCCACCTTGACCCCATGGCTCCTGTAAAGTACGGAGACCAATTCTGGGGTGTGCAGTGGCCCATATGAAGGAGCTAAATAAGCTGTTTACCCTCCTAAAAAAAGAACAGGGGATCCAAATTGGTGTGTTCTGCAGGAAGTACAGGAAAACTGGGAGAACCTTCATTTTAAGTAGGTTGACCCTACCAATTAGGGACAATGGGAGATGTTTCCAGGCATCAAGCTGCGATTTGACCTTGACCAATGCAGGGAGTAAATTAATGGACATAAAATCACCAACCCTGGGCGATACACGTATGCCCAGGTACTTAAACTCGGTTACCCATGAAATGGGAACCCGTTTGGTTGCTGAGGCCTGGGTGTCTGCGTCAATAGCCATTGCACTGGATTTCTCCCAGTTAACCTGCAATCCCGAAAAGATGGCAAATTTATCCAGTATTTCAAACACTGCCTCTAGCGACGGCCCTGCGTCTCTCATGAAAAGTAGCATGTCATCTGCATAGAGTGCAATGCATTCCCGTATACCTCCCACCTCCAATGCTCCCACGTCAGGGGATCTCCTTAGTGCTATAGCCAAAGGTTCTATCGCTAGGGCGAATAGAGATGGTGACAACGGGCACCCCTGGCGTGTGCCTCTACCCACTGTAAATTGGGAGGAGACCGAGGTGCCCAGCTTTATGACCGCTTTGGGATTGTTATACAATAATGAGATCCAGGTCATGAACACGTCCCCAAACCCCATGTGGCGCAGTACCGCTAGCATATATTTCCAATCCACAGAGAGTCAAAAGCTTTGGCCATGTCGAGGGACACTACCACCCTAGTTCCTGACTTGTCATGATCAATCTGCAAATGAGTAAACAGTCTGCGTAAGTTAGTGTCTGTCGATTTTTGAGGCATGAAACCGGTCTGGTCTATGTCTACTAAGGTGGTAATAACTTGGGACAGTCTTGTAGCTAAGATCTTTGTTAAAATTTTTAGATCCTGATTTAATAGTGCTATGGGTCTGTAGGAAGAGCACGTCAAAAGGTCCTTGCCTGGTTTTGGCAATAGAATCACCTGTGCTTCTAAGAATGAGTCTGGGAGGCATTTATGTTTAAGACAATGATGAAACAGGGCTCTTAGTCTGGGAACCATGTCCTCTATATGTAGTCTATACCACTCAATACAAAAACCATCTGGTCCGGGTGATTTATGAGGAGGGAAGGCCCTGATAGCCGTTTCAATTTCTTTGTCAGTTATGTCAGCTTCCAAAATGTCCCTGTCCATCTCGGTCAGTACAGGCATATTCAGTGACGTCAATAATGCATCCAATTCTTGATTATCATAGACTGGTATGGGAGCATACAAGGCCTTGTAGTAATCCACAAACGTGTCCATAATATCAGTTGGGTTTGTGAGAATGTCTCCCCGGTCGTTTTTAATACATGGTATGTTTGTTTGTATCCTCTGTTCTGCCACTAACATTGCCAACAACTTTCCATTCTTATCTCCCTGCTCAAAAATGGATTCAGCTCTTTTTGTCCTGGAAGTATGTGTTAATTCGGTAAAGTGAAGTGCCAGCACGCGTCTTGCCTCTAGCAGCTCTTCATATGTTATATCGGACTGATCATTTGCGTGAGCAAGTTCACAGACCCTTTCTTTTTCCTGCAATTCCTGTTCTTTTTTATTGTGAGACCTGCGGGCCTGCTTAATGGCCGAAATATAATGTCCACGCATACAAGCCTTGAACGCATCCCATACTGTGGTGGGGTCTGCCGAGCCTATATTATCTTTCCAGTAGTCAGTGAAATGTGGCGCCACATGGGAGGACACCTCCTCCACCTCCAACCAGCCGGGGTTTAACCTCCATGCCCCTTCCCTAAGAGTCGAGGGCATACTAATATGCACCGATAGTGGAGTGTGATCTGAAATGCCCCCAGCTAGGTAACTAGCTCCTCCCACTAATTGTAACATTGGCGCGTTAGCGAATGCCATATCTATTCTCGAGGAGGACCTGTGTGTTTTTGATAAGTGTGAATAGCTTTTGGTGGTGGGGTTTTTCCATCGCCATAATTCTGTCAGGGAGGCCGCAGCCGCCCAGGCAGAAAGGTCAGCAGATGCCACCCTAGCTACATTCGATGAGTCTAGAGCGGCAGAGAGTATGGCATTGAAATCTCCTGCTATAATAAGAGGAAGATGCATGTAAGGGGCTAATTTACCAAGGAGATCATAAAGAATCTGTACCTGAAAAGGAGGAGGTATATAGACATTAACTAAGACCATCTTACATGTACTAATGTCAGCTATAACTATCAGGAACCTGCCGCCTGGGTCTGAGATGACATGGTGTATGGTGCAGGGTACCGCCTTGCTAATCAGGATTGACACTCCCCTAGCATAGTTGGAGTATGTTGCGTGCATCGCCCTCTGTATCCAGGCTCTACGCAATGCCAGTACCCTGCTCCCATCCAGATGTGTCTCCTGTAAAAACACCACGTGCGGTGTGATCGTCTTTAAATATTGAAACATTAAGGCTCTGCGAAATTTGTTGTTTAGGCCTCGGACATTCCAAGATATCACATTAACCCTTGATCCTGCCATATTCACATTTTAACTCAACATATATTATATAGTGTACCTGTATCAAAGAGAAAAAACAAAGTAGATCATGCAAATCATGTGTGCACCACACCATCTGTATAACGAAAGGACCACAGTGAAAGGCTGCACCTGCTAAGTAGAAACATCCCAAAACCCCCTTAACTCCCTGCTGCTGTGTAGCAAACCGAAACAAAGAGTACACGCAGCTTTTCCCCAAAACTTGTGCAAAAAAAGTCCTGGAAGGCATGACCATAGAAAAAATTAAAATAAAAAAATGCAAAAGAAAACACAAAAAATCTGTACGAAAGTCCATCTTCTTGAAGACGGTGTCTGTATCTGTAGGGCTCCATGGCTCCGCAAGGATATCCGTCAGTTGTTCACATGGATACGTTGTTGGTTAGCGCCCTTCCCTACCCCCATGAATGGTAAATGTTCCCAGAAAAAAGGAGGGGGGATACATGGCGCACACAGAGGCCAGGCTGGAGAAGTCCCGCACTGCACAAAACCCCGCCCCCCCCCCCAGAACAGTATTAACCAATGATAGTAAGTAATATGCTAGGTTTATTAAACCGCCACGGAACTAGAACAGATGAGCCTTGGGATAGGAACAGCAGTCAGGATTGCAGACTGGAGAGAATGCTCAAAAATTACTGTAACGATAGTAACCAGGTGTTGGCCTCGTCAGGGGAGTCAAAAAACTTCACCGAACCACCATGCTGAACTCGTAGGCGGCTTGGGTAGAGCATTGAATATTTAATATCACGTTCCCGAAGTCGTCTTCTAATATCGGTGAAAGTTTTGCGACGTCTTTGTAGGTCTGCAGAGAAGTCAGGATAGAGATGCACCACTGTGTGCTCAAAAGGAAGGGTGGGATGTTTACGGGCCTCACGGAGGATGCGGTCACGATCTCTGAAATTGAGGAATCTCACCAAGAAAGGCCTTGGGGGAGCTCCAGGGATGCTCCGGCCCGTCGGGACTCTATGGGCCCTTTCTACCACATAAGTCCCCCTCTGCCCCCTCCGGGAGACCCAGGACCCTCACATTATTTCTCCGAAGACGCCAGGGATTGGGCAGTGCGCTGCAATGCGTGGATGGCATCATCATGGCGGGTAGTGAGGTCCTCTGTAGCGGAAATTGGCGACTCAGTCTCAGAAAGTCTGCCCCTGAATTTGTCCAGGTCTGCCCTGATGAGGTTGCATTCCGCAGCCAAATGGTCAATGCGGACTAGTAGGGAGGTTCTGCTCTGTTCTATAGCTGCAAGAATGACGGTGGTATCACTTACTGGTGCAGGTGCCTGAGGAGATGAAGAGGCCGTTGGAATCGCTGCCTGTTCCATGTCCACTAAAAGCGCTTTAAATTGTTCCAAAATGGCACTGGGCGGGCTGGGCAGGCTGTGCTGGCGCCTTTTTAGTCGCTGTTTTGCTCTTTGATGGCATGAGCAAGCAATCTGTAGTTACGCAGGATAGAGATTCAGGATGGATGTTTTGTTCCCTTTAAGAGCTTGCAGTAGCAGTGAGAGATACTGTCATACAGGGGCGATAAACACCTGTGGCTGGTGCAATGCTGAGCTCTCCCACTGAGGCCTAATGGTGCTGGCCTAAAGTCCCCAGATGTAGCAGTCACCACCTGTCCCCCCAGGGAATTTGTCACAAAGGGGGGTGGTGTACACCGGCCGCCCCTCCACTGGTCACAGTACCTGGCTGAGGAGAGCAGTGCAGGCCTCGTAGGCCGCAAGATGGCGGCGGTCCGCGGGTGTGTGCGGCTGGGCGTGTGGGGTCCCTCAGGCACCTCCTGGAGCTGTCTGCCGATCGGGAAGCCGCCGTGGATGTGCTGGCGTGGGACGATCGCTCGTTCCGCGAATCGCGGCACCCGAGCGCGGAGGCTTCAGGAGGCTCGTAGGCCTCAAGATGGCGGCGGGTCTCTGCTGAGGAGTGGTAGGCCGGAGGCCGTGTATCTACACAACCGGGCCGCCGGACTCCTAAATGAAGGGCGATACCGCTGCAGGAGTGGAACGGGGACAGGCAGGGCAGCTGTGGATGCTCACCGGGCCTGTCTGTGCAAAGGATGGCGAAGGATTTGTTCAGGATGGACGGAGCTCTACAGGGACACGTCCTCCTCGGCTTACATCCGGACACGCCCCCCCGCTACTGAAGTGGTTAATACTTGGCTCTGGTCTATGCTCTGGTTTGTGGTAAAAAAAATCTATGAAGGTGAATGTCATGAAGCTTGGAATACTGAAGTATATCCCTTTGATTCTATTACACAGTGGGGGGATCTGCTGCCCTGTTTTAAGGCTAATCCCCTCTGGACGGCTCCATGGTCTGGAAGGAATGCATTGTTCTGTGTTTGACTGTTTGTTTATGTACTTAATTGGAGTTAGTGATCGACTTCACACACGGATAACTTGGTTCTAGGTTGGTTAATCTGAGGGCTTGTGGTTGAATAGCCCGTCTTGCATATCAGATTGGTAGAGAGAGGAGAACGTCTCAGAATGTGGGTATGGTTCCTTCCTGGTAAATGTATAGGTAACCCAGAGTCATCAAGGTATCACATGAAGGCTGCAGCTTTAATCTTGTGTGGTGGAGGGCCCCACCGCAGGATCTTGATTCTGGTGTTGTCTGTCTCTTCTGCGGTTCTTGCGGGAGACTGTTGACCATTGAGAGGGTAATTGAGTCCCAGGGGCATCAAATGGGTTCCTCCAATCCGCAAAGTCCACTGGATCTAAATCAAGAGTGGAAAGGAAATTTGGGAGGTCATCCTTATTGCGCAATGTAACTTGGCGTCCGTTTTTAGTCACTTGTAGGAAGAAAGGGAAGCCCCAGCGGTATGGCAGACCTGCCTCCTGGATGGCATTCAGGAGGGGAGGCAGAGCTCTGCGTTGCATGAGGGTGCGCCTGGAGATATCTTGATAGAAAAATAAGTGCGCGCCATCAAAATCATAGAATGGTTTACCACGCATTTTTTGCATAATGCGGTCTTTGAGGTTGTATTTGTGGAGTTTGCAAATTATGTCCCTAGGATTGTCCACATCTTGAGATGGAGGCCTTAAAGCTCTATGTGCTCTATCAATTTCTATTGGCGTAGTTGCTGATAGGCCCAGTATATCCCTAAAGATCCCTAAAGATGTCTGTCAGTGTGGGAATAATATGCCTTGATGCTGTGGCTTCAGGCAGACCTCGGATCCTAATATTGGCTCTCCTGCTGCGATTTTCAGCGTCATCCAGCTGGCAAAGCAAGTTTTCAATCTGCTGGCTTTGTACTTGACGTTGGGATTGCAGCAGCGCAATAGTGGGGAGAACCTCCTCTAGTTTTTCTTCTATGGATTCCACTCTATTGCCCAGGTGTGTGGTATCAGCTTTCAGTTGGGCTATATCCTCAGTGAAGTCTTTTTCTACCCTGCATGTAAAGCGCTCCAAGTCCTCTTTGGTGGGCAGGGACATGATATGGCGCCGAATGTCCTCATCACTGAGATAGTCAGAGATCTCAGAGCGGCCTCCTAAAGAAGCAGGGGAGGCACAGGGGGCTGAATCACTCACCGACCCTGGGGATGGAACCGGAGATGCTGGGGAGTTTGTTCCCTTCAGTGTCCGGGCCGTGGCTGCAGCTGGCTGGGAGGATTTGCCTCTTTTCTGGGCCTTCCCAGTCGGCGCCATCTTGGAGGACTCGTGGCCTTGTCCCCGGGGCCCTGAAAAGTAGGAGTCCAGCTGTCCCTGTCTTGTTTTGTCGGTCCTTGCCGGTTGGGTGGGTTGCCTTAGTTGCTGTGACATGTGGGGAGTCTGCAGCAGTGATTTACCCCCCGTTTTTCGCTGATTAGTGCGGCGGTGGAGCGGAGCTGAGGCAAGACACAACCTCACTCCTCCATGGTCTGGACACGCTCCTCAGAAGCGTTTTTATTCACATCATTCCTTCCTCCCAATTAGGTTCCCGCATAGATCTGGCGTTTGGCAGCCAGTTGGTCTTCACATCCGTGAGGGCGATTTCCGACTTACCTGTCCATTCCCCGCTGGAAGTTACCTTGATAGTGGGAAGTAACCAGTCTCGGATGTTGGCGCTTGGACCCCAAAATAGCTTCATAATGAGAAGATGCAGGGACTATTGTCAGATTCAGCTTCTCAATATTGGGAAATGAACAAGCACTCTGCCCCCCCCCCCCCAGTGTGTGTGGGATGCTTTCAAAGCATATACACGTGGGCAGAATATTTCTGCCATCAAATCAGCCAAAGTTGACTGTAATGCACAGCAAACTGTGCTTGAGCAAGAATCGGCCTCACGGGTCTTCGTACTGTTGGATGTAGCGAAAGCTTTTGACTCTGTTGATTGGGTTTATATGTCTTCTGTGTTAGAAGTGATGGGCTCTGGGCCAGGCCTCCATAACTGGATTAAACTAATGTGTAAATCCCCTACTGCCCAGATCAAATTGGGATGCATATTGTCGGATCCGTTTTCTATTGGTAGGGGCACGAGTAAGGGGAGCCTATTGTCCCCAGCACTTTTCGTGCTCCTGATGTAACCCATTGCCCAGGCTATTCGCAAAGTTCCCTTTATCAAGGGTATTCAGGTGGTCCTCATTACCGAAAAAGTGACATTATGCGCTGATGACCTAGTTCTCTTTCTCAACGACCCTGGTCCCTCACTTAGGGGGAGGCCTTATCCCTAATATCCTTCTTTTTTTTCTAAAACTGATTTGAAAGTCAATTTGGAATAAATCGCAAATAGTCCCTATTGATCCAGATTTGCCCCTAAGGTGGACATTCACTGCTAAATATCTGGGAATGATGATTTCCTCCAGGGCTTTTGACTACTGTTCTTTAAACCTTCTACCACTACTGCAGATGGCGAAGCAACATATGGCATTGTGAACACATCTCCCCCTCTCCCTTATAAGCAGGATCAATGTTACAAAATTTAAGCTGCTTCCCTCTATATTGTACATTTTCTGGCATGCTCCAGTATGGATTCCTAAGAAATACATCCAACAATTTAATTCTGCCATGACAAAACTCCTTTTGAGGTTATTGTCAACCCAGATTCAAATTGGAGATTTTTGCAAAGGCCAAGGACAGAGGGAGGGCTGGCTTGTCCAGATGCTCACACACGCACATAATTGGCTGATGGCAAATATCACTAATGCATTAGTATTGGAGGCAGCACATCTGGGTTCGTATGAAACCTTACGTAATTCACTGTACTCGGGCCCCCTTCTCTGACAGTTGATGAGGGCTGTTCTTAAGGCTTGGCAGTTGAAATGTCCTGTGCCATCTCATGGGTGGTCCCCTCATACACCTCTCTGGTTGAACCCCTCACTTCATCAATTTTATATCTCTCCAGACCCTCAAATATGGGTCTCCAAAGGAATCGAGTATCATAATCAAATATGTGCAGGAAGAACCTTTCAACTTTTTGACTCCTTAAAAACTCAATATTCTTTCCCTATCTTGTATCTGTTCCGATACCTTCGATTGCGCCATGCTTTTCATTTGCAGTTCTCTACTCAACCTGTTTCCTTTACGGTTTTGAGTCTGTTGAGAGATGATTCTCTGGTGAAACCTCTATCTACCATATACAAAGCCTTTCATCCTAATATACATAAAGACCTTGACAAACTTCTAGAGTGTTGGCGGAGGGGGGTGCCGGATCTAGACTGGGAGGACGTTTTGGATTACCCCATGCAACAATTCGTCTCCACCAAAGATCGATTGATCCAATTTAAAATTAGCCATAGGGTATATTAGGGACCCAGCCACGTTTATACATAATTTTTGGGAATGTCTAGTCATTAGGCCCTTTTGGGCAGATGTCTCTAAGTGTATTTGTTCCGGCACAACTGTTTTCGGTGGGTCTTGTTCATTTACTGGCAATGTCCAGAGCAATGAGAATTGCTGGAACTGTTACTGTTCTACGATCGTAAATGTCTTTTCTCCTTACATGGAAATCCCCTCAGGCCCCTACATCTGATTAATGCAGGTCTGGTAATAAAATGGTATCGTATAAATATACATATGAGTCTAGAGGATGCCTAATACATTTTCCAAGGTCTGGTATGGACTGAATCCAAGGAGACGGTGGCTTCCATCCCCATGTTCACCTAGCACTTCTTGTAGTATTTCCTTGGGAGTGGTTATGGGTCATTTCAGAGTCCTGTAGGATCAATCCTCTTTGTTATTTATGGTGTTTTCAGTGGAGCAAATTCATTTGCCCTAGGGCATTGGTTGCCATATCAAGTGTGTTTTGTGTCAAGTTGTTTTGTTAGGTCATATAGTGTTTGTTTAAGCCTGGGTATGCCTAATAGGCTTTGTTTTGTATTATAAAACACCTTTTGAAATCCAATAAAAAAACAAAAAAGAACTTACAAAAAAAAAAGTTATACTTGCAACAATCTAATTTTGCCAGGGTGCAAGGTGTCACTCTTGGATAAAAAATGAGTAAAAGTAGCTATCGTGTTCAGCTGCAGTGGACAGTTGCCCTCAAAGGTAATTTTCTGGACAAAATAGAACTCCTTTAGCTGCTAGAAAATTCCAGAGTCAAGGTAGGTCTAAAACTTTAGTTTGCAGAAGACAACTGACCTTTAAAGCTGCAAAGTTGAAAACTTGAATATAAATTATATTGCATATCACAAATACTTATGGAGTATTGCCATAATAATTAATTTACCCATACATCATTTGCTTATGTATTTACACTAACTATACACATTAAACATGTATTGACATAAATAAAAATCAGTCCGCATGAATAAATCTAGTAAGTTATGATTAGCAGATTAAAGTGGTTGTAAAAGCCGGGCATGTTTACATTAATGCATTCCCTGCGTTAAGAAAAGTTACAATAGTTGTATCTCCCCCTTGACCTGACCTGAGTCCTGTTCGATCCAGCGCTGTGCCATTCTGCAGAGGTGCTCTCCTATCACCCGACAGTATACAGAGGCAGCAGCGGGAGCCATTGGCTCCTACTTCTGTCAATTAAATCCAGTAAGGAGGGGGCAGGATCGAGCTATGCTATGTGCATCTGTGGACTGGCAAAGCCTGGCTTGGGAGCGAACCCACTGGTGCGCCACCATGGGAAGCAGCTTGACAACTAGATTGCCAAAGGTCTGCAATGCTGTAACTGCTACAAATAAAGGCCCTTTATGGCTAGGTTCACACTAGAACACGGTGCCGGAAACCCATGATCTATGTGGGTTTTTTAGCACCACATTCAAAATGCACTACAGTTGTAATCTGCAATGATAGGTTACTGACACCCCAAACACAGGTCACAGACGCAGCACGTTTGCCCGCATCAAATTGCATGGTTCAAAAGTACCATGTGATGCGGTTGCAGTATGTTTCCAAAAGTAGTGCATGCACTTCTTTTGGTGCGATGCAGTGCGATTTGAGCCCATTCAAAATGAATGGGCTCAAATCGTACCGCACTGAATCGCATGTCAATTGTACAGGAAAGCACTGTGTAATTCATAGTGTTACCTGGGGCTAATGAAAGTCTGGTATATAGAACAGGTATACATCCACTACCATCTAGTGAGTCCAGTATGTGTGTGCATATTAAAAAAATGACACAAATGATAAAATGTGACGAGGTCCCAGAGAAGAAGCAATGTAGTACTAGCACTAAGACCCCTTTCACACCAAGGCATTTTTGCAGCGTTTTAGCGCTAAAAATAACGCTATTAAAACGCTCATAAAACGCTCCCCATGCATCTCAATGGCCCCTTTCACACTGAGGCGTTGCGCTGGCGGGGCGGTGAGAAAAGTCCTGCTAGCAGCATCTTTGGAGCAGCTTTTGGGCGTTGAAAAAAGCGCTTCAAAAACGCCCCTCTCCATTTAAATGAATTGAAAATGCTGTAAAAATGCCTGAATGTCACCTATAATCCGCCCTGAGCTGTAGAAAATTCACATGATCTCACAAAAAGGTAAACATGCAAGCAGAAAAGAGCATCTACAACAAGAAGACTGAACTTGTGGGGAGGTCAGAATGATTAAACAGACCATCAAAGTGCCAAAAAAAAGAATTAATCCCAGAAAAATGAAGATTTGAAGTAAAACATTTACATTTACAAGACACTGCTTGTTTTACATGATATCACAAAGGATAAACATGCAAGCAGAAAGCTAGCATCAATAACACATGCTTCAATAATGCTTGAAAAACACTGTTAAAATACCTGCAGCGCTGCGTTAATTTTACCGCTAACGCCCCTAAAACGCTGTAAAAACACGGTAATAATGCTAAGGAGTTTTTGAAGCGCCTTGGTGTGAAAGGGGTCTAAATGTCACAGCTAGCTCAAGGGAGGGGGTGTAAGTACTCACAAGTTAAGTGCTAAACAGAAGTGGGAGTGCAGTGCAGCAAAGTAAATAGTCTAGTATTGACAGTACTGGCTCTTCCCAGTCGCGTTCTGGAAAAGGTCATGGAACGTGTTTTAGGAAATAAGGTTTCGAATTGTCAGCCTGACTGTGTGTTGCCCAGATAGAGAAGGGCATTTAAGTTATGGAGAGTAATTGGGCACAAATTGTGCTAACCTTTACTTGGCACAAAAAATGGCATTAGCTAGAACAAGTCAATTGGCATGTATTGGGAAAAAATATTTATAAAAAGGGCACTTTTTATAATGAAAAAAAAAAAAAAAAACCATAACAACCAACCATAACAACCAACAAACTTTGGCACGTAAAAATCTCCATTGGCAACGTTTAAAATTTTTTACAGGTTACCAGTATTGAGTTACAGAGGTGGTCCAGTGCTAGAATTATTGCTCTCGCTCTAACAATCGCGCCAATACCTCACATGTGTGCTTTGAACACCGTTTTCATATGCAGGCGCGACTTACGTATGCGTTCGCTTCTGTGTGTGAGCTCAGCGGGGTGCTTAAAATTTTTTACATTTTTTTTTTTTTTTTTCTTATTTCACTTTTTTTTTGAAAAGTCTGTTTATTAAATTTTAGACAAACAAACATACAGAGAAAGAGGAGTGATCCGGCAAAACACCGGCCATTCCTTGACCAACATGGTCAACTTGGACCCAACATTTATTCTACCTAACATAGGTGACTAACTAGAAACACTCCTCCCCCCCCCCTCCCCCAACATCCCCAGACCACAGTTCACCACATTTTAGAATAAGCACTTCACTTCATATCACCAATAGGGAAACATCAGGAGTCAACCCATGTGTATATACATATATGCGTTTATTGTACTCCCAAAGCACTGCACTGTACCTGATTTAGTATCAAAAGGACACATCTGCCTTTAACTACCACCCCTCCTCATCCAGCCAAATAGGTATAATGTGTCCAGTTAGAACAGACTCTCAGGACTATTATTTAACCTCATATGAGACCTTGGGCAGAGCTAGCCAGCCGTTACCTCCGAGCCGAACCTTCTTATTTCACTTTTTATTTATTTTTATTATTACACTGTCCTTTTTAAAAGAAAAAAGTATTTTCTTATTACAAGGAATGTAAACACCTTGTAATAGAAAAAAAGCATGACAGGACCTCTTTAATGTGAGATCTGGGGTCAAAAAGACCTCAGATCTCACCTTTAGACTTAAATGCAATAAAAAATAAATAAATGTCTTTAAAAAAAAAAAAAAAAAATTCCCTTTTAAGAGCATTGGGCAGAAATGACGTTTGATGTTGCTTCTGTCATCCAATGGTATGGAGTGGGGGCCATCTTTCCCTTATTCGGCATCCAGTCTCACAGGGGGAGAGGCATCCAGTCTCACAGGACGATCGTCCCGCCGGCTCCAGTAAGCGGGGGAGACAACTGGAGTGGGGGGCACCTCTCCCACCGCCCATAAAAGTAGTATCGCTGCAAATCAGCTGTAGATACCACTTTTATGTGAAAGCTAGCCGTCTGCCATTTAAGAGGATACTGGGGTTATGGCAGCTATCTACTGCCATAACAACGGTATTCCTCATCAAAGTACCGACGTATGACGGTGGCTGGTCGTTAAGTGGTTGAGCAGTATTAAACCCAAAAGCAAACATTTATTATATTGCAGCTCACCAGTTCTTAGATGTGATGTTTTTTAGGCTTTCTTTCTTTTGTTTTCATCTGGTGATCCAGCCAAGAACTGTTATTTTTCAACAGAACAAGCTCTCCTGCAAATGTATCAGACAGTTGAGGCAAACCATTTATCACTGACTGGGGTGCTTACAATGATCCGCTTTTAATTAATGAAAAACCTTTAACCCCCCCAACATGTTGCTGTAACTGCAGTGTGAGCTGGAGTTTGGCTTCAGTTTGTTAGTGTATCTAAATCTGCTAGTCCATCTAAAGCATTGTACAATAAAGGAGAGCGCTTATATTAGGAAAGTTAAATTACCAAGTAGAAGTACCATCATCCCAATTGTCTAGTATAAGGAGAGGTGAGGGGGTAGGGGGCGGCCGCAGTCGGCTGCTTCTGTCGGCCGATATCCCAACCCCCCACACACAAGGAGGAGCAGGGGGGGACTATTACGGTACTGAAGATAGTTGGATATTTAGTAAAGGAAGGTAAAGAGAGAAATAATAATATGATAAAAATTGAATTTTTAATAAGAAACAATTTTAAAAGCTTATTACAGTGTCACATACAGTTGTAATTGAAAGCAGAAGCAATATATACAACCATACGGATTGCATCCAATTATGACAGAGGGTACATATATAGCTTAGATTCTCGACCGGTTTCGCGGTATTCACCGCTTCCTCAGGAGAGTAGAGTCTATAATGCAGCATGAAAAAATAGTAATAATAAATACAAACAAAACCATAGATACATAAGAAATTTAGGTTGCAGCAAGGTCATTTAAATAAAGCATTAAACAATCACATACAAATTAAATACAATAAGGACAAGCTCACCCGTTCAGAAATTCTCTGTGAATGTGTCGGGCCCCATATAATTCCCCCCGCGGCGAACACAGGGGATAACAAACAGCCTCTGGTAAATAAAGTTTGTTGAATGATTGATTTATAAGGGTCACTAGACCAGAAGCCAAAAGAAGAGTAAAGTATAGGGGTACCAGTGATACAGCTCTGAGTTTCAAGAACCAATGTGCAAAACGGATGAAAAGGATTGGATATATGAAATAATGGTGGAGAGGGGATTAGCAGGGGAATGGGGGAGGGGGATGTGAGTCAGGGGAGGGGGGGGGGGAAAGGAGGGGAGGGGGAGGAGGGGGGGGAGAGGAGAGGGTGGGGAAGGAGGGGGGGGGAAGGGGAAAAGGGAAGGGGGGAAGGGGAAAAGGGAAGGGGGGGGAAAGGGAAGGGGGGGGGGAAGGAAAGGAACGGGTAGGGAGGAGGGGGGGGGGAGGGACTGTGAGGAACAGTAAGGAGCAAGACCCAATACTTCCGTATATGTAAAAGGCAGGTCAGGATAAAAAAAGGCAGCACACAGGTATTAAGAGCTGACACTTACCCCTAGAGCATTATTCAATGAAAGACGCATGAGTTGAAATAAACAAGGGCAGCATGGTAAGGATCATATAATAAAAGGTTGACAAGACCAAACGCTGTTGGGTTAACAAGGAAGGCCCCCCAGAGCTGGAACCATTGAGGTGAGCAGCAGAAAAGAGTCACCACAGCAACTGCAATCAAAGTTTGTCAAAATTACAATCCACAATAGTAAAAAAGGGGGGGATTTTAGCCCACAGGTAAAAGGGAGTAGTGAAAGTGACAACTGGGGTTACAGTTTGCCGAATTGTGGGTAATGTAAAATGATAAAAACCACAAAGCAGTGTCAGATTAAAGGTGTTAGTTCTTAATGAAAGAAACAAATTTTGAAATAGCAATACATAAGCATAGATTGACACTGTATATGGCACTACATAGAAGGACTGTATTCACTGAACTTGGTATGGATAAGAGGGTGAGAGTACAAGAGGAAAACTTGACTGGGAGCATGAGGGTAGGAAGACGAGACTTACCCACGGTGATATTTTTCAACTAGCGCGGCAGCGGGAGGCTGTAGGCTCACACAGCAGCCGTGTCCGGCCGCTATATTAGCACCCCAACCCGGAAGTCAAGGACAGCGTAGTGGAGGCGGTCCCTGACGTCACCGGTCTGCTCGCCCGCACTGCGCAGGTGCACAGCGTGTGCTACTGCGCAAGCGCGCGCCCCTGTCAAAGGGAATCGAATTCCCAGACCTGGGGACGCAAGAAGCCCAAAGGCTGCCAGGGCGAGCATGTGTCCGCCGCACGGAGAAGGATCGAGGCGGAACACAAATCAACAGAGTCTGATGGCGGGTGGAGGGAACTTGTCCTTAAACAGCAATTCAAATAACACCAATATACAACATAATGAAATAAAGGAGAAAGCAATACATTGATTATATGTAAAAACATATGAGTATCAAACACCCACAGCAATTCAAGGGTACACCTTAGGCAGGAGAGGTAATGTAACTGATAATAGCAGAACACAAGGGAAAAGGAAGAGAGAAGAGAGGAAAGGGAGAGGAGGAGGGGGGGGAGGGGGGGAGGGAAGGTTGAGGGGGGGAAGGAGGGGAGGGAGGTGGAATGGGAGGGGGAGAAAGGAAGGAAAGGAGGGAAGGGTGGGTGGAGGGGGAGGGAGGCGGAAAAATAGGTAGGGTAATGGGGGGGGAAGGGAGGGGGAGGAAAGGGGGGGGAGAAGGGGAAGAAGAAGAAGGAGGTACAGGGCAAGGCCTCATAAAAAAGCCCTATAGGACACTGATTCGTTTAAGCCGGGAGGGGTGGTGGCGTTGAGTCGCTCGATCCAGAGGGATTCCCTCTGGAGTATCGAGCGATCCCAATCGCCACCCCTGGGACTAGGTTGAACCACCTCTAGTACCAGAAATTTGAACACGGAGTTATCGAATCTATGGTATAGGCCGATGTGTCGGCCGATAGTAGTCAGTTTACCGTTTTCTGAGTCATAGAGGTGGTCGCCGATTCTCTGTCTCAGTTCCCGAATAGTTTTGCCCACGTAGAAGGCTTTGCATACACAGTTCATGAGGTAAATAACCCCCTTTGTCCCACAGTTGGCAAAAGTCCGTGGAACCAAAATTTCCCCATTGGGTAGGGCCACAGTTCTGCTTTCGTGGACCCAAGGGCACCGGGGGCATTCCCCACATTGAAATGTGCCGTTGGGGCCACTCCTCACAGGTTTAGTGGGATTATAATGGCTAGTAGTTAGTTGATCACGTAGTGATCGTGCTCTGCGGAACACCACTTCCGGTGTGTGTCTGATGTATTTAGTCAGTGTGTGATGTTCAGCCAAGAGATGCCAATGTTTGGCTAGAATGTTACGCAGTACGTTGTGGTGTGCAGAATAAGTAGTAATGAATCTTACAGTTTCTTTGGGGGGAGACAGTTTCCTATCTTTAAAAAGGAGAGAGGTCCGTGAACGTGACAAGGACCTATTATACGTTTTGCACATTGGTTCTTGAAACTCAGAGCTGTATCACTGGTACCCCTATACTTTACTCTTCTTTCGGCTTCTGGTCTAGTGACCCTTATAAATTAATCATTCAACAAACTTTATTTACCAGAGGCTGTTTGTTATCCCCTGTGTTCGCCGCGGGGGGAATTATATGGGGCCCGACACATTCACAGAGAACTTCTGAACGGGTGAGCTTGTCCTTATTATATTTAATTTGTATGTGATTGTTTAATGCTTTATTTAAATGACCTTGCTGCAACCTAAATTTCTTATGTATCTATGGTTTTGTTTGTATTTATTATTACTATTTTTTCATGCTGCATTATAGACTCTACTCTCCTGAGGAAGCGGTGAATACCGCGAAACCGGTCGAGAATCTAAGCTATATATGTACCCTCTGTCATTGGATGCAATCCGTATGGTTGTATATATTGCTTCTGCTTTCAATTACAACTGTATGTGACACTGTAATAAGCTTTTAAAATTGTTTCTTATTAAAAATTCAATTTTTATCATATTATTATTTCTCTCTTTACCTTCCTTTACTAAATATCCAACTATCTTCAGTACCGTAATAGTCCCCCCCTGCTCCTCCTTGTGTGTGGGGGGTTGGGATATCGGCCGACAGAAGCAGCCGACTGCGGCCGCCCCCTACCCCCTCACCTCTCCTTATACTAAAGCCTTGTACACACGATCGGACTTTAAACTTTAAACAAACTTTTCCGTGGATTTCTGTCCAAAGGGCGTTGGCCGTGAACTTGATATACATACACACGGCAGGACTTTTTCAGCCAACTTTCACCAAATCATGTGGTTTTTCAGCTCTTTACCGCCACCCTTTGGTCAACTTCTGTATTCTTGTCTGATCTTTTGCATTGGTTCTGAGCGTGCGTGTTTGTACTTTGTACTAAAGTCTTTGTACTAAAGTCTGATGGATTTGTGTACACACGATCAAACTAGCCGACCTAGGACTTTTGTTTTGATCAAACTAGCCGACCTAGGACTTTTGTTGCCGCCAAGTTTGTTCGCACAGCCAACATTTGTGCGAAGAAAACCAAAAAAGTTTGTCTGATGGAGCATACACACGGTCGGATGTTGCCTAAAACAGGTAATTTGCTTGTTTGTTGTCAAAAAGTCCGATCGTGTGTATGGGCCTTGACACCATCCTCCCCCCAGACTGACAAGGCTGCTGTGCACCTTGTGCTCATTCATCCAGAGTGGGGGCACTCTAATACAGGAGGTGTTACTGGGCAGATCACTGGGTGAAAATAGGAAAAAGTTAAAAAAAAAAAAAAAAAAAAAAAGGAATGCAGCCATCACATCTAATGGTTAAGCTGCAAAATATATTTAAATTTTTGGTTTTAGGTTTAATACCCCTTTAAATATATTATTAACCACTTGCCGCCCGCCCTATTACCAAATGACGGCAGCAAAGTGGTTTGATATTCCTGACCGGACGTCATATGACGTGATCAGATATATCGAGCCGCTGCGCGCCCCCGGGGGCGCGCATCGCGGCGATCGTTGTTGCGGGGTGTCAGTCTGACACCCTGCAACACCGATCTAGGTAAAGAGTCTCTGACGGAGACTCTTTACCACGTGATCAGCCGTGTCCAATCACGGCTGATCACGATGTAAATAGAACCTCACTTGCGTCTGACAGAGAGAGAGGAGAGCCGATCGGCTGCACTCCTGACGGGGGGGGGTCTGTGCTGATTGTTTATCAGCACAGCCCCCCCTCGGATCCCGCCCAGGACCACCAGGGAAGCCATCCACACTGGACCACCAGGTATGCCCCTAGACCCCCAGGGAAATGCCAATCTGTGCCGAGGCAGCTGCCAATCAGTGCCAACTCCAATGCCTACCACTGCCAGTGCCACCAGGGATGCCCATCAGTGCCGCCTATCAGTGCCCATCAGTGTCGCCTTTTAGTGCCCATCAGTGTCGCCTATTAGTGCCACCCATAAGTGCCCATCAGTGCTGCATATCAGTACCACCCATCAATGCCACCTACCAGTGCCCATCGTCAGTGCCGTCAGTGCCCGCTCATTGGTGCCGCCATATCAGTGCCTGTCAGTGCCGCCTTATCAGTGCCCATCAGTGAAAGAGAAAACTTACTTATTTACAAATTTTTTTTAACAGAAACAAAAGCAAAACTTTTATTTTTTTCAAAATTTTCTTTTTTAGCAAAAAATAAAAACCGCAGAGGTGATCAAATACCACCAAAAGAAAGCTCTATTTGTGGGAACAAAATGATAAAAATTTAGTTTGGGTACAGTGTAGCATGACCGCGCAATTGTCATTCAAACTGCGACAGCGCTGACAGCTGAAAATTGGTCTGGGCAGGAAGGTGTCTAAGTGCCTGGTATTGAAGTGGTTAAATTAGAAACCATAAAAACCTGAATACATAGACAAACCAGCGAGCAGACTTTATTATCGCTCAGCATGTATATTTAAAAGTTAAATAAGATATCTTGATATAACATTAGCAAAAGATTTGTTTGCAAGCATGTATAAATTATATTTATTTAGAACAAAAAAACAAGTAAAAAGGCGCAAAGCAGGTATACCTCACAAAACAGATCCTAAATAGTCCAATGGCAGGGTTGGTATATATAGATGTATATAGATGTATATACAGGAGAAAGTCAATCAGGGCTGCCACCAAAAAAAGACCAGAAGCAAGGTCCAATAGGCTGAGGAAGATAAAACAAGGAAGAGGGGCGCCTCTGAGTATATATCAATAATCATTTATTTACAACAAACAATATCCACTCACATGGAAGACTGTAGTATTGCGTTCCGGTGCATCTCTGAGTAGAGGAGAGTCTGGAGGACCACAAGTCTCAGCAAGTCCGTGCAGTGCTGGTCAAACATCAGGTCCTGGCAGGGATGGATGGTGGTGGCAGAACACGGTGGGAGCTCCCTCGGGTCTCCAGGTGGCACTTCCGGATAGATGGTGGGATTAAAAGTAACATAGACCAACGGTCTGTGGGTTCCAGGGAGGGGGAGAGGGGACGCCTAAGGCCGATCGCCGGGCGCGCTGCCGTCTGAGGCTCGTACGGCTCCGTGGGAGAGAGATGGTAACGGCCGTACAGGGAGCCAGAACGAGGCCTGGAAAGCAAGCACAGCGCGGCGCCGGACCGTGACGTCACAGCTATGCGACGCGTTTCCGAGTCTGCGCGCTATTGGTGACAGGAATAGCGGCACTACTTTCTCAAGCATCTGCAGATGCTTGGTAACGGCCTGTACGGCCGTTACCATCTCTCTCCCACGGAGCCGTACGAGCCTCAGACGGCAGCGCGCCCGGCGATCGGCCTTAGGCGTCCCCTCTCCCCCTCCCTGGAACCCACAGACCGATGGTCTATGTTACTTTTAAACCCACCATCTATCCGGAAGTGCCACCTGGAGACCCGAGGGAGCTCCCACCGTGTTCTGCCACCACCATCCATCCCTGCCAGGACCTGATGTGTGACCAGCACTGCACGGACTTGCTGAGACTTGTGGTCCTCCAGACTCTCCTCTACTCAGAGATGCACCGGAACGCAATACTACAGTCTTCCATGTGAGTGGATATTGTTTGTTGTAAATAAATGATTATTGATATATACTCAGAGGCGCCCCTCTTCCTTGTTTTAAATTATATTTATTGATCTACAGTGTATTTCATTATTATGAATAATGTGTTCATTGTGAGTGCCATTTTTTTATATTCTTCCTAATATCTACTGTTTGAAAAATTCTAGATAAGGGCCCTTTCACACTGGTTATTCTTCCGTTTTTTTTACCTTGCTATAAGCGGAAGAAAACTTAATGACTATTAAATTGTCCTGCAAGCTGCATTTTTGGGGCATGTTTGGTGTGGTAAAAAAAAAAAAAACACACCAAAAACGCACCTCCCTATCGAAATAGAAAAAGGCATCAAAAATGCACCTGCGGTTGCATTTTTGGTGTGGTTTTTGAGTCGCATGTCCTTTTTTCGCAGGTGTAAAATACACTGGAAATGCTGAAAAAATACATATGCGTTTTTGTAAAGAAGCAGTGTGAAAGCAGCCTAATGCCTGTTTACGTGCCCAGTATGTTACCATAAATTGACCCTTACCCTGCATGAGATGCTAAACACCCTCCTCTATGCAAGAGGCACAAAGTAGTCCCTGGAGGTCAGACTGACAAAAAGAACAGTGATTCCCAAACTGTGGACCATGACCTTTTCATGCTCAGAAGTGGGGCCAGGATTGCAGATACCCTGGTCATTTGCTGCAGACGACTGAGGATTTGTGAGTTTTACCCTAACAGCATCACCAGTTACGTGCCATGGCAAGGATGAAAATGGTGTTTACCACTTTAGCATTAACTTCATGCTGGCATTGGATATTTGTGGAGACTGCTGAAAGCACCCCACTTACTAGCCCCAGCTCACAGGAGCCAAGGGGTGCATCTCAATGTGTTGGGGGAAAAAAATGTAACTTTGTATTTATTCATAGAATTAGGCCTACTGATCAATACTGGATTAAAAACAAACAAACAAAAAAAAAATTGTGTTGATGTATCTACTGCTACATGCTTTTATAAATGTACTGTAAAACCTGACCACAATGCCAACTGAAACAGACAAACAAAATCTTTAATTATTAAATATAACTAAATCATTGTCCATCCACTGTTGCCATTTTCAGTTGCATTGATTGGCTTTATCCTCTAGATGTCAAGCACTCAGGTTTTCTGCAGAGTTAAATATTTTTCTTTCTTTTTTTTCTCTCTCTTTTTAGGATAAGCACGCTTTATTAGACATCACACCTACAGCAGTGGAGCATCTGAATTATGTGCAGTTTTACCCTATTGTGGTGTTCTGCAACCCAGAGAACAGGCAGGGTGTGAAGGCAATGAGACAATGGCTGCTCCCTGAGTCAAAGAAGAGCTCACGCCGTTTGTATTCACAGGCTGTTAAAATGCGGAAGAAATATTCTCATCTTTTCACTGGTGACTGCAGTTTGTTTGCATTTTTTTTTCATTTTCTTAACAGTTCATCTTTTTATTCCTTGTATTGTAATTCTTTTTTTTTTATCTTGTCATTTTAGCTGTTATTAACTTGAGTGGTGCAAGTGATTCCTGGCTTCGAAGCCTGAAAGAAATCATTCAAACTGAGCAAGGAAGAGCAATATGGACTACTGAGGATAAGGTAAAAATTGCTTAGGAACATTTTTACAAGGATACCATGATGTCAGTGATTCTTTAACAGTAGCTTTTTTGTCTTAAGGCTGAGCCTTCAGGAGATGAACCACTGGACCTTATACATGAATCATCAGTTAAATCTACAGATTACCTGAGCTGTGACAGTCGTGCCAACAGTGATTATGAGGAGACTGATGCAGAAGGTGGAACCTACACTGATCATGAACTGGATGAGGAATTCCAAGAGCCTGCATTAGCCCGGTCTTCTGAACCAGTAGCTGAATATCAGCCTTCCTACCATAACATCAGTTCCTCGTATGATCCTTCCTATAGTTACAGATCCCACTCACCTGTTGAAGATGCTTTATACAGTGGACCCCAGTCACCAGATAGACTGTCTTCCCATTTTAGAAGTAATTCACCATCTGGCAACACTTACAGCCTTCCGCAGGTACTTTTGAAAATTGTTGATTATAAACATGTTACAAAGAAGCACAACCGTCAGCAAGCTAGTGGTTATTTATATAGCGCAGTCAATTTCCGCAGCAATATATATATATATATATATATATATATATATATATATATATATATATATATATATATATATATATATATATATATATATATATATAGTATATACAGTGCCTTAAAAAAGTGTTCCTACCCCTTGAAATTTTCCACATTTTGTCAAGTTACAGCCAAAAACCTAAATGTATTTTATTGGGATTTTATGTCAGAGACCAACACAAAGTGGTACATAATTGTGAAGTGGAAGGAAAATGATAAATGGTTTTGAATTTTTTTTTTTTTACAAATATCTGAAAAGTGTAACGTGCATTTTTGTATTCAGCCCCCTTTACTCTGACACCCCTAACTAAAAATATAGTGGAACCAATTGCCTTCAGAAGTCACCTAATTAGTAAATAGTCAACCTGTGTGTAATTTAATCTCTGTATAAATGCAGCTGTTCTGTGAAGTCCTCAGAGGTTTGTTAGAGAACCTTAGTGAACAAACAGCATCATGAAGGCCAAGGAACACATCAGACAGGTCAGGGATAAGTTGTGGAGAAGTTTAAAGCAGGATTAGGTTATAAAAAAATATCCAAAGCTTTGAACATCTCACGGAGCACTGTTCAATCCATCTTCCAAAAACGGAAAGAGTATGGCACGACTGCAAACCTACCAAGACATGGCCGTCCGCCTAAACTGACATTCCAGGCAAGGAGAGCATTCATCAGAGAAGCAGCCAAAAGGCCCAAGGTAACTCTGGAGGAGCTGCAGGTGGGAGAATCTGTCCACAGAACAACTATTAGCCGTGCACTTCACAAATCTGGCCTTTAAGGAAGAGTGGCAAGAAAAAAGCCATTGAAACAAAGCCATAAGAAGTCCCATTTGCAGTTTGCGAGAAGCCATGTGGGGGGACACAGCAAATTTGTAGAAGGTGCTCTGGTCAGATGAGACCAAAATTTAACTTTTTGGCCTAAAAAAACGCCCTGTGTGGCGGAAAACTAACACTTTACATCACCCTAAACACACCATCCCCACCGTGAAACATAGTGGTGGCAGCATCATGTTGTGGGGATGTATTTCTTAAACAGAGACTGGGAAGCTGGTCAGAGTTGATGGGAAGATGGATGGAGCCAAATACAAAAGACTGGAGTGGATGTTCACCTTCCAGCAGGACAACGACCCTGAACATACATTTAGAGCTATAATGGAATGGTTTAGATCAAAGCATATTCATTTGTTAGAATGGCCCAGTCAAAGTCCATACCTAAATCCAATTAAGAATGTGTGGCAATAATTGAAAATTGCTGTTTAGACGCTCTCCATCCAATTTGACAGAGCTTGAGCTATTTTGCAAAGAAGAATGGGCAAAAATGTCACTCTCTAGATGTGCAAATCTTGTAGAGACATGCCCAAAAAGACTTGCAGCTATAATTGCAGCGAAAGATGGTTCTACAAATTATTGACTCGGGGGGCTGAATACAAATGCACACCACACTTTTCACATATTTATTTGTAAAAAATGTTGAAAATCATTTATCATTTTCCTTCCACTTAACAATTATGTGTCACTTTGCGTTAGTCTATCACATAAAATCCCAATAAAGTACATTTACGTTTTTGGTTGTAACATGACAAAGTGTGGAAAATGTCAAGGGGTATGAATACTTTTTCAAGGCACTGTGTGTGTGTAGAGAGAGATAGGTGTGTGTGTCTATATATGTGTGTGTATATATATATATATATATATATATATATATATATATATATATATATATATATATATATATATATATACACACACATGCACTTATAAGTTTACATACCCTGGCCGAATTTATGATTTCGTGGCCATTTTTCAGAGAATATGAATGATAACACAAAAACATTTTCTTTCACTCAGTTAGTGTTTGGCTGAAGCCATTTATTATCAGTTAACTGTTTACTCTTTTTAAATCCTAATCACAACAGAAACTACCCAAATGACCCTGATCAAAAGTTTACATACCCTGGTAATTTTGGCCTAATAACATGCACACAAGTTGACAAAAGGGGGTTTGAATGGCTATTACAAGTAACCATCCTCACCTGTGATCTGTTTGCTTGTAAATAGTGTGTCTGTATAAAAGGTCGATGAGTTTCTGGACTCCTCACAGACCCTTGCATCTTTCATTCAGTGCTGCACTGACGTTTCTGGATTCAAAGTCATGGGGAAAGCAAAAGAATTGTAAATGAATCTGTGGGAAAAGGTAGTTGAACTGTAAAAAATAGGAAAGGGATATAAAAAGATATCCAAGGTATTGAGAATAGCAATCGGCAGTGTTCAAACTCTAATCAAGAAGTGGAAAATGAGGGGTTCTGTTGAAATCAAACCACGGCCAGGTAGAACAACTAAAATTTTAGCCACAACTGTAAGGAAAATTGTTCGGGATGCAAAGAAAAACCTACAAATAACTTAAGATGAAATACTGGACTCTCTGAAAACATGTGGTGTGGCTGTTTCAAGATACACAATAAGGAGGCACTTGAAGAAAGATGGGCTGCATGGTCGATTCACCAGAAGAAAGCCATTACTACGCAAATGCAACAAAGTATCCCACTTACAAACGGCACAGAGACAAGGCTCAAACCTTCTGGCACAAAGTCATTCGGGGTGATGAGACCAAAATTTAGCTTTTTGGCCACAACCATAAACACTACATTTGGAGAGGCAACAAGGCCTATGATGAAAGGTACACCATTCCTACTGTGAAACACGGAGGTGGATCGCTGATGTTTTGGGGATGTGTGAGCTACAAAGGCACAGGAAATTTGGTCAAAATTGGCAAGATGAATGCAGTATGTTATAAAAAAAAATACTGGAGGAACATTTGCATTCATCAGCCAGGAAGCTGCGCGTGAGATGTACTTGGACATTCCAACATGACAATGGTCCAAAACACAAGGCCAAGTCAACCTGTCATTGGCTACAGCAGAATAAAGTGAAGGTTCTGGAGTGGCCATCTCAGTCTTCTGACCTCAAAATCATTGAGCCACTCTGGGGAGATCTCAAACATGCAGTTCATGCAAGACAGCCCAAGAATTTACAGGAACTGGAGGCTTTTTGCCAAGAGGAATGGGCAGCTTTACCATCTGAGAAGATAAAGAGCCTCATCCACAAATACAAAAGACTTCGAGCTGTCATTGATGTTAAAGGGGGCAATACATTGTAACCAGGGTATGTAAACTTTTGATCAGGGTCATTTGGGTAGTTTCTGTTGTCATTATGATTTAAAAAGAGTAAACACAGTTAATAGTAAATGGCTTCAGCCAAACACTAACTATGAGTGAAAGAAACGTGTGTTTTCATTCATATTTTCTGAAAAATGGCCAAGAAATCATAAATTCTAATAAAATCATAAAATCTTATGAGCACCACTGTGTGTATATGTAGATATAGATGGATATCTTTCACATCATTCCCTGCCCTCAACGAGCTTACAATCTAAGGTCCATAACTCGCATTCATGCATACACATGGGCCAATTTAGACCGGAGCCAAATAACCTCTCAGCATGTCTTTGGAGTGTGGAAGGAAACTAGAGTACCCGGAGGAAACCCACGTAGGCACAGGGAGAAAATTCAAACTCTGTACAGATGGTACCATGGTTGGGATTTGAATTGATGACTCTAGTGCTGCTTGGCAGAAGTACTAACCACTTGGTCACTGTAGTAATGTGAAAAACACATGGAATTTGACTCCATGTGTTTCTCACAAAAATACAGTAGCTAAAAAAATCACAAAAAATAAAACAAAACACCTGTATATCCCACCTATGAGACTACTACAGCCATGAAAAAGCCTTGCAGCTGCCATGCTGACAATACAAAAACATCTATCTGTTCTGTTATATCAGACTCTCTGCAAATCACCTCCATGGATCACCTCCAATTCCTATACACGTACAACTTTGTCTTTGCCTTCAGGTACAGGATTTAGAGATGGGCACCAAGTATATCTGGGTGAAAAGGAAAGAGAATTTAATAGTGTGGATGTGTCTTTATATCTATGGTATATTTTATCTTTGCACAGGTAAATAGATGACAGCTTGAAATGTTTGACTGGTCCGTCCTGGACAGGCTCTTGTGGGGTTTGTAAACGTGATATCTCAAATTTACAGTACAGGGACACAGCAATGTAGGGCTATATCACAGGCTACATAAAGCATCAAACGCCTTGCCGCTGTCACTGAGGGGCGTAATTACATCACAGGCTGCTGACCCTGTGTTGCGTCAGCAGGCTGTGACATAATTACGCACGCCAGTGACCATGGCGAGGTGTTAGATGCTTTATATACCCTGTAATGTTTGTGAGTATAATGCGTACATATAATACAGTTGTATGCAAAAGTTTAGGAACCCCTGACAATTTCCATGATTGTCATTTATAAATATTTGGGTGTTTGGATCAGCAATTTCATTTTGATCTATCAAATAAATGAAGGACACCATAATATTTCAGTAGTGAAATGAGGTTTATTGGATTAACAGAAAATGCGCAATATGCATCAAAACGAAATTAGACAGGTGCATAAATTTGGGCACCCCAACAGAAAAATCACATCAGTATTTAGTAGAGCCTCCTTTAGCAGAAATAACAGCCTCTAGAGGCTTCCTATAGCCCGTAATGAGTGGATTTTGGATGAATGTATTTTAGACCATTACTCCTTACAAAACATTTCCAGTTCAGTTAGATTTGATGGTTGCCTAGCATGGACAGCCCACTTCAAATCACCCCACAGATGTTCAGTGATATTCAGGTCTGGGGGAAGGGATGGCCATTCCAGAACATTGTACTTGTTCCTCTGCATAAATGCCCGAGTAGATTTTGAGCAGTGTTTTGGGTCGTTGTCTTGTTGAAATATCCAGCCCCGGCGTAACTTCAACTTTGTGACTGGTTCCTCAACATTCTCAAGAATCTGCTGATATTGAGTGGAATCCATGCAACCCTCAACTTTAACCAGATTCCCAGTACCGGCACTGGCCACACAGCCCCACAGCATGATGGAACCTCCACCAAATTTTACTGTGGGTAGCAAGTGTTTTTCTTGGAATGCTGTGTTCTTTTACCGCCATGCATAACGCCCCTTGTTATGACCAAATAACTCAATCTTTGTTTCATCAGTCCACAGCACCTTATTCCAAAATTAGGTTGGCTTGTCCAAATGTGCGTTTGCATACCTCAAGCGACTCAGTTTGTGGCGTGTGTGCAGAAAAGGCTTTTCGCATCACTCTCCCATACAGCTTCTCCCTGTGCAAAGTGCGCTGAATTGTTGAAGGATTACTGGAGTGCCTTCACTCAAAGATCATCATAAATGTGGACTTGGCATACTCACACTGCAATGGCTCAGGTATCTGTGATTTCCTGGAATGTGCGGGGATTTAACTCCGCTCACAAGAGATCGTTGGTCTTCAATTATGTCAGGAAATACTCCCCTCGCATTTGTGTGTTACAGCAAACTCACCTACTGGGTTCTCGCACTGATTGCTAACAGTCCTTGTTGTACACCCCCCCAGACTGATCCGGCCTTACTGTACACTGTATTGCAGATGGTGATTATGGGGTGGAGGACGTTTTGGTGATTGGAGATTTCAACCTGACCCCTGCCTCAGACCTGGACAGACTCCATTCCGTCTCTCGATGGGTGCCTGGCTTAGCAGAGTGGGCCAGCATTTTCGCTTTGACGGATGTCTGGGGCGCCACTCTAACCCCACTACGAAACGGCTCACTTGTCACTCCCCAACGTTTAAAACCCTATCTCCTATTGACATGATATATGCATCCCACTCCATACTTGGGAAGATCACAGATGTTGGTATTTTACCCAGGGGAATCTCAGATCATGCCCCATTACTGCTCAAACTGTCCCTTGGGTCCCCTGGGAAGAGGTTGTGGAGGCAGTCTCAATATTGGATTAAGGATGAAAGAATTCAGGAGGCGGTGCAGGAGGGGATGTGCCATTACTGGCTGGAGAACGCTGACACTACTACCCCTCTGGTCACCTGGGATGCCTTCATGGCCTGGACCAAAGGAGAGTACATGGCACGTATATCTGCAGCCCGTAAGAAAGCTACACATTCTCTAGAGGGGTTGGAGCATGAGACTGGGCAAAAGGAGGAAGCTTATGTGGTACATCCTAATCAGGTAACCTATGGGGACTGGCAATTCCCACTGCGACAGTTATCACTGTGTAGAGTGGAGGGGACGCAGAAGTCACTCCTTACCACAGCCCAAAAAAACTTTGAATACGGCAATAGGAGTGGCCGCCTGATGGCGTGGTTGGCTAAGGGACAGTTCGCTGTCACTTACATTGGCGGAGTCAAAGTTTCCGAGGGGAAGCTATTGATATCCCCTGGGGACATAATAGATTTGCCCAGTATTACCAGCACTTGTAGTCCTCCAGGGTGGAATATTCTCCCCAGGTGTTATCCAAGTACATAGATAGAATTCCTCTTCCGACTCTTGGAGATGGGGTATGTAAGGACTTAGAGACTGATATTACTTTGGAGGAGGTCCAGACTGCTCTCTCCCAGACTCCCAGGGCAAGACGGCTTGCCTACAGAGTTTTATTCTCATCAGGATATACTGCTCCCTCGGCTCGTATCCCTCTATGCCCAATTTTTTAAGTTGGAGGCACTGCCTGAATCCATGTCTGAAGTGGTGGTTGTGTTGATACCCAAACCAGGCAAGGATCCTGAAGACTGCTCCTTATACCGGCCAATCTCCCTCCTAAATGTGGATGCCAAGATTTTGGCAAAAATCCTGGCAAATAGGCTGTCTGCAGTATTGAAGGAGGTGGTCCACCCAGATCAAACTGGGTTTATGCCTGGGAAGGTTACCGATATCAACCTCCGCTGCCTCTTTCTTAATATGTCTGTAACCCATGAAAACAGTGGTAAGCGGGTCATCGACTCAGTGGAATGGGTCTTCTTGTGGGAAGCTCTGCGCCGGTTCGGATTCGGTCCTAGGTTTCTCCGATGGATACATATGCTATACCGGGCACCCTTGGCAAGTATCCGGACCAATGACAGGCTGTCAGCATCCTTTCCGTTGCAGAGGGGGTACACGTCAGGGTTGTCCTTTATACCCAGCCCTGTTCGTGCTAGAAATCCTAATCAGGAACTCAGATAAGGTGAGAGGACAACGGGGACATTATTTCAGCAGGCGCCATACTGCCATTCACGACTCTCCAAACCAAATATAATTTACCAGGGTGGATGTATTTCAGGTACCTTCAGCTACGTCACGCTACCAGGGCCCAATTCCCAACGCCACCTAGACTGACTATGGATCCCATTGAGGAGTTTTTGGCCCAAGAGCAACTGAAAAAAACCCTATCTGCATTATACCTAGACCTGTTGGGAACCGACTCCACTAAGGTAGACAGACTCTGGGATCAGTGGAAAGCAGACATACCTGGCCTAGACAGAGAGGACTGGGGTGACTGCTTGGCCGATAGTACTGTTTTATTGATAGCCTCAAAAGAAAGGCTGATACAGATCAAATTCCTACACACGGTCTATTATACCCCCCAGAGGCTCCACAAGGTATATCCACAACGATCACAGTTTTGTCCCCGGTGCCAGAACAGCGTAGGCACATACTTCCATATGTTCTTGAGCTGCCTGAAAATTGCTAGATATTGGGCTGAGGTAGTGGACTCTGTCAATGGACACCTTCAACTGAACCTCCCTGTATCCCCGGATCTGGTGCTTCTGGGGTATCCAAGACGACGATCAGAGGCCTAGATACACCAAATTGCTACTAACTTACCTCTTCTTTTACGGGAAGAGGGAAATTGTATTGCGTTGGAATGCCTCCTCTCCCCCCACGATGTTATCATGGGAGAAATCAATAAATGCTATACTCCCACTATACAAACTAACATACCTTAACAGGAACTGACCCAAAAAATCCAATAAAATTTGGCAGCCATGGACGGCGTAGACAGGAGTAACCCTGACAGAAGAAACCTGATATACAGGGATGCAGTACCTGCTCTGGCGCCCTTGCTTATGTGACGTAGAGGGAATCTTGCTGTATAGATGTGAAATGTCGCATAGTTGATGTACACATTTTTCCTTGTATGTAAAACTCACCTGTACTGTGTCTTTTTGACTTGGTCCATTTGGACAACTGTTGTATCATGCTTTGACTTTTGTCTCAATAAAGGAACATTTTGAAGTTTAAAAAAAAAAATGTTGATGGATGCACAGTGACACCATCTGCAGCAAGTTGATGTTGTAGGTCTTTGAAGGTGGTCCGTGGGCTGTTTTTGAATGTTCTCACCATCCTTCGCCTTTGCCTCTCCAATATTTTATGTGTCCTGCCACTTCTGGCCTTAACAAGAACTGTGCCTGTGGTCTTCCATTTCCTCACTATGTTCCTCACAGTGGACACGGACGGTGTATCTCTGCGATAACTTTTTGTAGCCTTCCCCTAAACCATAATGTAGAACAATCTTTGTTTTCAGGTCATTTGAGTGTTTTGAGACCCCCATGTTGCCACTCTTCAGAGGAGAGTCAAAGAACAATAACTTGAAATTGGCCATCTTAAATACCTTTTTTCATGATTGGATGGACTGTCTATGAAATTCAAGGCTTAATGAGCTCACCAAACCAATCGTGTATTCCAATTAATCAGTGCTAAGTAGTTACAGGTATTCAAATCAACAAAATGACATGGGTGCCCAAATTTATGCACCTGTCTAATTTCGTTTTGATGCATATTGCGCATTTCTGTTAATCCAATAAACCTCATTTCACTACTGAAATATTACTGTGTCCTTCAGTTATTTGATAGATCAAAATGAAATTGCTGATCCAAACACCCAAATATTTATAAATGACAATCTTGGAAATTGTCAGGGGTTCCTAAATTTTTGCATACAACTGTAAATGGCAAGGTTTTAGCGATGCTACTCTATGGTCTGCTGTTCTCTTCCTACTTTCCCTGAGGAAAAGCTGATCATTCTTGCAAATTTTGGATTGATTGGATGTCTTTGGAAAGTGGCCGTGGACCCTGAGAGTGATCTTGGCATATGTATTTAAGTGCTTTTGGTGGCACTGCATGCGGAGGTCATAGCACACAGCATCCATATTTTAAGTGGATCGTCCTGTTTGGACTGCTATTAGACACTGGGAGTGGTCTTTTTATGTTCATTTTTTTTTTCACTTTTTATTTTTAAGTAATATTGTTTATGAAATTTTGGTCACACACTGTGTAGTGTCTTGTCAAATAATGTTCTCACGTAAATATTGGTGATGAGATATCATCTTTTGTAATTATGAGTATAGTAATATAGGAGCTTGTGCACCTTTTTTATCTTAAATATTAATTTAAATTCCTTTTGGAGGATTGAGTGCAGGATTTTTCTATTGCAGCTAGCGTATAAAAATTTTAGGGTTAAAGGATAAGTTTACCTTTGGAAACTTGTTAAAAGTTCCACCTGTTTTTAGGGTGGAACGTGTAACATGTTCCCAATGTTTCAGCCGCTGCCCAATACTGGATGTATGGACACAGATACACTGACAGATCTGCAGGAGACCTGCATGGCAACCATGTCCTACTGATCGCTGGTGCAATGCTTTCAAAGCTCCAAAAAGAAAAAAATAAATGCACATTTTTTTACCTGCAAAAAATGTGCATTTATTATTTTTTTAAACGTGAACTCCTCCTTTAAGGGCTATACTGCTGCCTACAGGAGACCTGAACACTAGGCACAAGAAGATTGAATGCCAGCCCCCTTAAAGGTTATAACCCCTCTGAAGAATATTGAAGATATCTAACATTCTTGTATCTCAAGGGCGTTTCTGGATGAATAGTATTGATAGTCAGACTGACTTAAAAACAAAGTGTGAGTTTATTGTCACACAGTTGGCATCATAAATACAATGTAAAAAGCATAACAGTTCAGTTCAGTGTAGTTAAAAATATATGAAATAAAATAGTTATAAAGCTGTAATAAGCTTATGAAAGCATGTGTGCTTCATGGCTGCTGCCTTCTGTCCCCATGCTGTCTCCTTCTTGCAATCTGTGTCTTCCAAGATGGCTGGAGGAAGTGACGTAGTGTAAGATTATAGTGAGAATAAGTGTGGAATAAGAACTTGAAAAGCAAGAATATTGCTGTACGTTCGGATTCGGCACTCTCCACATGTCCATCAACCCTGCTTCCTCCAGTAAAAGGCATAGCCGACCCTTCCCAGCATTCTCCAGTCGTGACCCGGGGGGGAAATCTATCAATACTTTTGTCAAGGACCTCATTGAAGTCCCCCATTATTATAATCGGCATATCTTACTTATCCATCATAAATTCCATCAATCTATACATGACCTCCAACTTAAGAGGCGGGGGATGTATATATTTGCCAAAACATATTGCCTATTCCAAAAATAGACAGTGAAGAAAAATATAGCGCCCATTTCATCTACACTGGCCTGTCTGCAGGAAAAAGCCACCCTAGTTCTCACCATTATACTTACCCCTCTAGAATAGGAGGAGTACACCGAGTGATATTGATATTGGTATTTCCTTTAATTGTGACATTGTAGATTTTGTTAAGTTTGTTTCCTGCAGACAGGCCAGTCCCATTTCATATCTCTCCAGCATGGAGAAGACTGCAGCTCTCTTAACCGGGCTGCCCAGCCCCCTAACATTCCAAGAGCCTAAGTTGAGTATTTTAGCCTGCATACACCATCAAAAAAAGATATAGAACAAAAGAACAAAGACATATTAAAAATAACTCCAAGTAAAAATCACCCATTTTCTGTTTACTAATGTCGTTTTTTTTTCCTTGTGTGCTATATGTCCATCATGTGCTTTCTTCTGTTATAGTGCTTTTTAATATCTGTTTTGTTATCCATCTGGTAACCAATCGCTAATTATCTTCAGCCATTGCGTGAAATATTCCTTTATTCTCCCCCCGCTCCCGCTCCCTCTCCCAACCCTCCTCTCCTCCCTCCACCCCCCCTCTCCCTCCCAAACCCTCTTTACCCACCACCTATCCTGGTATACCCTAAGGGGTAAATTAGTACACATGACATATTAATACATCCTATTTGTGTGCTAAAGGGAACAACACAAAAATCCACTAGTACAGATTAGAATTTATGTGATGTTCAAGAGTTATTTATAAATGCGTTTACGTCCGTATCCACATTTATTCCGAAAGGGACATATGTTCTCAATCTGTGTATCCAAGACATTTCAGACTTAGAAATCTCTCTGACTAATGAAATCCCTCTCCAGTGGGGTCTATATTTGTCGATCCCCACATAGAGAGTATTGGAGGGGGTCTCTACTATGTACTTCGTCATAATGTCTTGACACTGGATGCTTGTTGAACCCTCTTCTGATGTTATTTATATGTTCAGTTAAGGGCCCTTTTAGTCCTCCCCACGTATTGCAATCCGCAAGGACATTGTATAAGGTAAACCACCCCCTCGAATGAACAAGTTATAAAGGGCTTCACCTCATAGACCCGTGAGGTGCTAGTGGAAGTGAATTGACAATTTTTTTTATCCCTACATCTATTGAGGGAGCAAACTTGACAATTCCTGCACTTATAATACCCCGTGAGATTATGAAAGAGGCATCTATTAATGTTGGGTGGGTCTTGAAGTGTGGGGGCGACTTTATTACCCAAAGTGGACGCTCCTTTAAACACAATGCGGGGGCTCTTGGGTAGAACTGTGTTAAGGACTGGGTCAGTGGTCAATATATGCCAGTGTTTCTTGACCAAATCTTTAACAGTACGGTACTGTGTTGAAAAAGTTGTAATAAACGGTAAACAAAAATCAGTATTGTCTACACATCGTTGGCCCACTTCCAAGAGCAATGACTATTATTTAGCTCACTCAGTTTTGGACTTTTAGGTCGCATGGGTGGTTAACCCTTGATGCCACTATATTCTTTAGTTCATTTACATTTCAGTTTATCTGGATTTTACACTGTTTTCACAGTTTTTATGCACTTTTTGTACTTTATTAGCTCAATTCTTTTGCTTCTTATTTTTGCTTCTTATTTTTCTTATTTTTGTCACCAAGATCACCAAAATGAATCTTCTCAAGCAAATGTGCCAGGGTTGGGTTGATAATTTACTGGGAGGGGCTGCGTATGACTCAGCTGTCTTGGTCCATGCTGGAACCAATGACGGAATACATGGAAGGTGGAGGCTCCTTAACCACTTGCCAACCATACTATAGCCGAATGCTGGCTTCAGTGCGGCCGGCTAGTTCTGGAAGGCCATCATATAACCGCCTCCTGTGATGGCACCTGCCGCGGAGCACAAACGCCGTGCTCTGTGATCAGTGTCCAGAGGACACTGTTTATCACAGATTGAGATAAATAGCCAATCAGCGGCTCTTTACCACGTGATCAGCTGTGTCCAATCATAGCTGATCACGGCTCTAAATAGAAACTGTTTATTGGCACTCCTTTCCTCATGCTGACAGCATGAGGAGAGGAAAAGAGAGCCGATAACCGGCTTCTCTAAAGGGGACATGTACACTGATGATCAGGGCACTGATTATCAGTGCAATCCCAACAGTGCCTCCTCATCAGTGTCACCTATCAGTGCAGCCTCATCAGCACACATTAGTGAATTAGTATAACATTAGTTATAATAAACTATGAAAGTTTTTTTTTTTTTTTTTTTTTTTTAAGTTTTCTGTCTTTATTAGTTTTGCAAAAAATAAAAAAAACCCAGTGGTGACTAAATACCACCAAAAGAAAGCTCTATTTGTGTGAAATAAAATTACAAAAATTTGTTTGGGTACGGTTTTGCATGATTGCGCAATTGTCATTCAAAGTGAGACAGCACTAAAAGCTGATAATTGGCCTGGGCAGCAAGGGGGTAAAAGTGCCCTGTAGGCCAGTGGTTAAGAATCAATTTAACCACCTCAATACAGGGAACTTTCACCCCCTTCCTACCCAAGCCATTTTTCAGCTTTCAGCGCTGTTGCATTTTGAATGACAATTGCGCGGTCATGCTACACTTCACCCTAATGAAATTTTTATCATTTTTTCCCCACAAATAGAGCTTTCTTTTGGTGGTATTTGATCACCTCTGCAGTTTTTATTTATTGCGCTATAAACAAAAGAAGAGGGACAAGTTTAAAAAAAAAACACTACTTTTTGCTATAATAAATATCCAATTTTTTTTTTTTCTTAAATAAATTTTTTCCTCAGTTTAGGCTGATATGTATTCTTCTACATATTTTTGGTAAAAAAAAATAAGGGGATAGATTTATAGCATTTTTATTTATTTATTTTTTTACTAGTCATGGCGGTGATCTGCGATTTTTATTGTGACTGCGATATTGAGGAGGACATATCGGACACTTTTGACACATTTTTGGGACCATTCACATTTATACAGCGATCCGTGCTATAAAAATGCATTGGTTACTGTGTAAATGTGACAGGGAAGGGGTTAACACTAGGGGGTGATCGGGGGGTTAATGTGTGTCCTAGGGAGATGATTCTAACTGTGGGGGGAGGGGACTGACTGGGGGAGGTGACCGATCGGTGTCCCTATGTACAAGGGACACACCATCGGTCTCCTCTCCTTTGATAGGATGTGGATCTGTGTGTTTACACACACAGATTCACGGTCCTGCTCTGTTGCTCTGCTTTACCAGGTGTGCGGCGGACATCGCGGCCGCTGGGCACATGCATCGGGTCCCCAGTGACGCGGCGCGCGCTCCCTAGTGCTCCGGAAGGCAATCACATCATATGCCCAAAATGAGAGCTGCCTCGTCCCACCGTCATATGAGTGTGGGTGGGCAGCTAGTGGTTAAAGAACTAGGTTGCAAGCTTAAGAGGGACCTCCAAGGTGGTATTCTCTGAAATCTTGCCTGTGGCATGCGCAACACAGGGAAGACAGGGAGAGATTAGAGAGCTGAATGCGTGGCTAAGGACCTGGTGTAGGAAGGAGGGTTTTGGGTTTCTAGAGCACTGGGATGAATTTTCATTGGGACACAACCTGTATGCAAAAGATGGTTTGCATCTAAATGAAAGGGGGTCTGCTGTGCTGGGGGAGAGGTTTATGGGAAGGCTGGAGGAGTAGTAAAACTAGGATTGAGGGGGGGGGTGAATTATATTATAATGGGGCAGACAGGTCAGACAGGGGTCAGTCCCTATTGGTTGGTGGAATGGGGGGAAGAAGGGGGAGGGCTATGGCAGATAAGAAGGTTCCCATGTTACCAACAGTTGGAATTGGTACTATTTGTACTAAAATAAAAAATAAGCAAAATACATGTTACAATAAATTAAAGTGTTTGTTCACCAATGCCAGAAGTCCATAACATGATTTCATGTAATATTCGCCGTAAGCAACAAACACATACTGGAAAGATAAAAACACTTAACTTCAAGAGCAAATTTTCCAAGGATGACGGCCGATCTCCATTCTTATGCCCTGTACACACGGTCGGACATTGATCGGACATTCCGACAACAAAATCCATGGATTTTTTCCGATGGATGTTGGCTCAAACTTGTCTTGCATACACACGGTCACACAAAGTTGTCGGAAAATCTGATCGTTCTGAACGTGGTGACGTAAAACACATACATCGGGACTATAAACGGGGCAGTAGCCAATAGCTTTCGTTTCTTAATTTATTCTGAGCATGCGTGGCACTTTGTGTGTCGGATTTGTGTACACACGATCGGAATTTCCGACAACTGATTTTGTTGTCGGAAAATTTTATAGCAAGCTCTCAAACTTTGTGTGTCGGAAATTCCTATGGAAAATGTGTGATGAAGCCTACACACTGTCAGAATTTCTGACAACAAGGTCCTATCACACATTTTCCATCGGAAAATCCTATCGTGTGTACAGGGCATTAGACTGGAAGGGAATATTGGCAATGATGAACACAGAACATAAATGGGAATTCTTCAAAAATACTTTTTCCCAGAGGCAAAAAATAAAACTCATGTGGCTCACAGCCAAAGTTAGATAAGCTATAAATTAACAAGAGTGCTTTTAAAAAATATAAAAATGAAGGAACACCATCATTGTTTAAATGTTACAAAGAATATAACAATATATAAAATGGAAATCAGGGCCACAAAAAATCTAAATGAACAACAGATTGGAAAAAACAAACCCCCAAAAACTCTTCAAATATATTAATAGTAAAAAAGGTCAGGTCTGAGCATGTTGGCCCTTTACAAAATAATCTAGAGTGGGTGACTGTGGACAAAGAGAAGGCAATTTTTTAAAATGCCTTCTTCAGCTCTGTGTATACAAAGAAGCATGGGGGAGCTCGTGTCCATAATGGGGATAGTATTGACACAGCCCTAAATGATCCACAATGGCTCAAAATGGATATGGTCCAGAAATTTGTAGACAGCAGATGGCATACACCCACAGATCCTAAAAGAATTGAGCTCTGTCATTTCAAAGACATTGTTTCTAATTTTTAGGGACTCTTTATGGACTTAAATGGTACCACTGGATTAGCATAAGGCTAATGTGGTGCCTATACTTAAAAATAGATTGAAGTCTTTACAAAGTAACTATAGACCTGTTAGTTTAACTTCTATATTTGGGAAGATACTGAAGAGTTAAAATAAAACACCATACAGATGTGCTTTTGCTGGAAAAAATAATTTTAAGCAACAAAGCACCATGGATTCATGAAAGACAGAAGTGGTCAGACAAATCTAATTTTCTTTTTATGAGGAGGTAAGTAAGACCTTAGACAAAGGAGTGGATGTGGATGTGGCATACTTGGATTTTGCAAAACCGTTTGACACAGTTCCCCACACAAGGCTAATTTGTAAGTTCAAGTCTACAAGCTTGGAAAAATCAGTTTGTAAATGGATAGAAAACTGGCTAAAAGACAGTATTCAGAGAGCATTGGTTAATGATTCATACTCTGAATGGTCTAAGGTTATTAGTGCTGTACCCCAAGTTCAGTGTTGGGACCCTTACTTTTTAATACATTTATAAATGATATAGGATCTGGGATTAAAAGTACCATTTCAGTCTTTGCAGATGACACCAAGCTATGCGGTGGAATAACATGCTTACAGGATGTCTCCAACTTCCAAGCCAACCTCAATGCAGTGGCGTCGCTAGGGGGGGTGAGACTGCTCAGTCTCACTCCTGATGTGGCAGCCTCCTGTCGTAAGCCCGCCACCCAGAGAGTGACACTCAGAGCAAGCAACTCTCTGGGTGGCTGCACACTGAATCCTCCTCCGCCTGTTGCCCAGGTGCAGGAGGGGAATGAATGAATGATTTGTAAAGCGCTGCAAATGCGAACTGAATCGCCTCAAGGCGAGGGGGGTCTATACTGATGGAGAGGGATGGTTTTTCCTGGGGGGGTCTGCACTGATAGAGGAGGGGGTGGTTTATCCTGAGGGGGCTCTGTACTTATGGAGGAGGGGTGGTTTGTCCTGAGGGGGGTTTGTACTGATGGAGGTGGGTGGTTTGTCCTGAGAGGGGGTCTGTACTGATGGAGGATGGGGGGGTCTTTACTGATGGAGGAGGGGGATGGTTTTTATTCCTGAGGGGTGGTCTGTACTGATGTTGGAGGGGGGTGGTTGGTCCTGAGGGGTGGTCTGCACTGATGGAGGGGGTGGTCTGCACTGATGGAGGGGGAGTTTGTGCTGATGGAGGGGTTTATACTTAGTGAGGGGTCTAAACTGAGGAAGAGGGATCTGTACTTAATGGAGGAAGGGTCTGTACTGAGGGGGGTCTATACTTGGTGGGAGGGGGGGGGCGTCTGTACTGAGGGAGGACTATAATTGGTGGAGGGGGGGTGTCTGTACTGAGGGAAGACTATAATTGATGGAGGGGGGTGACTCCATGTTTTATCACACTGGGTGACACCAACCCTAGTGACGCCACTGCCTCAATGCACTGTTTAATTGGGCAACTATCTGGCAAATGAGGTTTAATGTTGATAAATGTAAAGTTATTCACTTGGGGGCTAAGAATGTGCAGTGCCATTTGACCTACAAACATGGTGTGTTGTATGGCATCCAAAGAGTTCAATTTTGGTCTCATCTGACCAGACTATATTCTCCCAGCATTTGGCAGGCTTGCCTAAATGTTGTGCAGCAAATATTAAAGAAGCTTCAACTTGCTTTTTCTTCAGCAATGGAGTCTTGTGTGGTGAGCGTGCAAACAGGCCATGGCGGTTGAGTGCATTACTTTTTGTTTTCTTTGAAATAATCGCACCTGGTCGTGGCCGATTTATGGTAAAATTATGCTATTTCCACTTCCGGATTATGGCCCCAAAAGTGCTCACTGTGTCAGAGAAGCTCTCCAAGAAGATCGGCTATTGGGCTCTCCGGTGTGCGCCGGTTCGCTCCTGGGCGCGTCGGCATGGGCGCGCGCACGGCACTTGGCGCCAACCGCCCTATTTAATGTGCTGGAATCTTCTGCTCGGTGCTGTCCGATCTGCAGCTCCCAGTGCCTGAGTTCCTGTTTCCTGTCCACTTCCTGTTTGCCTGTATGATCTCCTAGTGACCCCGGCTTGTCTTGGACTTCTCTTGTTATCTGCCTGCACCTGACCACGGCTTCCCTTGACTACGTCTCTGCCTGCTCCTCTGTACTACATTGCCGCCTGCTGCCAACCCTGCCTGTGACCCGGACTTTGAGCCTGCCTGTTCCTATGTACCTTGCTGACCGTCTGCTGCCAACTCTGCCTGAGACCGGACCTGCCATTTCTGCTCCTGCTCTGCACCAGTCGCTTAGTCCCTTACTTCCTAGGACTTCCAGACCATACGCATCAGGATCCTGGGCCTTACCTCCGCAAGTCACCCGCCAGGCTCTCTTACCACTCTGCGCTCCTGTGCCTTCTGTTTACACTACCAGTGGCCGGGAACCAGATACGTACGGGAGGCCTCCCCTGCTATACCGGGTTCGTCAGTCAGGTACGTGTAAGTCTGACAGTATCGGACAGCCATGTCTGAGCCCGAGCAGGGATCCTCTCCCATGGAGGAGCTATGCAGACACCTGGCGGGTCTCACTCAAGCTGTAAAGAGCCTTCAGGAAGGCTACACTAGGCTGGAAGAGAGAGTCCAGGTGCTCTCCTCACCTGCTAACCCTTTAGCTGCTGCTGCTTCTGGACTCTCATCTCCTCCCTCCGTGGTCATGCTTCCTCCTGAGCCAAGGGTACCTACACCCGACAGATTTTCCGGTCGCAAGTATCGATCCTTCCGCAATGCCTGCGAACTATACTTTGCTCTGCTACCACGAACCTTCTCCTTGGAAGCAACAAAGGTGGGCTTTGTAATTTCTCTCCTGTCTGGCGAACCACAGACCTGGGCCCACCGTCTCCTGGAACAAAAATCAGCATCCCTAGACAACCTGGATGCATTCTTTGCTGCCATGTCCCAACTGTATGAGGACCCCCAGTTGAAAGCCACCGCTGAGTCCGCCTTGTACGCCCTACAACAAGGGCGTAGACCCGCCGAAGAATACGTCCTGGAATTCAGGCGTTGGAGTTCAGACACGGATTGGAACGACGCGGCCCTGCGTTACCAATTTCGCATGGGTCTTTCTGATCCGCTTAAGGACGAGTTGGCGCGGGTGGGAGTACCACAGACGTTGGAGGACCTCATCAACCTGTCCGTTCAGATAGACCGGCACCTCAGAGAGCACCGATCCAAAAGAACCACCAGTCAGTTCCGTCCTACCTGGGTCCTCCCAAAGGTCCCTAGTGCCACCAGCTCTGTCGGCCCAAGCCTTCGTGTACCGCCTACTCCGGTGCTTGATCCCCCTGAGCCAATGCAGCTTGGCCTTCTCCGACCATCCCTCACACCTGAAGAGCGACAGCGTCGATGGATGAACAACCTATGCATGTACTGTGGGGAGTCAGGCCACTACGTGAGATCTTGCCCTAACAAGACACGTAAGTCTCTTTCAGCCTCTACTAAGTGTGCTCCTGTCATACGTAATCCTGCTAATCATCTTGCTCTCCCCATTGTTCTACAGCTTCCAGGACAGGATCTTACAGTCTCGGTCATAATTGACTCCGGAGCTTGTAGCTGCTTTATAGACCTAACCTTTGCCGCTATCCACCGCATTCCTCTCCAAGCAAAATCACAGGGACTTGCGGTCCATCTCGCTGACGGCTCCACCCTCAGCTCGGGTCCCGTCACCCAGGAGACTATTCCTCTATTGGCCATTATGGATACTCACCATCGAGAATTCCTTCGTTTTGATGCGATTTCTTCTCCACTTTTTCCGATTATTTTGGGAATGCCGTGGCTACAAGCCCATAACTCTAGTATCGATTGGGCTTCCGGAGAAATTAAGTTCTGCTCCCGCTATTGTCACCAACACTGTTTGCCCAGTACCCCTACAGATGCCTCTCAACTCATGTGTCTGGACGTGGACACCGAATCGCAGCAAGCGATTTCCCACTCCGTATCGGGATTTTTTTGACTTCTTCAGTAAAAAGGGGGCGGAAACCCTTCCTCCTCACAGGCCTTATGATTGCCCGATAGAACTTTTGCCTGGGTCTGAAGTTCCGTTTGGACGAATTTTCCCATTAACAGAGCAGGAGCTGGCTACTCTCAAGACTTACATTGATGAGAACTTAAAGAGAGGATTCATCCGTCCATCCACGTCACCGGCCGGGGGCCGGCATTTTCTTTGTGGAGAAGGACTACTCCCTTCGGCCTTGTATCGACTATAGAGAGTTAAACAAAATAACCATCAAGAATCGCTACCCCTTACCTCTGGTACCCAAACTCTTCCAAAGACTAGGTTCAGCAACAATCTTCACTAAACTCGATCTCCGTGGGGCCTATAATTTAATCCGCATCAGGGAGGGAGATGAGTGGAAAACTGCCTTCCGTACCCGGTTCGGGCACTTTGAATATCTTGTTATGCCCTTTGGTCTGTGCAACGCGCCTGCAACGTTTCAGCACTTCATTAACGACATTTTCCGTGACCTCCTGGACTTATACGTTATAGTATATCTAGATGACATCTTGATTTTCTCCTCCTCAGTCATCGAACATCGCAGGCATGTCCGAAATGTTCTAACCCGGCTCAGGCAGCATGAACTTTACACCAAATTAGAAAAGTGCGAATTCGAACGCCAATGTATCCAGTTCCTCGGCCTAATCATTGCTAGTGACGGCATTAAGATGGATCCGCAAAAAGTGGCAGCTATCCTCGACTGGCTCGCTCCCTCCAATAAAAAAGGGGTCCAACGCTTCATTGGCTTCGCCAACTTTTATCGCAAATTCATTAAAGGCTTCTCTGCAATTATTACACCAATTACTGAACTAACCAAGCAAGGGAACCGTTTTTGTTGGTCCACCGAGGTGCAATCTGCCTTTGACAAACTTAAAAAGTTGTTTACCTCCGCCTCCATCCTGAAACATCCAAACCCTGCCTTACCTTTCGTCCTTGAAGTGGACGCTTCAGAAGTCACTGTGGGGGCAGTACTCTCTCAGCGGCAAGGTGCCAAGTCCCTGCTTTTTCCAGTAGCTTTTTTTTCTCGGAAACTCTCCACTGCCGAAAGGAACTACGATGTTGGAGACAGAGAGCTTCTAGCTATTAAGGCCGCATTGGAGGAGTGGCGTTATCTCTTAGAGGGTGCTGCACATCCCATTTTGGTCTATACTGACCACAAGAATCTCGAGTACTTGAGAACTACCAAGAGACTGAGACCTCGGCAGGCAAGGTGGGCCCTGTTCTTCTCTAGGTTCCAGTTTCACATCACATATAGACCTGGCTCCAAGAACACCAAGTCGGACGCATTATCCCGCATGTTCCAGGATTCCGAGGAACCTTTACCTTCTGACACCATCCTTCCTGCTGGAAATTTTCTGTTGCTACAAGGGGATATCACATCCCAAATTAAACAGGCCTCCAGGAATCTGTCCCCACCTATGGGAGTCGACGTATGCTTGCAAAATGGGTTGTTCCGGTTCAAAGACAAGATCTTGGTCCCAGAGAATCTAAGAGTGGCAGTACTGGAACTCTGCCATGATCATAAGTTAGCTGGGCATTTTGGCATACTGAAGACGACAGAGCTGGTGCAACGTACATTTTGATGGCCCCAACTGGTAAAGGATTGTAAGAGTTATGTGGAATCCTGCACCACCTGTGCTCGGAACAAAAATAGTCGGACAAAGGCCTGGGGTCTACTAAATCCTTTACCCGTTCCAGAAAGACCCTGGAAGATGATTGCGATGGACTTCATCGTGGAACTCCCTCTGGCAGAGGGCTTTTTCCACCATTTTTGTCATTGTGGATAGGCTGTCTAAGATGGCTCATTTCTTACCCATGAAAGGTACACCTTCTGCCGTGGAAACTGCGAAAATTTTTGTCAGAGAAATCGTAAGATTACATGGAGTACCAGCAAGTATAGTCTCCGATAGAGGTGTGCAGTTCACTTCCAGGTTCTGGAAGGCTCTCTGTGGGTCACTTGAGATTGAGTTGGCGTTCTCATCCGCCTATCACCCCCAGACAAACGGGCAGACAGAGAGGACTAACCAAACCCTGGAGCAATACCTCCGATGCTTTTCCACCTTCTCACAGAACGATTGGGTCTCTCTTCTGCCTATTGCTGAGTTCACATACAACAACTCTGTGCATTCAGCTATTAAACAGACACCATTCTTCGCCAATTATGGTTTTCATCCGTCATTTCTGCCTGAATCCTTACCTGAGTGCCCTATTCCTGCGGCTGCTGAAACAATGGATTTCTTCGTCACCAATAATAAATTACTACGCGAAACCATGGCTAAAACCCAAGAATATAATAAAAGGATGTTTGATAGGAAGAAGCGTGGAGAACTCATTCTGGAACCTGGCAACCAGGTTTGGCTGTCCACCCTCAACTTAAAGTTGGCCTGTCCCTCGAAGAAGTTGGGTCCCAAATTCATGGGTCCCTTTCCAATCAAAAGGAAAATTAATGACGTGACCTATGAACTGGATCTACCCAATACATTAAGAGTTCATCCGGTCTTCCACGTATCCTTGCTGAAACCTGCTGTCCCTAATTCCTTTTCGGGTCGTAATACCGGCCCACCTGAACCTGTAATTGTGGATAACGAGCCAGAATTTGAAGTGGAAGCAATCCTGGACTGCAGGAAGAGACATGATCAAGTCCAATATTTGATCAAATGGAGGGGGTATGGACCAGAAGATAACTCCTGGGAACCAGAAAGCACCAGATCTGCACACTAAGGAACTTTTAAGAGACTTCTGGAGTGCTCACGCTGATAGACTGTCAGAGAAGCTCTCCAAGAAGATCGGCTATTGGGCGCTCTGGTGTGCGCCGGTTCGCGCCTGGGTGCGTCGGCATGGGCGCGCGCACGGCATTTGGCGCCAACCGCCCTATTTAATGTGCTGGAACCTTCTGCTCGGTGCTGTCCGATCTGCAGCTCCCAGTGCCTGAGTTCCTGTTTCCTGTCCACTTCCTGTTTGCCTGTCTGATCTCCTAGTGACCCCGGCTTGTCTTGGACTTCTCTTGTTATCTGCCTGCACCGGACCACGGCTTCCCTTGACTACGTCTCTGCCTGCTCCTCTGTACTACTTTGCCCGCCTGCTGCCAACCCTGCCTGTGACCCGGACTTTGAGCCTGCCTGTTCCAATGTACCTTGCTGACCGTCTGCTGCCAACTCTGCCTGAGACCGGACCTGCCATTTCTGCTCCTGCTCTGCACCAGTCGCTTAGTCCCTTACTTCCTAGGACTTCCAGACCATACGCATCAGGATCCTGGGCCTTACCTCTGCAAGTCACCCGCCAGGCTCTCTTACCACTCTGCGATCCTGTGCCTTCTGTTTACACTACCAGGGGCCGGGAACCAGATACGTACGGGAGGCCTCCCCTGCTATACCGGGTTCTTCAGTCAGGTACGTGTAAGTCTGACACACTGGCACATTCAGAAGTTTAGAAACCCTGTAACCAATAGCATCAGTATGTTTTGCAACAATAAGGTTGCGAAGGTCTTGAGAGAGCTCTTTACTTTTACCCATCATGAGATGTTTCTTACGTGAAACCGTGGTAATGAGACACCTTTTTATAGGCCATCAGTTGAGACTGAACCAGCTAATATTAATTTGCACTGAAAAGGGCCAGGATTGCTTTCTACTTACTGATAGACTTCAACTGGTGTCTTGGCTTAACATTCCTTTTTGCACCTCCCTTTTTTTCTTGTGTTTAATACTTTTTTCCTGTGTCATTCCATTTTATTACACATAACTTAATTTGTGAACTTATTTGTTTTGGTTTCTTTGTATGTATGTATGTATTTCATGGGTTGTTACCCACATGTGGTGAAAATGTCAATAGCACCTTTAGAAATATATATTTACCTAGAAAAATGGTGATGTGTTCAATACTTAAAGTGTAAGTTCTCCTTTACAATAAAATCTGTAAGGTAAACTTACACAGGACCCCCTCCTCACATGGGTGGCGCCGACCAATCAGAAGCCGCATAGCCCGTCCTGTCAGCTGGGAAGAAGACGCGTGGATACTGAGGGGATTTCTAAGCCCAGGAGTCCTGACGCAGATATCCTGGGGTTCAGAACGGGAGATTGCCCAGGTCAGGGGGGAGGGGGGAGATGAGGAGGGGGTCCTGTGTATGTTCACCTTACAGATTTTTCTGTAAAGGTGAACTTACCCTTTAATAAAAAAATTGTGAAACCCTTATTCGTGTTCATACATTCAAATGTTCTACAGTAACGCATTACACAGAAAGAAAAATATATAGGTGCAAAGATAAACGCAACTTACCAAAAATAAAAATGAAAATTGTTGTGACCGTTATAAAGTCCAAATTGAAGTATTATCAATTTTCCACTGTGCACAGTCCAAATAATGATGACACCCTTCCTGTGAGATGTGAATAAACAATACACCTCGATTCCACCACTGTTGTGACACAAGTGAACACTTCTCCCTTAGGGGGATATTAGGTCACACTTTCCACTTTAGGGCGATGTGGAAAGTTTTTAGAAAAAGGGTTTAGATCCGCCCCCTATACATGTCATTTGCCTAGGCGAATGACATGTACTGTCCCCGCTGTGCCTCCTGGAATATGTACATCACATATCCCCTAAGGCCTTACTGTGTAATTCACTGAAGAGGAGTGAGGTGGGCCCAGTGGTGTGTCATTGAGAGGCATGCCTGCTGAACCCGGAAAATTCAGTGAGCCACTCAAAGACCTCAGAGAAAACATGGTGGCGTGGGACCAAGCAGTGGAAGCATAAGAGGACCTCAGCGGGACAATGCTGGATCCACTGTATGCGTAAGTGTCTGAAGTGCAGCCCCCACCTCCCGGTAAGCGGGGATAAAAGGAGTGGCTTAATAGGGGAGGTACTCAGCAAGAGAAAGGAGCCAGGAACACCGGCAGGGAACCCCAGAAAAGGAGGATCAGGTCTGCTGTGTGGAAACCTTTTGCACAGAGTAAGTATAATATGTTTGTTATTTAAAAAAATGTAAAGGTTTAGAATTACTTTAACTGAGGCAGAGCAAAATCAGGTACTCTGCACTGCCGGACAAATAATGGGTTTGTTTTGTTTTGCTAGAGATAAGTACTTGTGTATTTTGGAAAGCTTTTCACCCAGGGGAAACTAGACCAATATTTTCTTTGAGATAAGAAACCATATCTGTTTCAGTTGTCAAGTCAACAATTTGATAAAACTCCTCTAATTCTCTAAAGTTTGGATAGCACATAAAGGTAAGAATGGGTAAACTGATGCAGCCTGATAATAGACATTGTTCCCATTTGTTCTGGGCAAATAAGAGTAAAATATTTAAATTCACAGTCATCTCTCAATTTTTTCAATCTGAAAAAATGACAGGGAAAGAATTTTTATATTTTGGATTAGCAAAACTGTAATACATTCTGTTTCACCTAATTATCTTGTATATATGTTGTCTGCCTGTTACAAATAGAACATATAATGTGTTTTTCTATTTTAGGAAACAGAGATGAAGCCTCCCGATAATCGGCTGATACACGAGACTACAAATAGGTACAGTCAGAAGAGCAAACTATCCTTCAACCCAGTCACCCATTACTGACATTTTACCTAATTATTACCCTTCTTTGGTCATAATTGGGCACACTTTATATGCTTTTGAAAAGCTCCAACAACAATTAAAATTGTGGCGCGAACAAATGCTAATGCACCATCCACATGAGTTAGCCTCTACCCCCCTAAATAAATGTGAAGATTTGCTTGTGTAGCATAGGTAGTTCATAAAATGTTCATAAGAAGTTCATAAAAATCCCATAGGATGGGTGTTGTACTTCAGTAGGCAGCTCCATCTGAGACAGGAACAAATCTCTGAAATTACAAAAAAGGAACACAAGGGGATGCCAGCTAAGTGCAGCATCAATGGGTTTATTACGATTAAAAAACCAAATGCAAACTCAGAAATATCAAATCAAAGAGATTATCTAAAGCCATGCCACATTGGATGCAAGCCATCCACCAGAAGAGCCATTTGTGACAGCAAACAGCATGTAGTCAGTAAGGAAACCAAGTCTAAAGTCACCCGAGGTGAGGAGCGCTACTGTGGGACACAAGGCAGGCTGGTTGCTACAGTGATGCGTTTTGGAACTCCTATTGGTTCCTTTTCCAAACCAATATGAGTTCCAAAACACATTCTTTTTTTTTTTTGGATAGAGTAAGAAAGGGCTATAACCCCTGTCAGTATTTTTTTTGCCATCTGTGTCCCATTGGGGGATTTACCTTCACTTCCTGTCCCATAGCCAAAGCAGGAAGTGAGTGAATCCCTGCAAATTAGGGGAATCCCTTGCCCCCCCCCCCCCCAAGATCACCAAAACTAGTATCCCCATTGGAAGATTTCCCTCTATTACCGTTCTGGGGACCACCCAAAATATGGGATTTTTCGTTTACTTTTATCTTCACTTTTGATGATGATGTTAAACTGGACAAATAGAGAGGGGGAATCTCCCTAATGGTGGTACAGACAACAATAAAAATCTGCCAGGGCTTCTTATCCGTCTTCACTCTATCCAAAACTTAAGTTTTGCCTTTAGTTATAAGATGATTGTACATCTTCTCCAGTTCTGCTGTTTTCAGTTCTGATTCTTCTATAAATTGCTGCTGGCTGTTTTCATACCAGATCACCAAATCCTGGATATTATATTTTTATCTGGAGGTGACCGCTGGGGGTGGATACTCTTTGCCGACGAGGCATTTTTTTTTCTTCGTGTTACATGGCTGGCTACATGAGACTACACACAGTGTAAAATGCGGACTATGTAACTATGATAGTTTTCACTGTCTTACCTTCTGAAGCTACAGTAGGTGTCATACCACTGTAAGTGAATTAAATAAAAAAAAAAAGAGGGAGCAATAGCCATGTAGCCATGTAACTTGAAAAAAAATGCCTTGGTCGACAAACAAGAGTGTCCACCCCCTGCAGCAGCGGTCACCTCCAGAGACTGCAGCGGAATAAACCAGTATTTAATCAAAAATGGTAAACTCTATTAATAAATTTGTCTTTTTATTGGTGATGGATGTAATTTTCTACTTAAGTAATTAACACTTATTTAGCTGTTTTAGACAAATTTATTAAAAAAGTTTTACCATTTTTGATTAAATTCTGGTTTATTATGCTGTGGTCTCTAGAGGTGGCAAGTGCTGCAGGGAATGGACACTCTTGTTTGCCGACTGAGGTGTTATACCAAACCCTCAGATGTGGGTATTTATCACAGCTGCCTCCATCCCAACCCCTGACCGTATGATGGACCCACAGTATGCCGCAGTATCCCCGCCCATATCCGCAAACTCCACATCCAGGAAATACACCAGATGATCTGCAAAACCAAGGTACAGTGAAAAAAAATATATATATGTTCCGTTTTTACATTAGAACATTGAGCTAATATTCTTGAGCTATTGTGATAAAATTACCTTCACTGAAGGTAAGGGCATCTTGGGTCCTATTCCCACTCCCCTTTTATTTTGAGTTATACAGCCTGGCCTCTTCAAAGGCAAAGGTCCCTGCCATATCAGCAGTTGCTGTTTAGCCCAGTGCTAAACCTTGTTTGAGTGCTGTAATCAGTGGCTTTAACTTTAACACTGCCCTCTTTGCATATACTATGGTATTTGCTAGTAACAAAGCTCTCTCCTCAGTTGAGAGAAGCAGGAAACTTAAACTGTAAGCTAGCCCTAAGGTATAGCCCCTCCAGCTTGTTTTAGCTTTTGCTAGTATTGTCCTAAGAAGTGTGTATTTCTTTTTCTTAGTTCAGTACTTCAAGACCTTCCTTATGACAATTGTGAATCTCTTTAATCTACAACTGATACTTGATTGGAATTGATTTTGCTAGTCGTGGAGTCTCACCAGTTCAACCATCAAGCTCAGTTTTTTCGCAGCCAGCGTGCTTGTGGTTCTCACTGTGACAGTCACGCCAAGCTTGGATGTGACCTCTTTCCAGCCTGGTCTGTCACTGCAGCATGATTGGATGCCATGTCAAGGGTTTCTTCCATCTTTCGCCTTGGTTATAGAGTTTATTGCCCAAATTTCTCAACTATTTGCTGAGCTGCAAAGGTCACATTTTCCAAGCTGCTCCCCTCACATCTGTGTCTAAACTAGATTTGCTTGAATCTCTGGCTGCTGCTGCTTAGTGGTCAGTCACTGACTCTTTCTGACTCGAAGTCCCCTGTGATTTCTTGGACAGGATCTTTTCCCAGAAGATTTGCAGTCTGCGTGCATTACTCCTAAACAAAGGGAAACGTATTTCCTTGAGTGATTTCTTGCGTACCACTTTGAAGCTGAAGGATCATCCTGTTGCCTTTAGCAGCCTCTGGTTCTGGTCTTGGCTCTTATAAGATGCATGGGCTACTAAAGTGTTCCCCCATCACCCGCTGTTAAATTATTATTATTTTTTTTTTTTTTGAAGATTAAAAACACCTTGAAAAGCTTTTCCTTCCTCCCAAGCACATTACATCCCTTTTATCCATGAGCTGAAGATTTTGTTAAGCAGTCAATACCTCCTGCTATTGACATTCAAAATTTTCATATGAACAAGATGTTTACTGTTCCAGTGGGGGATGCTTTTTCTTTTAATGACCCCTAGGATAAGATTCTGAAAACCCAGTCTCGGACTATATTTGTGCCTTACCGGTTTACACTCTGTACCCAGTCCTGGTTGGTCTGTCCCAGACTCTGAGTGCTTCAAGTCTTAGCTTCTAAAACTAAATTTGACCAATGCTGGCATGGACCAGCAGATGGAGTGTTGCGCAGTCTACATTGACGTTGTGTAGAACTTTGTGTGACACAGCGCTGGATAGCAGCCATCTTGCTTTCTTGCATCAAATTCATGTTGGTTCAAATGCAGAGAACACTTTGGCTGTTGGACATCAGAGCAGGCTTCTACTGTAAGAAAACTTTTCTTAGTATGCCCCTTGTGGGCAACCATCTTTTTAGAGCTTTGTTGAGTGAACTTATCTAGAACAGTACAAGCACTCACCTCCTGAAAGCTAAGAAGAGTATGGATCAGCCTAATAAGGACACCCCACCTTTTCTTGCCAAAAGTGTGCCTTTGTACCCTGCTTCTGTAGCAAGACCCCCAAGGTCATCCCTCCGTCGGCCCAAAAAGTCTGGCACTTCATGCATTATCTGCCAAGAAGCTCTCCACAGAATGGCAGTGTGCTCCATTTTCCAAGGTGGGGAAGGTGCCTTCTCGCCTATAAGTACACTTGGAAGTCTTGCATCTCTGATGCTTGGGTACAAGAGGTGTTATCTCTGCATTACAGACTAAATTTTTCTCTGACCCCTTTTTTTTCTCTGTTCCAATCTCCTAGTGTATCCACAGTGCCTTTTGGACCTTTACCGGCCTCTTGTTGGGGTCCTGAAGCAAGGTGCCATTGCCTCAGTTTCTCTGAACAGTTTGAAGCACAAAGGTGACATCTGCTGCAGTGGTGAAGCTAGACATTCTTTCACCTGGAGCAAAAGCTTAGTTCGGCACTGGTGCTCAATACCTGGCTGCTTGATGCCATCTGGAATCCTGTAGAAGGGTCATCCCTCTCTCACTTGCTGCCGATCTTTCTCCAGACGGATGCAGTGACTATCACTGCTGCCCGGGACGAGCCAGGCCCGGGCTCCTCTACAGTGATGCTGGGGATGCCAATGCAGTGACAGCTCAGGTGATCACTGCTGCCACTTGTAAACAAAGCTGAAAGCAAAAGAAGACTTCCTCTAATGGCTTATCTGCCAGGATCTGACTAATGACTCATCTAATACAGAGCCCAGCAGAGGAAGCCAGTGATGGAAGTCTTCCTTTGCGGCTGCTTTTTGTTTGCTAGGCTGAGCTGTCACTGCACTGACTTCCCCAGCATCTCTCCAGACATGCCGGCCACAGGAGTTGATACCGCTGTCACTACTCCTGCCAGTGGCGGCGCCCCTCTCAATGCGGTACCCAGGGCACATGCTTCCCCTGTCCCCCCTAGTTTTTGCCCTTATCTGCCTTCAAGGCTTTAAGTGTGTTCATTTACGATTACAAATTTTGGGATGGAGTGGACTTATTGCCCTCAGAGGACACAACACTACTACCTGTTTGCCGTGGGGCCCTCTCATCACCAGTTTGTGGCCCTCCCTTGCAGGCTTTCCTCAGCATCCAGGGTGTTCACCTAGGTTCAGTTTCAAGTTTGAGATCTGAAACTCTCCTATTTTGTATAAATTCAGGTTTGCTGATAACTTTGAAAGCCGTATCCCTTTACAATTTTTTTATCCCCTGAGCCTACAGCACACAATTTTTTTACATTGGACAAGTTGGCTCTGATTCTGGACAGGCTGATTTGTCTGAGTGTCTCTGTCATGGCGGCTTCTGGACCCTGATCTGACCTCAGGCTGAATGTATGGGCAGTCTGGTTGTACAGAAGTTGATTGTTAGAAAATTTCCACCAGTGTATTCTGAAGGCGAGGAAGTCTCCCCACTGTCAGACTACAATACCTCAGTGGGAGTGGTTTCCCTATCCACAACCAGCTGGTTGAACAAAAAATAAAAAATAAATAATTGTGCATGGGCTGCCCTACACACAGAAGGAACACTGTTGTTTGTCTGCCACTCTCCCCTTTTCTGTCCACAGAAAAAGGGGGAGAGAAGGGCAGACAAACATAGAAATATAGCAAGAGCTATGCTATCCAGAAAGTGCAAATATAACCATACTTAAAGCTAAACACTGGGATAAGCAAATATTGTCTAAATACAAGAGCCATGTATTCTTGAATCCTTATGTGCTTTGTGCATTTCTTCCAGATCTGTAGTAATCCAGTGTGAAACTTTGCCTCTGTGCCAGAGGGACAGCATGTACACAAATGCTAGAAGTCTGGTTAATAAAATCAGAGAGACACATTGCTGGCTAGCAGACCAGTAGCATGCATTAAAAAGGAAATTTGCTCATGCGATAAAGCTATAATTCTATCACTTTACAAAACTCTGGTTCAGCCACATCTTGAGTATGCCCTCCAGTTTTGGTCACTGGTCCTCAGGAAGGATGATCTACTATAACGCCCAAACCCATCTCCACGGTTGTACTCCCCCTAAGATATATGATGCACACACATATGAGCCCCCAAGTGCATAACTTTTTACATTTATCAACATTAAACCTCATTTGTTACATAGCTGCCAATTTAAACAGTGCATTGAGGTTGACTTGGAAGTTGAAGACATCCTGTAAGGACGTTATTCCACTTCATTGCTTGGTTTCATCTGCCAACACTGAAATGGTAAAACAATGTATGGGGAATAGTCTCAATACTTTTGCAAAAGCCAAGTATACTATATCCACAACCACTCTTTTTGTTTTCTTAGTCCTTTGTTTTTGTTCACCTCCTCCATAAAAAGAAATCATAATTGTTTGACAACTTTTGTCTTTCATGAAATAATGCTGACTATTGCTTAAAATATTTTTTAAGCAAAAACTTGTGTGTGATCTTTTATTAAACTCTCCAGTATTTTCCCAACTATAGAAATTAAACTAACATGTCTGTATTTACTTGGTAAAGTCCCATTGAGACACACAGGCGACTCGGGAGTGAGCATACACGAGTACCCCCAGAAGAATCAGGTTGCTTATGGGTCACTCGGCACGGGGGAGGGGCTGGAAGCGTTGGTGGGGGACCCAAAAAGAAAAGCATTGGGGCTGCTCTGTGCAAAATCATTGCACAGAGCAGGTAAGTGTGAGGTGTTTATTATTTTAAGAAAATAAAACCAAACCTTTAGAAACACTTTTAAACCTTTTAAATTTCCAAACATTTTATATTTTATTAAGCAGAGGCCCTAGAGAATAAAATGGTAGGTAATTTTTTTATGTTACATGGTATTTGCGCAGTCGTTTTTCAACGACAATTTCTTTGGAAAAATACAATTTTAATGAATTTTAGTGCACACACAAACAATATAATACCTAGTTTTTTGGTAAAATATAAAAGATAATGTTACACCGAGTAAATAGTCACGTCATACATACACGCTTTAAAATTGTGTACACCCGTGGAACAGCACCAAACGGTTTCTAAAAATCTCCAAAGGCAACGCTTTAAAAGCTGACGTTTGCAGAGATACTTCACATGTGGTGCGATCACCATTTACATATGCATGCAAGTCTTGTGTATGCATTTACATTTGCACGTGAGCACAAGGGGATGGGGACAAACTTTTTTTGCACTGTCCCTTTATTTTTTTTTATCAGCTGTATTACTGTCACAAGGGAATGAACAACATCCCTTGTGATTGCAAAAGGATGATAGAGAGATCTGGGGTATTAGACCCCAGATGTTTCCTCTGGCTTTCAAAGCATCAGATCAAACTGAGATTGGTATAATCAGATGCTTGTACAAGCCAATAACAGCTTGTAAATATTAAACCGAAAGTGACAAAATTCTCGTCCCTTCCAGTTTCTGATCTCACAGCAGGTGCAGGCATCATCTCGTTATAACCACTGAAACCCCGACGTCCTACCAGCGATAAGTGGTTAAACAAGAAATTCATTAAAATAGGAGCCTGCTGAAAAGCTGAGGTTTACTTCAAAATCTTATGATTTTTTTTTTTGTTCTGGAACAAAGGGATTTGAAAACCGTCCCCACATAAATATGTCTTAATATAAAAATAAGGAAATCTGAACATGGCAACAAAAGCGGAGCACTCCTGGCTAGAGCCTTATAGCCTTATGGGCCAAGAGAACACTCAATGTGGTAAGACAAATCCAAAAACCCGACGGCACTCTCGCCACAAATAACGAAGAAATAACTACATGTTTTGAACGCTATTACACCGACCTATACAACTTGTCCCATACAAACCCACTCCAGGAACCCACCACGCCCAGACAGACACTCATGCGTGACTTTCTGAAACAACACACTCCCAAACCAATACCCCAGGATATAGCTCAATCCCTAGAAAACCCTATCTCTAAGGAGAAATTAGCCCTAGCTATCAAACAAATGAAGCAGGGAAGAGTCCTGGCCCGGACGGCTATACGGCCGCTTATTACAAAACATTCAAGGATATACTCACCACCCCCTTTCTCTCTACCTTCAACTCTCTAACATCACCAACACGTCCACCGCCTTCTAGAAGCTCACATAACTGTGTTACCTAAAGAAGGGAAAGATCACACCAAAGTCCCCAATTACCGTCCCATCTCCCTCCTCAATGTGAATACCAAGCTCTTTGCCAAAATTCTGTCTAATCCCCTTCTCCCACTCATCCCCTCATTGGTGTCCACAGACCAAGTGGGTTTTGTTCCTGTCTGCGAGGCCAGGGACAACACCATCAAAGCTATTGACCTTCATTACTGGCTGATTTCCTCCAAACAAAACGGCTTCTTCCTCTCATTAGATGCGGAGAAGGCGTTTGACAGGGTGGCCTTGGGACTACATGACTACAACCCTACAATCCCTTGGACTTGGTGATAATATGCTTAATATGATCCTAGCCCTCTACTCAAGTCCTACAGCGCAAGTTAAAGTCAATGGCTGACTGTCAAACGCCTTCGCTATCCGAAACGGGACCTGCCAAGGCTGCCCCCTATCCCCCCTCCTTTATATACTTACATTAGAACCATTTCTTAACCGCAACAGAAACAACCCAAATATCCGGGAAATTTCGGTTTCTGAACACAAATTTAAAATTACAGCCTTTGCAGACGACATTTTACTGAACCTCGCCGAACCACACGTCGCCCACTTCCAACATATTTCCAACCTCAAAATTAATTTTGATAAGTCATATGCCCTAAACATCTCGCTGCCAGAAGATACAGTATCACTATTGCCTCGTTTCCACCGAGCGGATCGGTTTGGACGGCCTAGAATGGTCCGGCCTATTCAGGCGAGCGTTTCCACTGCAAGTGGGACCGACAGGGGCCATACGTGGGTTTAGAAAAAATGCCGTCATGGCGTCACACGTCCACCAATCAGTGTAAAGTATCGTAGCTCCGCCCTAACCGAACCGTTCCATTTTCTATGGCCCCACATCTGAAGCAGGACCCTGAATGGAACGGATTGGTTCGGTTGTATGGGCCGCTTTCATAATGGAAACACCCAAAATAGCGTACCGTACCGAACCGATCCGTTCAGTGGAAATGAAGCATATGCCAAAACAATTTTCCCTTCACTTGGAAAACCAAAGCGATCACGTACCTAGGCATACAACTCCCAGCCCATTTGGATGAGCTATATTCCTTGAATTTCATCCCTCTATTAGCCTTGATTAAACATGACCTACAAAAATGGGACACACCCTCCTTCTCATGGTTCGGAAGAGCCGCAATTCTAAGAATGAACGTTCTACCTAGACTTTTATATGTAATGCAAGCTATCCCCATTCACCTACCTCCTACCTTTTTTCTCCACCTACAAAGCCATCTGTACTAAATTTCTATGGCGCAATAAACATCCACGCATTAAATCCGAACACCTTGTGCTCCCCAGATCCAAGGGAGGCATAGGTCTCCCAGATACCTGTAACTACCATAAAGCATGCCTCCTCACCAGAATAGGGGACTGGAATATTCATGCATCCACAAAGCAATGGGTTACGCTAGAAGAATCCATATCCTTGCAACCCCTAGCCACCATGCCATGGCTTCTGTCTAGACATATTCCACCCACTACATCCTACACTACGCTGCTTTCATGAAACTAAGACCAAACACTCCCTTTCGTCCAGTCCAGGCCCCATGACACCACTCCGTCTTAATCCCAAGTTCCCCCCCGGGAATGTCTAAACAATTCCTATCAACTTCGTGGCCACATAAACACATTTTGGCCAAACAATTCTTCAATAAGGCCACACTGCTAAAACACGAAGATTTAGCCTCCCAAATGAAAGACCTCAAGCTCTCACTATGGACATACCTTCAAATACAACATTTTCTCCTAGACCCGAACCACAAACTGCTCTGGACCCGCCAACTTACCCCCCTAGAATCCCTATGCTCAGAAAACACACCACAGAGACAAATATCCCATGAAAAACAAAACATGCCAATCCTGGGAGAAAGAATTATCCCTAAACCTCAGACACACAGTGGGAACAAATATTCGAAAACATACTCAAGGGTTCAATAAATGTATCAACACAGGAAAATGGCTATTAAGTACTCACAAAGTGGTACAGAGTGCCGACCATTATCCACAAGTTCGCTCCATCCATTTCCAACAAATGCTGGAGATGCAATTCTGAACCAGGATCTCTCCTCCACATTTGGTGGTCTTGCCCCATCATACAAAAATTTTGGCGCGAAGTCCACAACTTAAATTCCAGGATATCTACTTTCACATTAGAATTCTCACCTTCACAATTTCTATTGCACCATACCTCTATACCCAGACGCTCTTACTTCAAATCTCTCGCTATGCACATGCTGAACACTGCTAAGCGATGTGTTCCAATCTTATGGGGAAAAACCTATGCCCCATCAATCAAAGATTGGTTCCAGAAAATTGATACAATTGCCAAAATGGAAGAACTTATAGCCATCTCTCATGACAACATCTCCAAACACACCACCACCTGGTCTTGCTGGTCACAGTTCAGAACTACTCCTGAATATATCCAAACCATGAACTCCAAACGTTAATGAAGAGCGAAACCTCCCGGAGAGCTTTTCCCTCAGCCTCCGGGAAAATTAAGGCAGGGTAGATGGCAAACCAGGGTAACACAGGAGGCCTAGGCCCCCCCTGCACCAATCTATCCCGTCAATATCCTTCAACGCTCTCACACGCATCCTTCTTCTCACCCCTCCCACCCACCTCTCCCCACCTATCCAACCCCCCCTTCTTCCCCAACAGTCCCACCACCCCCCTTACCACGCTCCATCCCCACACACATACAGCTAATACACCTAAATCTGGTTGTCAGCTGGCCTGTCATCCATGAAAACCACACCAAATGACTACTATACTCTCCCTGAATAATCTATTACATCACAAACTATGTTCACCCATCCTTCTATAGAGACTCCCCCACACAACCGCTATTTCTTCAAGAAATCAGCCTGACTCATGGAACTATCCTCCCAAAAATTAAGCCCCTCTGGGCCTACGAACTACATAGCTTGCTTGTATTCACTATACAATATATGCCACCTTGCTGACTCTCCTTAAAAACACCTTAAATCTTCTACTTAACCTCTTGTCGTTATAGAGATTCAATGTTAACACAATGTTTTGGTTTTGGTTTACCTGTACTTCCCCAGGTCAATGGGTCCATGTAAAATCTGTTTTTGTACATACATCTGTATGTATACTTTAAGCATCCTCAATAAAATATTATGGAAACGAAAAAGAAAAAGGGAAATCTGTTAAGTTTGCTTTACTGCAGTATATTTTTGTTAAGGATAATCAGCCACTGTAACTTTTTTGTTGCTCCACAGCAGAGAGTATGAGCATGATGCTTTACGCAGAAAGTTTACCCGTGCAAGGAGTACAAGCTCCGAGGAGGAAGAGTATGGATGGGGCGGTCCAGCTACTGATCTGTAAACAGCCGAATAATCACCGATATGACAAGATGGAATTTCAGCATAAATTGTACACCATCTTTCTTTATTTTATGTTCTGTATGTGCTATGATGAACAAATTTTATATGCATATATTATTTTTGTTTGTACTTTGTAATAAATTAGCTTTAGCCACCTTTGTGCATTTAATTATTTACTACATTTGCTCATGAACTATATATACTGTATATATTCAGAGGGGTTAGGGTCCATGAAAGTATACAGATACATAAACAATTGCACAATTCCACCAAAAACAAAAAATGGCAATATTCAGATCTTAAATTCAGAATTCAGCAAATTGTAGGAAAATGTGTTATATGTCACCCATATATTTATAGAAACAGAACATACATTGTAAAATGCAACATTTATGAACAAAGTTGTGCTTTAAATATATACACTGTAACCCTCATATGACTAAACTCAACAACAATAACATAAACTAGGAAAGGGGAGTAGGAAAAGCAAAAAGGACTGGGAACTGGTGGAAGGGGTACAAAAAGACATGTGAGGGGGAACATTAGGATCTTTGATAGTGATACAGTAAGCACAATCCTAAGCTTCATTTAGTCAGCAAAAGAAATCAGCTTTGTCAATTTGCAATATATTCAATAACAAATTAGTGTCTCTCTAGAGGACATAAAATGCACGCAGGTAGACCATATGTTATAGAGTTTATAATATCTGTCCTGGCAATCGTACTAATTGCTCCGCTTCCATGAGAGAATTTACTAATTTTAACCAGTTCTCAGTTGTGGGCATCTGAGTTTCTATCCAAATTATCAGGATTAGACCTTTGGCAGCATTAGGTGGGGAAATACACTTTTCAGAAATTGAGGCAGCGTGCAGTAGATATTACACTGGATCATCATTACTCAGTACAGTGGTGATATCTTATACAACTTTAATTTCTGTCCAAATGGTTTAATTTTGGGACGCTCCTACCATATATGGAGATGTAAACCTTTTAGGCCAGATCCTCTCCAACACCTTTCAGAGTCCAAGGGATATGCTAGAGCTAGTGTGTTAGGGACTCTAAACCACCTCAGTTTATAATACGTTTCTTGCATTTTAGAGTAGATACTGGAGCTGTGTATCAGCTTTAGAATGGTGTTTCTCTGAGATTCAGACAAGGGACACTCTGTTGCATTCTTTCACTCCCTAAGAAACTATAGGGGATCCACATTGACTCAAGATTCTTTGGGAACAATAGTCCCTTGTCAACTGATGATTAAAGCCATAGGGATTCAAGCACAGTAAGTAAATTTGCAGGTCTTATCTCCTCCAGGTTAACGGCAACAAAGTGTTGCAGCTGTTTGTATCTCCAGGCATCTATGGGGAATGTTCCAAACATTTCCCTGAATTGTTCTAGTGTGCACAATGTTCCTGCTTTAGGAAATTTGAGACAACTCGTATCGAGTTTTTTTGTTTGTTTTTTTTTTTTTTTTAAAGGTTGTCCCATATTCTCAAGGTATGAGTAGTGAGTAAGGAGATGGTGTCCAAGAGACTTCTATAAGATTGAAGGACCCATGACAATGGCTGAGAGCGCTGACTAGAGTGTTCTGGCAGGAAGGGTGTCCCCCTGTCAGAACACAATAGCACAGCAGGGGAGGTTGCTGTACTAACATTGCATGGTTAGTACAGTGGCTCCTCGAGCTGTCATTTTTTTTCATTCAGCCCTGCTGGGTTGAATGAAAAAAAAAAACGAATAGTGTGTACTAGGCTTTAGATTTTTCAGGAGTTGCCAAGACCTTTCAATTCACATGTCTCCAACTGAGTATTTTTGTCAAGGCCACAGTCCTATTGTTCAAATTAGGTAAACTCAGGCTGCCCTCAAATTTAGCCCTGGTGGGCAAGTTTAGGTTTTGTGTTTTTCAATGTGAAAGATGTAATCTGTTTTATGCAAGTAAAGAAAACTTTCTGAAGCGTAATATGTACCATTTGCAGGAGAAACAGAACTCTTGGTAAGACATTAATTTTTATAATTATCGTTCATCACGGGACACAGAGCCATAGTAGTTACTATGTGGGTTATAGGCCACCTTCAGGTGATGGACACTGGCACGCTCTAAGACAAAAAGTGCACTTCCTATATAACCCCTACCATAACTGGGAGTACCTTTTTTTTTGCCAGTGTCTAAGGTGTTGGTCACGTGTAAAGATGTGCTGTACTGAGCTCCACAGGAGCAATCCTTGCTGGGGCTAGCCATGCAGCCGGATCCATTTAAAGTGTCTTTTTGGCCGAATTGAATGGTACCCGGGCCTCGTATCCGAAGAAACAAGGTCTTGCCTGTAACGCTTCTCTTTTTAAAGAGCTGGACCCCGGGATCCAGTACTTTTTGGTATTAAGGCCATAAAGTTTTACTGGAGGTGGTGCTAATACAGGTCCAGGATTTTGGGTTTCCCCGAGGATCCCCAGCTCACCAAGGTTTAACGGAACCCACCATGAAGGGTGAAGATTGGGTCTGTTTACCACAGAAAACCCTGCGGCGGGAAAGGTAAGTGGAGTTTTCTAAGAAATTTTCAAAATTTTCTTATGAATGTTTCCTTTAATTTTGTAAATACTTTCATGCTTATGTTTCGCCACTGTGGGCAGTATAGAGCACTTACCCTCTCATGGAGAGCTCACGATGTGTCCAGGAAACAGCAGTTTTCTTCCGGCCAGCAGCAGACCTCCGGTAAGTCTGGGGGAGTTTTTCCTCCCCACCAGATGCCCCCTTGTGCTGTTTTTTCTTCCCTTCTTCTGGAGGAAGCACTTCAAAATAAAAAGTGGACGTGAACGGCACGCCATTTGGCGGCTTCCAGGCCCCCCCTTCGCCATGTCTTCCCCTCTCTCTGTGATCCCATAGGATTGGAGCCCGCGCTGGAAAAGCTCTTTTTTGAAGGAAAGAGTAAAGGCCGTAGACTAAGGGGGGGGCAAGGCTTAGTGCGGAGTTGGCATCCTCCAACATCCAGCGTGGGAAGGGGTGTTTTAAAAGGCACCATTGTTGCTGTTACAAACTGCAGAGGGACACAAGAGCAAAGATGGCATGTAAGAGGTTTGGTGACACAGGCATTCCTTTTGACACATTTACTACTGCATCAGGCTGAGCATTAATAGCAGCAGCAGAGCTGAACTATTGCTCAAGCAGTGAATGCATTCCTTCTGATAGTACCTCTGCTTTGTGCATCAGGCTATGGTCGGAAGGGGGGTTAAAAACACCTCAAAAAAGGGCTCTAGAAAGACTATAGTCACACAGAAGCCTAGAACCATCTCAAAGGATGGCATCCTCCCCTGAGAGTAATATGGCTGGTCCGAGCGAGCCATCAGGAGGGGCAAGTGTTGCAGCTGCTCTTAACACTGCAGCCCCTGTGTATATTACTAATGAGGTTTTTTCTTCAAACATTTTAAGTTTCGAGCAAAAAATCAATGCTTTAATCGCCTGGCCAGGACCGGGGTGATGTCGGGTCCCATAGAGCAGTGCATAGCAGCACGGTGGTTTCCTTTCCCCGCTGACAGCGTGGCTTGTATGTGCAGGGGAAATGGGAAGCCGCGGCGCTCGAGGGGGCGGAGCTACTGCGCTCCAAGCTGGCCCACAGGAAGTATCCAGCGAGGGTCACTTACAGGGCATATGACATCATCGTGCGCTGGAGACACCGGGTCCGGTCTCCATAAATGGCACAAATGGGACGCTGGCTGCTGGTGTTTTGATGGTGAGAAGCAGCAGAGGCTGTCGACGACCAGAGGGGCAGGATGGATTCTTCTGCAGTACCTGCACAGGCAGTGGATGCAGACACCAGCACCTCACAGGTAAGCCTGGAGTGTTTTGTCACCTTCCTGCGATCCTTGAGAGTGTTACTTCCCCCTCCCCCCTCTGTAGAATTGGGTGTAAGGGGACACATTTCCTGTTACGGAGTGATGGGTGGCTTATAGTTACATTTTGGTCATTTATTTTGTCTTGCAGACCAAGACCCAGGACAAGGCCCAAGCGCAGCCACCAAAAAGGAAATATGCCGTTTGTGCAAACAAATTGAGCTCCTCATGGAGCAAAGCAGTTTGCCACACCTGTATAGAAGGCCTGGTAAAGGAAGACCTGGTAGCCCCCTGTCAGAAGATGCTGACTTCTGTTAGAGATGAGCTTGCGTCTACCTTTAGCTCATTTAAAACTCTAATTGACAAGCATCGGGCTCCAGCATAGGGTCCGTCTCCAATTAGGGCTTCAGTCAGTAGCACTCCACAGCAGGCAGAGAGTGAAGACTCTGAGGCTGAAGCCAGATCTACCCGTTCTTCGGAAGAATCAGGGTCAAATATAGGGCCCAGGGATAAAGAATCCACAAGGGGCTTGAGGTTCAAGTTATCTTTAGAAGATGTGGATGACTTATTAAAGGCTATCTATACAACACTTGAGTTAGAAGATGAGGAGATACAATTATCTAAACATGATCTTATGTACAAGGGTTTGCATAAGAAGGTCTAGAGTTTTTCCAGTGCATAGTTCCCTTCTTGATACTATCAAACTGGAGTGGGAAAATCCAGGGAGAAAACCTTTCTTTTCTGGTAACCTAAAAAGGTTTCCATTTGATGAGGACACAGCGCCGCCGTGGAACAAAAATCCTAAGTTAGACGCACCTCTTTCTAAGATTTCAAAAAACTCGGACCTAGCGTTTGACGATATGGGCACGCTTAAGGACCCGATGGACAAAAGAGGGGATATCCTTCACAGAGCCTGGAACATGTGTAGCCAGAAATTTGGAAGTATGGTTGACACAAATACAAACACATTTGTTGGCAGGTACCTCTAGAGAGCAGATTCTGAAGTCTTGAGTCGGTAAGAATGTCAGCCAGGACTTCGGCCTTAGTGAATTCGGCCAGAAGAAACCTATGGCTTTAAACCTGGTCAGGCGATGCGGCCTCAAAGTTGCGCCTATGTGGGCTTCCCTTAACAGGTGATCATCTTTTTGGCCTAGGACTGCAGGAGGCACTGGAACGCACAGCCGATGGGGAAAAAGGCTTTTCCAGAGAAAAAGAAAAACCCGACAGCCAGAAAGTTTTTTTTGTGGCCAAAGTAGGCAGCAAGGTCCTAGAGAAAAGGACAATAGGCCCAAAAAACGTTGGACAGGGGACAAAGGCAGAGGTAGAGGGGGCGTCTTGTTTAATCCTCAACAACCCGCCAAGCCACAGTGACTCTTGTCCCCCAGTGGGAGGAAGATTGAGGGCCTTTCTCCCACAATGGGCAGCAGTCACCTCAAGTCCTTTCATCCTGGACCTAGTGACCAAAGGGTACAGGCTGGAATTTTCTCGCCAACCGCCAGAGCGATTATTTGTCACCTTCCCTCCCCAAGATCGGGAAAAAGTGAGGGCTCTGGGTCTCCAAATTGGAGACTTATTAGATCAAAAAGTCTTGATACCTGTTCCCCGGTCAGATCAGGGAAAAGGGTTTTATTCCCATATATTTGTCATCAGAAAGCTGTCAGGAAAGTATCGGCTTATCCTGAACCCTTGGTCTCTAAACTGTTCAATCAGATACAAGCACTTTCGTATGGAGATGGTATTCACAATCAAAAACCTGCTTTACCCAAACTGCTTCATGGCCACTTTGGATTTGAGGGATGCTTATCTGCACATCCCTATCCATCCAGCCTTCCAAAGATTCTTTAGACTAGCAGTCAAGATGGGAACAGAGACTCGGCACTTTCAATTTCAAGCCCTCCCCTTCAGTCTGTCCTCAGCCCTACTCATTTTTTCAAAAGTGTTGGAGGCGCTGGCTCCTCTAAGGTTAAAGGCGATAACTAATATGCCTTACCTGGACGACCTCCTTGTGGTGGCAGAGTCATACCGAAAATTAGCGGATCTCCAGACTGTACAAGACTTCCTGCGGTCCCTAGGCTGGTTAATAAACGAAGAGAAGAAGAGAAGTCTTCCCTAATTCCGGCCCAGAAGGTGACATATCTGGGGTACGACCTTTGCTCAGTAGACCAAAAAGTTTTTCTCCCACAGGAGATCACAAAAATGATGCAAACAATATCAGCCTTACAGACCAATCAGTCGGTCTTGCTGAGAGAGGTTTCAAGAGCAGTGGGTCTGATGACCTTGTGCTTTTCCGCAGTGCCATGGGCAAGATTTCATCAACGTCCATTACAGCTGTTTCTATTAAGGTACTGGGACGGAGATGCAAGGTCTCCGGAATCAAGGGTCTTGTTACCTGTCAGGGTAAAAAGAAGCTTGTGGTGGAGGACAAACCTGCACCCAATGAAATGTCTACCATGGTCCATTCCTATATCCCAAAGGATCACTACAGATGCGAGTTCCTGGGGATGGAGAGCCCACCTCAGCAATGCAGTGGCACAGGGAGAATGGTCCTCGAGGGAAGCAAGAGCTTCATCGAATCAGAGAGCTTCTAGCGGTTCAGAGAGCCTTGCAGACATTTCAGACGGAAATCAAGGGTCACAATCTCCAAATTCTATCCAACAGTTGCATACCTCAACAAACAGGGAGGTACGAGGAGTCGGATACTTCAATCTATTGCCCAGGAGATTTCATGGGCAGAAGGGAATCTAGCCTCAATTACAGCAGTGCACCTGAAAGGCACACAAAACTGTCTGGCAGATTATCTCAGCCGCTACCGGGTAGATCGAGACAATTGGTCCCTTCATCCCGAAGTCTTTGCTGATCTCACTGACAGATGGGGATGTTCCGAAGCGGACCTGTTCGCAAATCCGAACAATCGCAAGACAGAGAAGTTCTTTTCCTGAACCCAGCAGATCAATCATTGGGGATCGATGCTCTGGCGAATCCTTGGCCATTCGGCCCCTGTTACACCTTCCCGCCGATCAGACTTATTCCAGAAGTCCCCTGGAAGTTTCTTCTAGAAGAAACCGATCTTATCCTAATCGCCCCTTTCTGGCCCAAGAGGCCATGGTTTTCCCTGCTACAGACTCTGGTCCCGGAGCCTCCACTGAGTCTTCCGAAGAGAGAAGACTTACATTCGCAGGGTCCAGTGTCACACCCACAGGTGGTTTCCTTAAACTTGTCGGTTTGGTATCTGAAGAAAAGATACTGAGCACCCAGGGGGTTCTCTGACAAAGTAGTCAAGACTCTGGTAAATTGCAGAAAACCAGTCACTAGAGCCATATATTCCAAGGTTTGGAAAAAAATTTAACTCGTGGTTATCTGAAAATCATAGATTAACTCATGATGTTCCTTCAATTTTGGAATTTTTTAAAGAGGGGGTCAACAAAGGTCTTTCAGTTAGTTCCTTAAAGGTACAGTTTTCTCTCCTGGAAAATCCCACTATAGCTAGATTTTTCAAATCAATTTCTAGGGCCAGGGCAGTAGTGGTGAGTTGTCTAACTTGGGACCTGTCCCTGGTGCTTCAAACTTTGGTTGGATTTCCTTTTGAGCCCCTAGAGGATATTTCAATTAAGTTACTTACATTAAAAACAATTTTTCTTGTAGCAATTACCTCAGCTCGTAGGGTAAGTGAGTTGCAGGCCCTGTCAGTGAGGGAACCTTTCCTCACGATTTTTGAGGAACGAGTTGTTTTAAGAACTGATCCAGGTTTTTTGCCTAAGGTGGCCAGTACATTGCACCGATCTCAGGACATTGTACTGTCAACCTTTTGTAGGTCGCCACAGGGCGACCAAGAAGGAAAGTATAGTTTTCTAGATGTGAGGATTTTCCTCCTCTATCTTGAGGTCACCAAGACCTTTAGAAAAACTGATGCCTTGTTTGTCCTCTTTTCAGAAACACACACAGGAAAAAGTGCATCTAAAGCCACTTTGGCTAGATGGATTAAGCAGGCTATCTCTGAAACTTACAAAATTAGGGAAGTTCCTCCGCCTTTTGTTACTGCGCACTCAACAAGAGCCTTGTCTGCGTCTTGGGCTGAGAGGGCTGGTGCCTCACCGGAACAAATTTGCAGGGCTGCCACATGGTCCAGTTATTCGACCTTCATTAAACTTTATCGCCTGGATCTCCTATCTGCTCAGGAGAAGGCGTTTTTTGGTCGTAAGGTTCTCCAGGCAGTTGTCCCTCCCTAGACTGGTAAGTTCTGGCTCATCATGGGCTGTCCAGGAAGACGCTTGGAGAAAAGCTGAGTTAGACTTACCAGTAACTCCTTTTCTGAGAGTCTTCAAGGACAGCTGGATTCCCACCCGGTTTTTGTCTGAAAGTTATGTGTATTATGCATATGTTTTACAGGGATGTCCTACGGTTCACGGGAAGACTGAGATGGGGCCCGGAGGACCGCCCTTTTATCCGGTGGGGGTAACGTGTTTCCTGTCCTTGTAGGAGGACCCCTAGGTCTCATGGGCTGTCCTGGAAGACTCTCAGAAAAGAAGTTACCGGTAAGTCTAACTCAGCTTTTCGCTCGCAGATTCAGTCGTTCAGCCTGCACTGGCAGCGATTGGTGTACATCAGTCCTTAAAGGACCAGTTTATAGAGGTGCTTAAGGTTATTCCCGATCAGCAGGCCCATGATTTGGCCGGGATATCAGAAGCGTTGTGTTTTACAGTAGACGCTATGAAATATTCTATTCTCCAAGCCTCACGGCTCATGCTAGGGCTGGTACATGTGCATAGAATCCTATGGTTGAAAAATTGGTCAGCCGAAGCACCATGTAAAAAGCTCTTGGCCAGTTTCCCATTTCATGGTGAAAGGTTATTTGGAGACGATCTGGAGAAGTATATCCAAAGAATTTCTAATAGGAAAAGTTCCCTTTTACTGGTTAAGAAGTAGTTTAAAGCATTTTTCTTTTAAACGTGCTTCTTCTCCAGTGCTGAGGGGCATCAGCCTCCAGGCAGTCACGACAGCCTCCACCGTCAGGTTCAAGAGGTAAGCCTCAGGGTCAGTCCCAGGGCCAAAAGAGGACCTGGGGGAGGAAACCCACGAAACAAAATGCTAAAGCCTCCTTATGAAGGGGCGCCCCTGCTCGCTCGAATGGGGGGAAGGCTTCTACAGTTTTCAGGGGTCTGGCAAGAACAATGTCAAGCCAGATGGGTGGCTTCCTCAATTTCTCTAGGTTACAAACTAGAGCTTTGAGAGTTCCCGTCTCCTCATTTTCTCAGATCAAATGTTCCCAGAGATCCAGTGAAAAAGACGTCTATTTCTAGCTTTGGATCATCTCTTGTCTCAGAGTGATATCGGTGGTCCCCTTGGAAGAGCAAGGATTAGGGTTTTATTCAAACCTTTTCACAGTTCCAAAACCAAACGGGGATGTCAGACCCATTTTAGATCTCAAAGATCTAAACCAGTTTTTGAATATCTGTTCCTTGCGCATGGAGTCAATCCGATCAGTAGTCTCCATCCTACAAGGGGGAGAATTTCTGGCGTCCATTGACATCAAGGATGCTTATCTCCATGTGCCAATTTTCCTCGCTCGCCAGAAATTTCTACACTTCGAGGTAGAAAATCTTTTTCAGTTTGTAGCTCTGCCTTTCGGTCTAGCCTACTGCACCTCAAGTGTTTACAAAGGTCCTAGCTCCTCCTTTAGCCAGGTTAAGGGCTCAAGGTATAACAATACTAGCCTATTTAGATGATCTACTCTTGATAGATCAGTCGGTAGCCTGCTTAAGGCAAAGTTTGGTCACCGCAGTCAGCTACCTGGAATACCTAGGTTGGATTCTCAACCTAGAGAAATCCTCCTTAAAACCATCAAGGAGATTGCAGTACTTGGGGCTGATCATAGATACAGTTCAGAAGAAGGTGTTTTTGCCCCAGGAAAGGATCGGTTACATAAAGGAACTGATTCAGTTGGTCAAAACAAAGAAGAATCCTTCTATCCGACTTTGCATTAAGTTGTTGGGAAAGATTGTGGCTTCTTTCGAGGCCGTTCCTTATGCTCCGTTTCATTCAAGACTGCTGCAAAACAGTATCCTGTCAACTTGGAACAAGAATGTTCAAGCTCTGGACTTCCCAATGCGTTTATCCGCTGAAGTGTGTCAGAGCCTCAATTGGTGGTTGATATCCAGGAATCTTCAAAAAGGAAAATCCTTTCTACCAGTCACCTGGAAGGTGGTAACAACAGATGCCAGCCTTCTGGGCTGGAGAGCAGTCCTGGAAGAAGCGTCTGTCCAAGGGAAATGGTCCAAATCAGAGAGGACCTTGCCCATCAATATTCTAGAAATTCGGGCAGTACGCCTGGCCCTAGAGGCCTGGATGCTCAGACTACGGAATTGTTCTGTCAGGATCCAATCCGACAATGCCACAGCAGTGGCCTATATCAATCACCAAGGGGGCACGAGAAGTCGAGCAGCCCAGAGAGAGGTGAATCATATTCTATCAGCAATTTTCATTCCAGGAATAGAGAATTGTCAGGCAGACTACTTTAGTCGCCAACAATTGTTCCCTGGAGAACTGTCCCTTCACCCCAACATCTTTCTGTCAATATGTCAAAGATGGGGAGTTCTGGATGTGGATCTGTTTGCGTCCAGGTTTAACAACAAGATCGACAACTTTGTGTCAAAGGACAAGGGATCCGTTGGCATACGTAACAGATGCCTTGGTTTTTCCACTGATCTATGCGTCCCCTCCTGTTCTGCTGCTTCCGCGCCGCCTTTGCAGGATCAAGCAAGAAGGAAAGGATGTGATTCTTGTGGCCCAGGAGATCTTGGTTTGCCGAGATCATAAAGATGGCGGTAGGGGACCCTTGGACCATACCACTGTGACTAGACCTTCTCTCTCCTCCTACAAGGGGAGAATTTCTGGCGTCAATCGATATCAAGGATGTTTATCTCCATGTGCCAATTTTCCCCACTCACCAGAAATATTCCATCCTACCTTACAAACGCTAAATATTATGGTTTGGCTATTGAGACCCACATTCTGAAAGACCGTGGGCTGTCAGCTTCAGTAGTTTCTACTTTGGTTAATGCTAGGAAGCCGGCCTCCAGAGTCCTGGTGTGAAGCCAGGGGTTGGCACCCCAGGAGATATGTCATAGGTAAGATCCTTAAATTCCTACACATAGGATTAGAAATGAAGCTGGCCTTGAGTACTATCAAAGGCCAGGTGTCGGCTTTATCAGTGGTTTTTCAATGACCACTTGCTTCACACTCTCTCGTTCGTAACTTTATTTAGGGGGCAACACGGATTAATCCTCCAGTTAGGTCACCCCTGAACTCTTGGGACTTACATTTAGTCCTGTCGGCATTACAAAAACAGCCTTTTGAGTCAATACAGGATATTCCCTTGGTCCTCTTGACGGGGAAAATAAATTTGGTTGCCATAACTTTTGCAAGAAGAGTATCAGAATTGGCTGCTCTTTCTTGTAAAGAGCCATATTTGATTATTCATAAGGATAAGGTTGTATTGCGGCCTCATCCTAAATTCCTTCCGAAGGTAGTGTCAGGTTTTCATTTAAACCAGGATATTGTTCTGCCTTCATTTTTTTTTTCAGATCCTCGTTCTGTGGAAGAGAGGCCACTACATTCTCTTGATGTGGTGAGAGAGGTCAAGGTCTATTTGAAAGTGACAGCTCAGATTCGTAAAACCAATGTTTTGTTTGTGTTGCCAGACGGTCCTAAAAGAGGACAGGCAGCGTCAAAATCTACTTTTTCTAAATGGATTTGTCAAGTGATTGTTCAAGCTTATGGTTTAAAGAAAAAAATTCCTCCTTTTCATATTAAAGCGCACTCCATGGCTCAGATCTGCAAGGCCGCAACTTGGTCTTCAGCCCATACATTTACCAGATTCTATTAAATAGATGTAAAAAGTGATGTGCGTAGTGTACTGCAGGCTGCAGTATAAGTTCTCTAGTCTCTTGGTGCCCTACTTTTGTTGTGTCTCCCTCCCTTCAGTTGGCATTGCTATGGGACATCCCACATAATAACTACAATCGCTCTGTGTCCCGTGATGTATGATAAGAAAATAGGATTTTTTTTATAACCGCTTACCTGTGAAATCTTTTTCTTTGAAGTACATTATGGGACACAGAGAAACCTCCCTTCTTGGTATACATGTGTATTGCTTTGCTACAAAACTGAGGTACTCCTAGTAGTGGGAGGGGTTATATAGGGAGTGCACTTTTTGTCTTAGGGCGTGCCAGTGTCCATCACCTGAAGGTGGCCTATAACCCACATAGTAACTACTATGGCTCTGTGTCCTGTGATGTACTTCAAAGAAAAGGATTTTACAGGTAAGCTGTTATAAAAATCCTATTATTCTACCTAACCATGTAAAAGTGGCTTATTTTCAGCCACCCAGATCTTGTCAGATTGTCTTAAGCAGGGGGACATAGTTTTTCCTCATAAAGATCAGATGTTGGATATATATTCCTAAGTACTTTATAGACATCATATTCCATTTAGAAGAACATGTATGCCTAAAAGAGCTATCCATAGCCAAAGGTAGATACAATGGCAATATTTCTGATTTTTAAAAATGTATTTTAAAGTTAGACAGCATACTGAAGTCCTTTAGTAATGCCATTAAGTTGAGGGGAGTTATCAGTGAGTACGACAAAGTATAAGGCTGGGCTCACAAGTATGCGAATTGGATGCGGGTTTCACCGCATCTAATTTGCATAGCAGGAGAATGTGACTGGCTCCCATATCTCCGTTGTGGCTGCGAAGCGTACTGCACAGAAACGCTGTGCGTCTTTGGCTCTGTTTCAGGGCTGAATTCAGGCATAGAATCGGCCCTGATTCGTCCCTGAAACAGGGACGAACATCGCTCTTATGCGATCCGCAACGTGTTCCAGTGTGAACCGAGCCTTAAATATCATCTGCATAAGTAGATAGCTTGTGTTTTAGTGGATCCTACAGTGATCCCATGCATGTAAAGAATTCCTCTGTTCTTGCGAAGTAACAAAGTAGCAGCCTAGGGTGATAGGATGCCATTGATCTTAATAAGGGTAGAAGAGCGAGCTCTCCACTATTATAGGACCCAGTGTCTTTTTGCCAACATCCCAATTGTATTAAAGAAAGTTATCCTCCACTTAGAGACGGGACTTTTGAGGCAACAAGATCACCAAAATTAATTAATTAAAAACTTATTTTATTAGATACATATTAAAAAAGAAGAGTAAACATCTACAGAAGTGTCTGTACGTAGACAATGAGAGTACATGTACAGCCATAATGTTGATGAATATACAATATATTTGTGCTGTCTCCAGTCTACCCAACGCGATTCTGGTTTAAACGCCTTTCTTCACGGGTATTTACAGAGATATGTCTTTTTATCAATAGAATTACTGAATGAATATATAACATTGTAAAGAACAGTACAGGTAGAAAAATGTAAGACCATCAAGGTAATGTACAGCCATGTGCATAATAAAAGCATGAATGAGATCTGTTTGCCTGGGTGGAATGGACAAGAAGGGGCACCGCTGCCTCTGGGCCCCAAAAGCCCCAATGGAAGTCCCCCAAATGAAAGCCGCTGGTGTGGGACACCAAGGACATGGAAATTCTACAGGGAATCACAGAATGCTTCATAAGAATAAATGTATCTTAGTCTAGTTATATATCATCATAGAAAAGCTAAGGCTATTAATATTCCATCTGAAGTATGGTAAATACCTAAAATTGATAAGTACCTCTGTATTTAAGAGAATATGGATAGATTATCCCAGTGTCCAGAGAAAGTAAGATGGTAATATAAATCAGCAGATCCCCCAAAGGACATATAAATCCCCAAACAGGACAGAGAGGAAATAAACATATATTTCAAGTGATGAGGGGGGGCCCATTAGTCTCCTAGATCAGGACCAAGCCGTCCTAAATACAATTGTATCGAGACTCATCCATACCCCAAAGCAGGGGAAACAATTGTGGTTACCTGGCTTGGACACATTCATTAAGCGACTGTCTTTATGGATTTTCTGCAAACTGTAGAAAGTAAGTGTTTTGGGATGGCTTGTACGTAATGAATTCCCTAGTTTGTTAATTACATTTAAAAAAACTATTAGATAAGCACCTGAACGACCACAACATACAGGGATATACAATGTAATACTGACATAAAATCACACACATAGGTTGGACTTGATGGACTTGTGTCTTTTTTCAACCTTGCCTACTATGTAACATTATTTAGATGGGCATTATCCACCAAAAGATAAAACTCTTGATTGTATTTATCAATTATAGACCTAGAAATCGGTCTACACCACTCCTTGTTGTGGAGAATTCTCATGCACATTGATCTATATTGCATGTTGGACATAATTACAATATTTCCTCCTTTGTCAGCTGGTTTATTGGTAAGTTGGTATTGATCCATCAGAGCTTTTTATCTGAGGATGACAAATTATCTAAAGACACCGGTTTAAGTTTTTGTATTTGTTGCATGGTCATAGCTAGGAATGCCCCTAAATTGGGGTTCAAATTAGGGAAGGGAAATTTGTCAGATTTTTTCTGTAGCATTGTACCAACAGCTTGATTGTCTATTAGTATTCATTTGTTCGTATAGGAGGGATTCTATGTCCAACTGATCAATCAGATCAATGTTCTCTTGTACCTTTAGGAGGCTTATCAAATTGTCAAGGGCCTTATTGACTGGTTTTGATTGCCCTGATTGTGGATATTTGCTATGAAGACTTTTGAGAATAGCTGTAAATCTTTGATTTCAAATTTATCTAGATCTGACTGTGGACAAAAACTTAGACCTTTTGATAGCATTTGAATTTCCTCAGAGGACAGTATATAGTGTGAAAGATTTGATTATATTCAATTGATCCGCAACTGCTTCAGAAGAATTATCTACACTGTGCCCTGTTCCTGAATGTGAATGAGTTCTACAAAATCATCAGTAGTGACATTGATTAAATCCCCAGCTAGGGGGGAATGCATTAGTGTTAGAAATAGTAGAAAGCCTATTCCCAAGTTGCCCAGGAGGGCCACCAGTCGTGCATTACCTGTGACCTGTGCACCAGAAGAGGGAAAAATAGAAGATTTTGCAGAAGAGTTGACCTCCACATACGTTTTTTATGACTTTGTGTTCCAATACCCGGTGATCTCTATTTGTTTTTCTGCCATTTTTTCTTTCCAGATGATTTCTGTGAGGATGAATAAATTGGGGAATTAAGAGAAGAATTAGAACCCTTATCAATATTTGTTCCTCCAGGATTGTTTGCCGTATATATCCTGATATTGTTTTTTTTAGTTTATTTGATGCCTCCTAAAAAGTGGTTTTATCCCTCCAAATTTACATTCTTTTGTAGTTGGGATTGCCTTGACCAATTGGTCTAGGTGAGATTTAATAGTCTCTTCCTCATCTTTAAAGTTGGGGGATTCCTTAAATGGTTCTAATTCTTCCATAGGGTGGCGCTGTGCGCTTCAGTAACAGTTGGTCCTATTAGCCGCTGTTTGCGCATGTGTGGGGACAGCCTGATCTCAGCGCAGTGGCACCCTGTCTGTGCACGGGCATGCCGCGCCATATCTAGACCTGTCGGCGGAGAAAATTCCCAGCTCAACTCACCAACCAGTCTGCTTACCAATCGAATTAACCTGTCCAACAGTATGCATTAAAAACAGAGATTTAGTTAGAAAACATTTGCAAACACATGCGTAAGCTGCAAGGCCTCTTCACGGCACCCTGTATCACTTGCAGTCCTAACCTTCTAAATTTAGGAGGGTCTCCACAATGGAAGCACATGCATTCTAATGGATAGATGAGGGGCAGGTGGGCCTGGAGGTAGCCCAATCTTCCTTAAAGGCACAGGGGCACATTGGACACATAGCACAAAGGCACAGGGGCACATTGAACACATAGCACAATGGCAGCAAAGGTGTCCCTTGACCAAATTTACACCAGTAACAAAGAGATGGCCCCTGTCCCCACCTATAACTGGACTTCACAGCAAGAAGCACATGGAAGGGCAAACGCATGAAAAAGTTCCCAGCTTAACTCACCAACCAGTCTGGTTACCAACCGAATTAACCTGTCCAACAGTATGCATTAAAAATGGGTTTGGTTAGCATAAATTTGCAAATGCATGCGTAAGCTGTTGGACAGGTTAACTCGGTTGGTAAGCAGACTAGTTGGTGAGTTGAGCAGGGAATTTCTTCTGCATTTGCCCTTCCATGTGCTCCTTGCTGTGAAGGCCAGTTATAGGTGGCGGCAGGGAACATCTCTTTTTCACTGAGATAATCTATTCATATTCTCTAGAATACATAGGTACTTATTAATTTTAGGTTTATCTATACTTCAGATGGAATATGAATAACCTTAGCTTCTCTATGATATACAACTAGACTAAGATACATTTATTCTTTTGAAGCATCCTGTGATTCCCTGTAGAATTTCCATGTCCTTGGTGTCCCACAGCAGCGGCTTCCATTATGGGGCCCGGTGGCGCCGCCCCTTGTCCATTCCACCTAGACAAAGGCAAACAGATCTCATCCATGTTTTTATTATGCACGTGGCTCTACTCTACCTTGATTGGTATGTGATTTTACAACTATAAACACAAGTGATGGTGTTACATTTTTATACCTGTGCTGTTCTTTACAATGTTATGTCTTTTATCAATAGAATTAGTGAATAAATCAATATCTCCCTGTCAATACCTCTGAAGAATGGTGTTTAAACCAGAAACACATCTGGTAGACTGGAGACATCATGAATATATTGTATATTCATCAACAATATGCTTGTACAGTGAATTGTGTACTGAGTGTGCACTGTATAATACCAGGATCCAGTTTAACAAATTGGGGCCCAGTCCTAAGGAAATAAAGTTTCCTCCAGAAAGGCCAAGTCTACCCTGTCAAGCGCCTTTTCAGCTTTGACGGACAAGAGTAGAACATAAGACTGTGATTGTTATGTACTCCCCCAAAGAGTAAAATGGAGGGCTCTTAGTAGATTACAAACAAGTGGCCACTAACTATTATATTGGTCAGGTAACGCATTTTTGCTGCCATGGTGCTATGTGCTGGGTGTTCGGTGTCCCAGAGCCAGTGCTAGACTTTTTTGCGCCCTAGGGAAGACCAGCTACTTGCGCCCCCTCCCCTCAAAAAAATAAGACTTCTATACCTCTAAAATATCATTTCTATACCTCTATACAGTATACAAAGGGCGCAAAATAGTCTAGCACTGGCCCTGTCTAATGATGTGATGGTTTTTTGCCCCCTCATTGAACTGCCGGACACAGCGAGCATAGTTTCCAACATTTAAACATTTTTTTTTTTTAGAGGACTGTACGACAGGCAGAAAAAGACTGGGCAACAGTAGAGGGCTGGGCACCAGCAGGGCAGAAGACTGGGCGCCAGCAGGGCAGAGGACTGGGCAACAGCAAAGGGCTGGGTGACAGCAGGGCAGAGGACTGAGTGACAACAGGGCAGAGGACTGGGAAACAGCAGAGGGCTGGGTGACAGCAGGGCAGAGGACTGGGCAACAGCAGAGGGCTGGGTGATGGCAGTGGACTGGACAACAGCAGGGGACTGGGTGACAGCAGGGGGCTTGGTGACAGCAGGAGATTGGGTGACAGCAGGGCAAAGGGCTGGGCGCCAGCAGGGGGCTTGGTGACAGCAGGGCAGAGGACTGAGAGAAATTGGGTTGAAAACTGCTTTGCCCAATATCTCAGTGAGGACAGTGCTACACGAAAAAAAACAGATACCATCTTGATCTTTGTCAGCTAACAGCACTTTTTTACTTCTATGTAAAAGTCTAAAGATAGAAGTAATAAAGTTGACAAAGATCAAGTTGGTATCTGGTTTTTCCTGTAGCACTGTCCTCACTGAGATTTTTATTTTTTTTTAACCTCCATGTTGCTCTTCCGAGAAGGACTGTGCAATCATCCCTGAGGCCGGTTGCTCTGCCCCCACCCCCCCAGTGACAGGCAGGATCACCCCTTGGCTGGCCACACCCCCTCACGAGTCCCGACCAAGGACCATGAAGGAGGTGGGCCAGCTCCTTGACAGCAATCAGAGCCCTGAGCCGCCGAACAGCTCTGCAGCTGGGGGAGTGATCTGTCAGTGTACTGCATGTGATAGCTCCCTCCCTGTGCCCCTGCACAACCCCCGGCAACAGACATTCCCTCTCCTCCTCCAGTACACACTCCTGCAGACCCGCCACAAAGGGACGGCGGCTTCAGAGGTTACATCCAGCGGGGATGAGGAAGTGACAGGCCATGGCTGCGCCCTAGGTGGCAGTGTGCCCTAGGCGGCTGCCTGGTCGGCCTAGTGGTAGCGCTGGCCCTGAGTGTGCCCCTGTGCCATTGAGAAGTGGGCTTTCTCCTGTTTACCTTCCCTCTTCCTATCCATGAAAAAGTATGTGTTTCCACTGTGGAGACTCTTAAAAGTAAGATTTTGGGACTACAGAAAATGGGGTGCCTTGACAGGGCCTGTAGCTTTCACAAATGTGTGCAAACTAAACCCCTGTTTTTAACGCATACTGTTAGGTCAATTTGGTTGATCGCAGGCTGGTCAGTAAGTTGAGCTTGGAAATTTCTCTGGTTTTGTTTGATATCACTGGCTTCTCTAACCGTAATAAACCCCGATTGGTCGGGGGGGGAGGGGGACTGCAGTTGGGAGAAAGTGTAGTTAGTCTAATTCCTACTATTTTAGTATCGATCTTGGCCATCATCTGTATTGTATCAATTTGGAAACCAAGAAAAGATTTGGACTATATAAGCCAGAAATGGAGTATAAAGGTTATCAGTAAAATCTTAGACTTTTAGTAAATAACAAAGGTTAAACGTATATAAGATATATGTATCTTGCTGGTTAAAAACAGTTACAATTCAGTGCTCATAAGAATCACTGTATTGTTCATACGTCAATAGATGTTAGTATGCTTGACAAGTTATAGTGCTGATAAACTGTTCTTCATGTGTCCATGCGTTTCTCCAAAATCCACTTCACCAGGACTCATGATTACAAGACAGCAATCGACTAAAATTTTAGCTAAAAATTTTACATCTAAATTTAAGAGTTATGGCGGGCAGAAATTTGCACATGAAGTATGATCTTTGCCCTCCTTGGGAATTGCAGTGATGTATGCCATAAGGGCCTCAGGGAGTATGCAATTGTTCTCAGGGTGTTGAAATATCTTCACACATGGGAAGCTAGAAGAGGTAGAAATTTACAATAAGAAGTTCTGTTATAGACATCCAGCATTGGACTTTTTAATTTAGGGAGCCTTTTAATCACTTCAGCTCTGGAAGGTTTTACCCCTTTCATGACCAGGACATTTTTTGCTATTCGGTACTGCACTGCTTTACCTGGCAATTGTTCAGTCATGCAATAATGTATGCAAATTAAATCTCTTTTACATTTCACACAAATAGAGCTTTCTTTTAGTGGTATTTGATCACCACTGGGTTTTTCTTATTTTTTTGTGCTACAAATGAAAAAAGACTAAAAATTTTGAAAAATAACTATTTTCAACATTCTGTTATAAAACATATCCAGTAAAATCAAATTCTGTCATAAATTTAAGCCAAAAGGAATTCTGCTACATGTCTTTGGTAAAAAAAAATCCCAATATGTGTATATTTGTTTGTGTGATAGTTATAGCGCCTACAAACTATGGTATATACAGTATCTCACAAAAGTGAGTACACCCCTCACATTTTTGTAAATATTTTATTATATCTTTTCATGTGACAACACTGACAAAATGACACTTTGCTACAATGTAAAGTACTGGTTTTTTTATGTGGCCACCATTATTTTCCAGCACTGCGTTAACAGGGCATGGAGTTCACCAGACCTGCACAGGTTGCCACTGGAGTCCCCTTCCACTCCATGACGACATCATTGAGCTGGTGGATGTTCGAGACCTTGCGCTCCTCCACCTTGCGTTTGAGGATGCCCCACAGATGCTCAATAGGGTTTAGGTCTGGAGACTTGCTTGGCCAGTCCATCACCTTTACCCTCAGCTTCTTTAGCAAGGCAGTGGTCGTCTTAGAGGTGTGTGTGGGGTTGTTATGTTGAAATACTGCTCTGCGGCCCAGTTTCCAAAGGGAGGGGGATCATGCTCTGCTTCAGTATGTCACAGTACATGTTGGCATTCATGGTTCCCTCAATGAACTGTAGCTCCCCAGTGCCGGCAGCACTCATGAAGCCCCAGACCATGACACTCCCACCACCATGCTTGACTGTATGCAAGACACACTTGTCTTTGTACTCCTCACCTGGTTGCCGTCACACACACTTGACGCCATCTGAACCAAAAAAGTTTATCTTGGTCTCATCAGACCACAGGATATGGTTCCAGTAATCCATGTCCTTAGTTTGCTGAAGACAAGCAGATTGTTTGCGGGCTTTCTTGTGCATCATTCCTTCTGGGACGACAGCCATGCAAACCAATTTGATGCAGTGTGCAGCATATGGTCTGAGCACTGACAGGCTGCCCCCCACCCCTTCAACCTCTGCAGCAATACTGGCAGCACTCATTTGTCCATTTCCCAAAGACAACCTCTGGACATTACACTGAGCACATGCATTCAACTACTTTGGTCGACCATGGCGAGGCCTGTTCTGAGTGGAACCTGTCCTGTTAAACCGCTGTATGGTCTTGGCCACTGTCCTGCTGCTCAGTTTCAGGGTCTTGGTAATATTCTTATAGCCTAGGCCATCTTTATGTGGACCAACAATTTCTTTTTTTCAGATCCTCAGAATTCTTTGCCATGAGGTGCCATGTTGACCAGTATGAGAGAGTGAGAGTGATAACACCAAATTTAACACAACTGCTCCCCATTCACACCTGAGACCTTGTAACGCTAACAAGTCACATGACACCGGGGATAGAAAATGGCTAATTGGGCCCAAATTGGACATTTTCACTTAGGGGTGTACTCACTTTTGTTGCCAGCGGTTTAGACATTAATTGCTATGTGTTGAGTTATTTTGAGAGGACAGCAAATTTACACTGTTATTTACACTCACTGCATTGTAGCAAAGTGTCATTTCTTCAGTGTTGTCATATGAAAAGATATAATAAAATATTTACAAATATGTGAGGGGGTACTGAGTTTTGTGAGATACTGTATGTATGTGTGTATATAGAGATATATACAGTGGTGACAGAAAGTTTTCATACCCCCTTAAATTTTCACTCTTTGTTATATTGCAGCCATTTGCTAAAATCGTTTAAGTTCATTTTTTTTCCCTCATTAATGTACACACAGCACCCCATATTGACAGAAAAACACAGAATTGTTGACATTTTGCAGATTTATTAAAAAAGAAAAACTGAAATATCACATGGTCCTAAGTATTCAGACCCTTTGCTGTGACACTCATATATTTAACTCAGGTGCTGTCCATTTCTTCTGATCATCCTTGAGATGGTTCTACCCCTTTATTTGAGTCCAGCCGTGTTTGATAATACTGATTGAACTTGATTAGGAAAGCCACACAACAGTCTATATAAGACCTTGCAGCTCACAGTGCATGTCAAAGCAAATGAGAATCATGAGGTCAAAAGGAACTGCCTTAGGAGCTCAGAGACAGAATTGTGGCAAGATACAGATTTGGCCAAGGTTACACTTCACTTCAGGTTCCTAAGAGCACAGTGGCCTCCATAATCTTTAAATGGAAGACGTTTGGGGTGACCAGAACCCTTCCTAGAGCTGGCCATCCGGCCAAACTGAGCTATCGGGGGAGAAGAGCCTTGGTGAGAGAGGTAAAGAAGAACCCAAAGATCACTATGGCTGAGCTCCAGAGATGCAGTCGGAAGATGGGAGAAAGTTGTAGAAAGTCAACCATCACTGTAGCTCTCCACCAGTCGGGGCTTTATTGCAGAGTGGCCCGACGGAAGCCTCTCCTCAGTGCAAGACACATGAAAGCCCGCATGGAGTTTGCTAAAAAAAACACCTGAAGGACTCCAAGGTGGTGAGAAATAAGATTCTCTGGTCTGATGAGACCAAGATAGAACTTTTTGGCCTTAATTCTAAGCAATATGTGTGGAGAAAATCAGGCACTGCTCATCACCTGTCCAATTCAGTCCCAAAAGTGAAGCATGGTGGTGGTAGCATCATGCTGTGGGGGTGTTTTTCAGCTGCAGGGACAGGACGACTGGTTGCAATCAAGGGAAAGATGAATGCGGCCAAGTACAGGGATATCCTGGACAAAACCAAGTGCTCAGGACCTCAGACTGGGCCGAAGGTTTACCTTCCAACAAGACAATGACCCTAAGCACACAGCTAAAATAACGAAGGAGTGGCTTCACAACAACTCCGTGACTGTTCTTGAATGGCCCAGAGCCCTGACTTAAACCCAATTGAGCATCTCTGGAGAGACCGAAAAATGGCTGTCCACTAATGTTTACCATCCAACCTGACAGAACTGGAGAGGATCTGCAAAGAGGAATGGCAGAGGATCCCCAAATCCCCAGGTGTGAAAAACTTGTTGCATCTTTCCCAAAAAGGCTCATGGCTGCATTAGATCAAAAGGGTGCTTCTACTAAATACTGAGCAAAGGATCTGAATACTTAGGACCATGTGATATTTCAGTTTTTCTTTTGTAATAAATCTGCAAAAATGTCAACAATTCTGTATTTTTCTGTCAATATGGGGTACTGTGTGTACATTAATGAGGAAAAAAATGAACTTAAATGATTTTAGCAAATGGCTGCAATATAACAAAGAGTGAAAAATTTAAGGGGGTCTGAATACTTTCCGTCCCCACTGTATGTGTATGTATATGTGTATATATATATATATATATATATATATATATATATATATATATATATTGTAACGTTTGGGGAACCAGCTAGATCGCAGGACACACGCTTTTCACTCAAAAGGAGATTTATTGAACTTAAATAGCTTTACAGCTGCAAAAACAAAAGAAAAAGGTTTCAGTCTCACCGACTTGCAAAGTCCAGAACTGCTATTGCAGTTAACCACTTGAGCCCCGGACCATTATGCTGCCTAAGGACCAGAGGTCTTTTTCCAATTTGGCACTGCATCGCTTTAACTGCTAATTGCGCGGTCATGCAATGCTGTACCCAAACGAAATTTGCGTCCTTTTCTTCCCACAAATAGAGCTTTCTTTTGATGGTATTTGATCACCTCTGCAGTTTTTTTTTTTTGCGCTATAAACGGAAAAAGACCGAAAATTTAAAAAAAAAATTATATTTTCTACTTTTTGTTATAAAAAAAATCCAATAAACTCAATTTTAGTCATACATTTAGGCCAAAATGTATTCGGCCACATGTCTTTGGTAAAAAAAATGTCAATAAGCGTATATTTATTGGTTTGCGCAAAAGTTATAGCGTCTACAAACTAGGGTACATTTTCTGGAACTTACACAGCTTTTAGTTTATGACTGCCTATGTAATTTCTTGAGGTGCTAAAATGGCAGGGTAGTACAAAACCCCCCCAAATGACCCCATTTTGGAAAGTAGACACCCCAAGGAAATTGCTGATAGGCATGTTGAACCCATTGAATATTTATTTTTTTTGTCCCAAGTGATTGAATAATGACAAAAAAAAAAAAAATATTTACAAAAAGTTGTCACTAAATGATATATTGCTCACACAGGCCATGGGCATATGTGGAATTGCACCCCAAAATACATTTAGCTGCTTCTCCCGAGTATGGGGATACCACATGTGTGGGACTTTTTGGGAGCCTAGCCACGTACGGGGCCCCGAAAACCAATCACCGCCTTCAGCGTTTTTAAGGGCGTGAATTTTTGATTTTACTCTTCACTGCCTATCACCATTTGGGAGGCCATGGAATGCCCAGGTGGCACAAAACCCCCCCAAATGACCCCATTTTGGAAAGTAGACACCCCAAGCTATTTGCTGAGAGGCATGGTGAGTATTTTGCAGCTCTCATTTGTTTTTGAAAATGAAGAAAGACAAGAAAAAAATTTTTTTTTTTTCAAATTTCAAAACTTTGTGACAAAAAGTGAGGTCTGCAAAATACTCAATATACCTCTCAGGAAATAGCTTGGGGTGTCTACTTTTTTCAAAATGGGGTCATTTGGGGGGGTTTTGTGCCACCTGGGCATTCCATGGCCTCCGAAACTGTGATAGGCAGTGAAGAGTGAAATCAAAAATTCACGCCCTTAGAAAGCCTGAAGGCGGTGCTTGGTTTTCGGGGTCCCGTACGCGGCTAGGCTCCCAAAAAGTCTCACACATGTGGTATCCCCGTACTCAGGAGAAGCAGCAGAATGTATTTTGGGGTGTAATTTCACATATTCCCATGGCATGTTTGAGCAATATATCATTTAGTGACAACTTTGTGCAAAAAAAAAAAAAAAATGTCTCTCTTTCCCGCAACTTGTGTCGCAATATAAAATATTCCATGGACTCGACATGCCTCTCAGCAAATAGCTTGGGGTGTCTACTTTCCAAAATGGGGTCATTTGGGGGGGTTTTGAACTGTCCTGGCATTTTATGCACAACATTTAGAAGCTTATGTCACACATTACCCACTCTTCTAACCACTTGAAGACAAAGCCCTTTCTGACACTTATTGTTTACATGAAAAAGTTATTTTTTTTTTTTGCAAGAAAATTACTTTGAACCCCCAAACATTATATATTTTTTTAAAGAAAATGCCCTACAGATTAAAATGGTGGGTGTTTCATTTTTTTTTTTCACACAGTATTTGCGCAGCGATTTTTCAAAAGCATTTTTTGGGGAAAAAACACACTTTTTTAAATTTTAATGCACTAAAACACACTATATTGCCCAAATGTTTGATGAAATAAAAAAGATGATCTTAGGCCGAGTACATGGATACCAAACATGACATGCTTTACAATTGCGCACAAACGTGCAGTGGCAACAAAATAAATACATTTTTAAAAGCCTTTAAAAGCCTTTACAGGTTACCACTTTAGATTTGCAGAGGAGGTCTACTGCTAAAATTACTGCCCTCTATCTGACCTTCGCGGTGATACCTCACATGCATGGTGCAATTGCTGTTTACGTTTGACGATAGACCGCCGCTTGCGTTCGCCTTAGCGCAAGAGCAGGGGGCGACAGGGGTGCTTTTTTTTTTTTTTTCTTTATTATTTTTTTGCTTTTTTATCTTATTTTTAAACTGTTCCTTTCATTTTTTTTTTTTTTTTTAAATCATTTTTATTGTTATCTCGGGGAATGTAAATATCCCCTATGATAGCAATAGGTAGTGACAGGTACTCTTTTTTGAAAAAATTGGGGTCTATTAGACCCTAGATCTCTCCTCTGCCCTCAAAGCATCTGACCACACCAAAATCGGTGTGATAAAATGCTTCCCCAATTTCCCAATGGCGCTATTTACATTTGGCGAAATCTAAGTCATAAAATGCCCGTAGCTTCCGGTTTCTTAGGCCATAGAGATGTTTGGAGCCACTCTTGTCTCTGATCAGCTCTATGGTCAGCTGGCTGAATCACCGGCTGCATTCTCAGGTTCCCTGTTGAGACAGGAGAGCCAGAGAAAAACACGGAAGACGGTCAGGGGGGGGCATTCCCTCCCACGGCTTGTAAAGGCAGTCTAGAGGCTAATTAGCCGCTAGGATTGCTTTTACATGAAAGCCGACCGCTGGCTGAAAAGAATGATACCAAGATGATACCTAAACCTGCAGGCATCATTCTGGTATAACCACTCAGTCGTGAATGGCGTACCTGAAGACAAAAACATGGTTAACAATGGTTAACAATAAAGCACAGTAAAGTATAAATAATTACATACCTGAAAGACAAACATGATAAAACATGATAACGATAACAATAACAATAAAACATTGCAGAATAGAATACAGTAAAAAAAGAGCAGAACAATAGAGAGAGAGAATAGAGAGAGAGAACAATAAAACGACAACTATTTTTTTTTATTTAATATATATATTTTTTTTTACACTTTTTTTGTAACTAACTTTTATAACTGTAACCGGTTCTAGGTTCGGGTCTCTCAAAATGCAATGGCATCTTGGGAGACCTCTGTGAAAGTGGGCCTAGTCTGTGGAATGCTGTACCCTACGCTAATACTCAACTAGTGCATGGTAGCGTTCAAAACATTCACCAATGCAAAGACCAGGATTGTCAGGACAGGAGGGACAATAATAGCGGGTGTCACGCCTATATCCGCGCTTGCTGCAGACACAACATCTTTTTGCGGGGGTTCGTTGGGTAGGGGTACTTGGGAGGACATAAAAATGCCTCTCATGCAGCCAACTGCATTTGGTTGGGGATGTGAATGGGGGAAGTACGGGCGCTGCAGAAACGGTGTGTTCCCAATTAGGATTGGCGAATGCAGCAGGAAGGGCACTATGGGCATGACGGGCCTGTGTTTGTCTTTTTGGTCGCAGCGGGACACTACTTGTGCTTGCCACCTCACCAGCTTGAACTGCACTTATGGGACTCGCCACGTCACCAAGTGTTACTGCAGCGCTGGTTTGACTACGACCGGGGTGTACTAGGTCGCTGGTGCTTGCATTTTCCAAAAAAACTGTTAGCGATCGCAGGGATCAGGCCTGACTCTGCGAACGCTGCAGTTATGCGTTTAGTGTTTTGTAAGTGACAGTGATCGATCGATACTTCACTTGGGTGGGCTGGGCTGGGCCGGGTGGAGGGGCAAAACGCAGGTGCTAGCAGGTATCTGGGCTGATCCCGCTAACACTGCGTTTTTGGGAACCCTAAACTGCTGGGGACGCTAGTATAGATCTGATCGGATCAGATATTGATCCGTTCAGATACTATACCACTAAGGGAGGTGTATGCTGCGTGCGTGGGTGTTAGTAGTACTGGCGCTAACCTGACGCTGCCTGGGGCCGGTGCTTGCTAGTTCACCAAAATGCTACAAAAAAAACTGTTAGCGATCGCAGGGATCAGGCCTGACTCTGCGAACGCTGCAGTTATGCGTTTAGTGCCTTGTAAGTGACAGTGATCGATTGATCCGTTCAGATACTATACCACTAAGGGAGGCGCATGCTGCGTGCGTGGGTGTTAGCGGTACTGGCGCTAATCTGACGCTGCCTGGGGCGACGCATATCACCGCCGGGCGATCGGGGGGCTAAACCTTTATTCGGTAATAAACGGCGGGTTCCCTGACACTATAAAAAATAAACGAACTAACCAGCGTCACCCGTAACGGTTATACGGTGATCAGTGGTGAAAGGGTTAACTAGGGGGCAATCAAGGGGTTAAAACATTTATTAGGTAGTATATGGGGGTCCCTGTCGCTATAAAACGCTGACGGCGAACCTAAATATTTACCTCACTAACTAGCGTCACCAGCGACACTAATACAGCGATCAGAAAAATGATCGCTTAGTGACACTGGCGACAGGGGGTGATCAAGGGGTTAAAACTTTATTAGGGGGGGTTAGGGGGGTATCCTAGACCTAAAGAGGGTTAATACTCACTGTTCCAACACTGTAACTGTCACAAACTGACACCAATGCAGTAATCAGAAAAAAACAAACAAAAAAACTGCTGGTGTCAGTTTGTGACAGGGAGGGGGGGTGATTGGGGGGGGATCGGGGGGCGATCGGGGGGGATCGGGGTGTTTTGTGTGCCTGGCATGTTCTACTGTGTTGTGTAGTGTTGGTGCACTCACAGTGAAGTCTTCTCTCCTCGGCGCTGCAACGGAATACCGAGCCAAGGAGAGATGACATCATTTCCTTTGCTGCTGTTTAGCATACAGCAGCAAAGGAAGTGATCTGATTGGCCGGCGGTGATCGCGAGGGGGGGGGCCACGAACGGATGGCCTCCCCCTCACCTCCGATCGCCGGGGGACAAAACGGGACCGCCTCGGGCACCGGGGGGGGGGGGGGGGGTCCGATCGGACCCCCCACCCGCGGGAGGCAAATCACGTACATGTACGTGATTTTGCCTGCCCATGCCGCCTTGCCGACATACATCGGCGTGAGGCGGTCCTTAAGTGGTTAAACAGTCCTTAGTTGCTGTTGCAGGTAGATTCCTCTAGCAGGAGGCTTCCAGGCAGGACACTGCTATTCACTGTTGCTGCACACCTAAACACCATCCACCATCCACATTCTCCTCTACACTCCTCCACACCCTCTCTAACTTCCTGTCTTGTTTTAAACCCACTTCCTCTTACAGGTGAGTTAACCCTTTTTTGTTCCCTTAAAGGGACCACAGTCCAAACAGAGGGGAGACATAGCGTCCTTCCAGGACCCAGCCACGGCGTCCTGTACATATCCCCCCCCTGTGCCCCAATGCCATGGAGGTGGAGGCAACAGTGGAGCTCAAACAATGGACTCGGGAGAGGGCATCTGCATTTTGATGCAGTCTCCCGGGCCTATGCTCCACTACAAATATAAATTCCTGGAGTGCCAGGAACCACAGAGTAACCCTGGCATTATTCCCTTTACCCTGTCTCAACCATGTTAAAGGGGCATGGTCAGAAATCAGCCTAAACTTCCTCCCCAAAGGGTAATATCTGAGGGACTCCAGAGCCCACTTAATGGCCAAACACTCTCGTTCAAATATAGCGTAGTTTTTCTCCGCTGGTGTTAACTTCCTACTGAGGAAGACTACCGGGTGCTCCTCTCCATGAACAACCTGTGACAACACCGCTCCCAACCCTACATCGGAAGCATCAGTTTGGACAACAAACTCTTTTGAAAAATTGGGTGCTACCAGGACAGGGTGTTGGCACAGTGCCGACTTGAGCTCCAAAAAGGCCTTCTCAGCGTCTGCATTCCACTCCACCATGACCGATTTCCGACCCTTAGTCAGATCGGTCAATGGAGCCGCCAACGTGGCAAAGTTGCGTACAAACCTCCTGTAGTATCCCACCATGCCCAAGAATGCACGTACCTGCTTTTTTGTGAGGGGACGGGGCCAACTCTGTATAGCCTCTACCTTGCTGACCTGAGGTTTCACCACCCCTCTACCCACGATATAGACCAGGTATTTCACCTCCTCCATTCCCAAAGCACATTTTTCAGGGTTTATTGTAAACCCCTCCTTCCAAAGAGAGTCCAGCACTGCCTGGACTTTGGGCAAGTGTGATTCCCAGTCTCTGCTGAAAATGACTGTGTCGTCCAAGTACAATGAGGCATACTTCCGGTGAGGTCGTAAAATCCTATCCATTGCTCGCTGGGATGTGGCTGGAGCAGTTTGCAATCCAAAAGGCATCCTTTTGTACTGAAAACTCCCCTCTGGGGTAGAAAAAGCAGTTTTCTCCCTAGCAGCCTTAGTCAACGGGATTTGCCAATATCCCTTGGTAAGGTCTAACGTAGTAATAAACCTGGCTGGACCTAGTCTCTCAATAAGCTCATCTACCCGGGGCATGGGGTAAGCATCAAACCGTGAAACTTCATTAAGTTTCCGGAAATCATTGCAGAATCGCAGAGTCCCGTTGGGCTTCGGTACCAACACAATCGGGCTCGACCACTCACTCTGCGATTCTTCAATAATCTCCAGGTCTAACATCTTCTTCATTTCCTCTGAAACCGCCTTCCTTTGGGCCTCTGGGATGCGGTAGGGCCGGACAAAAACTTTGACTCCTGGTTCCGTGATGATATCATGCTCTATGGTACTCGTGAGCCCTGGCAAGTCTGAAAATTTTTCTTAATTTCTCTGCAAGAACTCCTTTGCCTGCTGACTTTGGGTTTAAGACAGGGTATTTGCTATCTTGGACATTCTCCACCCCAACCCGAGGCTCCAATCTTGCACTAGCCACGGAGGTCACTGGTTCCCTTTCTGTCCAGGGCTTTAACAAGTTTACATGATATATTTGATAGGGTTTCCTCTTACCCGGTTGGTGGACTTTATAATTCACCTCTCCCACTTTTTCTACAACTTCAAAGGGGCCTTGCCACCTGGCTAAGAATTTACTTTCCACAGTGGGAATCAACACCGCTACTCGATCCCCCACTTGGAAGTTCCTTATTTTAGCAGCCCTATTATAGACTCGTCGTTGAGCCTCCTGGGCTTTTTGTAAATGTTCCTTGACTAGTGGCAACACAGTTCGGATCCTCTCCTGCATTTGGGAAACATATTCAAGAACACTCTTATGCTGACTAGGTTCACTTTCCCATTCCTCTTTAACAAAATCCAGTAGTCCGCTAGGTCTCCGCCCATATACCAACTCAAATTGCGAAAACCCAGTGGAGGCCTGGGGCACTTCCCGGATAGCAAACAGGAGAGCTGGTAACAGACAGTCCCAGTCTTTCCCATCCCTTTGTACAACTCTCTTGAGCATAGATTTAAGGGTCTTATTAAAGTGTTCTACTAACCCATCCGTTTGGGAATGGTAGACCGATGTGCGCAGCTGTTTAATCCGGAAGAGCTTGCACACATCGGCCATAACCCTCGACATAAACGGGGTGCCCTGGTCCGTTACTATTTCCTTGGGAAAATCAGTCCGTGTAAACAACTGGAATAATTCCCGGGCAATAGCCTTAGAGGAGGTATTCCGCAGGGGTAGCGCCTCAGGATATCGGGTGGCATAGTCGAGAATCACCAGTATGTAGGAGTGACCTCGAGCCGACTTCACCAAGGGAGCCACTATATCCATGGCTATCCTTTCAAATGGGACCTCAATTATGGGCAGAGGGACCAAAGGATTCCGGAAGTGGGTTACCGAAGCGGTCAACTGACAGGTGGGACAAGAGGTACAGTATCTCCTTACCTCTGCTTTCAGACCTGGCCAGTAAAACCGGTCGGTGATCCGTGCCTCCGTCTTTTCAACTCCCAGGTGTCCCCCTAAAACATCATCATGGGCCAGGTCCAGGACCTTGCATCTATACTGTTGGGGTACCAATAATTGCTCTACCACATTTTCTCTCACTTTGGTAACCCGATAAAGCAATTCATTACATATTGCAAGTTGTGGCCACCGCTCATTCGCACCTAGCTCTTGGGGAACCCCATTTATTACTACAACCTGTTCCCGTGCATGGGCCAAAGTGGGGTCCTGTATCTGGTCAGTACCAAATGCCTCCTGCGGAACACCCAAATCCGGCAGGGCAGGGGTAACGGCCACTTCCTCATCCTCTTCCCCCAGCATTACCTGAAGTGGGGAAGGTTCCCCCCCCTCTTCAGTGTTAAGGTAGGTCTGTGAACCACACATTTTGACACCCTTAATAATATCAGCACTACTTTCATCACCATTAACCAAATCATTAGCATTTTCAAGAACATTCGGCATTTCAGGGTTATTTCTCTCAACAGCAGGAACAGAGGGACTAGTTTCTCCCCAGTCTCTGGACCGTCCAGGTAGTTCTCCTTGTCCCCACAGTTTTGCAAATAATGAACAGTCTCGTCCTATGATAACATCATGTACTAAGTTCTTTACCACCCCCACCTCTTGAGTACCAGTGCCACATGCTGTGGAGATGGACACCGAGATGAGAGGGTACTCTCTAGTGTCCCCGTAAATGCACACCACCCGTAAAGTTTTTCTTGCCGGACCGATCTTCCCAATTACTCTAGGATGGACCAGGGTTACCATGCTTCCGGAGTCCAGCAAAGCCCGGGCAGGGTGGTGGTGCACTTGGACTTCACACCCGAATTTCTCTTCTCCAAGATCAATATGTGTTGTGCATGCTTTCTGGGCATAAAAAGACCCCCTCCGAAGAACCCCACATTCCATGGGCTCCTCTTGCAGTGGGCAGTGGGCCCGGGTATGGCCCCAGGAACGACATCGCCAACATTGTACATCCCCTCCTCTCTGAACAGGAACAGATCGGGGTGTTGGTTCCAGGGCTCCGGGGAACGTCCTTTCGAAGGGCAGCAGTCGAACGAATAGGCCGTGGCAGACTGGGTCCTTGGCGCTTGGTAGGGCAAAGCAGATCCTCCACCACTGTGTATCGTTCCACCATCTCGACAAGGAGGTTCACTGTTTTGGGGTCTCATGGCTGACCCACCGTTGAAGGTCGTCTGGCAGTGACCTTAGGTATCGGTCCAGCACGACCCGCTCCACAATTTGGAGGCCAGACAACATTTCGGGCTGCAGCCATTTTTTTTACCAGTTGCACCAGGTCATGCATTTGAGACCGTGGTGGACGATCTGGACGATACTTCCATTGGTGCACTCGTTGGGCCCAAACAGCTGTAGTTACCCCCAAACGAGCCAATATTTCTGCCTTTAATCTTTGATAGTCTTTAGCGTGATCTGGTGGCAGGTCGAAGTAGGCTTTTTGAGGATCTCCGGTTAGGAAAGGAGCAATTAGGCCGGTCCACTGGTCCTGGGGCCACCCTTCTCTCTCTGCCATCCTCTCAAATGTAGCAAGAAATGCCTCTACATCATCACTCAGGGACAACTTCTGCAAAAAATGGCTTGCCCTCACGGTCACCTGGTTGCCAGGGGCAACAGCCGCTTGCTCACGGCCCTGAGAAAGCTGCTGCACTACTTCTTTCAAGGCAGTCACCTGAGCCTGCATAGCCTCTTGCTGGGTCGCTTGCTGGGCTGCCAACTGGGCCACCAACAGGCGAGTGTTTTCTTGCTGTACCTCCAGCTGGGTTGTTAAGCGCTGATTAGCTTCCTCATGGCGAGTCTGCGCTTGTATATTAGCTAAGGACAGCTGTTTAATTAGCTCCTCCATTGCTTCAGCTTTCAGGGTTTGCCGGCTTTAACCCAGGACATAAATCCACTGTACTGTCCCTTTAAATGTCAGTTTTAAGTCCAATACAAAAAAAACAGCAAGAAAAATGCCTGTTACTCTGTCCTGCCCGCATTCGAGCACCACTTGTAACGTTTGGGGAACCAGCTAGATCGCAGGACACAGGCTTTTCACTCAAAAGGAGAATTATTGAACTTAAATAGCTTTACAGCAGCAAAAACAAAAGAAAAAGGTTTCAGTCTCACCAACTTGCAAAGTCCAGAACTGCTTTTGTAGTTAAACAGTCCTTAGTTGCTGTTGCAGGTAGATTCCTCTAGCAGGAGGCTTCCAGGCAGGACACTGCTATTCACTGTTGCTGCACACCAAAACACCATCCACATTCTCCTCTACACTCCTCCACACCCTCTCTAACTTCCTGTCTTGTTTTAAACCCATTTCCTCTTACAGTTGAGTTAACCCTTTTTTGTTCCCTTAAAGGGACCACAGTCCAAACAGAGGGGAGACATAGCGTCCTTCCAGGACCCAGCCACGGCGTCCTGTACACTATATATATTTGGAAAATGGAGAAATTCTTTGGGCCCTTAAAATGCCAGGACAGTACAAATATCCCTAATGACCCGTCTGATGCATTTAGCGAGGCATAGTGAGTTTTTTGAAGAAAACTAAGAATTTGAAAAAAATCTTTTTTTATTTTTTATTTTTCTCCACATACTGTTAACAGTGCATTACAGTGTCATCATATGACTGATGTGGTGGAGATCAGGGACACTAACTGGTGACAGTATGTGTAAAAAAAAAAAGTAATTTTTTTTCATTCAATTTTTTCCTTTTTAACTTTTTTTTTTTTTTTTTTACATTTTTTTAAAACCCTTTCATCAGAGTAGTACAGTGTAACTGTCATGAATAGATTAACCATTCATGAGAGCTGTGGTTGCTAGTGATCTCTGATTGGCTACAGCTAATCACATGGTACAGGGTGCTATGATTGGCCCAGGTATCATGTGATAGCTGTGGGCCAATCACAGCATAGGCGACACAGCTGTTATGAAGTCAGATATTTATGACAGCTTTGTTGACACTGGGATCATGTGATTGTATAGTGATCACATGATCTCCGGGCCCAGCGTACCAGAATCCACAGTCTGCTGTGTTCAATGGTCTCATTAGACCAAGCAGGCAAAATGATGTACATATATGTAATTTTGCCTGTATGCACAGACCTGCTGCAGTATAAGTACTGTGGTTAATAGTAAGTTTAATTTCCACCTGGGTGATCGGCCTCTCTAATGGGGCAATTGATTCTGGAGATAATTTGGGACACCAAACCATTACTAGGTATGGCTTAATCCAGTTTCTATGCTCTAAACATTCCAGAGATGCTTTATCCAAATTTAAATGATTCAGACTTTGGTAAAAGTCACAGAGTTGTCTAGCTATCTGGATCGATAGAAATATGGAGTGTCCCAAAGATGACACCAATGTATGAATGTGGTAGGTTTGTCTCCTCAAAGCTCTGGCTAGAAGTTTTCCTGATTAATTGCCCCTTTCATAGAATTTATGCGTTGAATCTGCTGATCCAGTGGCTGTGATAATTTTTCTCTCAGGGCTTCTAGACGGTTTTACCCCTCCAAGGATTGAGAACCTTTGTCTTTTTTTTTCTAGTTGCCCTATCTCTCCAATCCATGGGGTGTTTTTTTTTTTTAAGCCCATGTTTTTTTTTAAGACCAGGGCCCCCTGAGGCTTACTCTGTGATCAAGTCTTTCGGATTCGGCTGATCACAGAACAGGGGAAAGGGCCAATCACAGCGGCCCTTTACCACACGATCAGCTGTCAGCCAATGACAGCTAATCACGGAAGTAAACAGAAGGAGGTTATCAGCTTTTTTTTTCTCCTCACAGTCAGTGTGAGGATAAAAGAAGAAAGCCGGTAAACGGCTTCTGTTACAGGGACATCAGTCCCAGTCTGTGCCCACGAGTTCTGCTAACCAGTGCCGCCTATCGGAGTCCATTAGTGAAGGAGAAAAATTACCTGTTTGCAACATTTTATAACAGACTAAGAAAAACTTATTTATTTATTTTTTCTAAATTTTTGGTCTTTTTTTTACCACCAAAAGAAAGCTTTATCTGTGTAAAAAAAAAAATTATACAAATTTTGTTTGGGTACAGTGTTGCATGACCACGCAATTGTCATTCAAAGTGCGACCGCTGAAAATTGCCCTGGGCAGGAAGGGGGTATACTGTAAGTGCCCAGTAAGCAAGTGGTTAAAAAAAAATCCCTCCTATGCCTTCCTATATCGATCCTTCTAACACATTACCTATGGCAGTAATGGCGAACCTTAGCACCCCAGATGTTTTGGAACTACATTTCCCATGATGCTTATGCACTCTGCAGTGTAGTTGAGCATCATGAGAATTGTAGTTCCAAAGCATCTGGGGTGCCAAGGTTCGCCATCACTGACCTATGGTATTGAGTTCAAAATAGGATTTAAGGGCTTCTGTGATTGCATCAGCAGCAAACGGTATAAGGATTGCATGATTTTTTTTTAAAAGTGTTTCTGAGCAGCAAACGATAAAGCCGATTTGCAGGCTGAAGTGTCAGGTTTTTGGTCTGGGCTAAGATTAAAATCCCCTCCTTGCTTGAGGAACCCTTCCTTAAAGTTGGAAATTTGTCAAAGACATCATCTATGAATGTAATTTGGTGACTATTAGTTCTATAAATAGTGGTGACAGTGTAAGTCTGGCCTTGGAACTGTCCTTTCACAAAGATACCACGCTGGGTCAGTTTGAGACTACAGGACGGAGAAAGGACAGTTTTTGTGAATGGCTATGACCACACCTCTGGCTTTACAGACAGTGGAGCTACTAAGTTGGTTATATACAGCGGGTAAAATGAGTATTTAACACATCACCATTTTTCTGGGTAAAAATATTTCTTTTTTTTTTTTTTCTTTTTTTATGTAATCTTTATTTTGAGAATTTTCAGACAAGTAGACATTTACCAGAACACGTATGTAGAAAAGACAATATATGACATGAGGGGCTCCCCACCGGGTGCATTTAGTCAGCAAGGAAATTACTCAGGCAAGTACACATTTTGGGGATCATCCCAGGGGATAAGTTATCAACATATTACAACCATGATATGAATTCAAACAGCAATGGGTTTCTCCTATCGTCCCTGTCTGGCACAACTCTGCGGAGGGTTAATCCAATCAGAGATAAGAATCAGACCGCACTTCTAGGCATCAGGCCCATATACACAAAAGAAATAGAGTAAAGGAAATAAATTAAAGAAGAGAAAGAAAGAAAAAAACAAAACAACACCTGCTGGTATACTGAGCTGATGTAAACTGTGGCAGCCCCTCCAAAGTTCGACCTCCTCCGCACCTCAGACCCTTCGTGCCCCGAGCTCCCCTGACCCCATCAAACAGAGGGGGCCGCCACCGGTGAGGGCCCCGGGGCAACCCTCCCATCTGGATTTGCGTAGTTTAGCCAAGTGGCCCACATGGAATAGAACTTCTCATATCTATCTTTATCTTTATACTGTGCCACACACTCCTTTGCAGCCATAATATTATTGACTAAAGTCATCCATTCAGTGCGAGTAGGTACTCCGGGTGGCTTCCAGTAGATTGGAATTAGCCGCCGGGCTGCATTGAGCAGATGGGGCAATATGGATTTGCGGTATTGGCTAAGAGGAGTGGTGGGGAAGTGCAGCAGGGATTCCAACGGGGAATCTGGGAGCTCCAAGTCCAGAATAATCTTGATCTGAGCATGGATATCCAGCCAGAAAGGGTCGTAGCTTGGGGCATTCCCACCAGATGTGAAGGAATGAGCCTCTGAGGCCACATTCTCTCCAGCATGCATCTAATAGGGAAGGGCATATTTTGGAGAGCTTGGAGGGTACTCTACACTACCTGGTCAGAACCTTATAACCATTCTCCTGCATTTTCGTATCTACTGTGCTCAAATGTGTAAGTCTGTACAAATGGTCCAGCTGAGGCTCGGTAAAGATGTGCTGAAGGTCCCCCTCCCACTCCCTAATGAACCCCGGTTTCCCCTCAGTATGCAAGGCTTGCAATAAGTCATACAACACTGAAATGGCATTGGGGATAGCTGATGTCGACATACATAATCTTTCAAATGGCGAGGCCAGGGTAGGTGACCGGGCTCCCTGGGGTAGGCTAATGAAAAAGTGCTGGAGCTGTCTATAGCGCCACTCATCCATTAAGAAGGGGCCATACTGTTCCCTCAGTGTGGTCAGTGGCAGTAGGCCTTGGTCCTGGACAAATCTGCCACATCTGGACTCTTTATCAGCCGCCCAGGTCCGAAAGAAGGAAGGGTGCTCCCCCGGATTCAATCAGGGGAAGCCGCTTAGGGGTGCCAAAGGGGAAGTCGGCTGTGTGAGCTTCCCCTCCCTGTTTAGGGCGTCCCAGGTCACCAGAGCGTGGGCGACCAGGGGAGAGACCAGCACCGAGAGACCCCTATGTTCCCGGGGGACACATAGGGCATGTGAAAGGTTACGACCCGCCAAGAGTTTGTCCAGGGGTACCCAGGGTTTGTAAGGGACACTATGGTACCAGTCCAGAATGCGCTATAGAGCTATAGCCTCATAGTATCTGCGGATTACTGGGACCCTCATACCTCCCCTCGTCTTGGGGCGCTGTAACGTGCGGAGAGCTAGCCGGGGCATTTCCCACTCCATATATACTGTATAAACATGCTATTGAGGGTTGAGAAGAAAGTCCTGGGTAAAGTGATTGGCACCATATGCAGGAAAAACAATATATGAGGCAGCACATTCATTTTAAGAACACTGACTCGGCCCATCCAAGAAAATCTCGTCTGGTCAGGGTGAATCACCGTCGGGAGGATTGACTTAAGTCTGTTGGCCAATATTTTGGCCAAAATCTTAATGTCGATGTTTAAAAGCGATATAGGTCTATAGTTTCCAGGTAAGGTATGGTCTTTCCCCTCTTTTGGGAGTACTGTGATATGCGCCATGAGCGCTTCAGAGGGCATTGCCGTACCGGAGACTAAGGCTGTGAAGTAGGTACACATGGGACTGGAGAGCACCTCAGAGTATTTCTTATAGTAGGCATTAGTGTAACCGTCCGGGCCGGGGCTTTTCCCATTGGGGAGGTCTTTCACCGCCGCCTGAATCTCCGATATGGAAATGGAGGTGTCCATCTGTTTACCAACTGAGGCCTCCAACTGTGGGAATTGGGCCTCTGTGAGATATTGGAGAATGCGGTCAACCCATTGGGGTTCCGAAAATCCGGGCAAGGTAGCAGGGAGATGATACAGCTGAGCATAGTATTCCCTAAACATGTTAGCTATTTTCGAGGAGTGGACCACTGATACACCCGTTGTGGAAGTGAGTTTATGTACATGTCCTGTGGCACGTTGGCGTTTGAAGGCTCTTGCCAGCAGCCTTTTCACACTTTTTACCAAATTCGTAGAATATATGCGCCAAATGGTGCAAACATGCCTTAATTTTAGTGTCTAGTAGTGTAGCTAAGTCCTGTGAAGTTTTTCTTGTGTGTGACTTCCGCCGTATGTATTTTAGCTAAGAGGGTCTGTAATTCTCCTTCCCTGGCTTTTTTCAGTCTCGCCCCCTGGGATATCGGGATTTCTCCTCGAACCACTGCTTTATGACCCTCCCATACGGATCCCATGCCTAGCTCACCTGGTTTATTCTCTGCAAAATATAGAGAAATGGTGTCCGACACTTGTTTTAGAGCCACAGCATCATCCAAGATGCTATCATTTAAACGCCAGCTCCATGTCCGTGCCTCCATAGACCAGGGACGCAGGGAGAGGGAGACCAGCGCATGATCTGAAATGGTGATGGAGCCAATGGAGGCTCCAGCTAGGGAATCGAGGGAGTATTGTGGGGAATGAGAAGGCGGCGTGTGTCTAGGGGGACCCCTCCTGGATCCACGTCGGCGTCTGCGGCGGCCTGGTTGCCACGGTTCAGGGCGTGCGGGGAGAGGTATGTCTGGTGATGCCCTCCAGTCCGGAATGTCCACCTGAGGCAGTCCAAGGGACTCCAGGAAGTGGGGCAGGTCAGCTTTGCTCCGCAGGGTAGATTTTTTGCCATCCTTAGTTGCAGAGAGGCTAAACGGAAAGCCCCATCTGTAGGGCAGTTGAGCATCTTTTAAGTCCGCCAGCAATGGCTTATGAGCGCGGCGCTGCATCAGCATGCGTCTGGAGAGATCCAGGAAGAAGGTTAATTTGGCGCCATCAAAATCCACATGTCTGATTCCTCTGACTTGATTCATGATGCGTTCCTTAAGCGAGTACTTATGTAACTTGCAGATAATGTCTCTAGGCTTGTCCGGGTCTTCAGAGGGAGGCCGCAGGGCTCTGTGGGCCCATTCTATTTCAATGTGCTCAGGTGCCTTACAGCCTAGTATTTGCTTAAAGACCCCTTGCAGGGTGGGTATGATATCCCTTGGGCCTGTTGCTTCAGGGAGGCCTCTAATGCGGATGTTAACCCTGCGGCTCCTGTTTTCAAAATCGTCCATTTGATCTAGCAGGGCCTCAATCCTGCGATCCTGCATTTTGCAATGGTCAGTAAGAGCCTGCAAGGTAGGGGTAGTCTCGTCCCACTGTGCCACCAGGGTCTACACTCTACCCCCCAGATGCGCTGTGTCTGCCTGCAAATCCTCAATGTCCTGTCTCAGGGCCTTCTCCACTCTGTGAGCAAACCGCTCCAAGTCCACTTTGGTGGGGAGAGATAGGATGTGGGATCTGATATCTTTATCCCCCCAGGGATCACCTCCGTTTGTGGGCCCTTCAATGCTATCGGAAGCAGAGGGAGAGGAGGGGGGAGGCAGGGTCAGCACTGGCATATGTGGTGAGATGATGGGGGAGGCAGCCCTGGCAGCGTGGGTGCCGGGCGCCATCTTGGCTGTACTTGCCGTTTCTCTGGGGGCCCCAAAAAAATTATCCAGCGATTCTGAGCGGTTCCGAGGTGTCCGCTGAGGCTGCGGGGATGTCCTGCGTTTCGGTGGCATCTTTTTATGTGTCTGCCCCCCCCCCCCCCGGGAACCCGAAGTTCAGGCTGGTAAAGGCGCAGGTCTCACGGAGCTCAGGGAGAGCACGTCCTCACTCGTGCATGCCGTAGCCATGCCCCTCAGGTAAATATATTTCTAATGGTGCTTTTGACAAGAAATGTTCATCACATGTCAGTAACAACCCATACAATCCATACATACAAAAAAAACAAACTAGTTCAGAAGATAAGTTATGTGTAATAAAATAGAATGACACCAGAAAAAAGTATAGAGCACATGAAGAAAGGGAGGTGCAAAAAGGAAATCTATCAGTAATTAGAAACTAATCCTGCCCCTTGTCAGTGTAAATCAGCTGGTTCAGTCTCAACTGGAAAAGATGCCATTGGAAGTGACAGGGATCGCACTTCGTCGCAATTCAGAATGCCAAGATGTGAATGGAGCCTTAAATAAACAGTTTAAGGGTAAGACAAGGAGCAACTCACAAATGGATGAATAATACAGGCACATATCATGGTGGCAGTCAGTCTATGGTCCTCTCAGGATCATCCTGTGATATGGCAGCATCAGGCAGTAGCTGTGCAGACAGATGGCTGTCGGAAGCAGCCGATCGGCACCATAACCAGTGTAGAACACAAGATGGAAAAGGGGGGGTAGTGGTTTGTGGAGGGGTAGGGGGGGTAGTAGTGGGGATAGCAGTGGAGGTGACAGGGATGTGAGTGGAAGGGGGTGATAGGGAGGGAAGAGGCCATGGATAGTGAAGGTGATAAGGTCATGATGGTGGTGATAAGTGTAGCAAATTTACCTCATGAAGATGAGGAACCCAATAAGAGGGAACCAGGAGGGTCCAGAACAACCAAATAGTGTGCTATTTCCGGACTGCTTGCAGGTCCAGTGAGGCCATAGGTCCTGCAGGCAATACTATTTGAATCATTGTTTTATATTAATTTTCTTTGAGGTGAACTAAGGAATTGTATGTGTTCATACCATGTGAGATTACCATCAATTTTATTGTTAGTATCTTGTTTACTGCATACCATTGTTGTTATTACATGTATATATGGACTGTGTCAAATGGTCTAATTATTATATGTATGTTACCTTGTACCAATGTTACCCGATATATGTATGTTTACAATCTAGCTTTCTAATAAAATTCCTTTTTATTCATCCAAGTACTCTTTTGCTGCCAGGAGCTTCATACAAAGTCCCACCCTCCCTGTAAATATACCCTCTTCTCTTGATGCATATGGGATGGGTATTCATGACCTTACCAGATCATAATATCATTTAAACTCCCTAGGGATAGATATACATGACCTTACCAGGCCATGGCTTCCTGAAAGTCCCTATCCCCCCAAAAACCTTTTCCATTTTATTGAATATAATTAGGGATGGAAGCACATGGTTAAGCTCTACCAGTTTAGCTATATTATCTCCTCTGCTCTTTATGACCTATGCTCATTTTCCTCTGCCTCACCTGATTAACCTTGTATTAACATTAACTTGCCATCTTTTTTATTGTTCCATATTTTGTACTGTCCCAATAGGTTCAATAGTAGGTCTTGTTACTGCTGATGGTAGGTACATCTTAGGCTGCTTTGATATCTGGGTTTTCTCCTGTTCCGGGAGCTGCGACACGCCTTCTGGGCCTCCCCCCCGCCCTTCCTACTGTCGAGGAGGATGGATGCGCCGTTACTGCCTGTCGACGTCACTGTGCGTGCGGCGTCCTTCTGATACCACCGCGCACAGGCTGTGTTTACTATGCTCTTGTACAATGGGGGAACTGACTGTGCATCGGTGCCGGAGTTCTGGCTGTCCGGCGCATGGTGCTTCTCCCCGTTACACAGTGTGACATTGGTGGACCTTCCCGCGGCCTAATTAGGGGTGTTCCCTGGGTGGTCCTGGCACTCAAGGCTTTCTTCACACTATTTTGTTGTTCTGGACTCTCCTGGTTCCCTCTTATTGGGTTCCCCATCTTCACGAGGTAAATTTTGCTACACTTATCACCACCATCATGGCCTTATCACCTTCACTATCCATGGCCTCTTCCCTCCCTATCACCCCCTTCTACTCACATCCCTGTCACCTCCACTCCTATCTCCAACACTACCCCTCCACAAACCACTATCCCCCGCTTTCTCTCTTCCCCCCTCTTTTTCCCCTTTCCCCCATCCCTTTCCTCCCCCCCCTTTTCTTTTTCCCCTTCTCCCCCCCATTTATTTCCCCTTGCTCCCACATCCATTCCTTCCTTCTTAGAATGCCCACACTTTCCGTGCCTACCCTGGGTATCGCCCCTTCCAGTCCGCGGGGCTGTCCACCTCAGCTCCCGGTTGGAGCGATTTCCGGACTGCTTGCAGGGCCCTACCACCACACCAGCAATACACCAAACCTCAGTTAGTAAGCCCTTGTTATGGGGGTTTTATACTTTACCTCCACATGCGCTTGCTCCTGATGAGTGGCATTTAAGCCACGAAACACGTAGAGCTACCGGTTGCCGTGTCTTTAGCACACTCACCAAGATTCTTCAAGTGACTATGTAATTGTACCCCCACAGGTCCAGTGAGGCCATGGGTCCTGCAGGCAATACTATTTGAATTATTGTTTTATATTAATCTTCTTTGAGGTGAACTAAGGAATTTTATATGTTCATACCATGTGAGATTACCACCAATTTTATTGTTAGTATCTTGTTTACTGTATACCATTGTTATTATTACATGTATATATGGACTGTGTCAAATGGTCTAATTATTATATGTATGTTACCTTGTACCAATGTTACCCAACATATGTATGTTTACAATCTAGCTTTCTAAAAAAAATCCTTTTTATTCATCCAAGTACTCTTTTGCTGCCAGGTGCTTCATACAAAGTCCCACCCTCCCTGCAAATATACCCTCTTCTCTTGATGCATATGGGATGAATATTCATGACCTTAACAGATCATGATGTCATTTAATGTCCCTAGGGATGGAAATACATGACCTTACCAGGCCATGGCTTCCTGAAAGTCCCTATTCCCCCAAAAACCTTTTCCATTTTATCTCCTCTGAAGAGTGGCAAAATGGGGGCCTCAAAAGAACTCTCAAATGACCTGAAAACAAAGATTGTTCTACATTAGGTTTAGGGGAAGGCTACAAAAAGTTATCGCAGATATAAGCTGTCAGTGTCCACTGTGAGGAACATAGTGAGGGAATGGAAGACTATAGGCACAGTTCTTGTTAAGGCCAGAAGTGGCAGGCCACATAAAATATTGAAAAGGCAAAGGCGAAGGATGGTGAGAACGGTCAAAAACAGCCCACGGACCAGCTGCAAGGACCTACAACATCAACTTGCTGCAGATGGTGTCACTGTGCATCCTTCAACAATTCAGTGCACTTTGCACAGGGAGAAGCTGTATGGGAGAGTGATGCGAAAGAAGCCTTTTCTGCACACACGCCACAAACGGAGTCGCTTGAGGTATGCAAACGCCTATTTGGACAAGCCAGCTTCATTTTGGAATAAGGTGCTGTGGACTGATGAAACAAAGATTGAGTTATTTGGTCATAACAAGGGGCATTATACATGGAGGCAAAAGAACCAAGCATTCCAAGAAAAACACTTGTTAACCACAGTAAAATTTGGTGGAGGTTCCATCATGCTGTGGGGCTGTGTGGGCAGTGCCGGTACTGGGAATCTGGTTAAAGTTGAGGGTTGCATGGATTCCACTCAATATTAGCAGATTTTTGAGAATAATGTTGAGAAATCAGTCACAAAGTTGAAGTTATGCTGGGGCTGGATATTTCAACAAGACAACGACCCAAAACACTGCTCATAATCTACTCGGTCATTTATGCAGAGGAACAAGTACAATGTTCTGGAATGGACATCCCAGTCCCCAGACCTAAATATCATTGAACATCTGTGGGGTGATTTGAAGCAGGCTGTCCATGCTAAGCAACCATCAAACCTAACTGAACTGGAGATGTCTTGTAGGGAGGAATGGTCCAAAATACATTCATCCAGAATCCAGACACTCATTACAGGCTATAGAAAGAGTCTAGAGGCTGTTATTTCTGCTAAAGAAGGCTCTAGTAAATATTGATGTGATTTATGCACCTGTCTAATTTCTTTTTGATGCAAATTGCGCATTTTCTGTTAATCCAATAAACCTCATTTCACTACTGAAATATTACTGTGTCCTTCAGTTATTTGGTAGATCAAAATGAAATTGCTGATCCAAATATTTATAAATGACAATCATGAAAATTGTCAGGGGTTCCTAAACTTTTGCATACAACTGTATATGCTGGTAGCAGCGCTGGTGGTTAAATACACACTTAATATACAGTATATAAAAAAAACTAGATTTATGAAAAAAGATCTATTTATTAAGGAGAGATCTAATTAAGAGCATTTTATTTTTTATAAAATATCTGTCTATATTAAGGAGATCTATTTAAAATAAGGTCTATTTTTAAAAATAGGCCTCTATAAAAGAATTGGTCTATTTAAATGATGGACCATGCAGTCTGCGGGATGACACTGGCCTGAATAGACACACATCTACCTGCTTGCTATCCACTCACCATACGTCTCTAAAACGACATCCATTGAGCCACCTCCAGGACCTGCCTATCGGCCTTAGTGGAGCCTCAAGTTTTTATTTTTATACGCCCCTCATGGGCTCTCTCTTCTTTTTTTCGAAGAGAATACCATATACATACAATTTTTTGATAGAAATCTCATCGTTATCCATATAGGAATTCCATTTTTAATATGAAAAACAAGCATTCTCTCTCGGAATCAAGAACACACTGGGTAGACAGACCGTGTCATTGTCACTGTTTTTAGTTTAAAGTTTCATGGAATGCCAAGTCAGCCAATACAGTGTTAATAACTATTGCTAACTCACACCCACCTCTCAAGAAGGAGGCTAATTAACTCCGAAACGCGTCGGGTGCAAGAGTACTGTTTTATACACTGTATATACACAAATGTAAAACTGCTTGATTCGCATTCCCTAAAAAGTCCACCGATAGGGGAACTCTTTCTTTTTGTATAATTTTATATTTTGGATGTGGCACAACTTTACAGTCGGCCGCCGATCTACACTATCTGTCATAGTGATTATTACTAACATAATCAAATCTGATGACAGTGCTACCTTCTAATTCTTCGTTCAAACCCTTTGGTGCCAAGGTGTCAGAGATGAAAACCAGTACGTTTACTGTCGGCATAACCATTGGTAATGTTCCACTGGAGAAATCGTATCTGGACTGGATTTAAGGACCCATTGCTTAACATCCTTAGAGGATTTTTTGTGGTACTCTAAAAAAATGACGGGGCACACTATGCTTAGCATTGCCCTCCTCTACAAATCTGTGATGCTATCCAAATAGTTTGTGCAAGGTTCTCATGGTACGGCCTACGTACATGCCACATGGGCAGGAGAGACAGTAAATTACAAACATAGAGGAACAATTATGAAAAGCATTAAAATGCAAGGTTCTCCCATTTTCTTTGAATGATTTTTGACCATGCTGTACACGTGCACAAGTAAGGCATAGGGTTTTTTTTATATAGAAAACATACCAATTTAAATGAATGAGAGTCAACTGAGTACTTCCTGTGGAAATGTTTGTTTTAGAGAGACACTCTGTATGTTATACTCTTTCAATCTCAAACAATTGTGTCGTAAACGGCAGAATGGACTCTTAGGAACATTTTTCACCCATCTTGGGTAAATGGCAACTAGTAAAATGTAAGAATGAGTTTCCAGCCATGGGCTTAGTGTAGTTTTTGGCTACAATGGTAGACATAAGATGGCTGAGTTCTAGATCCAAAAAACAAAGTGAGGTAGCATCTATGGCCGAAATAAAGGAGATTCCAAAGTGGTTATAATTACAGTGGGTGACAAATTCCTGTACAGGTTGAGTAGGACCATCGCAAATAATAATTATATCATCGACATATTGTCCGTAGAAGACCAGGTGTGCTGCAAAGGGATTATGATCCCAAACACACCTGGCACCCCACAGTCCCATAGTCAAATTAGCGTAACTGGGGAAAAATGTGCCCCCATCACCATGCCAGTCTTTTGGAGATAGTATTCATCTTCAAATTTGAAATAATTGTGCTCAAGACAAAATCTGGTAGCGTCAAAGTGAAGTGGGATTATCTGGAATTAATATCAGTCACTGGACAGAAAATGTAACACTGCTTGAAGACCTACTTCATGAGGTATGGAAGTATATAACGAACATACATCCAGGGACACCCACACGTAAATGGGTTCACAGGTGTATGGATGCAACAACCCCAGAAGATGGGTGCCATCCTGGATGTAAGAGGGGGAGTGCTTGTGCTAAGAGCTGGAGAAAATAATTGATGTATAAGGAGTAGCTTGTGGTAATGCTCTCCATGGAGGCCACTATGGAATGTCCTGGGGGATTGTCAAGACTCTTGTGTACCTTTTTGGAAGGTGGTAAAAATAAGGTATATTACAAAAATCTCTATGAAAAAAAGATGCTTCAGATTTAGAGTACTCCTTCGGACACTGCTCCAGTGATGAGTGTTTTTGACTCAATAAACCTGGGGAGGGGATTGGTTTTCGATTTTATATTGGTGTTTTGATAATAGAGGAGGAAATGGGCTTCTTCCAAATATGTGGCTCTGTCATGGACAACTATGCCCCCACCCTTAGTGTTTAGGCCTTGACGTTGTGAAGGTTTAAGATTGGACCGAGAGTGTGAAGATTTGGAAATCTGATGCTGGCATATGCTGAGCAGTTCCGAATAAACTACTCGATAGATTCTATGTAGGGTTCTTTTACTATGTGTAGGGTTAAACACAGATCTTGGCTTTGAAGAAGTGTGTATAATAGGCAGGGAAAATGCCAATTGTTGATAGAAAAATGGTTTCAGTGTAATAATCGTCCCAGAATTCCATCAGGTCACTCAGAGCTTGAGGATCTGCAGAGGTATTGAATACAGTGTCAGTCTCTAAGGAATTGTTGTCATTAGTAGTAGTAGTAGTAGTAGTAATTCTTTTAGGAGCCTGCAAATTGTAAGGTTTTAAATGAATCTATTTACCGTATATACTTGAATATAGGTCGAGACACCTAATTTTACCACAAAAAACTGGGAAAACTTATTGACTCAAGTATAAGCCTAGGGTGAGAAATGCGCAGCTACTGTAAGTGAAAAAGAGGGTCTATAATGCCCATTTGCAGCCTCACTGTGCCCATTTGCAGCCATAGGTCCCCCCGAACTTCAAACTCGGTAGTTAAGGGTTCCTAGATGCCCCCTAGCTGCAGACAAAATTTGGGGTCTCTGGACCCAAAGGGTCCCAAAATGACATTGCTGCAGATGGACACAGTTGACCGAATTTTGGGCCCCGTATCTCGGGGCCACTTAGTGCTAGGAACCCCAAATTTGGTGTGCAAACCCAGTGGACCTAGCACTACAGCATATACAAAGGGGTTCCTAGCACCAAGAGAACTCGAGATACGAAGCCCCAAATTCGGTTCGGAAAATGTCAAGCACTTTTCTGCAGCAGAGAATGACATTTTCCGAACCGACTTTGGGGCCCCATATCTCGGGGCCACTTGATGCTAGGAACCCCAGCTTTGGGTATGTTGTAGTGCTGGGTTTGCACACCAAATTTGGGGTTCCTAGCACCAAGTGGCCCTGAGATATGGGGCCCCAAAGTCAGTTCAGAAAATGTCATTCTTTGCACCAGAAAAGTGCTTGACTTGAGTATAAGCCGAGGGGGGGGGGGGCACTTTCAGCACAAAAAAATGTGCTGAAAAACTCGGCTTATACTCGAGTATATACGGTACATTTTTGAAAATAGTGACAGTTAGGAGGAACAGTAGGAGTGAAATTTAGGCCATGTTTGAGTAAAGACATTTCATTCTCAGTAAGTGTAGTGGAAGATGGATTATAAATCTTTACAGTCTCCGGATTTTGTCCGTATGTGGGATGTTTAGATCTACTCCCTCTCCTGCCTGTTTGTCATGCTTTCTTTTGTTTTGGCTGGATCAGGGCATAAAAAATATGTGTCGGGGCCAATTAAAGAAGAAGTGGGTGTATCAGTATTGTCAACCACTGACATAATTTGTGGTCGATCGTTACTCGTCAGTAGGAATGAGCACGTGGTTCGAGTTGAAACGTAAGTTCGACTCAAACATCGGGTGTTCATTTGTTCTAAAACTAACCGAATATATGGGGTGTTCGCGGGGAATTTGAGCACCCTGGAATGCCCCATAATGCACTGCGAGATCGCAATGCATTGCTGTATGATGATTGGCCAAAGCGTGCACCTGTGCCTTTGGCCAATCGTGGCTCAGGGGGTTAAGTCCACACCCCACACTATATAAGGCGGCTGCTTACACGGCGGCCGTATAGTGTAATGAATGAAGAGAGATTAGGCAGCTTAGTTAGTGGCGTGCAGGCAGTGTATTTGATATATATACAATCTAGTGTGTGTGTGTGTGTGTGTGTGTGTGTGTGTGTGTGTGTATATGTATGTATGTATATACATATATATATATACATATATATATATATATATATATATATATATATATATATATATATATATATATATATATATATATATAGGCTTTTTTCAGCGGGAATGCGGGGGAACGCAGTTCCGGCACCTCCAGCACTGAATGTATGTAATGTAGGTGTGCTGGAGGGTCTATTGATGTTGGCTGCTGGGGGATCTATTGTCACTGGTAGGGATCTGATTTTGTGTGAGGGCCTATTGTTGCTGGGGGGTCTTATGTTGCTGGAAGGGTTCTACTGTTGAGGGAGAGGTCTATTTTTACTGGCTGCTGGAGGATCTATTGATCCTGGCTGCTGGGAGATCTCTTGTTGCTGCTGGGGGGGTCTAATGTTGCTTGGGTGGATATTTTGTTACTGGGTGTGATATTTTGTTGTGGGTAGTTCACTGTTGCTGCGGGTAGTTCACTGTTGCTCCAGGGAATCTATTGTTGTTGGGGGAGTCTATTGTATGGGGATCTATTGCTGGGATTATTGTTGCTGGCTGCAGGGGATCTATTTTACTGCTTTTCTTTTTATCATCAACATGTTACATAAAAATGATTTAGCACCACAAAATTATACTTGGTTCTGTATTCTCTAATAGGAGCAGTGCTGGTAGGTGGGTAGGGAGTGGAATCAAGGGACGATGGTCAAAGGTGGGTAGGGGGCAGAGACAAGGGGTGACTCAGACGGGGGGAATTCCTGCACCTATGCTCCGAGAAAAAAAGCCCTATATATATATAAATATATATACACTCTGCATTTAGCGTAGATTAGATATTCAGTGTAGAATCTATATTCAGTCAGTACAGGCAGTGTATTTTATATACAGTGGGGACGGAAAGTATTCAGACCCACTTACATTTTTCACTCTTTGTTATATTGCAGCCATTTGCTAAAATCATTTAAGTTCATTTTTCCCCTCATTATTTGTACACACAGCACCCCATATTGACAGGAAAACACAGAATTGTTGACATTTTTGCAGATTTATTAAAAAAGAAAAACTGAAATATCACATGGTCCTAAGTATTCAGACCCTTTGCTGTGACACTCATATATTTAACTCAGGTGCTGTCCATTTCTTCTGATCATCCTTGAGATGGTTCTACACCTTCATTTGAGTCCAGCTGTGTTTGATTATACTAATTGGACTTGATTAGGAAAGCCAAACACCTTTCTATACAAGACCTTACAGCTCACAGTGCATGTCAGAGCAAATGAGAATCATGAGGTCAAAGGAACTGCTTGAAGAGCTCAGAGACAGAATTGTGGCAAGGCACAGATCTGGCCAAGGTTCCAAAAAAAATTCTGCTGCACTTAAGGTTTCTAAGAGCACAGTGGCCTCCATAATCCTTAAATGGAATATATTTGGGATGACCAGAACCCTTCCTAGAGCTGGCCGTCTGGCCAAACTGAGCTATCGGGGGAGAAGAGCCTTGGTGAGAGAGGTAAAGAAGAACCCAAAGATCACTGTGGCTGAGCTCCAGAGATGCAGTCGGGAGATGGGAGAAAGTCAACCATCTCTGCAGCCCTCCACCAGTTGGGGCTTTATGGCAGAGTGGCCCGACGGAAGTCTCTCCTCAGTGCAAGACACATGAAAGCCCACATAGAGTTTGTTTAAAAAAAAAAAAAAACACCTGAAGGACTCCAAGATGGTGAGAAATAAGATTCTCTGGTCTGATGAGACCATGATAGAACTTTTTGGCCTTAATTCTAAGCGATGTGTTGAGAAAACCAGGCACTGCTCATCACCTGTCCAATACAGTCCCAACAGTGAAGCATGCTGGTGGCAGCATCGTGCTGTGGGGGTGTTTTTCAGCTGCAGGGACAGGATGACTGGTTGCAATGGAGGGAAAGATGAATGCGGCCAAATACAGGGATATCCTGGACGAAAGCCTTCTCCAGAGTGCTCAGGACCTCAGACTGGGCTGAAGGTTTACCTTCCAACAAGACAATGACATTAAGCACAGCTAAAATAATGAAGGAGTGGCTTCACAACAACTCCATGACTGTTCTTGAATGGCCCAGCCAGAGCCCTGACTTAAACCCAATTGAACATCTCTGTAGAGACCTAAAAATGGCTGTCCACCAACGTTTACCATCCAACCTGACAGAATTGGAGAGGATCTGCAAGGAGGAAAGGCAGAGGATCCCCAAATCCAGGTGTGAGAAAACTTGTTGCATCTTTCCCAAAAAGATTCATGGCTGTATTAGATCAAAAGTGTGCTTCTACTAAATACTGAGCAAAGGGTCTGAATACTAAGCCCCGGGTTCACACAGGGGCGGCACACGACTTCCACGGCGACTTGCAAAATGACTTCTGTATAGAAGTCAATGCAAGTCGCCTGAAGTCGCCCCAGAAATGCTACAGGAACCTTTTCCTAAGTCGGAGCGACTTGAATCACTCCTATTAGAACGGTTCCGTAGTACAAAATGGGAGGCGACTTGTCAGGCGGCTAGGTCGCCTGACAAGTCGCCGCTGTGTGAACCGGCACTTAGGCCCATGTGATATTTCAGTTTTTCTTTTTTAATAAATCTGCAAAAACGTCAACAATTCTGTGTTTTTCTGTCAATATGGGGTGCTATGTGTACATTAATGAGGAAAAAAAATGAACTTAAATAATTTTAGCAAATGACTGCAATATAACAACGAGTGAAAAATTTAAGGGGGTCTGAATAATTTCCGTCCCCACTGTGTATATATATATATATATATATATATATATATATATATATATATATATACATACACATATATACATACATATACATATACATACATATATATACATATACACACACAGCCTTTCCACATTCTGTCATGTTACAGCCAAAAAAGTAAAGGTATTTTATGTGATATACCAACACAAAGTGGCAAATCATTGTGAAGTGGAAGGAAAATTATAAATTGTTTTCAATTTTTTTTACAAATAAATATCTGAAAAGTGTAGCGTGCATTTGTATTGATTGCAGTTGTGTGGCGTTCAGTTGATTGATAATAAATGGCTTCAGCCAAACACTAACCATGAGTGAAAGAAATGTTATGCTCTGAAAAATTACCAAGAAATCATAAATTCTGCCCGGGTATGTAAACTTATGAGCACAACTGTATATGTGAATATACAGCTGTATATGTAAACTTATGAGCACAACTGTATATATATATATCTATCTAATGCACAGCAAAATATTAGGACACACTTCTCTGTGCAGTTCTCTTAATCCTTTTTTAGGCACCCTCAATTTGTGATCCATTCACCTTCTCAGTCTGACTACTTGAATGAATAAAAGGGTCAAACAGTGCATACTATGCTGTGATCAATGGATATGCCTTGGATCCCTAGAGTTGTCACAGGCTCCTCTTAATGCTCTCCAATTATTCAACATAAGAAAGAGGAATTCCGAGGTTCATAGAGCAACGTGTTTACTAAATGCCTTTAAATACGTAAAAAATAATGTCACTCACACTGTATGGTGCTGCCTTCCAGCATTAAAAATGACTCCCCACATTTTAAAAATAGGAACGGCCTACTTCTTAGTCAAATAGCAAGAGCGGTCTCTATGGAAGATCCATGGTGTACTGGTGACATTCTCTCACTTTGACTGACTTTAGTTCCAGGCGATGGTCACTGCAGCACCTGCTTACACAAACAGCTATTTCTTCAGGAATGTGTACGTTGGGAATTGTGCATTGGTCCCTCTTTTTAATGCATGGTCAATTCATCTTTAGTGCTGAGAGGCAGCATCATACGTCAGCGACATTATTTTTGTTTTTAATGGCTTTTAATAAACCTGTTGCGCTATGAACCTTGATATTCCTCTCTTTCTTATGATTAATGAAAAGTATTTAGGGGAGCCTGTGACAACTCTAAGGATCCATAGCATATTTTTTTTATCAAAGTATAGCAGTAAGTGCTGTTTGACCATCATAAGTGGTCAGACTGATATAGTGAGTGGTTCAAAAACTTGTCACAAGGAGCGGGCTCTCTGGGTGATATCATCGGATGGCCACACCCCATAGCTATATAAGAGTCGGCAGAGAGCGGGCGACAAAAAACAGATAAAGACAACAGAACAAGGGAAGCTTTTTTAAAAAAATTTTTAGCGGGTAACCGGCGCAGAGGAAGAAGACAGCAGCGGGAAGAGACGGTTTGAGAAGATAGCGAGAAGAGACAGCTCGAGGAGGAGACGGCAGAAAGAAGACAGCGAGAAGAGACAGCTCGAGGAGAAGATGGCGGGAAGAGATGGCAAGATAAGACAGAGCTATTAATAAAGGAATTGTCAAAAAACGGCTCTTGTGTTTTTATTACATTTCACTGCTTTTTTCGTGAATGGGTAGGGGTACAATGTACCCGATACCCTTTCACATGGGGAGCGGCTTCCAGATTCCGATAAGCCCCCAACCGCAATCGCCGACAACCAGTGGCTAGGGTTGTTGGGAAGAGGCCCTTGTCCTCATCAACATGGGGGGCAAGGTGCTTTGGGGTGGGGGGCACTCGCTCGTCCCCTCCCTCTCCTGACCTGCCGGGCGGCATGCTCGGATAAGGGTATGGTATTTTGGGGGAGGGGGCCCACACTATTTTTTTAAAATTTTGGAGTAGGAGGTCCCCTCTGAATCCATACTAGACCTGAAGGGCCTGGTATGGACCTGGGGGGGGAACCCCACGCCGTTTTTTCCAAAAATTTCTTTGCCAGCAAAATGAGCAGTTACACTTACCGGTAAGTGAGTTTTTGGGAAGTCTTCCAGGATGGCACCCTGAGAGATGACTGGTCCACCTGACAGGAAACACAATTAAGATACAGGTTAAAAACCCCACCCCTCCCTGTGCTCCTCAGTTGTGAAAAAGTATGACCCACACCAGAGCACGAAAGTGAAAAACACCTCCAATGTATAACTATATAAATAAATACAAACCGGATGGGAGGTAGGCCTGCCGTCCTGGAAGACTTTCCAGAAACACCGTTACCGATAAGTTTAACTGGTCATTTTTTAAAGTCGTCTTCCAGGACGACACCCTGAGAGAAGAGCAAGTAGCTCAGGCCTACTTTAGGGTGGGACAACAGCCTGCTAGACCTTTCTGCCGAAGGCCAGGTCCTGGGGTGACAGAAGTTCCACTCTGTAATGTTTCAGGAACGAGTTCTGACTTGACCATGTTGCTGCTTTACAAATTTGATGCTTTGGCCCTTTCTGCCCAAAAGGTTACCAGAGACCGTGTAGAATGAGCTTTAATATTAGCTGGGACTGTCTTATCTGTTTGTTCATAAGCTATGGAAATAGCCTGTCTGATCCATCTAGCAATAGTCGTCCTTCAGGCCTGCTCACCCCTCCTAGTGCCACAAAAACTGACCAACAGATGCTGTGATTTTCTGAACTCCCTTACTCTCTCTAAGTAAAGCAGCAGACATCTCCTGACATCTAGTGTATAAAAAGCCCTCTCCTTCTTATTCTGCGGGTTGACACAGAAGGATGGTAAGATAATCTCCTGTTACCTATGGAAGCGAGAAGGTACAAAGGAAGGTACAAAGGGTCCTGCCTGAGAATGACTCTGTCCTCCAATAAGCGAAAAAAAGGCTCCTTCATAGAAAGAGTGCGCGATTTGCATGCCCTTCTGGCCGTAGTAACAGCCAGAACGAAGGCAGTTTTAAAAGAAAGTAATCTAACGGAAGACTGAGCCAACGGCTCAAAAGGCGCCCTGGAAATTTACTCATTTGGACCAGGGATAGCCTTTTCACTAGCCGTCAAAAATTATCTTTACCAAGAGAACTAGAGAGCTAGACAAAGCTGCCACCTGAACCCCAAGGGTCTTGGTTGCCAAACCTCGATCCACTCCTTCCTGTAGGAAGTCTAAGATCACGGGAATATCCTGCTGAGAGATCCCTCTCGTTTCACACCAACGGGTGAAGACCCCCCAGACCCTAGCATAAATACGTCTAGTCACCGGCTTTCTGCTCAGCATAATGGTGTCAATTACTCTCTCAGAGCACTCCTTGTTGTACAGGCTCTCCCTCTCAAAAGCCAGGCCGTTAGTTTGAAAAATCCAGGGTTCGGATGGCAAAGAGGACCCTGAAGCAGAAGATCCTGACGCTCTGGAAGATGAAGCGGAGAGGTTACCGCCCAGTTCCACAGAGTGGGAAACCAGGTCCTCTTGGGCCACCAGGGGGCAATCAAGATCAGATTGCCCCTGGCCCAACTCAGTCTTTGAAGGATTCTCGGGATCAGGGCTAAGGGGGGAAAGGCATAGGCTAGACTGAAATCCCATTCTTGAGCTAATGCGTCCACCCCTTTGGACCCCTCCTCTCTAGAGAGGGAATATAATCTCCTGACTCTCCTGTTTGCCCTGCAGGAGAAGAGGTCTATCTCTGGTGTGCCCAGCTGCTAACAAACACACGAGAGAACACCTCTGGATTTAATTCTCATTCCCCCGTTGAACTGTCTGCCGACTGAGGAAATCCGCTTTTATGTTGAAACCCCCCTTATATGTACTGCAGAGATCAAGGGTATTCTTTGTTCTGCCCATTCCAGGATTTCCTGCGCCAAACTCATCAGGGAGTGAGACCGTGTACCCCCCTGACGATTCAGGAAAGCCACCGTCGTAGAATTGTCGGAGAGAATTTGCACTTCTCTCCCTTTTGATTCTGCTCTCGAATGCTTTTAGAGCCTCTCTGACTGCTAGTAGTTCCCTGAAATTGGAAGAAGCAGTCCTTTGGAGTCTGTCCCATACACCCTGAGCCTGAAGCTCCTCTAGATGGGTCCCGCATCCCCTGGAGCTTGCATCGGTTGTCACCCTGACAGGCTGGAGCTGGGACCAACAACGATGACCTGCCCCCAACCTCTGAGGGTTGAGCCACCAAAGGAGAGACTTCCTTACCTCTCGAGGGATAGAAACCGGAATGTCCAATGATTCCCTTTTTCCATCCCATGAGGAGAGCAGGAAGTTTTGAAGGGACCTGGAGTGGAGCTGGGCCCAAGGTACTGCAGGAATACATGACGTTATGAGTCCCAGAGTCCTCATGATCAATCTTTGGGGGACTACCCCCTGATCTAAGGTTGAGGACACCGAAGAGATCAGTGCTTCTACTTTTTCCTGTGGAAGGAGCACCACCGAGTCCACCCACAGGCCCAGGTAGAGTTTGGTCTGAGATGGAGTCAGGGAGGGCTTTTCTAGACTGATCAACCATCCCAGGGACTCCAAGGTGCATATCACCTTGTCCAGATCCAGAAGGGACTCCCTGGAGAGGTTGTAGACCAAAAGGTCATCTAGGTAGGGGATCAGAGAGATTCCCTGAAGGTTTAGGTAGGAGATGACCTCTGCTAGAATCTTTGTAAAGACTCTCGGGCTGGCTGCCAGCCCGAAGGGTAGGGCCCAAAACTGCCAATGTTGGGTACCCTGATCTGTGTAAATAGCAAAACGAAGGAATGCCTGGTGCTCCGGAAGAATGGGAACATGCAGATATGCATCCTTTAGGTCTATGGTAACCATAAATACCTCCTTCATCAAATGCTTTCTGACCGTGTACACCAACTCCATGCGAAACTTCTTGTATCGCAGGAAGGTGTTTAATCTCTTTAGATTTAAAATCAACCAGTACTTCCCGCATGGTTTTGGAACCACGAAGACATGGGAATAAAAACCCTGTCCTCGTTGATCCATTGGTACTGGGAGGATGACCTCCTGGTCTGCCAACTGTCATACACTCTCTATGAGTCCTACAGCCTTTGGTCTGTCTCTGGGTAGACAAGTTAGGAGAAATGATTGGGGAGGTCTGGAAACAAACTCTAGCCTGTAGCCTTCTCTTATCCATTGAAGGACAAGAGGGCTCCGAGAGACCTGCTCCCACTGTGTGGCAAATTGTGACAGCTTCCCCCCTACTCTGGTGCTGGCGTCACTTGGAATCCTTGTCTACAGCCTTTAGGCCGGAGAAAAGGAGACCTCCTTTCTGTTTGCCTTTTCCAATACCCCATTTCTTGCCCTCCTTACGGTCTTTAAAAAGGTTGTTGACCTGGGGGCCTGGAAAAATTTTTCCTCTACCCTATCTAGGTTTCACAGGAAATTTCTTTCCTCTTTCCGTGGATCTGGAGAGGGTCTGGTCCAGCCCTGCACCAAACAGGAGGGATCCCTCAAAAGGTAGACCACACAATCTTGTTTTGGATGTGTGGTCTCCATCCCAAGTTTTGGCTGAATTAAGAAGAGCTGCCGTCTTTGCCGAAGTACGTACGGTCCCGACTGCAGCATCCGCAAGAAAGGCAACCGCCTTACCAATTACTTCCAAGGAGTCCAACAGCTGTTAGATGCTTACAGATGCTAATGCTGGTCTTAACGCCGCCGCGTAGGCCTCCCAGGCTCTGCGCAAAAGGGTCTCAGACCTACGGTCCATCTGATCCGTATGTTACCTGCGTCTTCAAAAGAGAGATCTGATTGGACACTTGGGCTAAGGATGCGTCCAGTTTGGGTAATTTAAAAAACTTCTCCTCCTCGAAGGGGCACCTGCGCTGCCAGGTCTTAAATCTTAGAAGTTTCTTTTCTGTCTCTTTCCACTCCCTTAGAATAATCTCTTTGAGAGACTGGTGGATAGGCAAGACCCTGGACTGAGTTTTAATCAAACCCTGATACATCCTATCTTATCTCAGGTTCTTGGATTTCCTCTGAAGCATAAATTGCCCCTAGGAGACCCTCCATATCATCTGTTGAAAAGATATGCCTACCTGGTCTGGAGTGTCCCTCTTTCTCCTCCTGGCTATCATCTACATCTTCCCCTTCCTCCAGGAGACTACGACTGGGGTTCTCCACCTCCTCCGTCTCTTCCTCAGAGTCCTGAGAAGATGGGGGTCTCTGTGGTACAGTGCTTGCCAACCTACTACTTGTAGAAGCACACCTATGGGTGGATGAGCCCTCTCTGCTATCTGCCTAGTATTCAGACTTGCCTGAAAAGCCTTGAGGGTGGACAGCATTTCAGTCTGAACTGAGAGAAAATCTCTCATAACGTCAGAAGTCTCCATCCCAGACAATTTGTGTATACATTTGTAACAAAATGGTTTTGTGTGTTCTGCTATCAATTTGTCATTGCAGTACCCACACCTTCTGGACCGGGAAGGATTCTTGGACTTAGGTCTACTGGCAACACTCTGGGCAACCTCTGTCTCTGAAAGAAAAGAAGCCCATTTTAGCCGGCTTCCCGGGCCCCTGCTTAGCATCCAGCTATATACAGTGGTAAAATAGGAACCGCAAAACACATCAAAAATTGCATCACAAATGCAACACTCGCATTTCAGGTGCAGTTCCATTGAAATCTATTAGCCACAAATCACGGGAAAAAAGTCCCTAACCCTTTCCAAAAACACACCGCCCGCAAAACACGTAGATGTGAACTAGTACCATAGGAAACCATGTTAAATAGACTGCATTCTGGAATGCTGAATATCATCATAGGTGTACAGTTTTTTGTTATGGTACTAATATTCCTATTCTGGTATTACACAAAGTCATGTCCACAATGTAGCCCCAAGGAATGAAATATACATTTAAAACATTTTCTGATCATTTTCTTTTTGTTTGTAGAAAATACATTAAACCACAACAATAATCTTTAATGTATTCAATGTAATCTGATGTTTTCAGTATTGCATGTACTAATCAAAATGATTTGCTAAAAAAAAAAACTGAAAAATGCAGTAAACTTTCAAAATTGTCATTGAATTGTCATTGAAAAATGCAGTAAACTTTCAAAATTGTCATTAAACCATGGAAGAAAACATAGGCATGTACTTGCAGAGGCCTACAAGAGTGCCACAGGGCCCCAGAACTCAGGGCACTCTGATATGCCTGATTCAATAATTCCTGGTACAGTACTCGCTTGGGTCACTTTTCCCTTATGTTTATTCAATGAGATTACTTGTACATTCCAGGTATGGTGGTTGTGCATTTTTTTTTTATTATTATAAACAATATTACAAGAATGGCCTTAACATTTACAAAACATAGATCTGCAAAGATTTACAGTAAAGATTGCTTAATTCATTGCATTGTATTTACTGACATAGAAGGGATATTTTTCAGCAAAACTACAATTTTACTTTAAACTGCAGCCAAGCCTCAAACTTAAATAAATCAATCCCTGTTTTACATCAGACAAGAGAACATTATTGCTGGATCTTGACTATCAGGCCTGTTTGTAGGCTGTCCTTCAGCTATTCTTCAGAGATAAGTTGGGGTCTCCTGACCGGTTAGCAGTCTGTATGTAGAGGCTGGCATGGTTTTGATGTGGACCTGTTGAAAGACACCTATGGTCAAAGATTTTTACCACTTCTAGTCATGTAACGTGTGTAAGAGGTATCTTGACATTTTTAGGAAGAATATGTATAAGGCTGAAATTTGATGATGGTGCTTGTAGCTGCAGGCATCATCTCGGTTTAACCCCTTCAACCTGTTGATGTATAGGTACATCATGGAGGCTGAAGTGGTTATAATACAGGTAAATTAACCACTTCAGCCCCGGAGGATTTGGCTGGCTAAAGACCAGAGCACTTTTTGCGATTCGGCACTGCATCGCTTTAACTGACAATTGCGCGGTCGTGCGACGTGGCTCTCCAACAAAATTGACGTCCTTTTTTTCCCACAAATAGAGCTTTCTTTTGGTGGTATTTGATCACCTCTGCGATTTTTATTTTTTGCGCTATAAACAAAATAAGAGCGACAATTTTGAAAAAAACGCATTATTTTTTACTTTTTGCTATAATAAATATCCCCCAAAAATATATAAAAAAAAATGTTTTCCCTCAGTTTAGGCCGATACGTATTCTTCTACATATTTTTGGTAAAAAAAAAAAAATCGCAATAAGCGATTGATTGGTTTGCGCAAAAGTTATAGCGTTTACAAAATAGGGGATAGTTTTAAGGCATTTTTATTAATATTTTTTTTTTACTAGTTTTAGCGGCGATCAGCGATTTTTATTGTGACTGCGACATTATGGCGGACATGTCGGACATTTTTGGGACCATTGTCATTTATACAGCAATCAGTGCTATAAAAATGCATTCATTCCTGTGTAAATGACGCTGGCAGTGAAGGGGTTAACCACTAGGGGGCGGGGAGGGGATAAGTTAGTACTAGGGAGTGTTTTCTAACTGTAGGGGGGTTGGGCTGTGTCTGTCAGTACACTGATCTCTGCTCCCGATGACAGGGAGCAGAGATCGAGTGACACTGTCACTAGCCAGAACGGGGAGATGCTGTTTACATCAGCATCTCCCCGTTCCTGCTCTGGGTGAGACGATCGCGGGTATCCCCGCGGCGATCGAGTCCGCGGGACCCGCGACCCGACTCACGGAGCTCCCGGCCGGCGCGCGCGCAATGACACGGCGGGAAATCCAAATGGACGTATATATACGCCCATTTGCCCAGCCGTGCCATTTTGGCGACGTACATAGTCGTGCGCTGGTCCTTAAGTGGGTAAATAGAACCCTAGATACAATCCTATATCTAAATATTACCTCCCCTGTGGCATCCAGCAGGGTCCGGATAATTTTGTCATGTGATGTGGCCACCACACTTTGTCCATTTATTTCAATGATTCGATGTCCAACTCGGATTCCTCCTTTTTCAGCAATTCCTCCACGGACAAGGCTGCAAATCTGTATAGAAAAACACTGTAAATATATAGGGACAGGAATTCCACAGATGTACATAAAGTAAAGAGCTACATCACAGTTACCACTCCATCTTCCACACAGAAGCCCAGTTGGTAGGACGCATTTGGCCTATGTATAATGGCAGTGACAACTGGTGGACAGTGCACAATTCTCAGGGTCACTTCAGACTGACCTTTTAGCTCCTAAAAAAGACAACGGATAAATGGGAAATAAAGAGAATCTGTTATATTTTAAAGGAAGATTGCAGCATTGTATAGCAGATGAAGACATGGAAATCTTATTAACTTACTGCTACTGTTACAGAATAGTTATCATTGGAGAATTCAGTGCACTTGAATGTTATTTTAATGTCCAACTCAAATTTGCAATTGCTACCACACAAGCTTTATGATGTATTACACCTTCAAAACGCACAAAGGGGTAATAGTTCACCATTAATATCAACAACACAACCATTGGTCCCTCCACACATGCCAGGGTCCTGGGTGTAATCCTTGACTCTGACCTCTCCTCCAGCCCCCATATCCAATCACTGGCTAAATCCTGCCACCTTAACCTACACCACATAATCTCCAGATTTCGACCCTTCCTGACTAATGACACTACAAAGCAACTTATTCACTACTTGAATATTTCCCACCTCGACTACTGCAACTCTCTCCTTAATGGCCTACCCTTAAGCAGGCTATCCCCCCCTTCAGTCTATTATGAATGCTGCTGCTAGACTAATACACCTCACTAATCGATCCGTGACTGCTGCTCCTCTCTGCCAATCCCTTCACTGGCTTTCCCTACCCCACCGTGTAAAATTCAAAATGCTAACCATAACATACATGGCCATTCACAACATCGCCCCCATCTACATCACCAACCTCATCTGCAGATATCGCCCAAATCGCCCCCTCCGCTCCTCCCAGGACCTCCTGCTCTCTAGCTCCCTTGTTACCTCCTCCCATGCTCACCTTCAGGACTTCTCCAGAGTCTATCCCATCCTCTGGAATTCCCTGCCCCAGTATGTCCGATCAGCCCCTACCCTGTCCACCTTTAGGAGATCCCTGAAAACTCATTTATTTAGGGAAGCCTATCCCACACCCACATAACTGTCCCTGAGCCACCCCCATCACATCATTCTTTGCAGCTATTACCTTTTGTACCACCACCCCCTCCCTTTAGAATGTAAGCTCTATGAGCAGGGCCCTCCTGTACCTTTTGTATTGAACTGTACTGTAATTGTGTTGTCCCCCTTATACATCGTAAAGCGCTGCGTAAACTGTTGGCGCTATATAAATCTCGTATAATAATAATAGTTGTACTAAACATACACTATATTGTCAAAAGTATTGGGCGCCTGCCTTTACACGCACATGAAATTTGATGGCATCCCAGTCTTAGTCCCTAGGGTTCAATATTGAATTGGCCCAACCTTTGCAGCTATAACAGCTTTAGCTCTTCTAGGAAGGCTGTCCACAAGGTTTAGACATGTGTCTATGGGAATGTTTGACGATTCTTCCAGAAGCGCATTTATGAGGTCAGGCACAGATGTTGGACAAGAAGGCCTGGCTCCCAGTCCCCACTCCAATTCATCCCAAAGGTGTTCTATCTGGTTGGAGTCAGGACTCTGTGCAGGCCAGTCAAGTTCCTCTATCCCAAACTCACTCATCCATGTCTTTATGGACCTTGCTTTGTGCATTGGTGCCCAGTCATGTTGGAACAGGAAGGGGCCATCCCCAAACTGTTCCCACAAAGTTGGGAGCATGAAATCGTTCAAAATATCTTGGAATGCTGACATCTAAGAGTTCCCTTCACTGAAAATAAGGGGCCAAAGCCCAACCCCTGGAAAACAACCCCACACTATAATCCCTGCTTCACCAAATAATTTGCACCAGTACACAAAGCAAGGTAATAAAGATATGGATGAGTGAGTTTGGAATAGAGGAACTTGACTGGCCTGCACAGAGTCCTGACCTCAACCCGATAGAACACCTTTGGTATGAATTAGAGGTAGAGACTGCGAGCCAGACCTTCTCGTCCAACATCAGAGCCTGACCTGACAAATGCGCTTCTGGAAGAATCGTCAAACATTCCTACAGACACTCCTAAACCTTGTGGACGGCCTTCCCAGAAGTTCAAAGTTCATGCGCTTGTAAAGGCAGACATCCCACTAATTTTGACAATATAGTCTATACTATGCACTACCCTTGTTATAGTCAAATGACAGCAAAATGTGTTTCTTTTTAAGATTTTTTTTTTAGCATTGTTTTTAACAAACATACGTAAAAAACTTAGAACAATAACACAAAGTTCAGAATGCTCCTGTTCTGGCTTATAACGGAGAGGAAATTGTGCATCGACATTATACTAGGCAGTGCAAAGTACGTCTGATATGGGTATCAATCATGGGAGGTAGGTACTATGGTTCCAAACACCATAAACTCAGCAGAGTTCAGGGTAGTAGTACAATACAAAATTTACAGTGAAATCTTCATTTATGGCAGAATAGGGGAGAGGGTCAGAGGACTAGCTAGCCACCTGCCCCATATTTTGTGGAATGTCTTTTTCCTCTTTCGAATATCAAAAGGTAAGCTTGTATAGAGGCATTAACCAGTTTTAACAAAAGATTCAGAGTCAGGGTCTCTGATCCATTCAATGTCAGTAGAAGGGATTTTCTCCCATAAAAATGGAGAATACGAAGCAGTCTCTTGGCCTGAGAGGGAATAGTGAGTTCGCCTAAGATGCCCAGAAGACAATTTATCCCAGTTCACTCAGAATCTGGAATAGTCACCAAATGTATTAATTTTGGCTAAGAGGTTGGTGAGGGAGTCGTGAAGATCTGCTAGGTAGACTAGGGTATCATCTGCTTATAGGGGGATTCGCTCCTCTATACCATTTATGGGAAGGTCTTAAATTGAGGTGCTACAGATCCAAACAGCAAGGGGCTCCATAGCCAGAGCAAATAGGAGGGGTGATAAAGGACACCCCTGCCTGGTACCAATGGTAATTGGAAATGTCTCAGTGACATGGTAATTAATCCTTATGCGGGCTAGTGGTAAAATATAGAGGATACGTATCCATGCTATGAGTCGGGGGCGGAACCCGTATAGTTGTAACACCCGAAACAAATAAGGCCATTTCACATGTCGAAAGCTTTGCAAGTGTCTAGTGATACCACAACATGGGTAGCTGAACAGTCATGTGGGTAAGTCAGGTTGTGAAATAGTCTACAGATATTCATTCTGGTTGAGCGGCCTGGTATAAAGCCCATCCCGAACAATTTCGCAACTACTTTATTCAAACGATTGGCCAGGACTTTGGCCAAGATTTTGACATCTACATTAATGAGGGATATCGGCCGATAGGAGTCACATTAAATAGGATCTTTGCGAGGTTTTAGTATCAGAATAGTTAATGCCTCTCTCATAGAGGGAGGAAGTACTCAGTCTTTCAAGGCCTCATTATATGTATTGAGTAGAATAGGACCCAGGAGGTGCAGAAAGTGTGTATACCATTCAGGTGGAAAACCATCCAAGCCTGGCTTTTTATGAGTCGGTAGCTGCATAATTGCAAGGGAGAGCTCTTCTATAGGGAGGTTTGTCTAGATCATCACAGGCTTGGTCCAACAAGTGGGGAAGTGCTGTTTGGGTTAAATATTCCTCAAGTTGGGTTTCAGAGTGTGGGCCTTAGTAGTAAAAAGGCCACAGTAGAAAGATAAGAAGGCAGTTGTTATATCCTAAAGGGGCGCCACTAATCTTTTCCTGGGAGGTCAGAATCCTAGGAATTGATATAGGGGTGTGGTCAGATCTGGTTAGGTAGGTGAGTAGGCGACCCGCCTTGTTGCCGTGTTCAAACGTCTTCTGGGTAACATAGAGCATACTTTTGATTAGTAAGGTCCAGCAAACGGAGCTAATACTCCCTACGGCTGTGTAGCCACGATGTCAGCAAAATGTTTTTAGTTTTGGATAAAGCACGAAAGGGTTAGACGCTTTCATTAAAAGCCAGTTATTTATATGTATTTCACAGTTTTTGGAGAGTTCAGGCAGAATATGAATTGAGGGGAAATTCTCTCCAACTGGGACTTATCAGCACTTTCATTCTTAAGCCACAAAAATTATTGGAGCTCCAGAGAGAACAAAACTAAAAAAAAAGCTTTAAAGGCAAATACACCCTTTGTAGAATACTTGCAAATATCAAGTGTAAAATTTGAGGGCAACAAAAATGGCACTCCAACGTAAGAGAATGTAAACTATATACTAAAAAGGTCCCATGGATGAGAACATGTCTACTCAAAACAGTCACAGAACTAACCAGAGTAACACATGATTAGCAGAAAAACCATGCGTGGGCTACTTCCATGCATTAAACTGACATCTATAAAGCATCAATAGTAGGTGTCTAGAGGCTCTTAAACACAAAGAGAATGGCCAGGGGGAATTAGAACTTCAATTACGTCAGGGGTGGAGTAGGCCCAGGGACATTAGTCTGGGAGCCTGGCAGAACATTAGTAGTATAGTGTATCCAAGTGGACCAAACGCTGTAAAAAACCTATCATAAAAGGCTCTTACATGTCGCCATACACTCCTCCGCCACCATGATATTATTTACAAGGCAGATCCACTCTGCTCATCCAGGAATGTGAGCCATCTTTCAGTAGATAGGGATCAAACGCCTTGCCGCATTTAAGAGATGAGGTAGGACCGACTTTTCTCCCACTCCCGTATGTTAACCGGCTTTCCCCTGGGTTCTTCCAACTGTAGCATCCCATAAAGAATCGAGATAGAATGAAAAATTGGGGAGATCGATGCATAACTTCTCAAAGGGCGTCAGGGAGCATGGGGATAAATAGCTTGTGGCAATCTGTGAGCGAAATAGTGAAGTTGTCTATAACGCCAATCTAATGGGAAGGGACCATATTGTTCTGGAAGCTCGTCAGGGGAGGTTAGGCCCTGTTTTTGTACAAACCTACCACATCTCACTTCCCCATCAACCGCCCACGAAAGAAAAAGTTCAAGACATGAGTGGTGGTGGGGTAAACTGGCAACCCTCAATGCACCGGGCAAGCCAAGGAGCACGTAATAGATTATGATCAGCCAGAAATTTCTCCAAGGGAACCCATAATTCAGCTCTCACATGATGATGCCAGTCCATTATCCGCTGTAGGGCCATCGCCTCATGGTATTTTACAGAGGACAGGAACACCCAAACCTACCAACCGTTTAGGACGTTGCAAAGTGCAGAGGGCCAAACGTGGGCTCTGCCCATGCAAGATATATTTCAAAAATAAACTGTTGAGGGTTGAGAAGAAGGACCTAGGTAAAGAAAGGCTGCTGGTTTAATACATTTTTTACTATACACTAAACCAGGGGTCTCCAAACTGCGGCCCGAGGGCCGGATGCAGCCCTTTGCTAGCCTTTATCTGGCCCTTGGAGTACTATTCCTGCCAATAATATGAGGCGATATTCCTCCTACTGACACCAACAATGGGACACTATATCCTACACTGATACCGATGATGGGGTGATATTACTCCCAAGAATACAAATGATGGGGCATTACTCTTCCTACTGAACACAAACCCCCGAGGCCATGTTTATTCTCACTGATGCTGGGCCAGTGACATTTTCCACTGGCCACAATCCGGCCCCCGAAAGCCTAAATGGATCAATGGATGGATATAAGCAAAAGGTAATTAGTACATATTCAACCAAGTTGGTGGTCATGAAATTACTGGCCAAACCAAAAAAGGCTTAGCCAGCTAAAATCTTAATACATATAAACCCGACATGTTTCGGAAATTATTTGTGCAATTGTGTGCATATTCCTTCTTCAGGGGTAATTATGGACTGGGTAATTATGTTCTTTTCTGCAACATAAATATAAGTATATAATAGTGTTTGCATGACAAAATCCAATAAATATTGATACTGTCAATAGCCTTTTAAAAATAGTGGCAAATAGCATGACCAAAAGTACTTACAAATCACAGATTCACTGCAGGTATGGTAAAAGATGCTGGACAATACAAATCTTTTACCACACCTGCAGAGAATCTGCACGTATAGTAAAAACATAATGACCCAGTCCATAATTATCCCTGAAGAAGGAATATGCACATCATTGCACAAATAATTTACGAAACATGTCAGATTTATATGTATTAAGATTTTAGCTGGCTAAGCCTTTTTTGGTTTGGCCAGTAATTTCTTGACCACCAACTTGGGTGAGTATGTACTAATTACCTTTTGCTTATATCCATTCATTGATGTACCATTGCAATACATTTTAAACCATTGTGTCTATGTGTGATACAACATTTATAGATTTTCTACTATTTTTGTATTAAATAAAGTTGGCACTCGTGTGCTTTTTTTATATATACTTTGACTCTCTATACTTTACTTCTGCCATCAAAGTCCAAGGGGGCATCTCCCAATGCACTTGATGCATGTTCTTCTTATGACGTAACAAAAGTCATATACTTCGAACTGATATCACCTAACACAATATAACTTTAATAGAAAGAAATCCTGCGAGCCACCACTGTCTAGATCAGTGATGGCGAACTTATAGCACACGTGCCACAGCCGGCACACCGAGCCCTCTCTGTGGGCACGTGAGAAAATCCTGTACGGAGGTGTATCTCGTGCATATCTCCCCTCCCCATAGAACTACATCTCCCACAAGTCTCTGGGGCCAGGGGTGATGTGTCTAGGATGGGCGTGGACGAGATGAAGGGTTGATCCGGGTTGGATAACAGGCGGAACATGTGGTGGGGATTGAGCCAATGGGGGGGCGTGTCTAGGATGGGCGTGGATGAGATGAAGAGTTGTTTCAGGTTGGATGGCAGGCGGAACATGTGGTGGGGAAGATGCCCAATCACAGGCCGTTCTCGTGCCTGGGAACTGAGTCGGCTGATGGATGTATTATTGGAGTGCTATGGCAAGCGTTGTTAAAGTAAGTGTACATGTGTGGGGAATAAATGTGTTTAGCTGTGCCTCTTCAAATAGAATCTATTCCTTGGGGCCTTTTTTTTTCTTCTTGTTCCCAACATTGTCACAAAATATGGAAGGGTATGGTCAGAATAATGTTGTGTATATGCTGTCTGTGTTACTCTCTATATCAAAGCTGTCAGAGAAGCATTTTCTGTAGGATATGAGCTTTAACCACTTAAGGACCGGACCATTATGCTGCTTAAAGCAGAGTTCCACACAAAAATGGAACTTCCGCTTTTCGGAACCCTCCCCCCCTCCGGTGTCACATTTGGCACCTTTCAGGGGAGAGAGGGTGCAGATACCTGTCTAAGACAGGTATTTGCACCCACTTCCGGCATAGACTCCCATGGGAGTCTACGCCACTTCCCGTCCCTCTGCACTGTCTCCTGGGAATCACACAGCTCCCAGGAGAGAGCGGGGACCACTTGGGATGCGCAGTGCGACTCGCGCATGCGCAGTAGGGAACCGGGAAGTGAAGCCGCAACACTTCACTTCCTGATTCCCTCACCTAGGATGGCGGCGGCAGCTGCCGCGAACCGAGTGGGTTCTCGGCGTCCCCTGCTGACATCGCTGGACCCTGGGACAGGTAAGTTGCCATTTATTAAAAGTCAGCAGCTGCAGTATTTGTAGCTGCTGGCTTTTAAATTTTTTTTTTTGCGGTGTGGGTGGACCCCCGCTTTAAGGACCAGAGGACTTTTAACAATTTGGCACTGCGCTGCTTTAACTGATGATTGCGCGGTCATGCAATGCTGTACCCAAACAAAATTTGTGTCCTTTTCTTCCCACAAATAGAGCTTTCTTTTGATGGTATTTGATCACCTCTGCCGTTTTTATTTTTTGCGCTATAAACGGAAAAAGACCGAAAATTTTGAAAAAAAAAATGATATTTTATACTTTTTGTTATAAAAAAAAATCCAATAAACTCAATTTTAGTCATACATTTAGGCCAAAATGTATTCGACCACATGTCTTTAGTAAAAAAAATGTCAATAAGCGTATATTTATTGGTTTGCGCAAAAGTTATAGCGCCTACAAACTAGGGTACATTTTCTGGAATTTACACAGCTTTTAGTTTATGACTGCCTATGTCATTTCTTGAGGTGCTAAAACGGCAGGACGGTACAAAACACCCCCAAATGACCCCATTTTGGAAAGTAGATACCCCAAGGAAATTGCTGAGAGGCATGTTGAGCCCATTTAATATTAATTTTTTTTGTCCCAAGTGATTGAATAATGACAAAAAAAAAAATTACAAAAATTGTCACTAAATGATATATTGCTCACACAGGCCATGGGCATATGTGGAATTGCACCCCAAAATATATTCAGCTGCTTCTCCTGAGTGCGGGGATACCACATGTGTGGGACTTTTTGGGAGCCTAGCTGCGTACGGGGCCCCGAAAACCAATCGCCGCCTTCAGGATTTCTAAGGGTGTAAATTTTTGATTTCACTCTTCACTGCCTATCACAGTTTCGGAGGCCATGGAATGCCCAGATGGCACAACCCCCCCCCCCCCCCCAAATGACCCCATTTTGGAAAGTAGACACCCCAAGCTATTTGCTGAGAGGCATGGTGAGTATTTTGCAGCTCTCATTTGTTTTTGAAAATGAAGAAAGACAAGAAAAAAACATTTCTTTTTTCTTTTTTCAATTTTCAAAACTTTGTGACAAAAAGTGGGGTCTGCAAAATACTCACTATTCCTCTCAGCAAAGAGCTTGGGGTGTCTACTTTCCAAAATGGGGTCATTTGGGGGGGGGGGGGGGGGGAGTTGTGCCACCTGGACATTCCATGGCCTCCGAAACTGTGATAGGCAGTGAAGAGTGAAGTCAGAAATTTACGCACTTAGAAAGCCTGAAGGCGGTGCTTGGTTTTTGGGGTCCCGTACGCGGCTAGGTTCACAAAAAGTCTCACACATGTGGTATCCCCGTACTCAGGAGAAGCAACAGAATGCATTTTGGGGGGTTAATTTCACATATTCCCATGGCATGTTTGAGCAATATATTATTTAGTGACAACTTTGTGCAAAAAAAAAAAATTTGTCTCTTTCCCGCAACTTGTGTCACAATATAAAATATTCCATGGACTCGACATGCCTCTCAGCAAATAGCTTGGGGTGTCTACTTTCCAAAATGGGGTCATTTGGGGGGGGTTTGAACTGTCCTGGCATTTTATGCACAACATTTAGAAGCTTATGTCACACATCACCCACTCTTCTAATCATTTGAAGACAAAGCCCCTTCTGACACTTTTTGTTTACATGAAAAAATTATTTTTTTTTGCAAGAAAATTAGTTTGAACCCCCACAAAGCAAATGCCCTACAGATTAAAATGGTGGGTTATTAATTTTTTTTTTTCACACAGTATTTGCGCAGCGATTTTTCAAACGCATTTTTTGGGGGAAAAAAAAACACACTTTTTTAAATTTTAATGCACTAAAACACACTATATTGCCCAAATGTTTGATGGAATAAAAAAGATGATCTTAGGCAGAGTACATGGAAACCAAACATGACATGCTTTAAAATTGCGCACAAACGTGCAGTGGCAACAAAATAAATACATTTTTAAAAGCCTTTACAGGTTACCACTTTAGATTTACAGAGGAGGTCTACTGCTAAACTTACTGCCCTCGATCTGACCTTCGCGGTGATACCTCACATGCATGGTGCAATTGCTGTTTACATTTGACGCCAGACCGACGCTTGCGAGAGCAGGTGGGGACAGGGGTGCTTTTTTTTTTTTTTCTTTATTATTTTTTTGCTTTTTTATCTTATTTTTAAACTGTTCCTTTCATTATTTTTTTTAAAATCATTTTTATTGTTATCTCAGGGAATGTAAATATCCCCTATGATAGCAATAGGTAGTGACAGGTACTCTTTTTTGAAAAAATTGGGGTCTATTAGACCCTAGATCTCTCCTTTGCCCTCAAAGCATCTGACCACACCAAGATCGGTGTAATAAACTGCTTTCCCAATTTCCCAATGGCGCTGTTTACATCCGGCGAAATCTAAGTCATTAAATGCTCGTAGCTTCCGGTTTCTTAGGCCATAGAGATGTTTGAAGCCACTCTGGTCTCTGATCAGCTCTATGGTCAGCTGGCTGAATCACCGGCTGCATTCTCAGGTTCCCTGTTGAGACAGGAGAGCCAGAGAAAAACACAGAAGACGGTGGGGGGGCATTCCCTCCCACTGCTTGTAAAAGCAGTCTAGAGGCTAATTAGCCGCTAGGATTGCTTTTACATAAAAGCCGACCGCTGGCTGAAAAGAATGATACCAAGATTATACCTAAACCTGCAGGCATCATTCTGGTATAACCACTCAAAGTCGTGAATGGCGTACCTGAAGACAAAAATATGGTTAACAATAAAGCACAGTAAACAGTAAAGTATAAAAAAATTGCATATCTGAAAAGCAAACATGATAAAACATAATAACAATAAAACATTGCAGAATAGAATACAGTAAAAAAGAGCAGAACAATAGAGAGAGAAGAGAGAGAGAGAGAGAGAGAGAGAGAGAGAGAGAGAGAGAGAACAATTAAACGATAACTATTTTTTTATTTTTTTATTTCATATTTTTTTTTTGTGTTTTTTTTTTTTTTACACTGTTTTTGTAACTGTAACTTTTATAACGGTAACCGGTTCCAGGTTCGGGTCTCTCAAAATGCGATGGCATCTTGGGAGACCCTGTGAAAGTGCGCCTAGTCTGTGCAATACTGTACCCTATGCTAATACTCTACTAGTGCATGGTAGCGTTCAAAACATTCACCAATGCAAAGACCAGGATTGTCAGGACAGGAGGGACAATAATAGCGGGTGTCACGCCTATATCCGCGCTTGCTGCAGACGCAACATCTTTTTTGGGGGGTTCGTTGGGTAGGGGTACTCGGGAGGACATAAAGAAAATGCCTCTCATGCAGCCGACTGCATTTGGTTGGGGATGTGAATGGGAAAAGTACGGGCGCTGCAGAAGTGGTGGGTTCCCAATTAGGATTGGCGAATGCAGCAGGAAGGGCATTATGGGCACGACGGCCTGTGTTTGTCTTCTTGGTGGCAGCGGGACACTATTTGTGCTTGCCACCTCACCAGCTTGAACTGCACTTATGGGACTCGCCACGTCACCAAGTGTTACTGCAGTGCTGGTTTGACTACCACCGGGGTGTACTAGGCTGCTGGTGCTTGCCAGTTCACCAAAACGCTACCAAAAAAACTGTTAGCGATTGCAGGGATCAGGCCTGACTCTGCGAATGCTGCAGTTATGCGTTTAGTGTTTTGTAAGTGACAGTGATCGACCGATACTGCACTTGGGTGGGCTGGGCCGGGCGGAGGGGCAAAACGCAGGTCCTAGCAGGTATCTGGGCTGATCCTGCTAACACTGCGTTTTTGGGAACCCTAAACTGCTAGGGACGCTAGTATAGATCTGATCGGATCAGATATTGATCCATTCAGATACTATACCACTAAGGGAGGTGTACGGTGCGTGCGTGGGTGTTAGCGCTACTGGCGCTAACCTGACGCTGCTTGGGGCTGGTGCTTACCAGTTCACCAAAATGCTACCAAAAAAACTGTTAGCGATCGCAGGGATCAGGCCTGACTCTGCGAATGCTGCAGTTATGCGTGTAGTGTTTTGTAAGTGACAGTGATTCATCAATACTGCACTTGGGTGGGCTGGGCAGGGCCGAGGGGCAAAACGCAGGTGCTAGCAGGTATCTGGGCTGATCCCGCTAACACTGCGTTTTTGGGAACCCTAAACTGCTGGGGACGCTAGTATAGATCTGATCGAATCAGATATTGATGCGTTCAGATACTATACCACTAAGGGAGGCGTATGCTGCGTGCGTGGGTGTTAGCGCTACTGGCGCTAACCTGACGCTGCCTGGGGCGACACATATCACCGCCGGGCGATCAGGGGGCTAAACCTTTATTACGTAATAAACGGCGGGTGCCCTGACACTATAAAAAATAAACGAACTAACCAGCGTCACCCGTAACGGTTATACGGTGATCAGTGGTGAAAGGGTTAACTAGGGGGCGATCAAGGGGTTAAAACATTTATTAGATAGTATATGGGGGTCCCTGTCGCTATAAAACGCTGACGGCGAACCTAAATATTTACGTCCCTAACTAGCGTCACCAGTGACACTTAATACAGCGATCAGAAAAATGATCGCTTAGTTACACTGGCGACAGGGGGTGATCAAGGGGTTAAAACTGTATTAGGGGGGGTTAGGGGGGTACCCTAGACCTACAGGGGGCTAATACTAACTGCCCTACCACAGTAACTGTCACAAACTGACACCATGCAGTAATCAGAAAAAAAAAAAAACTGCTTGGTGTCAGTGTGACATTGGGGTGATTAGGGGGTGATCGGGGGGTGTTATGTGTGCCTGGCATGTTCTACTGTGATGTGTGTGTGTGTTGTGCACTCACATTGATGTCTTCTCTCGTCGGCGCCGGAACGGAAACTGCCGAGCCGAGGAGAGATGACATCACATCCCCTGCCTCTGTGTACTACACAGAGGCAGGGGAAGAATCTCATTGGCTGGGAGCGATCGCGAGGGGGGGCCACGATCGGATGGCCTCCCCCTCATCTCTGATCGCTGCCAGACCAAAGGCGACCGCCTCAGGCACCAGGGGGGGGGTGTCCGATCGGACCCCCCGCCCGCGGGAAGGCAATCACGTAGCAGGTACGTGATTTTGCCTGCCCGTGCCATTCTGCTGACGTATATCAGCGTGAGGCGGTCGTCAAATGGTTAATGCCATGATGCTTTGTGTTGGCTATTCAGGTTTATCGGAATGCCTGCTAGATTTAGCAGAGACCACTGTAGTACAGTGAGATGTAAATAAATATAGTTTTTGTCCCTGCCATCCCCCTGTATTTCATGAAACCAGAGTCACATGACAGACAGTCCAGAATCACTAGCATTATATAGGGAGAAGGTGTAGAGCTGCTGCTGCTGGGAGTTTGCATTCGAAGTGCAATGAACTGCACACACATTGTGAGTGAACCGCATTGGTAAAGCATTGCTACAGTTGTCCTTGAGTGTTCACGTTCAGAAGGATGTTTCCTGGACATATAGGTGTGTGACCATAGTCGGGAATGAGAGATTTTTCAAGTAGTCTTCTGCTACAGCAATGCAGGGCAACCAGTACGTCTTCAGCTGGAGTAGAACTACAGATCTCAACATACCTTGGCAACCAAAGAGTACATAATGTGCCCCAGCAGGGCATGGGGGGACTGGAAGTTCTGCTGCAGCTGGAGAGTTGCTGGTTGCATGTCACTCCCTGTAACAGGATTTCTTTATCATCCAGCCGGTGCTTCTACTGAACAACTAGTAATTTAAAACGCACCTGTCATGCAACTTGAGTGTATTAAATATTAATGTATAGTTAGTAGAATAGTGATACTGGAATTTGATTGAACAATGCTAGGACAGCTTCCAAAAAATTAAACTTTTGTCAAAATGTGTTCTAGTTTTAGATCTTCTTGTACAAAACACTATGACTACATAGTGAATACACGATGATTTCTGATGTGTCCCATGTTTACCCCCAGACAGCACAACAAACGCTCATCATGTTCTGTATATGGTGGCACTTTGAAATGAATACGTTGGTTTTGTGTTGCAGTTTGGGCACTCAAGCTCAAAAAGGTTCGCCATCACTGGTCTGGATGCTTAAAGTGTTTTTTTTTTTTTTTTAATCTTTTTATTTGAAAAATTTTACATTACAAAAGAGATAAAAAAGCATAAAGAGCAAGGAACATCACCACGAACAGGAATGCATTACTATCATCCTTTTTTTTTTTTCCGTACATTTTTATCGATCCAAAATATACCAGTTCAAAATACCCGTGTGCAGTAAGCTTCCAAGATGGTTTCTTCTTCCCCCCCCCCCCATTTTACTCCCTCACCCCACCCCCTATCCAGCCTCCCGCCATTCACTCTGCCATACTTCTTGGGACTAAACCCGCCCCATACCATCCTGCCCCACCCCCCCTTCTATTCTGACCTTGTCCTGATCTAGCCATACTTTCCATATATTTTCAAATTTCTTATAATTACCCCTCTTCTTATATATGTACTTTTCCCTACAGATCGCCTTTAATCCTATTTTTATTTTCCACCATACCTTCCTGAGCTGATGCCTTCAGGCATCCATACAAGTCAGAGATCAAACCCCTCGTGGAGCCTGCGTCAATCAGCTTTCTCAAAGAGGCCATTTTGCACCATACTGGCGTTTCCTTCCCGAATTGTGCCTCCAGGGCGTGCCTGATTTGCAAATATCTATAAAATGACCTATTGGAGATTGCATATTCCTCTACCAGCTCACGAAAAGATTTTAACCTCCCAGCCCTGTACATCTGTGCCAAGTAGTGGATACCCTGACGGTCCCATTCCTCAAAGCGTCCCATCTTTTTAAGCTCATTGAGGCTGTTGTTATCCCAAAGTGGGGAGAATTCTGCAAAGCCAGTATATCCCAGAATTTTTTTGGCTTGTATCCACACCTAAACCATCATCTGAGTAGTGGGGCATTTAGTGCAAAATGAATCTGCCTCTAATCCCTCCGCAATTGTGTCATGAACAGTGTCATTCAACAGAATACTACCCCCCCACTCCTTCATTCCCTAGCCTATTGCTACCTCCCACCTGTTGCAATTGGGCTGCTAAAAAATAGCCTCGTGGGTCTGGTACCGCCAGGCCGCCCTTCACCTCTGATTGCCGCAACGTCCGCAAACCGATCCTAGCCACCCCATTTTTCCAAATAAGCTCCCTGAACACACTGTCGATTTTTTTAAACCAGTGCTTGGGAATCCAAGCAGGGGAGTTCTGCAGAACATATAAAATTTGGGGTAACCAGACCATTTTGATCAGGTTGCAGCGCCCGGCAACCGAGAGGGGCAGGCGTCTCCACACTCGGCACTTCTGCTTCAGCTTTTTCATCAGTGGAACGAGGTTTCCGGATATGTACTGTCCTGGGTCGCTAGACATATTGATCCCCAGATATTTCATTTGTCTGACTACTTTGACTTGGGATACTTGGGGAGGGAGGGGTACACCCAGGGGATCTATAGGTAAAATCACTGATTTCTCCCAATTGACCAATAGCCCGGAGAAAACACCAAACTATCCTATCAAACTATCCTCATAGCTGATTCCAATGATTCCTGCGTGTCTGCCAGAAACAGCAGAATATCATCAGCATACAAGGCTACTTTGTCCACCCCTCTTTTTCTTTTAAACCCCTGTACACCCTGTGCCATCCTTAGAGCAACAGCCAAGGGCTCAATTGCCAGGGCAAAGAGCAAGGGGGACAAAGGGCACCCCTGTCTTGTACCCCTGCTCAGCTGGAACCACTCTGAGCACTGTCCATTAATTTTAACCTTGGCCCTCGGATTAGCGTACAGTAAACTTAGCCATTGGACGAACCCAGAGCCAAACTGGTATTCCGCCAGCACCTTCCACAAGTAGTGCCATTCCAGAGAATCAAAGGCTTTGGCTGCGTCCAATGAGAGAACCGCTCTCCTGCCACTATTTTCTATGGGTATTTGCATGTTAAGATATACTCGTCTTATGTTCGTACTTGTGGATCTGTCCGGGATAAACCCGGACTGGTCCACATGTATTAATTTGGAAATTATCTTGTTCAGCCTGGCGGCCAATACTTTCGCCAAGATCTTCACGTCCGAACACAACAGCGAGATGGGCCTATATGAAGTCATGTCTATTGGGTTCTTCCCTTCTTTCAGCAATGTTATTACTATAGCTTCCGACATAGAGGAAGGTAAGGTTTTATCCTCCCTGGCTCCATTAAATACCTCCAAGAGTAAGGGCAATAGTACCTCCCCATATTTTTTAAATATTTCTATGAGCAGACCATCCGGGCCTGGTGACTTTTGGCCCGCCATGTCTCCCACTGCCCTTTGCAACTCCGTGAGAGTCAATGGGGCATCCAGCATTTCCCGGTCCTCCCTTGTTACTGGAGTTATCTCCAGCCCCTCAAAGAAACCCTGCATTTCCCCCTCCACATTTGTTTTAGAGGAACTATATAGTTTCTCAAAGTATGACCTGAATTCACCCAGTATATCAGGGGTAGTTATTTTTAATACTCCTTCCCTCCCCTCAATTGCTGGTATAGCACTCGGGGGGCCATTTGCCTTGATTATCAGGGACAGAGCTTTCCTGACTCGCTCTCCTTCTCCAAAAAAGCTCCGCCTCTGAAAGGATCTAATTTTTTCCATCTTTTCCCGGAGTACCCTGCTGTACTCTTCCTGTCTCCTCACCCAACACTCATAGCTAGCTTGGGATGGTGTTACTATGAACTGCACCTCCGCCAATCTCGCACTTTCTTTGGCTCCTAATTCCTCTGCTTGTGACTGTTTTCTGATATATGCGATTTTCTGAATTAGGGCTCCCCGGAGGTAGGCCTTCAGGGAGTCCCAGACTACCCTCAATGGGGCCGATCCTAAATTAATATTGATAAACTCTAACAGGCCTTCCATCACTTTCTCCTCCTCTCCTATAAGCTCGAGCCAAAAGGGGTTAATCTTCCAGCCACCCCTACTGTATCGCTCCCCTACCTTTACAGTAGCAATAACTGGCGTGTGGTCCGAGACACCTCTTGGCTCGTAGACTATTTCCTCCACTACGTTTAGTGCTTCCATATTACCCAGGACGAGGTCAATTCTGGATAAGGTGGTGTGAGTCCTGGAGTGGCATGAATATTGCCTCTCTCCCGGGTGCCTCCTCCTCCAGATATCCACCAGCCCTATTTCATCACAATATTGCAAGAGGGGGCTCTTGGTGACCTCACTGGTTTTGCATTTTGGTGGGAACCTGTCTAAGCTCTTATTCATCGTCATGTTAAAATCCCCCATTACTATTACCGGGGTCCCGGGAGAATCTGCTATGAACCTGGCTAGATCTTCCAGTATTACCATACTAAACGGGGGGGGGATATAGACATTGGCCAGTATATATCTTTTGTTTTCAATTAAACAAGAGAGAAAAATGTACCTTCCATATTCATACACCTTACTCTGACTGCAGGAGAAGGCCAGGTCTGTGCCTATCAAAACACTCACCCCTCTTGAGTAGGATGAGTGAGTGGAATGAAACTGTATCCGAAATTGCTTATTACCTAAAGTGTTGATTGTTTCTTTTACCAAGTGGGTCTCCTGCAGACAGAGTATTTTAAAGGGGTTGTAAAGGTAAACATTTTTTCACCTTAATGCATTATATGCATTAAGGTGAAAAAACTTTTGACAATACCGCCGCCCCCAGCCCCCCCGTTTTACTTACCTGACGCCTCGAATCTCCGCTGCTCGTTCTCGTCATCTCCATTGCAGCTCAGCCTGGTCGCTGATTGGCTGCAGTGGATGGATTGAAAGCAGCGCAGCCATTGGCTCGCGCTGCTTTCAATCACATCCGATGGCGCGGCGCACCGGGGGGCGGGGCCGAGTGATACAGCGAGCGTCTGTAGCCGCCGGCTGTATCACGGGAGCGCGCCCGCAAGCACTGACCACCATGCGAGGGAGCTCGCATTAAGGTGGTTAATGCTTGCGGGGAGGAGCTGAAACAGCCGCCGAGGGACCCCAGAAGACCAGGTTCGAGGCCACTCTGTGCAGAACGAGCTGCACAGTGAAGGTAAGTATAACATGTTTGTTATTTAAAAAAAAAAAAAAAAAAAAAATTTACCTTTACAACCCCTTTAACGTTCCCCTTTTTGGCTATTGAAAAAATTACTTGTTTTTTAAGGCTATCCTTTATCCCCCTTACGTTCCATGAGCATATATTAACCCGTTTTTCCATATCCGGGGTTTTTACGCCTACTTACATTACTCATGAACCATTGGGTCTGGTACCTTTGCGAAGCCACCCTCATTTTGTGAATACTTTGTGTCACCCTACCTTTTTTCAATCCCTTTAATCTAGCCATCTGAACCAACACACATCCACCCATCTCCACACTCCCTACCATACTTCCCTGATTATGTACCTGATTATGTACCTCTACCACCCACCCCCCCCTTCCCCCGCCTCCCCCCCCCCCTGTGCAATAGCCCTATGCCCAATTTTGGGCCTACCCCTCGAGCTTCTATTGTGACCTTCAAAGCCTTCTGAGGCTAAAGAGAAAAACCGTGCGCCAAACCTAGTAGGAGGGGACTTTTCCCCTACATATGAAAAAACAAAAAACAACAGAGAATTGTGCTTATTACTGTGCATGTGCTTTGTGCAAGTACCTCTATGATTTATATTTAATACCCCCCCTCCCCCCACTCCATCTCCACACCACATCATAATAATAAAAAAAAAAAAAAAAAAATTAGAGAAAAAGCGAAAAAACACAGAAAAGGAGTCCAAGCAAGCAAAAAAGTTCCAAGTTGCCTAAGTACCTTCTCCCCGCTTAATTCTTTCTTCGTTCTTTTCTAGCCAGGTTGACACTTCATTAGGGGTAGAAAAAAACCTAACCTCCCCCAGAGCTGAGACGCGCAACCGTGTCGGGTATAATAGCGCATAATTGATTCTCAATTGCTGGAGCTTACGCTTGCACTCTCCAAATTTAGCTCTTTGCCTCTGTAACTCGGGGGAAAAGTCTGGATAAATTGAAATTCTGGCTCCATTGTGCTGAATGTTCCTTAACTCTCTTGCCTTCTGTAAAATGGTGACCTTGTCTCGGAAACATAAAAGTTTAAGAATAAGGGGCCTGGGGTGGCCTCCTAAAGCTGGGGCCCTGGGGGTTATCCTATGTGCGCGCTCAATAGCGAAGGTGTTTGAAAATGAATCCTTGCCAAGTTTCTCCTTCAGCCAATCTTCCATAAATTGAATGGGATTATTCCCCTCGCAGCCCTCTGGGAGCCCTAGTACCCTCAGATTTTCTCTGCGCAACCTATTCTCCATACTATCCATTTTCTGTAAACAGTCCTTCAGTTGGATTTTCATGAGTGCTACTTCTTGTTTTAATGGATACACATCATGTTCCATTTGGCTAAACCTCTCCTCAAGGGCTGTTGTCCGGGTGCAAACTGCACGCACATCTCCCTTAACAGCAAGTAATTCATCTCTAATGTCCTTAAGTTGCTCAGACACATCATTGATTGATTGCTTGCAAGTATTGACAGCCAAAAAGATATCATTAAGGGACGGCTCCCCCTCTTTTACCGATCCACCCTGACATCCACCTACCGCCCCCTCCAGGCCCAAAATCTGTTGCTTTCCCGGAGCCCCACCTGCTGCCAGACCTGCTGGTGGCATAGCTGCCAAAGTCCCGTTTTCTTGGGTCTGGCTTCTCCTCCCAGGGTGGCCAGCTTGGTGCTGACCTCCCCCTGTGCTGCTGGGCTTTTTGGGGGTTTGGTTTGGGGTATGCGCAAAGCGCTCCAACTTGGCGGCCACTTGGTTCCCCTTTTCCTTGGCTCCGCGAGTTCCAAGAGCCCCTGTCCCTTCTTGAGCTGGCCCGTCCTCCATCCCTTTCTTCCTTGTCATTCCGACAGGATGCTACTGCTCTCAAACAATCAGAGACTCTGTCCTAGGTCTGTAAAAGTTCTTATTCCCTACTGTATCTGCAACAGTGGATGACACAGCGGAGCCTATGTGCTGTAATGTGTTGTGGGTGAGCATACAAGGCAGCAGCCAACTCACCCCTCCAGCGCCACGAACAGGATCCTCTGCTGTTCAGGTCTTCCAGGGACTCTCCAGCACTGCCGCTCAATCCCGGATGACGGCGCCTCCCTCTCTCACTGGGACAGACGCCGCTGATGCCGTTCTCGGGAGAGCTCTGTGCGAGTCGCCCTGCTCTGTAAGGTGGCGTGTAACAGCCACGGCGGCTTCTCCAGATGCTCCGTGCGTTCCCCCTCCTTGGTGCTTCCGCTCAGTCTCACCATCCGCTCAGTCTCGCCATCCGCTCAGTCTCGCCATGTCAGGTGTAGGAGCAGGAGCTAGGGGAGAGAGCAAGGCACGGCCACAGCGCTCTCCCTCACCTCAGCATCCGGTCACGCCCCCCCCCTCTGAAGGGCAATTTGCTTAAAGTGGTTTAAATAACCCAAAGACTAATGGTATTAAGCCTGTCACATATATCGTGAAAGATAAATAAATTATCTAAAAGCTGCTAGCGTTGAACACGTCACATATATCGTGCAAAGATAAATACATTAATTGCATACGCTGCGCTAAAAATTATATAGATTGTAGTGTATACTAAAACTATGTAAAAATAATCAAATTAATAGAACTAATAAATGGATATGATATACACACAAAACCAATTTAAAATGCCTTGTGCATAACTGTGTATAAAACCATAAACATAAACAAATAATAAATAGAAAAAGTGCTCCTGTGCAATATATAGTGTCCAAATATGTCATAAATGACCATGCTGAAAATATACAACACTACAGGGGATATGTGATACAGATCATAAAAATCGCATCCAAATCGCACCCAACTGCATCTTCAGTAACGTGATAAAAGTTTGTCTAATTCAGGAACAATAAAAAGTGTGATTCAAGACATGCTGGGGTGTCTTCACTCAGGTGCCCCCCTTAGCTAGTAAACGCTCACCTTGGAGCGTGCGACTTTGCGATTAAGCCAAGTCAAAGCACGCATGCGAACCACCTCTAGTTATCCGGGATATGTGAAAGGAAAAACTCAATAGTGCAATGAAGTTTTAAACTATTTTTTTCACTAAAGCAAAGATCCCCATCTGGGGTACTCACATTTATCAGGTGCATCAGTGCACCATTCTATGATGAACATGTAGCAGAATATACCAGGGTGGTATCGGGATGATACAAACGTCCTTAGCTTACAAGATGTCTTGTCGTGCCGTCCTGACCCCTCCCCAACTAGTGTCAATACAGGGATATCGTATCTACTTCAGGGGGGAAATATGATATGGTGTCAAAGCCTGAGGGGAGAACTGTATCTATCCATGGTTGTCAAACTTAGTATGTTTTGAGATTGGGTTCTGAAGGGTAGCCTCAATTTTGACGTGCATCATAGCACGCCTGACCCGATTTTTAACTTAAATTAAGGGATGAGGTTTTACAGACACCCACCACCGTGTGCTTTGCTGCAGTCGTGATTTCTAATAGAAGTTTGGATTGTGCATAGGTAACATCCAAAGGGTGAATAAAGTGATGCTTTTGCCAGATACACTGGAAAGCAGGGCAAACACCTCTGTCTAAAATTTCCCAACTACTGGGCATGTCCACCAGACATGTAGATGCGTTCCAGTTTCTTTACAGCTCCGAAAAATGCTCCAGGGGGTAGTTGGGAATGGATTTTGATATGCAGGCAGTACCAGCAAGAGAGTACTTTTTAAGAAGCCTCAAGTGTAGCAAAGAGCAAGACTTAGTGGTCAGCCAAATTTTAGTCCAATCTTCAGAATCTATGGTTAGTCCAGGGGCATGGGGGTCTTTTCACATAGAAGTTCAAAAGTGGTGATCTGATCTAGGGAAGAGCAGGAAGGTATGCTGGAGCCAAAGAAATATTTAATGTGGAAGTAGCGAAAGAGTTCAGGTAGACAGGAGATTAGAATGTTGACAGAGTGTTGGAAAAGAAAGGATCCCATCTGGACCTGTTAAATGATATAATCTAGTTAAGGTTAAGGCTTCCCAGAAACGGAAAGAAGCAGAGGAGGAATAAGCTACATAGAACAAGGGACTCCGCATGAATGATAACATGGGGAGGTGGGGAGAGGTCTGTTTGATATTTTATTGATCCCAGAGGGCAAGTGAATGCAGGGTGACGGGATTTGTAACGTGATTGCTGTCCTTTGGGCCAATCCAAAAGACATCAGCGATTCCCAGTGGGTCACACCTCTAGGCTCACCCCGAGGTGGACTTCTACCTTTGCTAGTAATTTGGTCAGTTTGCCGATTTGGTAGTATTTTGTTGGGGGGGGTTGGGGAGTCCTAAACCACGATGGATCTTGGGCAAAAATAAGAGTGGGTTTAGGGCATGCATTTTCCCAAAAGATTTGTAAAAAGTGTTGCTCAAGTATATGCAGGTAGTGTAGAGGCACCTTGACCGGCAGCACAAGGAAGAAATACAGGATTTTAGGAAGTAGGGTAATTCTGACCACTAAGATTTTGCCAAGCGATAAGCAGTTATGCCCATTACGTTATCAAAGAGGTCAGTTTAGTCAGCATGGCTGGATAGTTGGCCCGATTCATTGATTCATTGTACCTGAGGTTAAAGTGGTTCTACAGACAGAAGTTTTTTTTTTATCTTAATGCATTCTATGCATTAAGATAAAAAAACCTTCTGTGTGCAGCAGCCCTCCTAATACTTACGTGAGCCCCATCTCGATCCAGCGATGTTGCACTAGAGCCTTGGTTGTCCGGGGCTCTCCTTCCTCATTGGCTGAGACAGCATCAGGCGTCATTGGCTCACGCTGCTGTCAAAATCGGTGAGCTTATGAGGAGTGAGAAGGGGCGGGGCCGAGCCGCAGCTTCGTGCCTGAATGGACACACAGAGCAGCAGCTCGGCTCAAGTGCCCCCATAGCAAGCTGCTTCCTGTGGGGGCATTTGGCAGGAAGGGAGCTCCCAGGAGCTTCTGAGGGGGACTCCAGAAGAGCAGGTAAGGATAACATGCTTGTTCTTTATAAAAAAAATAAATAAAAAAAAAAAAAACAAGACTTTAATATCATTTTATTAATTAAATATAGGATGAAATTGGGTGATCATTAGAAAGGGAAATCTGTTTGCAAGGAGGAAAGTTCCAGCTGAGGGAGTCAGATTAAGAGCCAATAGAGGCAAACTTGCCAAGAATCAAAAGCAAAAGATTGGGGGTAGTAAAATGAGGAGTTGTAATGAACAGGGTGACATCATTGGCAATGAAGAATAGATTTGACTTGCCCCCAAGCTTATTTAAAGTAAGCTTGGGGGCAAGAATAAAGGGAAGCTATCCAATGAAGAAAGTGGGGGGCCAGACCCCCATCTTCCCAGAAATGGTACCCGTTTACAAACTGAATTTTATAAGCCTGTAGACCAGGGGTCTCAAACTGGCGGCCCTCCAGCTGTTGCGAAACTACAAGTCCCATGAGGCATTGCAAGGCTGACAGTTACAAGCATGACTCCCACAGGCAGAGGCATGATGGGACTTGTTTTTCAACAGTTTGAGGGCCGCCAGTTGGAGATCCCTGCTATAGACTAACTTACAGATTAGCGGTGTGTGGGAAACTGTACCAAAAGCCACTCCTTTAAGTTTTTGCTTACATCCGCATAAAAAGCAATCGAGTTTGTTAGACGGCTGTGGTCTTTCATGAATTAATTCTGTCTATTGCCTAAAATATAGTTTTCCAGCAAAAACTCTTCTATGTGGTCTTTTATCAAATTTCTTTCCAACTATAAAGCTAAACTAACTAGTCTGTAGTTACTTGGAAAAAGATGATATGTGATACCGCCATATCTGCACCTTTGAGTCAGCAGGTAGACATGAATTTGCTTCATGTATTAAAAAGTATTGTTTTCTTTGGAACAAAAGATTTTGATAATGCAAAATGAGGGTCTAGGGCAGCGATGGCAAATCTTGGCACCCCAGATGTTTTGGAACTACATTTCCCATGATGTTCATGCACTCTGCAGTGTAGTTCCAAAACATCTGGGGTATCAAGGTTCGCCATCACTGGGTTAGCCTGTGAAACGTTTATTCATGAGAAGTCTACCATCACAATGACCTTGGTGCTTTTGACCACATGCTCATTATCCTCACTTAAAAGGGTGAGTTCATGAGGTGTGGGAAAATGTAACAGGATTCACTTTTCTCCGTTGCAGGTTGCAATGATCCTTTCCAATTGGAGTTTTTTCTGCACTTTTTAGCAAGATGATTTACTTTTCTACATGCTTTACATATTTTTCCTTTTACTGGGCACAGTCTTTTGTGCGAGTGTGTGCCACTACAATTTTAGCATGCAGCATTAGAGTGGCCTGCAAGGCAGAACTGCTCAAATGCTTTGCTGCAACACTAGTTTTATCAATATAGTATGATAAATAGCACAGCAGCTTTCCATCCTAGCTCAACTGTCAGAAATGTGCAGAGCTCGTCCATAATCGAACTGCTTAACCACTAGCTGACCAGCCGCCATCGTTATACGGCGGCAGGTTGGCTCTGTTGGGCAAATTGCCATAGCTGTATGGTGGCCCATTAACTAGACTTAGCAGGCATGCGCGCACTGCCGCATGACGTAGGAGCGGATGCGCTTGCCCGGCGGGCGCGATGTCCGCTGGGCACCGGCGATCCCTCCTGAGAAAGACAGAACAGAGAATATGTCAATGTAAAACAGACAGATCCCCTTTCTGTCAGGGAGAGAGATCGGCTGTTTCTAGTGATTAGAAACAGCGATGTCCCTACTCCCCGTCAGTACACTGCCGCCACAGTTATGCCGCTTACACACGGTCGGAATTTCCGACAACAAATGTTCGATGGGAGCTTGTTGTCGGAAATTCCGACCGTGTGTAGGCTCCATCGGACATTTTCCGTCGGAATTTTCGACAAACAAAATTTGAGATCTGGATCAAAATCCATTGTCGTAAATTCCGATCATGTGTACACAATTCCGACGCACAAAATTTTGCGCATGCTCGTAATCAAGCAGGAGAGCGGCACTGGCTATTGAATTTCATTTTTCTCAGCTCGTCTTCCGTGTTGTACGTCACCGCGTTCTTGGCGATCGGAATTTCCGACATTTGTGTGACTGTGTGTATGCAGGACAAGTTTTAGCCAACATCTGTCAAAAAAAACCCATGGATTTTGTTGTCGGAATGTGTGATCGTGTGTACGTGGCATTAGAAACACCTCTCTAGGCCACACTTAACCTCTTGATCGCCCCCTCGTGTTAACCCCTTCCCTGCCAGTGACATTTATACAGTAATCAGTGGCTATTTTTAGCTCTGATCGCTGTATAAATGTCACTGGTCAGAAAAAAAGAGGTTTCAAAAGTGTCTGATCTGTCCGCCGCAATGTCGCAGTCCCGCTAAAAATCGTCGATCGCCACCATTAGTTGTAAAAAAAAAAAATAATAATAAAAAAATAAAAATAAAATAACAACAACAACAACAATAATACCATAAATATATCCCCTATTTTCAACAACAACAATAATAATAATAATAATAATAATAATAATACCATAAATATATCCCCTATTTTCAACAACAATAATAATAATAATAATAATAATACCATAAATATATCCCCTATTTTGTAGACGCTATAACTTCTGCACAAACCAATATACACGTATTGCGATTTTTTTTACCAAAAAATATGTAGAATACATATTGGCCTAATCTGATTTAAAAAAAAAAATGTTTTTAAAAAAAAAAAAATGGATATGTATTATAGTAAAAAGGAAAAAATATAGTTTTTTTTTCAAAATTGTCTGTCTTTTTTTGTTTATAGTGCAAACCATAAAAACCAGAGGTGATCAAATACCAAATGAAAGCTCTATTTGTGGGAAAAAAAAAAAAGACATAAATTTTGTTTGGGTACATCGGCAGTTAAAGCGAAGCAGTACTGTGTCGCAAAAAAAAGGCCTGGTCATTAGGGTGCAAATCCTTCCAGGGCTGAAGTGGTTAAGGTGAACTCATACCTCCATCAATTTGAGGGAGTGCAATTTTGTATACTTTGTGCTTTAAGTTTTTTAGCCAGCATATACAATCTTTTGTAAATTTGGTGGTGGTTTGGTGGTGCTGTTGCAGAGCTTTTTGGTGCAAAAATCAGTTGCTGTGACAGCATGGTGTGAGGGAGTGTGAGAGCAGAGGACCGGAACACCCCCCCCCCAGTGACCAAGAGCGTCAGCGGGTGACCCGGGGAAAAAGAGCGGCGGCAGAGTGGGTGATGGAAAGGGAGTAACTGGGGACAGTATCACCCCACAGGCGCAGACAGAGGAGGCGGGAGAAGATCCAGCGGGCCTGGGAGGTGTAGGGCTGACAGGGAGAGGTGGCGGGTAATTAAACTGCAGACCGGAGGAGAGAGTGTGACAGACGGATTAGAGAAGTGGCGGGACTGAAAGTTACTGCGTGACTGACTGCTACTGTCAGATTACAGGGGGAGGCTGTGCAGAGTGACACAGAGGCACAAACAACAAAAACTGACTGACAGTGTATGTGAGTACCTGAGTATTGTGAGTACCTGTGTAATTGTGAATATTGCGAGTACCTGTGTAATTGCGAGTACCTAAATATTGTGTGTATCGTGTGTATTGTGAGTACCTGAGTATTGTAAGTATTGTGAGTACCGGAGTATTGTGGGTATTGTGTGTATTCTGAGTATTGTGAGTATCTGAGTATTGTGAGTATCTGAGTATTGTGAGTATCTGAGTATTGTGAGTATCTGAGTATTGTGAGTACCTGAGTATTGTGAGTACCTGAGTACCTGTGTATTGTGAGTACCTGTGTATTGTGAGTACCTGTGTATTGTGAGTACCTGTGTATTGTGAGTACCTGTGTATTGTGAGTACCTGTGTATTGTGAGTACCTGTGTATTGTGAGTACCTGTGTATTGTGAGTACCTGTGTATTGTGAGTACCTGTGTATTGTGGAAAATGCGAGTACCTGTGTATTGTAAGTACCCGAGTGCTGTGAGTGCACGTGTGCATTGTTGGGTATTAGTGTCAGGAAGCCAATTAGGACAGAGTATAATTCCCAATCCCCATTAAATTAGTGGATACGCTGCCCGTCGGTGTACATCTTCTGGCATGTATGCGTTCCTTATCATCCAATCGAGGGCGAATACTGCTGTGCAAAATATAAGCACTTTGTTTCCCTGGAAGCCCAGGTTCTGAATTTAGGGAAGCAACTGTCAACACTGAAAAGACTCTGCATACTAAAGAAGAGTTGAAATCGTCTCGGCAGGTGACGACAGGGGCCAGCACAGAGAGAGGTGAAGATAAGGAGGGGCAGGCACCAGAGCAGAGTGGATGGGTGACAGTGAGGAAGGGTAGAGGGGAAAGTGCCAGGGAGGCCAGTCCTGGGCTGGAACATCCCAATAAGTATGCCCTGTTGCGTGACATTGGTAAAACCATTCAGGCAACTGCATTGCTGGAGCAGAGTGACACTCCTAGATGCCAGGGGAAGAACTCCTCCAGTGAGGCCGGGGGTGGAGCTAAGGGAAAGGAAAGAGATTCTGGTGGTAGGGGACTCAATTCTTAGAAAAACAGAGAGGGCAATCTGTCACAAAGACCAGAAGCCGAACTATATGTTGTCTACCGGGCGCTCGGGTTCGGCACACCACAAAGCCAGTCATGGTGCACGTTGGCACCAATGACAAAGTCAGAGAAAGATGGAGTGTCCTAAAAAATGATTTTAGGGACTTAGGAGCTAAATTGAGGAAAAAGGACCTCCAAGGTAGTATTCTCAGAAATACTACCAGTACCTCCAGCCACACAAGAAAGGCAGCGGGAGATTAGGGAAGTAAACAAGTGGCTGAGAAGCTGGGGTAGAAAGGAGGGGTTTGGGTTCCTGGAGAACTGGGCCGACTTCTCAGTCGGTTACCAGCCATTTAGCAGGGACGGACTGCACCTAAATGGGGAAGGTGCAGATCGGCTGGGAGAGAAGTTGGCTGACAAGTTAGAGGGGTTTTTAAACTAGGTGATGGGGGGGATGGTCTAGAAGTAGGGATAGTCAGCACGGAACAAATTCCAGAGAGGAGTATTAGTGGTAGGGGGCATTAGTGGTAGGTTGACAAAAGCACCTAAACCCGAGGCAAGTGCAGTAACAAGTCCTATTTGCAACCTCAGAACACCCAATAAGGAGATAGTATGCGTCCGGACTAAACTACATGGCATGTTCACCAATGGCAGGAGTCTGGCAGACAAGATGGGAGAACTAGAGCTACTGTTGTACGAAGAGGATTTCGATTTTGTGGGAATTTCAGAGACTTGGTTCAAAAGCTCTCATGATTGGCTGGCAACCATTCAATGGTATTCCCTATATCACAGGGATAGGTAAAAAAGGGGGAGGGGTATGCCTTATATATCAAAAATTATGTACAAGTGAATGTGAGGGACGACATCACTAATGGAGCAAGGGAGGAGGTGGAATCCTTATGGATAGAGCTACAAAGGAAGGAAACTAAGGGGAAAGTAATACTGGGAGTAGGCAATTTAGGAAACTGCGATCACAGGTCAATTAGTTTCAGTATAAATCACACAAATAGGAAACATAAGGGAATACAAAGACACTGAATTTCAAAAGAGCCAACTTAGAACCTTGCTAGAAGATACTAAATGGGATAAAATCTTAGGAACAAAGAACACAGAAAAAAATGGATATGCTTTAAGCAGATATTAAATAAGGGTATTAGCTAGTGCATCCCAATGGGAAATAAATTTAAAAGAGCCAATAAAAGTCCTGAAAGGGAAGGGAAGAAAGGGAGGTCTGATCATATTGGCCCCATAAAGAATGTTGAAGGGAATCTGGTTACTAAGGATGGAGAGATGGCAAAGGTATTGAATTTATTCTTCTCCTCAGTCTTCACGAGGGAAACGGGGGGGGGGGGGGGGGCTTCAGTAACCAAAACTGCAATGTTTATCCTCATGACATGTCACAGGAAGCACCCTTATGGCTTAACAGAGGATAGAATTAGAAATAGACCTGAAAAACGTAACATTAATAAGTCACCAGGACCAGATGGCTTGCACCCGAGGGTCCTTAAGGAACTCAGTCAAGTAATTGCCAGACTATTGTTCCTAATTTTTACGAACAGTTAACAGACTAGAATGGTACCAGCAGATTGGAGAAAAGCCAATGTAGCACCAATATTTAAAAAAAGGGCCAAAATACATCCCTGGGAATTACAGACCAGTTAGCCCACCCTCAATAGTATGCAAGCTGATAAGGGACTACTGTCAGAAGCCATGAATCAGAAGTACAGTTAAATCACACTTGTTTAATAATAAAAGTAAATAGAACAAACATAGTCAAAACATAGCTAAAGTTCGGTAACCGGAACAAATAGTCAGACAAGCCAGAAAGTCAGGAAGCCATGGAACAGCGTAGTGGAACAGCAAGCAGGATCTGAAGCCAGAAGGAATGTCAGCCAAGCAAGTCTAATAGGAACGCAGGAGATGGTCAACATCACAGAGTCACTGTGGAGAGATAGGAGCTGGCAATTAGCCGACAGCTGAGCGGCCAGCTCAGAGAAGGAAGCCGTGACAGTACGCCCTCCTCAATGACCCCTCCCCCTGGGAGGCCCACCAGGCTTGAAGAGAAAACGTCTATGGAAATCACGAAGGAGGACAGGGGTATGTACGTCAGAGGATGAGACCCAAGAGGGTTCCTCCAAACTGTAGTCTTTCCAATGCACAAGGTACTGTATGTGCCCACGGAACCTACGGGAGTCAACAATGGACTGTACTTCATACTCCTCATGGTTCTCAACCTGTACAGGGTGAGGACAAGGCACCGAGGTGGTAAAGCGGTTGCAGACCAAAGGTTTTAATAAGGTGACATGAAATACATTTGAGATAAGCATATTAGAAGGAAGGTCTAATGCGTAAGCCACTGGGTCAATCCTGCAAAGAATTCAGAAAGGCCCAATAAACCGAGGTGCAGGAACACGAAGTCGGAGGTTGCGAGATGACAGACAGACCCTGTCCCCAACCTGGTAGGAAGGTGCAGGAAGGTGTCTGCGGTCAACATGCAATCTGTACCTATAATTAGCATGTCGCAAAACCTCCTGGACTTGTGTCCAAGTAGAACTAAGACCACGGAGATGCTTCTCTAACGCAGGAATACTCCGCGGAACAAAATTAGTCAGGTAACATGGAAGGTTGGAAACCACAGTTTGCCATAAATGGGAACAAATCAGGAAGCAGAATTCAACTGTGCACAAAAGGCTCGCCAGAACCGGGATACAAACTGACTACCCCTGTCCGAGACAATCACCATGGGTAGCCCACGTAAGCGAAAGATCTCCCGAGCAAAAATGGAAGCCAGTTACTTAGAAGTGGTCAACTTCTTAAGTGGAATACAATGAGACAATTTCGAGGACCGGTCAACCACCATAAGGATAACTGTATTGCCCTGGGAGTTGGGTAACTCCACAATGAAATCCATAGACAGGTGGGTACAGGGCCTCTCTCTATTGGGTATGGGTTGTAGGAGGCCCACTGGAAGGTGTCGTGGAGTCTTACTCTGAGCACACACGCAACAGGCAGCTACGAAGGTGGTTACATCAGCACGTAGACTAGGCCACCGAATTGTTGGGAAATGGCCCAAAAGAGTTGATTCTTCCCAGCAGCCCTGGGAGAATGGCAAGTCTTGAGCACGGCAGTACGTAGACTCTCTGGGACAAAGCAGCGGTCAGAAGGTTTCTCAGGAGGAGTTTGGACCTGAGCAGCAAGAATTTTGTCACCCAAAGGAGAAGTGAGACTGGTGCGAACTGTAGCCAGAATACCATCAGGAGGAATTGCAGGAACCGGAAATGACCCGATCTTGGAAGTGGAGGAAAATTGTTGTGACAAAGCATCAGCCCCTACATTCTTAGTACCGGGTAAGAATGAGAATGTAATTCAAACTAGACAAGAAAAGAGCCCATCGTGCCCTTCTGGGAGAGACGCGTTTAGCCTCAGACAAGAATGTGAGATTCTTATTGTCAGTAAGAATGGGAACTGGCACAGTGGTACCTTCGAGGAGATGTCTCCATTCTTTCAGGGCTAAAATGATCGCTAACAGCTCTCGGTCATCAATCTCGTAATTGCACTTCGCAGGTGACAATTTCTTGGAAAAGTAGCCACAAGGATGCATAGTGCTCTCAGGAGGTAGGACGTTGAGACAGAAGCGCGCCAGCTCCAGTCTTAGAAGCATCAACCTCAAGGATAAAAAGGATCAGGATGTGCCAACACAGAAGCAGAAACAAAAGGCAGCCTTGAGACTCTCAAAGGCTTTAATTGACTCCGGAGACCAACTCTGTGGGTTACCATCCTTTCTGGTCATATTAGTCAGGGGGCTTGATCAGAGACGAGAAGTTACAAATAAACTCCCGATAATAGTTGGCAAAGCCAAGAAAACACTGCAGAGGACGTAAATCCACAGGTCGAGGCCACTGTAGGACTGCTGAAAGTTTTTCTGGGTCCACCGAAAAACCAACAGTGGAAATGACATAACTCAGGAATTTAACCTGTTCACGATGGAATTCGCACTTCTCCAATTTACAATAGAGATTGTTCTCCCTTAGTTTCTGAAGCGCACGACAGACATCTGTGTGGTGGCTCTCCAGGGACTTGGAAAATATAAGGATATCGTAGAGATAAACCACCACACATAACTGCAACAAATCTCAGAGGACATCGTTAATAAATTGCTGGAAAACTGCCTGGGCGTTACAAAGGATGGCAAATGTGATCAACTTCTCCAGCTCAGTGGGTATATCATGGGCTGCTATCTCATCCTTGAGCCCATGAAAAAAATCAACCACAAGGGCCTCATTGTTCCAAGCAACCTCTGCTGCCAGAGTACGGAATTCAATGGCATAATTGGCAAAAGTTCTAGTACTCTGTTGGACATGAGGCACTTGGCAGCAGAAGTGGAGTGTGCGAGAACGTCAAATACCCTTTTAAAAGAAGCCACAAACTCAGGGTAACTCAAGACAACAGGTTTCTGCGTCTCCCATAGAGGGTTTGCCCAGGCCAAGGCTCTCTCAGAAAGCAAAGATATCACGAAACCTACTTTGCTTCTGTCCATGGGAAACGCCTGGGGCAGCATCTCAAAGTATATTTCAACCTGCTTGAGAAACCCTCTGGATTGGACTGGATTGCCCCCAAACCGCTGCGGAACCAGACATACCTCTTATAGAGGTAATACTCATGGTGGGTGCCTGCACAGAGACTAGAGCAACAGCAACGACGGCCTGCAACACAGGTTGTACCCGAACAGCCACAGTGGGAGATTCCAGGTGAGCAGTGTGACTCAAGAGCGTTTGTAACACCATGGCAAACTGATCCATGCGGTGATCCTGCTCAACCAATCTGGAAAAAATATTACCAACAAGTGGATTGACGGCATCTTCTGAATTCATGGCCTTCGCCTACTGTCAAACCATGAATCATATCGGGACAGAAGTACAGTTAAATAACACTTGTTTAATAATAAAAGTAAATAGAACAAACATATTCAAAACATAGCCAAAGTTCGGTAACCGGAACGGATAGTCAGACAAGCCAGAAAGTCAGGAAGCCAGGAAACAGCATAGTGAAACAGCAATCTGGAGCCAGAAGGAAGGTCAGCCAAGCAAGTCTTTAACAGGAATGCAGGAGATAGTTTCTGTGATGTTGACCAAGGCGAAGGCAGAGATCATCTGGGCTGGACAGCTTAAAGTGGTTGTAAACCCTTACAACACCCTTTTTGCTACAGGTAAGCCTATACTAAGGCTTACCTGTAGCTACCCTGTATATCTCCTAAACCTGAACGGTTTAGGAGATATCCCCTGTATTTGCATGTGCCGTCATCAGCACATGCGCACTGAAGCAAAGGCACGTACGCGCCGTTGCTTCAGTGAGTGTGCCATTACTAGAGGCTCCCACATGCATGCGCGGGAGTGACGTAATCGCAGCTCCAGCCAATCACAGCACTGGAGCCCGCGATACCGGGAAGTAACTCCGGGCCGCCAGAGCAGTGTAAGAGGATGGCTGCAGGGGCTTCGATCTCAGATAAGTAATTCATAATGAGCTATGCATACTAGCTCATTATGCCTTTGTCTTGCAGGTTTTTTTTTTGTCCTAGGGTTTACAACCACTTTAAGTAGGCAGGACTGACAAGCAGGATATCATCAATAGGTGAGTCACTGTGGAGAGATAGGAGCTGGCAATTAGCTGACAGCTGAGCGGCCAGCTCAGAGAAGAAAGGGTTGAGCCCAGCCCTGACAAGTATATACAAGATTTTAGTAATGAAAACGGCATCATTAGCAGTAATCAGCATGGATTCATGGAGATTTGTTCTTGCCAAACCAACCTATTAACCTTCTATGAGGAGGTGAGCTGCCATCTAGATAAAGGAAGACCCATAGATGTGGTGTATCTGGATTTTACAAAGGCATTTGATACAGTGCCCCATAAACGTCTACTGTACAAACTAAGGTCTGTCGGCATGGACCATAGGGTGAGTACATGGATTGAAAACTAGCTACAGGGGGGAGTCCAGAGGGTAGTAAAAAAAAAAAAAAGGTAGTACTTGGAATGGTCCGGTGTAGAAAGCGGGGTCCCACAGGGTTCTGTCCTGGGACAAATCCTATTTAATTTATTCATAAACGACCTGGAGAATAGGATAAACAGCTCAATCTCAGTATTTGCGATCGATACTAAGCTAAGCAGGGAAATAATTTCTCTGCGGGATGTGGAAACCTCGCAAGATCTGAACAAATTAATGTGGTGGACAACTACATGGCAAATGAGGTTTAACGCAGAAAAATTTAAAATAATGCATTTGGATGGCAAAAATATGAATGCAATCTACTTAATCGAGCGGCGTCGTATACACGGTCAGTCAGCCTGGGAGACAGCTGCGCGGGTGTGTTACTGTCCATAGCTTGTCAAATGGCTTCCTCCAATCACAAGCTGTATGTTACTGATGTCAGGAGTGGAGAGTGCGCAGATGTGATCCCGCTGAAGATGGAGAGTGCGCAGATGCAACAGGGACCACCGGAGTGTTCTGAGCCCAAGATGTCAGAAAATAATAGAAGTAAGCAATTGTCTTACTCTACAAAATTCAAACCAAATGTAGCCAGCTATGCAAAAGAGCATGGAAATAGAGCTGCAGAGAAACAGTTTGGACCTCTCTCCACTGAGTGTATGTTCAGATAGTAGAGAAATCAGGAAGAACAACCCCTGCATAATATACTTGTATGTAAACATGACCTGCGGTAATTACTAAATAAAAATGTGTTCTGTTTTACCTATATTTAAAACATTGATTTCTTAATTTTGGGTTGGAAAAGTGGGGGGCGTCTTATACACGGAAAAAAACGGTACTCACTAGGGGGAGAACCTCTGGAGGAATCTAGGATGGAAAAAGGACCTGCGGGTCCTAGTAGATGAAAGGCTCAGCAATGGCATGCAATGCCAAGCTGCTGCAAGCAAAGCCAACAGAATATTGGCATGCATTAAAAAGGAGATTAACTCCAGAGATAAAATGATAATTCTCCCACTCTACAAGACTCTGGTCCGGCCGCACCTGGAGTATGCTGTCCAGTTCTGGGCACCAGTCCTCAGGAAAGATGTGCTGGAACTGGAAAGAGTCCAGAGAAGGGCAACAAAGCTATATGATTTCAATTTACAAATACCGTACTGGTGACCCCCACAATAGGGATAAAACGTTTCAGTGAAAGGGAATTAAAAAAGACACGCAGCCATTCACTAAAATTAGAAGAGAAGCGGTTTAACCTTAAACTGCGCAGAGAATTCTTTACTGTAAGAGCGGTAAGAATATGGAATTCTCTTCCACAGGCAGTAGTTACAGCGGGGAGCATCGATAATTTCAAAAAAATGATTAGATAGGCACCTGAATGACCACTACATACAGGGATATACAATGTAATACTAGCATAAAAGCACACAGGTTGCAGAGGTGTCTTTTTTCAACCTCCCCAACTATGTAAAATGCATTCAGAGTTTAAAACATTTGTTTTGCTTGTCTGTATATAAAATTAAAATTGTAACTTCAGGATTAAAATACGTATAGAGATTTAGTCACTATTTTTATATCTAAAATTGTCAGTGGGTGCTGTTAGATATTAGAGATTTTACCTACAGCTGAGTTTTCTGCACATCTATTGCAACCAGATTATTTCCAAATCTTGGAATCCGTTTCATCAACCTTGAACTAGCATAAACAGACTCCAATGCAGGAAAACTATTTATCGTACATCACGGGACACAGAGCCACAGTAATTACTGTATGGGTTATATGGCACCTTCAGGTGATGGACACTGGCACACCCTAAGACAGGAAGTTCAATTCCCCATATAACCCCTCCCCTTACTGGGTGTACCTCAATTTTTTCACCAAAGTCTTAGGTGTTGGTCATGCGTAAGATGTGCTGTGCTGAGCTCCGCTGGAATATTCCTTACTGGGGCAAGCTATGCAACTGGATCCATTCAAAGTGTCTTTTCCAGGCCGAATTGAATGGTACCTGGGCCTCGTGTTGGAATTAATGAGGTTTTGCCTGTAACGCTTCTCTTTTTAGAGAGCTGGACCCCGGAATCCAGTATTTGTTTTTTTCAGCCATATTCATGGTGGGGTGCTTTACAGGCCCAGGAGTGTGGATCCCACGATAAAAACGGGCCTCGGTTCCTGAAGGTTTTCTAACGGAGCCCACCGTGAAGGGTGAAGATTGAGTCTGTCCCACAGAACCCTGCAGCTGGATAAGCTAAGAGAGATTCCTAAGGAATTTTTCAAATTCTTGTGTGTTTTCTCCTTTAAGTAAATGTTGTCATGCCTATAGTCACCACCGGGGGCTGTCAAGAGCACGTACCTGATTCCATGCTTGTCAGTCTCGCTCCATGTCACAAGCTGCATGCTTCCTCCAGCCCAAGCCCCAGGTAAGACGTGGGAAGGGGGGTTTTCCTCTTTGGAATGTCCCCCGACCTGTACAGCTTCACTGCAGGAGACTGAGGGAGCATGGTTCAGTCGGCGGTGTGCCACGCCGCTCCCGCTGCCATTACGGTGGTTCTCCATCTGGCAGCTCTCCTCCTCCCCTTCACCCCAGCCCTCCTCCACATGCAATCTGGTCGATTTGGAGCCCGTTTGCGCAGGAAACCTGTATCTTTGAAAAAGATGAGGGGGGGCGCAGTGGGTGGTCGGAGGAAGGGGGCGGGGCTTAGCAGCATCGGCATGCTTCAGTGTCCACAACGCAGGCTGTGTAGCTATAAAGTGCACCTTTTTCAGGTGCATACAGCTGAAGGAGGGATACAGAGCAGACGGGTGGCATGCGAGTGTTGGTTGACACAGGCATCCCAGGGCACGTTTACTTAAAGCATCAGGCTGAGCTTAATAGCAGTGGCAGTTGCTGGACTATTGCTCAGCAGTAGGTGCGTCTTTTGGCAGTACCTCTGCGTTTGTGCTCAGCACTATGACCAGAGGGGGTGGTACAAATACCACAAAAAGCAAGGGCACAAAGGGGTTTCCCTCAGGCCCTAAGGACCCCCCCTACAACACCATCCCCCCCGAAAGATCTAGGGAGGCTGGTCAGAGTGAGCCATCGGGGTCGTCAGGGGCTGCAATTGCTTCCGACACTTCAGCCCTTATCTATATAACTGAGGAGGTTTTCTCCTCAACTATGAGTGGATTGGAAGAAAGGTTAGCGGCTTTAATTGCATCTTCACAGAGTGAAAGAAAACACTTTAGATCCCCTTCTACCACCCAGGATCCTCAAACAGAGGAACAGTGGGAGGGGAAAAATTAATCCCCCTCAGGGAAACGTGGAGAGACTGATGACTCCTCTTCTGAGTAATCAAGTGGGGAAGGACCTTCTTCAGCTTTACATGCTGAGAAGTTGCTGGTGCTTTCTCTTACTGAAATGGTCCACTCCACATTTAAGCTACCCTTAACTGAGTCGGTTGAAGAGTCCACTTCTTGTTTGGGTTCATTAAAGCCTCCTCAAGCTTTGCGTGCCTTTCCTGTCCATTCATTGCTGAAAAAGCTTATGTATTCTGAGTGGGATCACCCGGATAAGCATTTTTTCACTCCTAAAAAGTTTCCAACACTTTATCCTATGCTGGAAAAATTCACTAAGATGTGGAGTATACCAGCAGTTGACGCTGCTATATCCTCTGTGAATAAAAGTTTGACTTGTCCGGTTGACAATGCGTAAATGCTTATGAATCCAACTGATAAAAGATTGGAATTTCTGTTAAAAAACATTTTTTCCTTAGCAGGTTCAGTGGCTCAACCTGCAGTGGTGGCAATTGGGGTATGTCAATCCTTGAGAGATCATTTGAAACAGGTGCTCAAGGTTTGCCCTGAACAGCAGGCCCAGGAGTTAGCCAAGCTGCCAGCGGCTTTGTGTTTTGCAATTGACGCAATCAGAGATTCTATTCTTTAAACCTCTTGCCTTACGCTTGGGTTGGTACATATGCATAGAATCTTATGGTTGAAAAGTTGGTCAGCCGAAGCGCCATGCAAAAAGCTCTTGGCTGGTTTTCCTTTCCGTGGTGAAAAGCTGTTTGGTGATTTGAACAAATATATCCAAAAAATATCAAGTGGGAAAAGTAGCCTTTTGCCAGTTAAGAAAAAGAGTAAACGTCCCTCATTTAAACGGGCTGTTTCTCCATTGTCAGGGGCATCAGCCTCCAGGCAGTAGTGACGGCCTCCATCATCAGGTTCAAGAGGTAAACCTCAGAGTCAACCCCAGGGGACAAAAGAAATCCTGGGGTAGGAAACCCACAAGACAGAACGCTAAAGCCTCTTTATAAAGGGTCGCCCCCGCTCGTTCGAGTGGGGGGAAGACTTCTGCAGTTCTCAAGAGTCTGGCAGGAAGATTTTCGAGACAGATGGGTGGTCTCCACAATAGCGCTAGGTTACAAACTAGAGTTCTGAGAATTCCAGTCTCCAGTTTCCTCAGGTCAAATGTCCCCAAAGATCCAGAGAAAAAGAAGTCTCTCTTTCTAGCATTAGACTGACTTATGTTGCAAAAAGTGATCATGGTGGTCCCCTGGAAGAACAGGGGTTGGGGTTTTATTCAAACCTTTTCACCGTGCCAAAACCAAATGGAGATGTCAGACCCATTCTAGATCTGAAAGAACTAAACCGGTTCCTAAAAATTTGCTCTTTTCGCATGGAATCAATCCGATCAATAGTCTCCATCCTACAAGGAGGAGAACTTCTGGCATCAATCATCAAGGATGCATACCTGCATGTACCCATTTTCCCCGCTCACCAGAAATATCTGCGTTTCGAAGTAGTAAAACTTCATTTTCAGTTTGTAGCCTTGCCTTTCGGTCTAGCTACTGCACCTCGGGTGTTTACAAAACTTCTGGCCCTTCCTCTGGCCAGATAAGGGACTCAAGGTATAACAATAATAGCATACCTAGACGACCTGTTCTTGATAGACCGGTCGGTAGCCTGCTTGGACCAAAGCACGGTCACCACAGTCAACTACTTGGAATACCTAGGTTGGGTCCTCAACCTAGAGAAATCTTTTTTAAAGCCAGTAAGAAGATTAGAGTACTTGGATCTGGTTATAGATACAGCCCAGAAGAGGGTGTTCTTACCCCAGGCAAAAATCCGCGCCATAAAGGAGCTGGTTCAGGTGGTCAGGGAAAAGAAGGATCCTTCTATTCGCCTTTGTATGAGGTTGTTGAGGAAGATGGTGGCTTCATTTGAAGCAGTTCCCTATGCTCAGTTTCATTCGAGGCTGCTGCAAAACAGTATTCTGTCAGCCTGGAACAAGAAGATCCAAACACTAGATTTTCCGACGCGTTTGTCGCCAAAAGTGCGCCAGAGCCTTAGATGGTGGAGGATACCCGAGAATCTGCTGAAGGTGAAATCCTTCTTACCAGTTACCTGGAAGGTGGTAACAACAGATGCCAGCCTTTCAGGTTGGGGATCAGTCCTGGTTGGGCGACTGTCCAAAGGAAATGGTCAAGAACCGAAAGGACCTTGCCCATCAACATTCTAGAGATTCGGGCAGCGTACCTAGCCCTAAGGGCCTGGACATTCAGGTTGTGGAATTCTCCTGTCAGGATTCAATCCGACAATGCCACAGCAGTGGCTTATATCAATCACCAAGGAGGAGGTAAACCATATCCTAACCTGGGCAGAAAAGCATGTGCCATGCATATCGGCAATCTTCATTCCAGGGGTAGAGAACTGGCAGGCGGACTACTTAAGTCGCCAGCAATTGTTCCCGGGAGAATGGTCCCTTCACCCCAACATCTTCTTGGCTATATGCCGAAGATGGGGGATCCTGGACGTAGATCTGTTTGCGTCCAGGTTCAACAACAAATTCGTCAGCTTTGTGTCAAGAACAAGGGATCCACTTGCATGCGGAACAGATGCGTTGGTGACCCCGTGGGATCAGTTCTCACTGATTTATGCATTCCCTCCTATTCTGCTGCTACCTCGTCTTCTTTGCAGGATCAAGCGGGAAAGGAAGTCGGTAGTTCTTGTGGCCCCAGCGTGGCCCAGAAGATCTTGGTATGCAGAAATAGTAAAGATGGTGGTAGGGGCCCCATGGCCCCTACCACCACGTCCAGACCTGCTATCGCAGGGACCAGTGTTCCATCCTACTTTACAAACGCTTAATTTAACGGTTTGGCTATTGAAACCCACATTCTGAAGAATCGTGGGCTTTCAGGCTCAGTGATATCTACTTTGATTAATGCAAGGAAGCCAGCTTCCAGAGTCATTTATTATAGAGTCTGGAAGGCATGTTTCCTGGTGTGAATCCAGGGGTTGGCATCCTAGAAAGTATGTCATAGGTAGAATCCTTGCCTTTCTGCAAATGGGGTTAGAGATGAAACTGGCCTTGAGTACTAACAAGGGCCAGGTCTCGGCCTTATAGGTTTTATTTCAACATCCGCTTGCTTTGCATTCTTTGTTTAGAAGCTTTATACAGGGGGTAATGCGGCTTAATCCACCGGTTAGAGCACCCCTGAACCCTTGGAATTTGAATTTAGTTCTGTCGGCATTACAGAAACAGCCTTTTGAGCTGAAACGACATATTCCTTTGGACCTTTTGACAAGGAAGCTAGATTTTCTGGTAGCCATATCTTCTGCAAGAAGGGTATCAGAGTTGGCGGCTCTTTCTTATAAAGAGCCATATTTAATTATTCACAAGGATAAGGTAGTATTGCTTCCTCATCCTAACTTTCTACCGAAGGTAATGTCAAGTTTTCATCTAAACCAGGACATTGTTATACCTTCATTTTTTCCAGAACCCTGTTCTACGGAAGAAAAGTCACTACATTTTCTGGATGTAGTGAGAGCAGTCATTAAACGATTTGAAGGCAACTGCTCAGATTCGGAAAACAGATGTTTTGTTTGTGTTGCCTGAAGGTCCTAGGAAAGGACAGGCAGCATCGAAATCTACTATTGCCAAATGGATTCGACAAGTAATTATTCAAGCTTATGGTTTGAAGAAGAAAGTTCCACCTTTTCAAAACAAAGCGCACTCCACCAGGGCGGTTAATGCTTCGTGGGCAGTGCATCACGAAGCCTCCATGGCTCAGATCTGCAAGGCCGCAACTTGGTCTTCAGTCCCAACATTCACCAGACTCTATCAGGTGGATGTAAGAAGGCATGAGGATATCGCCTTTGGGCGTAGTGTGCTGCAGGCAGCAGTATAGGTCCTCAGGTCTGATTGCACCCTACTTTTGTTTGTGTCCCCTTCCCTCAGTTATTACTATGGCTCTGTGTCCCGTGATGTACGATAAAGAAAATAGGAGTTTTATAACAGCTTACCTGTAAAATCCTTTTCTTGGAGTACATCACGGGACACAGAGGTCCCTCCCCTCTTCTGGAATACACGTTTATTGCTTTTCTACAAAAACGGAGGTACTCTCTGTATGGGAGGGATTATATAGGGAGTGAACTTCCTGTCTTAGGGTGTGCCAGTGTCCATCACCTCTAGGTGCCATATAACCCATACGGAAAATTACTGTGGCTCTGTGTCCCGTGATGTACTCCAAGAAAAGGATTTTACAGGTAAGCTGTTATAAAAATCCTATTTTCCTGCCTTTGAGCCATGCTGGATGTGTACGATTGTATAGAGACTCACTGTTTAAGACATGCAAAGAGAAGAGTTGTAAACCCACTACTGGGAGTTGTAAACCCAGTAGACTCAATGGAGAACCATTACACCCATCAACATATACAGTATGTTTACAAACTATACATTCAGAGTGTTTTTTTTTTTTAAACATTAACACATATTTATAAGGTTTTTTTTTCTAAAGGCCCAACACCTAAAAAAACAAAAAACAAAAAAACAACAGACAGGTATGAAATGCAGGCACCCTCCCAAAGTGCTCGGCTGTTAGGACAGGAAAAGTTCTGACAATTTTGAGGTAGTGTTGGAGCTTAACTGGTCTCTCCCACCCCTCCAGAATCCCAACGGTCTATAACTATGCTGAGTTGTCTCACTTGCAGTATACATGCATAGAGTTCCTAACTCACCCGTATTATTCCCTGGCATGTAGAAAAGGGAAGCCCCACTAAGCTTGTGCCGTTGACACATATTACATGATCTCCAATACTCAGCTCTCCACTGCGCTCTGCTGGTCCTCCATGCATAAGATTTGCAATGACAACAGTAGGAAGTAGAGATCCCCAACCCGATTCCACAATAGTCACACCCAGCACTTCTCCTTGTTGTTTCTGAATAAAAACCTATGGATAACAAAAAAAAAGTAAGATGTTTGTAGCATACTGCCTTTCCAAAATAACTCTACATCAAACTTGCTCAGCTCTGGTAATACAAACATTTCAATAATTTTCACATGCCAAACAAGTCACTCCAACTACTAGGAAAGAAAAGCAGGCAGTTTCCAAATATGCACCAAATACAACAGCAATATTTTACTATAAAGTGTACTGCATGCGGTATTTAAATTTCCCATGTAATATATGCTTAAATATAGTTCTCTTTTTAGCCCATTATTTTTCATAGATGGCTGAAATAACCATGTTACCAATACCATATTATCAACTTTTACATATTTTGTCAACTGAACATTGTGAGGTTAAAGACGGAGGGAGAAAAAACTAAAAAAGCGCATACAAGCTAACTTATGCAACTTGACAGTAAGTGCCCTTTCAAACTGATGTGTTCCCATTGACTCATAATGGAAGGTGCCTTTTTGGTGTGCTTTTGTAAAACTGCACCTAAGATGCAGCATACAGGACTTTTCAAAGTGCGGCACACCTTCAGTGTGAATAGTTACATAGGATTTAATAGGGAATAGTTTTCATGTGCTTTTGTTGCCCTGGAAAAGTGCAACAAAAGCGCACTAGTGTGAAAGCGGCCTAACAGAAAATATAAAGTGTTCTGCAGTGTTAATCTAAAAAGCTTTAGGCTATATAAAATCAAACTAAAAGTTCAAAAAGTCAGATAACAAGGATCCAACAAGTGTGAATTTCACATATTTTCATTAAGGCGATTGTAGCCGTATTAGGGCTCGTTCACACCATACATGCATGAAAACCAATGGGGAACTGATGGGAAAACCGTGCAGATTTCAAATGAAGAGACATCAGTTTCACATTAGCGGTTCAGTGAGTTTTTATGCACATTGACATCAGTTTTCATGCACATCAGTTATGTGCCCTGTTCACACCAATGTTAATGTCATGTGCAGAAAACTGCATACACGTTGCAGATTACTGTGCAGAAAAAAATCTGCATGCAATATCAGTTTTGTGGCGTGAACAGGAAACGGAGAACAATTGTTTATTTGTAGAGGTCGACCGATATATCGGCCGGCCAATATATCGGCCGATATTTGGTGTTTTTTACTTAATCGGCATCGGCCGATTGTGCTGATAAAAAAGGCCGATATGACTTCAGCGCGACTCGCAAATGACTAGAAGTCAATACAAGTTGCCTGTATTCTTCTGTGAAGCGACCTCTCCCCTCTCTGGGCAGCCTGCCAAATCTGATAAAAAGAAGCAAAACCTGAAGGATACAATGTTTACACTTATGAATGAACTGATCTCCGTGTGTAGAAGCACTCAGTTTAGCCATTTAAAGACTAAATCCTTTCTGACATTTGTTGCTTACAAATAAAAATCCAGTATTTTCTGCTAGAAAATCACTTAGAACCCCCAAACATTATAATATAATTTTTTAGCAGAGACCCTAGGGAATAAAATAGCGGTTGTTGCAATATTTTATGTCACACGGTATTTGCGCAACAATCTTTCAAACGCAATTTTTAAAAAAAAAAATACACTAATAAATGTAAAAAAACTAAGCAGTAAAGTTAGCCCATTTTTTTTCGTCCAAAAGTTTTGATTACCTGTTTTTGTGTATTTATTTTCAGATATAGTTTTTTTTTTTTTTTTTCAAAATCTAAATTCTACATACAAGTGAACTGCTTGGAGGTTTGTTTTGTTTAATAAATGTTTAAATGTAAAAAATTTTCTGTATCACTTAAAGCGGAGTTCCACCCTAAAGTGGAACTTCCGCTCATCGGATTCCTCCCCCCCCTCCGGTGTCACAATTGGCACCTTTCAGGGGGGAGGGGGGTGCAGATACCTGTATAATACAGGTGTCCGCACCCACTTCCGGGTATAGCTAGCCACAGCTAGCCGCAAACCCCCCGCCCACCCCCGTTGTGTTGTGGGAAATACAAAGTTCCCACAACACAATGGGGACCAGTGTAGACGCGCAGCGCGACTCGCGCATGCGCAGTAGGGAACCGGGCAGTGAAGCCGCAACGCTTCACTTCCTGATTCCCTCAGTGAGAATGGCGGCGGCAGCACCCGAGGACCGAGGGACGGTTCGGTCTCGGGTGCCGACATCGCTGGACCCCGGGACAGATAAGTGTCCTTATTTTAAAAGTCAGCAGCTGCAGTATTTGCAGCCGCTGACATCTAAAAAATTTTTTTTTGCGAACCTCCGCTTTAAGGTTGCTTTCACACTGCAGCGGGCATGTGTTGACGGTAAAACGCTGCTAGTTTTAGGGGCGCTTTACCGTCATTTTAGCAGCGCTATTTGGCTGCTTATAACCCAGCTAGCAGCCGAGGAAGGGGTTAAATGCGCCCCTGAAGCGCCGCTGCCGAAACGCTTTGCAGGTGCTTTGACAGCGGTGCGCATTCATTTCAATGGGCAGGAGTGGTGGTATACACCACTCCAAAGATGCTGCTTGCAGGACTTTTTTTTTTTTAACATCCTGCCAGCGCATCGCCTCAGTGTGAAAGCACTCGGGCTTTCACACTGAGACTACAGGGGAGCCGTTTTACAGGCACTTTACAAGCGCTATTTTTGGCCCAAAAGCGCCTGAAAAATGCCCCAGTGTGAAAGGGGTCTAACCGTTAAATTTTATGAGATGAAGGAAAAAAAAAAAAAAAAAAAAAAAAAAAAAATCGGCCTAATATATCGGCCCAATATATGGGCCCAAAAAAAAATCGGCATCACATATTGGCCATTAGCCACAGCGATTTCTAAATATCGGCATCGGCCAGAGAAAAACCCATATCGGTCTACTTCTATTTATTTGTGCACTTGCAGAACGCGTGCAGAAAAACTGATGTCTCTGCACCATGGTGTGAACAAGGCCTGAAGTTGAGTGCACCACGAGTACTGCTTGTACCATAAAGAAGGGGAACATCCCGAAAGCTTGTCCTGAAAATTTGAATGTTCTTACGAAAAAAATAAAAATAAAAAAAATCATCAAGTTGTACATATTTTCCTTAAAGCAAAAGCTGGGGGTAGGAGCTGCACATAATGGGAAGAAAAAAATTAAAAGAAAGGATTTTAATTGCAGTGTTCCCTGAATTTTCTGAAACATCTTTGTGGGAACAATTGGCTTCAGGCATATTTCACTTTGATATGTTTTTTTAATAAACAATTTTTACTGTATATTCTATATAAGGCTGGAATCAGTCCAAATTCACTCCCAGAATAGAACTGGTGTTCTATTCTGCATATTTTATAACCTATGAAACACAGTAAGCATTAATGGAATGTGAGTTTAAAGCCTCGTACACACGGTACGATTGTTGGCCAACCGAGTGTCTGATTTTTGTCAATAGGGCGTGTGCCAGGATCTTGTCTTGCATTCTAATGGTACACAATTGTCGTGCCACAAACTGTTATATTCTTAATATCTAAATTTTAATTTGGTTCCATAAGTATATAACTGAGGTTATGAAATCCCCTGTAATTATGTGTGGATGGTAGGTCTTTTGAACTAATAACTTACAGATGTGACAGTTGAACTGAGTTCTCAATTTCAAGAAGCTGTCAAGACTTTTGATTAATATAACTGGTTATATTTTCTTAAAAGGAATTCATATGTTACTGATATTCTGTTTAAGAAATTAAGTGTATATTCATTCTGTGGCAGGAGTTTATCATCCCCCATTTCCTGTGTCTGGTATTAGACACGCTGGTCAAATGGAATTCTTACTCCTAAGCCCCCACCCTTGTGGAGAGTGGATGGGAGGTGATAATGGGAGTAATATGGGAGTGGTTAATGGGAGTGGTTAATTCGGTTAATTCGGTGCGAAATTTACCAAAGGTATTAGGTTTATTTAAGTGAAGAACTGCATGCTGGAAGCGCTCTTCACAACTATAGAAATCCAGCATACAAAATGTTTTTTACAGCTACTCTCAGAACAAAGGAACAAAGCTTGGAGTGTGACTGTTTGAGGTTGTGGACAGGTGTCTTTTATACTGATAACAAGTTCAAACAGGTGCCATTAATACAGGTAATGAGTGGAGGGGGACACGTCTGGCACTGCAGGATCTGAGTCCCTGGCGGCGTAGTGTGTTACTGATGGTAGCCTTTGTTAAGTTGGTCCCAGCTCTCTGCAGGTCATTCACTAGGTCCCCCCGTGTAGTTCTGGGATTTTTGCTTACCGTTCTTGTGATCATTTTGACCCCATGGGGTGAGATCTTGCGTGGAGCCCCAGATCGAGGGAGATTATCAGTGGTCTTGTATGTCTTCCATTTTGTAATTATTGCTCCCACAATTAATTTCTTCACACCAAGCTGCTTGCCTATTGCAGATTCAGTCCTCCCAGCCTGGTGCAGGTCTACAATTTTGTTTCTGGTGTCCTTTGACAGCTCTTTGGTCTTCACCATAGTGGAGTTTGGAGTGTGACTGTTTGAGGTTGTGGACAGGTGTCTTTTATACTGATAAGTTCAAACAGGTGCCATTAATACAGGTAATGAGTGGAGGACAGAGGACCCTCTTAAAGAAGAAGATACAGGTCAGTGAGAGCCAGAAATCTTGCTTGTTTGTAGGTGACCAAATACTTATTTTCCACCATAATTGCAAATAAATTATTTAAAAAATCTGACAATGTGATTGTCTGGATTTGTTTCCACATTTTGTCTCTCATAGTTGAGGTATACCTATGATGACAATTACAGGCCTCTCTCAGCTGTTTAAGTGGGAGAACTTGCACAATTGGTGGCTGACTAAATACTTTTTTGCCCCACTGTACACTGACCCACCTACCTACCTGACACATACACTGACCCACCTACCCGACACATACACTGACCCACCTACCCGACACATACACTGACCCACCTACCCGACACATACACTGACCCACCTACCCGACACATACACTGACCCACCTACCCGACACATACACTGACCCACCTACCTACCTGAAACATACACTGACCCACCCACCTACCTGACACATACACTGACCCACCCACCTACCTGACACATACACTGACCCACCCACCTACCTGACACCTACACTGACCCACCCAGCTACCTGACACCTACACTGACCCACCCACCTACCTGACACCTACACTGAACCCACCCACCTGACACATACACTGACCCACCACCTACCTGACACATACACTGACCCACCCACCTACCTGACACATACACTGATCCACCTACCTACCTGACACATACACTGACCCACTCACCTACCTGACACATACACTGATCCACCTACCTACCTGACACATACACTGACCCACCCACCTGACACATACACTGACCCCCCCACCTACCTGACACATACACTGATCCACCTACCTACCTGACACATACACTGACCCACCCACCTGACACATACACTGACCCCCCCACCTACCTGACACATACACTGATCCACCTACCTACCTGACACATACACTGACCCACACACCTACCTGACACATACACTGACCCACCCACCTACCTGACACATACACTGACCCACCCACCTACCTGACACATACACTGACCTACCTGACTCCTATTTCCTGTATTACTCACCCCCCACACACTTCTTGATGTAGAGGAGGAGGATCCATCACATCCGGGCTCTCCACAGGGCTGGGCGGGCAGTATTGATTAGGTGTTCCCTTCCAGCGCCGCCATCCAGCCGCTAGATGGTGTCCCCGCTGGTCGGGAGGTCAGCTAACAGACACTGCACCTCTCGATGCTCCTCTCTCCACCGAGCCCCGCCCCTCCGCTGCACACACACAGACACAGCGCCGCTCCAGAGGGACAGGCTGGAGCAAAGGAGTCCCATAGCGCTGTGTGAGGAGATGTGACAGCGGGCGCTCAGCGGGACATTGGCGGCACGCAGCGGATGTTTTCCCTTCATAGCCGGCCCGGCACTGAACAGGGGCGAGCTCGTGCTTGGAGCTTCACTGAGACAGAGGCCGTGGCTGCGCCCTAGGCGGCAGTGCGGCCTAGGCGGCTGCCTACTTCGCCTAGTGGTAGCGCCATCCCTGATCACACACCTCCCACAACAACAAAAACCCACCTGATCCAAAAAGGTACATGTTTTCCTAGGCGGATCAACAACGTTGGGTGCTAATCTCAAACGTAAAGTGGGGAGTTTGGTGTAGATAAACTGTAGTTTGTTTGGTAGCACCCTAGTAAGATCATTATCCTTCAACAGAAAATGCCAATATTTACGAATGATTTTTTCCACCGGTTTCATTTACGATGGGTTTCACTCGTCAGTACAGATACAGGTCTCTATCGTCCACCACTTTTTTCTTAAACAGATCGTCTCTACCAGTGCCTCTTACAACTGCCAAAGTCTTATTTAACTCACAAGGGGAGTATCCTTTTTTACTTTATCGTTTTTCTTTTTTTGGTATTCATTTATTTTTACTTTTATTTTTATCTTTTTTTCTATATTTTTTATCATTATGTTTACTTTTATTTTTATTTCATTTTTATTTTTTTCCTATTTTCATTTTTTTTTATATTTTATTTTTTATTTTTATTTTCATTTTTATTATTTATATTCACATTTATTTATTTATTTTTCTATTTCTATTTTTACTTTTATATTTTATTTTTCATTTTTTATTTTTATTACTATTCATTGCATGCGTTTAGTTTAGGTATTTTTGTAGATTTAATTTGGCACCAATTTTACCATGTCACCAGAATTGACGCCAAAGTTTTTTCAAAGTGTTTTTTTTTCCAACCAGGTCCATGGCGACCTTGTCTCTCCTATGGACCATGCTCCATCCATGGTAGTGACAGTTTTTATCTAATCAACAAGATGGCCGCAATGCCATTTTGATTGGTTTTCAGTAGGGGAGTTTCTCTCTCTCTCTCCCAGTATTTAAGGACGGCTCTATCAGCAGAAAATGAGGTCCTTGATGACGCCCTGAGGGAGGGCGAAATGCATTGACATAATTTCCTGGTTCAATGTCACTTTCGGTCTGTGGAACACATGCTATGAACGGCTGCTTCATGTATCTACAGCTCCCTATCCATGCCTGTTTTTAACTGTCTTTTTGTAAGCACCGATCCCTATGCGCATTGAATCATGTTTTATAACAGTACTTCACTATTAGTCCATCCTCTTATTTTCTGGGTGCCTGTATATCCTGTTGAGAGCCTCCTATTGGAATCTATCATCTGATGTTTACACCGATCCACCATCTGATGTTTTGACACCAATCTACATGTGTGGGATACCATTTACAAGCCTGAAGTGACCCCTGGACTGCAAAGCTGGGGGTCGTCCTGTTCTGCTGAGTGGGGATGCAAAAGGGGGTGTCACTGTACTCCTGCAAGTTTGTGAAGCATTTTTTGCACCTTCATCAGTTTGGACCAATACTTCAGTTGCATTTATTTGGACTTTTATGTTGATTTCACTTATATTGTGTGTTGCAAGCGCTGTATTTTTATCCGCATTTATCCAAGTGATTAGCACTATGTCTACAGTAGCTGCATTTCATTATCACTTAGTTGTTTCCATCAGCGCGAGTTTATATTTAGTAATATATTTTCACAAGATCCAAACTGGACTATGGATCAGAGATCCCTGAACGTGTATAAGAGGAGCCTGGGAGACGTATAAATCCCAAACAGGACTTTTCCCGGGTCTCTGTAGGGACGTTCTTCTACATATCCTCCACCCTTGTTTCAACCCCAGGGTTGGAACACCTGTGGCCCAACAGGAGTGAACACAGGACAGGGCATCTGCATTCCCCATCTCTACACCTGGCCTGTGTTTTACAGTGAAGGAGTAATCCCGTAGAGCCAAAAACCACCGGTTCACTCGTCTATTGGTCTTCTTCTTTTGGGCCATCCATTTCAGGGGAGCATGGTCAGTTATTAAATCAAACTGGTGCCCTAACAAATAGTACCTTAGCACGTCCACAGCCCACTTTATGGCTAAACATTCCTTTTCAATAACTGCATACTTTTTCTCATGGTCATTGAGCTTTCTGCTTGATACACACAGGGTGTTCTTCCCCATTGTGTACCTGTGCCAATACTGCCCTGATACCTACATCAGACACATCTGTCTGAACCAAAAAAATCTTTGGAGAAATTGGGGGAGTACAGCACTGGCCGTGCACAATGAGCAGTCTTTAAGACTATGAGCTGTGCACAATGAGCCGTCTTCAAGACTATGAGCTGTGCACAATGAGCCGTCTTCAAGAAAATATTCCTCTGCTACTGGGGATTATTACGGAGTTTTTCCCTTTTGTAAGGTCCGTCAATGGGGCAGCTATAGTTGCAAAATTCGGAGTACACCTTCTATAAAAACACCCCGCGATCCCAAGAAAGGCCCTGACCTGCTTCTTGTTTGCAGGACGTGGCCACTCCTGGATGGCTTCTACTGTATTTTATTCACTTGAGGTTTTATGACACCACGGCCAATAGTGTAGCGTCCTCTAAACTAATGGCACATTTTTTTTGGATTTGCCGTAAAACCTTCTTTGAAGAGGGAATCAAGGACAGCCTGGACACAGGGTAGGTGAGACTCCCAGTCAGTGCTATGTACTACTATGTCATCTAGATAAGCTGCTGCATACCGTCAGTGGGGTCTTAGGGTCCTGTCCAGAGCCCTCTGAAATGTCGCAGGGGCATTTTGCAACCCAAAAGGCATTTTTTTATATTGAAAAGAACCCTTTGCAATCACAAATGCAGTCTTCTCTTTGGCGCTACCAGTCAGGGGTATTTGAAAATAACCTTTTGTCAAGTCCAAAGTTGTCAGATAGCGGGCCTTGCCAAGTCGGTCTATAAGTTTGTCTACCCTGGGCATTGGGTACATGTCAAACTGTCACTGCAGTAAGCTTTCTAAAGTAGTTACAGAACCTCCAAGTGCCATCCGGTTTTGTTACTAACACGACGCGGCTAGATCAGTCACTATTGGCTTCCTCAATGACATCTAGCTCCAACATCCTTTTAACTTCATCACTGATGTCCTTTCTTCTAGCTTCGGGAATTTGGTACGGTTTTGAAACGGCTTGACATGGACCCCAGGTTCGGTAACAATATCATGCTGAACTGCTAAAGTCGTGCCAGGTAACTCTGAAAATTTCTCTCTATTCCTTATCAGGAACTCTCTAGCTTCCTGTTTTTTGGAACATGGGGAGTCTGGAATCGTGACCTCAGGGATCAGAGGGGACCAAGTAACCTTAGGCATTAACGGAAGAGACCTAGCAATTAATGGCAGTCTATCCTTCAAGGACTTTAACAGGTTTTTGTGGTAAATCTGTTTGGGCTTCCTTTTACCTGGTTGATATACTTTGTAATTGACCTCCCCAACTCTTTCAATTACTTCAAAGGGACCCTGCCACTTAGCCAGGAACTTGCTTTCAACAGTGGGAACAACAGGACCCTGTCACCAGGTGACAAAACATGGAGTTGGGCCCCCTTGTATATTCTTTGTTGGGCAGCTTGGGCCTGCAGTAAATGTTCTTTTTACCATAGCCATGATTGCTGCAATCCTGTCCTGCATTTGAGCGATATGCTCAATGACACACTTGTGGGGTGTCTTGCTCCCCCTCCCAGGTTTCCTTGGCTATGTCTAAGAGTCCCCAGGGTGTCTCCCACAAAGCAACTCAAATGGAGAGTACCCCAAAAAATATATTTTTGATTAAAGGCTCCATGCATGGTGATGGTGATGTTCCTTAGTCTGGCTCTCCCATAGGGATTATGTAGTGCGCAATTTGGTTTGTACCATTTATTATGTTCTTGTTTTGTATTATCAAATTCAATTATTTTGTAAATATGTTTTATTTATTTATTATGGTTTTATTGTATATAAGTTGTTGTTTGTAAGATTTTTCAATAAACAAAATTTACCCCATAGAGGACTGGGGAACCTCCCTGATGGCAAACATCAAGTATGGAATCAGGAAGTCTCAGTTTTTCTTATCCTTGTCAACAACCTTTTTTAACATGCACTTTTAATGTTTTATTGAAGCGTTCCACCAAGCCATCAGTTTGAGGGTGGTACACAGAGGTTCGCAACTGCCTCACCTTAAATAACTTGCACCGCTCCCTAGTTATTCGTGACATATATGGGGTGCCCTGGTCTGTAAGGGCCTCCTTAGGGATCCCAACATGACTGAATACCATGAACAGCTCTTTTGGCAATGTTCTAAGCAGATGCGGTGTGTAAGGGAACTGCCTCGGGGTAATGGGTAGCATAATCCATGATTACAAGGATATGCTGATGACCCCTGACAGACTTGGGGAGCGGACCCACAAGGTCCATGGCAATCCTCTCAAAGGGTAAGGGCACTAAAAAACTTCGGAAGTGAGGTAGTGGGGCTGACATCTGACACACAGGACAGGGTTGACAATAATTCTCGATATCTTTCTGTATCCCGGGCCAGTAAAACCTGCCTAACACCCTTTCACTGGTTATCTCAACCCCTAAATGACCTCCTATCAAGTGCCCATGGGCAAGTTCCAACACCACCCGTCTGTATGGCTTAGGGACCACCAACTGTTTAACAATTTCATCATTTCTTTTTACAGACACAATACACTAAATCCTCATTGCTGCTAAAATAAGGAAAACAAGGCATGTCCCCTGGTTCGACAGGTACATCATTAATCACTATTAAATTTTCCCAGGTCCTGGCAAAGGTAGGGTAATTTCTCTGCTCGGTACCAAAGTTCTCCTTGTGCACATTAAGGTCAGCAAACTCTAATGTAGCCTTAGAGTCAGTAGACAGCTGTCCACCTCCACTGGTTGTGGGGACTTCCTCAGACTCCTCCAGTTCTCCTGCAATAACTGAGAAAGGAAAACCCAGGGAACCCTGAGAGGAGTCCCCTGAACCCACATTGTTGGAGCTGGCTAGGAGTTCTGGCTCTGTCACTGAGTTAGTTACTGCGACTGGGTCAGGACGATCCCACAGTTCCCAAAACATAGGGAAGTCCCTACCAATGATGGTCTTGTGTACCACGTGGGGCACAAGGCCGACCGGATGGGTCACCGTACCCAAGTCAGTTTTAAAGTTAACAGTGGCTAAAGGATACTCCCGGGTATCTCCATGTACACAGGTCACAGCAAATTTTTTAGCATGAAAATTCACAGTTTCAACCATCTCAGCTTTAACCAAAGTCACTAGACTTCCAGAGTCCAGCAAGGCCATAATGGGCTTATTATCAGTCATTTAGCACATGCATTTTCCTACACTTGGCGCTGCAGCGCATGAAACAGCAGCAAACAGACTGCCTTCTAAGTGATACACTGCATGGGTTCATCTGTCAATGGACAGTTTGCTGCAACATGTCCCAGTTCTTGGCAACGGAAACACCTGATGTTGCCCCAGTTTGGTTTGCTGAGAGGCAGTGGCTTCCCTTATTTGGGATGCCAAACTTCAGTCCTGGCACCAAAAATCCTCCCCCTTTCTCCTTGCCATGCTTACCACCCATTTCCTCTGGAACAGTCTTACCAGTTGCCTGGGGAGACCGTGGCTTTGGGTGGAAAGTCTGTGCGGCTGTAGGGGTGGCGACCAGGCTCTCTGCAGCAAAGTATCTCTCAACGAGCCCCACCAGGTTGTCTGCCGACTTGGGGTCTCCTTGACTCACCCACTTCTGCAGGGGAATTGGCAGTGACCTCAGGAATCGGTCCATGACCACACGCTCCACTATTTGTGGCCCAGACAGAGACTCCGGCTGTGGCCATTTCCACACCAGGTGGATTAGATCAAACATCTGTGATCTTGGGGGCCTTTCATCTTGGAAGAACCAGCTGTGGACCCACTGTGCTTGTACGGCCAAGGTGACACCGAGTCGCAACAGGATTTCCTGCTTGACCTTCTCATATTTTCCCGCTTCTGCTGAATCCAGATCATAGTAAGCCTTCTTCGATTTACCAGAAAGTAAGGGGTGACCAGCCTTGCCCACTGGGTTTTAGGCCATCCTTCCCTCTCAGTGGTCCATTCAAACGTTAGCAGAATGGCCTCTGGATCATCATCTGCAGTCATCTTAGAAAGAAAGCGACCCACATGGATGGCTGAGGGCTTGTCTCTAACATCATCAATTTTAGCAGGTGACCACTGTGTTAGCGTCTCCACAACCTCAGTCAGGGTTTTCCTATCCGCTTTTGCAGCAGTGGCTAGCTGTTCAAACAGCCTCTGCGATTGCTCCTGTACAGCACCAATCTGTTGGATCAGAGATCCCTAAACGTGTATATGAGGAGCCTGGTGAACGTATAAACCCCAAACAGGACTTTTCCCTGCTCTCTCTGGGACACTCTGCTATAGTATGTTAACAGTCAGTGAAGTTGCTGCAACAGAGGTCAGTACAGAAGTGCACAGGTGTAAGTTGAGGACAGCGAATACATGTGATGGGTGCAGCGGTAGTCAGTGGCGAATAGTGCAGCTTCCACTGCAAAACAGCAGATATGTGCGTAGGTACAGTCACAGTCAGTGGGTTGCACAGGTACAGTTTCAGTCAGCAGAGAAGTGTGTAGATGTGCATTGGTATGGTAGCAGTCAGCAGGGAAGTGCATGGGTGGAATGGTGCTCAGTAAGGAAATTCGGGAGTGCAATAGTGATAAGAGAAGTCTGTTGGTGTGATAAGGGTCAGGGGAGACATGTAAAATGTGCTATGGTGGTTCAGATTTAAGTGTGCAGGTGTCTTCAATAGAGAAGTGCTTTTAGTGACAGAGAATGGCATAAGTATGGTCATCAGAGAAGAATTCGGTGAAGGACACTGGTAGGCAGTATCCACAGCAAACCAACATTTATTTGAGGTAATTTTGTCCTAAAAAAATGGTAGTGACTGACCACACACAGTAGGCTGTGGTAATACTTTTTGCTGTGTTCACCATTTTATTGTGGAATGCCGTGGTGTTTGCTCTTTAATATCATTGCTGCACCTCTAGACACAGGCAGTAGTCCTGCAGCGTTACAGCTGCTCCTCCTATTTTCTTAAAGAAACAAAAATCACTGATGTAGATATGAAAATGGCAGTCACAGCAGGCAAGATTAACATTAAACCTTTTTAAAGTATAAATAACGGCAAAAGTTTTTATTTAATTTCGGATAGTGGGTGAAAGTGTCATGAAAAAGCCCCCTTGTGTTTTCTAATCTAATACATGACTGTTCCTCTAAAAGTTATCATTTTGCTGAATAAGTAAAAAATATATTGTTGTGTAAATTGGGTCTTGTGTTGAAAATGAAACTAGACATAGGAAGTGACGTATGTGTCATAAGATGGTCTAGGATTTATATCTGTCTAGGTGACATAATAATAATGCGACATGATGGGTTTGCTTAGATAAAGAGTTAATGACTGTGATTGGTTGATTGTATGTTGAAAGGCAAATGTGTCATTTGTATATGTACCCCTTATTGGTGGACGGTGGTCTGTAACGCTTACCTTTCATTGTTATTTAACACCATGTCCGGATTAATAAACTGAACAGTGTACAAAGCAATTTTGCTGTGTGAGTTATTCATGTACGCTGTTTCCTATGCATAGAGACATACTTGGGTATGAAAGCAACGGAATTGGCCGATGGTAAGGTAATTATAATTAGATAATAAGATGGTAGTCAAAATTAGTGTTAAAAGGTGAAAATGCACCTTTCAGACCCAAGTATATCTTCTTATACTTTTTTTTTTTTTTTGCGGTCAGTTTTTATTGTGGTCTGTGCCTCTGTTAAGGAGATTCATCATCTCTATTTGTACTGTTTACCATTATGAAAGTAAAAGAAAAGCCCAAATTTTGGGTTGTCCCCAGAAAAGTAATAGAGGGGAAATCTTCCAATGGGGGACACTAGTTCTGGTGACCTAGGGGTTCCCCAAGGAATTCCATAAACTTTCAGGGATTTCCTCTCACTTCCCATTTAGCTATAGGCCATGAAGTGAAGGGAAATCTCTGCAATGAGACACAGATGTTGAAAAAAAAAATCTGATAGGGGTTTAAACCCTCCCTTGCTCTATCCAAAACGATTAAAAAAAAAAAAAAAAAATTGCCTATAGTTCTACTTTGAGTTTGAGGACAATAACTATAGATGGCACTCAACAAAACGGTGGCCACTGCAGCCATGCCTAATTATGCATGTCCAGCGGCACTGCCGTTTTGAAAAGGATGTTCTTCCTCTACATGGTGTCCAAAACTCTGTGTAATGATACACTCCAGGTGAATAGCAACCACCGCCCCCTTGAGGATAAATGCTCACATTAAGATCTGTCCCTCATTGCAAAAAATGTATTCACAGATAAATTACACTGTGGATGCCATCCCAGCCACCATTTTAATGAAGTTCACGTCCAGGAGAAATATAAAGCAAACAAAGCGCATTGGATAGTGCAGGTAAAACCATTAGCAATAATAAAAAAACAAGGAATTGCACTCAGAGTGGTCATCACAGAGCAAGATTTACATGGATCAGGCCTTGAAACATGTTAGTGACAATGTCTGAGAGTCGAGATTGTTGATCATAGCCAATTCAGGTGTACCATCCTTGCAATGTGGGTCATTGTCAGCCTGGGTTCATGCAGGTTGTTAGCACCCTTCCTCTCCCCTGGATGCTGGCTTTTACACAGGGAGTCAAGTATGCATACACTGATCCATACAGTGAATCTTGCTCCTTGATTTTTATTATAGGTAATTCCCAGGGGGCATCTACTTTGTTTTTCTTTCCCTATTTAGGGATGTGGCTAAGGGTTCCAGTCATTGACTATTTAGTTGTCTTTCTCTCTTAAATAATTTTCCTCCTAGGTATGAAGAACCTTTAAACTTTTTCACTCTTCAGGTGCAGTGAATGGATTGCTGGTTAGTTACAAAATAAACTGGGAGGGTGTTCATGCAAATGCAAGTCAATAACCTTCCAATGTATGAAGAAACTGCAAACTAAATCGCTCTTCAGGTGCTGTGAATGGATTGCTAATGGTAAGCCCACAACTAGGAGATACACTTGGGAAAGCTGGATGCACAATAGAGGGCCAGTATAGACAAAGCCGGGGGATCTCAACACCGATGTCTTCCATCTAGTCCATCTATCCAGTGCCCCCGCATCCAAATAGCCATCCAGTGCCTCCAAGTGGGTCCTTTAAGTCCAATAGCAAGGTAAAAACCTTTCTAGATGAATCACTGCACTCTCACCATTGAGGCTGACCCGCTAGCTGCTTGCCCGCAAGAAGCATCACCTGCGTTTCCTTAGCCTATCGCTAACCACCTCAGAGCTCATTTAAACTTGCTCGAGGCTGTAATGTATTGCTGCTCCCGGCAATATAGATGAAAAATCAATGAAAAAAAACGGCATGCCCCCCCCCCCCCCAGTCCATACCCCAAAAACCCATACCAGACCCTTATCCGAGCATGCAGCCTGGAGGTCAGGATGGGGTGGGGGGGTTGCGAGCAAGCTCCCCCCTCCTGAACCATACCAGGCCACATGTCCTCAACTCTGTTCCCTCTGCCCGAAAGCACCTTGTCCATATGTTGATGGGGACAAGGGCCTCTTCCCGACAACCCTGGGCTGTGATTGTCAGGGGCTGCAGGCAGGGGGCTTATCGGAATATGGAAGCCCCCTTTAACAAGGGGGCCCCCAGATCCCTCCGCCCAACCCTCTATGTGAATAGGTACGGGTACATTGTACCCCTACCCATTCACCAAAAAAAGTGTCAAAAGGACTCCTATGGAGGCGGAGCTATAGGTTTTCTATTTTTCGGGTCTGTCGGGCGGCGTGACTGAAGATAGATGGAGATCACAGGACACGTTTTTTTTTTAAATAAAGAAATTGTCAAAAACTGTCTCTTGTGGTTTTTACTTTGACACTTTTTTTGGTGAATAGGTAGGGGTACAACGTACCCGATACCCATTACAGGGTAACAGGGATCTGGGGGCCCCCTTGTTAAAGGGGGCTTTCAGCATTCAATAAGTCCCCTGCCCGCAGACCCCAACAACCACCAGCCAGGGTTGTCAGGAAGAGGCCCCAAAGCACCCTCCCCATGTTGAGGGTAAGCGGCCTGGTATAGTTCGGGGGGGGGGCTTGCTTGTCCCCTCCCTTTCCTGGTCTGCCAGGCTGCATGCTCAGATAAGCGTCTGGTATAGATTTTGGGGGGCACCCCACGCCATTTAAAAACAAAAATTTGGTGTGGAGTTCCCCTTAAAATCTATGCCAGACCCAAAGGACCTGGTATGGATTTTCGGGGGGACCCACACAGTTTTTTCCTTAATTCTGTCAAAGGGTTCCCCTTAACCACTTCAATACAGGGCACTTTTACCCCTTCCTGCCCAGGCCAACTTTCATCCTTCAGTGCTCTGACACTTTGCATGACAATTACTCGGTCATGTAACACTGTACCCAAACAAAATTTGTATCTTTTTTTTTCACACAAATAGAGCTTTCTTTTGGTGGTATTTAATCACCACTGTGTTTTTTCTTTTTTGCGATAGAAGTAAAAAAGAGCGACATTTTGAAAAAAAAAAATATTATAACATTTTGCAAAAAAGTATTTTTTGTTTATAAATTTGGGCCAACATTTATACTGCTACATATATTTTGTAAAAAGGACCCAAATTAGTGGATATTATTTAGTCTGTGTGAAAGTTAGAGAGCCTACAAGCTATGGTGCAAATCATAAAAATGTGATCACACCTGATATACCGACGGCCTATCTCATTTCCCGAGGTCCTGAAACACCAGGAAAGTACAAATACCCCACAAATGACCCCTTTTTGGAAAGTAGACAGTCCAAGGTACTTAGTAAGAGGAGTGGGTTTTTTGAAGTTTATTTTTTTCCCACAATTATTGGGAAAATTAAGACTTTTTTTTTCCCACACAAAACTGTCATAAGTTATTTCTCACATACAGCATATGCATACTTCAAATTACACCCCAAAATACATTCTGCTACTCCTGACTCAGTGTGGCCATACCACGTGTGAGACTTTTTCACAGCCTGGCCACATAGAGAGGCCCAACATGCAGGGAGTACCATCAGGTATTCTAGGAGCATAAATTACACATCTAATTTTATTCCTACCTTTTGAAGGTCCTGGAGCACCAGAAGAGTGGAATCAGAGGCGTAACTAGAAATAGCAGGGCCCCATAGCAAAATGTTGTATGGGGCCCCCCTGCAAACAGCCCCCCCCCCCACAGCTGCCCTAGTGTCAATTCAGCGTGACCTGTGCCCCATACAGCGTGACCTGTGCCCCATACAGCGTGACCTGTGCCCCATACAGCGTGACCTGTGCCCCATACAGTGTGACCTGTGCCCCATACAGCCCCACCTATGCAGAGGAAGAGGCAAGCCACCCGGATCAGCAGAGAGCGGGATTGCCCGCTGTAATAGCTTTAATTTGAATTTCCTGTCTTCCCGGGGCTCATCGTCACATAGCCCCACCTCTTGGCCCGACACTTTTGATGATGTCACATGTTCCGCATTGGATCGGCGTTCTGTCTATCAAAGGCACCGGGCCAAAAGGTGGAGCTATGTGACGTGAGCCCCGGGAACATTGGAAGTTCTAATGAAAGCTCTTACATCGGGCAATTCAGCTCTCTGCTGATACGGACAGCTCGCCTCTTCCTTTCCTCTCTCTTCCCCTGGCTGGGAGACTGTGCTGGCGGTGCTCTTATCCTCACTGGGCCCCACTCGGCTGCGGGCCCCATAGCGCCCGCATGGGTCGCTATGGTGGTAGTTACGCCCCTGAGTGGAATTACCCACAAAATTACCCCATTTTGGAAAGAAAACACCCCAATGTATATTCTATGAGGCATGGGCTGTAGATAGGGACGCGGGTACTCTGATGGGCTGCAGAAGGGATTGAGTATTACTGCCGGCATCATTTTGCAATGCGCTGGTAGGGAAGTGGTTAATATCCATACCAGACCCAAAGGGTCCCCCCCATGCCAATTTTTCCCCAAATTTTTTTTGTACAATTATATTTTTTTAAAATTTAGCTCTCAACGGGGGGGAAGCCTTAACAGCCTATTGACTATGCGCTCAGCTGGTGAACATCCCTCTAAGTTCCCAGAAAGTTTGGGTGTTAGGTGAGTACCTGAATGGGCCAAACTTATGCTCGGCTCAAACCATTTGCCCATCCCAAGTGGTGCCTGAACACTGTAACCCCTCACAGTTACACTTCTTGGGCGCAGGAACGGGCCCTGCTGTTAAAAATTATTGAAAAAATTGAAATTACATGTCCCTGTCAAACAGGTAAAAATTGGGGAAAATAGGGAGGGGAAACATTGGGACTTTAAATAAGGCCATGGCCTGGTAAGGTCACGTGCCTCCATCCCTGAGAATGATATTGTTAAAATTAGGAGCAAGAGGGTGGGACTTTGAACGAAGCACATGGTTGAAACGAATACAATGGTGGAGATTGAGATATTTAATATTCTGTAAATAACAAAAATTACACACATAGTTTCCATATACATACAAATAGGAATACACATTAATAGCGGCGTCAATTTATAAAACAGTGGTAACTGGTAATAACATGGTTAAAAATGGGTAGCATGATAGGGTTACAGAGTCCACCATATATCACAGTGGGGTACAAAAATGTTGCAAGGTAACATCTGCATTGCCTATGACCTTACTCGTCCCTGTCACATAATGTGATGGTACAAATATATAAATAGAAACTATTAGAACTATAGAACTTTCTATTATTTATATATTCGTACCATCACACGAATGCGCTGGCAAGACGTCAAAAAAAGTCCTGCAAGCAGCTTTGAGGTGCTTTAGGAGCAGTGTATACACCGCTCCTAAAACACCCCTGCCCATTGAAATCAATAAGCGACGTTCTAAACCCTTTGTTCGGCCACTAGCGGGGCTAAAAGCATCCCGCTAGGGCGTGTCTAGCCGGCGCTGAAGATGGACACTTAGCCTTGTAGCTCCACTGTGAAGGAGAACACCGGAACGCCACAGGCCCGCCAGAAGCCACATTAACCGGCCATCTCCACTCCATCGCATTCCCCAGCGCCAGCGGCAATGTCTCGCAAGAGGATGGGAGACTTTAAGCCGCGGAAACTAATGTCTTTCATGTTTCCCCCGGAGGACAAGGTCAGTAGTCCACAAGATGGCGGCGGCCTGGCCTACCGCACCGCGAGAAGCCTTTACAGACCTACCTGACGAATCCCAAGATGAAATAGGCTTTTCACCGCATCCTCCTTTCCCTACACTTGATCCAGGGACAGATCCCCTCACGAGCAGCCCCGCCAAAGCCTGGATGCGGATGGATACGCCTCACCCACGCCCGCCATTACCGCTACTCGAGACCCAGGCCTTCAACTCACTCAGCTCCAATCAGGCCCTGCACAGCTCAATGGCATCTTTCCCCACCTCAGGGCAACCAGTGATTGACACTACACTTACATGCTCATGTCATTACAGTCATCACTAATGTCAGACCTGTTCTCTTTATGCCATAAAATCTCAACTGACATGCAGCATATGGACGGAAGGGTCACTAAAATTGAGTCAGGCATGACTGAGTGCACGACTGCAGTAAACTACCTCATCGACATATATGAGGAAGTCAGAGATGAACAAGAATGGATGCAGGCCAAGCTGGCCGACTTAGAAGACCGCTTGAGATGCAATAACATCATGCTGCGAGGGGTCCCAGAGTCAGTCCCCTCAACAGATCTACCTAAATATGCTAGGGACCTCATACACACTATCCTACCTGACGCATCACCCAGAGACATCATCGACAGGATTCACAGAATCGTTAAACCTTCTCATCTAGCTGCTTCTGTCCCAAGAGATGTACTCATGCGAGTACATTTCTTCCATATCAAGGAAAGAATGATGTCAGAAGCTAGGTCCAAGGCACCCCTTCCCTGTCCATACGAGGGAATCCAGATTTTTCCAGATCTCCGCAGAAACCTTAACCCCATCACAAAAGGGCTTTAAAACCACAGGATCCAATATGAATGGAGATATCCTGCTACACTTTTCATTGCCAAGAATGGCACCACGCACACTGTCAGCGTGCTACATAAAGGCATTCAACTACTGCATGACTCGGGCATCATCCTGGAACCTCCTAAGGCAACAGATCCACCCTTGCAGCAACGTAGATCCTCCACGTCCCGTCGCTCTCAAGGACCTAAGAATCCATGAGTACACTTGATATATGCCCGGCCAGGCCTACTGTCACTACTCACCTTTCTCCATCACAGTTTCAGACTCTATCAATAGCCCTCTGCAGTTATTAACGGTTTCCCCCACAGCGGCTTTGCTGATATCAGCATCTAGTTTTCTAACGCCGCCTGGAACCCGAGTTACTTCGGTTCCAATACAATCCATTCCTGCATAATCCCAGCATCAAACAGGACTGTTTTTTTTTTTAATGTTATTTCTGTATTCGTGTCATCTGTTTTAACCTAACCCGACTTATTGTTTACGCAGCTGCTTTAGCAATCCGACATATTACCACGTTTCTTAACTCCACCAGAACCACACCTCTGACGCCACTCATCCGGCCCACCCAGGGACCCTAATCATCTAACCGTGTTTACCTCTACTTACGCAATCTACTACACAACTGCAAAATGAATATGCCCATCACAGTTCTATCCCTCAACGCTAAGGGATTAAACCACCCAGCCAAACGCCACTCCCTATGGCAGACGGCTGAGAAACTCCACAGTGATATCCTTTGTGTTCAGGAAACACACCTTCTCCTCATCTCTCTGCTCCAACAACAAAATATCTCTATATCTTCCATGCCATGTTCCACTCCCAAAAGAGAAGCGTACTAATCACTATAAAAAAAAGATGTGGACTTCCACCTGATACAGGTCATAATCGACCCAAATAGACTCTACATCATCTTGATCTGCACAATTAACAATCTTACATATACATTGTTGAATGTATACACCCCCCACAGACGAGCTTCCTCAAGAAAATCCTACGTAAAACTCAAGATGTTTGCAAAGGACACCTACTCATCTGTGGGGATTTTAATTTAGTGGTAGACATACATATGGACACCATTTCGGTAGCCAAGCGCAGAGAATCCCCCTTGAAACACCTCATCACATCACAAGACCTCTGTGATGTGTGGAGATGTCATCATGGCTCAGAAAAGGACTTTACTTACTTCTCGCCACATCACAAGTCCTATTCAAGAATAGATATATTCCTCTCTGACAAATGGTTATTACAAAAAATTAGCGCATCTGTAATCCACACCATGACGTGGTCCGACCACGCCCCCATCACAATTTCAATTGAAGACAGGGGTCACCATAAGAATACGTTCCTCTGGAAAGCCAAAATTTACGTGCTACAACACCCAAATTATTCCCAAGAAATTAACCAGTTGCCGACCGCCGATGTACGTCGGCACAATGGCACGGGCAGGCATAAAGGCTTACCTGTACGTCCCTGCCTGCCCGCAGGCGGGGGGTCCCATCGGACCCCCCCCCGGTGCCTGCGGCGGTCGGATTCAGGTCAGGGGCGATCAGAGGTGAGGGGGAGGCCACTCATTCGTGGCCACCCCCTCGCGATCGCTCCTGGCGAATGAAATGCTTCCTCGGCTTCTGTCATGTAAACAGAAATGGAGGAAGTGATGTCATCTCTCCTCGAGCCGGTCTTTTCGTTCCGGCGCCGAGGAGAGAAGACATCAAGTAAGTTTGCACCAACACTACACTTCCAGTAGAACACGCAGGCACACTTTTCACACCCTCATCACCCCCCTGTCACAGTGACACCAATAGTAGTTTTTTTTTTGCATTGGTGTCAGTTTGTGACAGTTATAAGTGGTAGGGCAGTTAGCGTTAGCCCCCTATAGATCTAGGGTACCCCCCTAACCACGTTTTAACCCCGTGATCACCCCCCATCGCCAGTGTCACTAAGCGATCGTTTTTCTGATCGCTGTATTAGTGTCACAGGTGACGCTAGTTAGGGAGGTAAGTATATAGATTCGCCGTCAGTGTTTTATAGCGACAGGGACCCCCATATACTACCTAATAAAGGAATTTGTACGCTGGTCAACACATTGCCACTATTCCCCAGTCCTCCCTTGGCAGAGATTGGAAACCAATTACGGTTTCCGAATTTAAGATCTTTCTGAGTCTTTCCCTCAACATGGGCATAACTAAAAAGAGTGAGTTGCAGTCATATTGGTCCACTGACCCAATTCACCATATGCCCTTGTTCTCTGCCTCCATGACCAGGGCACGATACTAGCAGATTTTGCGGTTCATGCACTTTAACAACAATGAACTCTGTCGTCCTCGTGGAGACCCTGAATACGATCGGCTCTACAAAATTCGGCCCCTCGTAAACCATTTCAACCAAAGTTTTGCAGACTTGTTTACTCCCCATCAAGTTGTCTGCGTTGATGAGTCCCTGATTAAGTTTTCTGGTCGCTTGTCAATTCAAACAGTACCTTCCCAGCAAGCGTGCCAGATACGGGGTCAAGATGTATAAGCTCTGTGACAGGGCCACAGGCTATACATGTAGTTTTATGGTTTACGAGGGCAAAGATAGTCACATAGAGCCGACAAACTGCCCTGACTACATAGGAAGCGCTGGCAAGATTGTGTGGGACTTGGTGTCACCCTTATTCGGAAAGGTGTACCACTTATATGTGGACAATTATTACACGAGCGTGCCACTTTTTAGTCACCTTTTTGATCATCAGATTGGAGCATGTGGCACCGTGCGACCTAATCGCCGGGGCTTTCCCCAGCGGCTTGTAGATTCCCGTCTTAGGCTGGGGGAGAGGGCCTTCTTGCAGTGTAATAATTTGCTCGCTATGAAGTGGAGGGATAATAAGAATGTTTTCGTCCTCACCTCCCTTCATGCAGACGCGACGGTCCAAATACTACGGCGACTGGTGTTGTGGAGAAACCCCTCTGTGTCCACGAATATAACTTCAATATGTGAGGGGTGGACCTCAACGACCAGTTGTTGGCGCCGTACCTAGTTGCCCGTAAGGCCAGACGCTGGTATAAAAAAGTGTCTGTATATTTATTTCAACTGGCTTTGCTGAACGCTCATGTGCTATACAGAGCTTCAGGACGAACTGGATCCTTCCTTAAATTCCAGAAAGAGATTGTCAGAGCCCTTCTGTTTCCAGATGATGCTCCACCTCACCTTCCCAATCCAAATGCAGTAAGACGGCTGCATGAGAGGCATTTTCCTTATGTCCTCCCGCGTACCCCTACCCAACGAGCCCCCCAAAGAAAATGTTGTGTCTGCAGAAAGCGTGGATATAGGTGTGACACCCTCTATTATTGTCCCTCCTGTTCTGACAATCCTGGTCTTTGCATTGGTGAATGTTTTGAACGCTACCATATACTAGTTGAGTTTTAGCATAGGGTACAGCACGGCACAGACTAGGACACACTTTCACAGGGTCTCCCAAGATGCCATCGCATTTTGAGAAACCCGAACCTGGAAAGGTTACAGTTATAAAAGTTACAAAAAAAAGTGTAAAAAAATAAAAAAAAAAAAACCACAAAAAAAATATAAAATAAAAAAAAAACAGAAATAGTTGTCGTTTTATTGTTCTCTATTCTGCTCTTTTTTACTGTATTCTATTCTGCAATGTTTTATTGTTATTATGTTTTTATCATGTTTGCTTTATAGGTATGCAATTTTTTATACTTTACGGTTTACTGTGTTTTATTGTTAACCATTTTTTTGTTTTCAGGTGCGCCATTCAGCTGCAGAGTGGATTTATTTATCTTGACAGCAACAGCGTTTGCTCCCACGATACATAAAGCCATGACTCCAGCTCTGTCGGAGGTGATTTCACCACCACAGTTACATACTTCAGCATATATGCCGAAGCGTGGGGGCAGCAGTGGGCGGAGGAGCGATTTGCTCCTACCTTTTGCGGGAGGATGCCCCCATGCTTCGGTATATATATATTTTAGGCACAGGTTGCATTAAATGTTTTATTTTTTACTATTTTTTTTTTGGATTTGCTTTGCAGGTATGGTAAGTCTTACTGTTATACTGTAATGTTACTTTGTTTTATTGTTAACCATCATTTGCTTAGCAGGTACGCCATTCAGTTGCAGCGCGGATTTATGTATCTTGACAGCAACAGCGTTTGCTCCCACGATACATAAAGTCGTGACTCCAGCGCTGTCTGAGGTGATTTCACCACCACAGTTACATACTTCAGCATATATGCCGAAGCGTGGGGGCAGCAGTGGGCGGAGGAGCGATTTGCTCCTACCTTTTGCGGGAGGATGCCCCCATGCTTCGGCATATATAAACGGTACATGTATGCCCATCATTAGAAGTGGGTGGATGATGGGAGGTATTCTAATGGTGGGCATACCCACTAATCAATCTCTTTTTTTCGTTCAGCCCACAGGCTGCATGAAAAAAAAGTTTACAATATATGCCCAACAAGACCAGCAACGTACTGGTATGTTGCTGGACTTTGAGTGGTTATACCAGAATGATGCCTGCAGGTTTAGGTATCATCTTGGTATCATTCTTTTCAGCCAGCGGTCGGCTTTCATGTAAAAGCAATCCTAGCGGCTAATTAGCCTATAGACTGCTTTTACAAGCAGTGGGAGGGAATGCGCCCCCCCCATACCGTCTTCCATGTTTTTCTCTGGCTCTCCTGTCCCAACAGGGAACTTGAGAATGCAGCCGGTGATTTAGCCACCTGACCATAGAGCTGATCAGAGACCAGAATGGCTCCAAACATCTCTATGGAAGCTACGAGCATTTCATGACTTAGATTTCACCGGATGTAAACAGAGCTATTGGGAAATTGGGAATGCATTTTATCACACCGATCTTGGTGTGGTCAGATGCTTTGAGGGCAGAGGAGAGATCTAGGGTCTAATAGACCCCAATTTTTTCAAAAAAGAGTACCTGTCACTACCTATTGCTATCATAGGGGATATTTACATTCCCTGAGATAACAATAAAAATGATAAAAAAAAAATGAAAGGAACAGTTTAAAAATAAGATAAAAAAGCAAAAAAATAATAAAGAAAAAAAAAAGGCACCCCTGTCCCCCCTTGCTCTCGTGCAAAGGCGAACGCAAGCGGCGGTCTGGCGTCAAATGTAAACAGCAATTGCACCATGCATGTGAGGTATCACTGCGAAGGTCAGATCAAGGGCAGTAATTTTAGAAGTAGACCTCCTCTGTAAATCTAAAGTGGTAACCTGTTTAGTCTTTTAAAAATGTATTTAGTTTGTCGCTACTGCACGTTTGTGCCCAATTTTAAAGCTTGTCATGTTTGGTATCCATGTACTCGGCCTAAGATCATCTTTTTTATTTCATCAAACATTTGGGCAATATAGTGTGTTTTAGTGCATTAAAATTTTAAAAAGTGTGTTTTTTCCCAAAAAAATGCGTTTGAAAAATCGCTGCGCAAATACTGTGTTAAAAAAAAAAAAATGAAACACCCACCATTTTAATCTGTAGGGCATTTGCTTTAAAAAATATATAATGTTTGGGGGTTCAAAGTAATTTTATTGCAAAAAAAAATAATTTCATGTAAACAAAAAGTGTCAGAAAGGGCTTTGTCTTCAAGTGGTTAGAAGAGTGGGTGATGTGGGACATAAGCTTCTAAATGTTGTGCATAAAATGCCAGGACAGTTCAAAACCCCCCCAAATGACCCCATTTTGGAAAGTAGACACCCCAAGCTATTTACTGAGAGGCATGTCGAGTCCATGGAATATTTTATATTGTGACACAAGTTGCGGGAAAGAGACAAATTTTTTTTTTTTTTGCACAAAGTTGTCACAAAATGATATATTGCTCAAACATGCCATGGGAATATGTGAAATTACACCCCAAAATACATTCTGTTGCTTCTCCTGAGTACAGGGATACCACATGTGTGAGACTTTTTGGGAGCCTAGCCGCGTACGGGACCCCGAAAACCAAGCACCGCCTTCAGGCTTTCTAAGGGCGTACATTTTTGATTTCACTCTTCACTGCCTATCACAGTTTTGAAAGGCCATGGAATGCCCAGGTGGCACAAAACCCCCCCAAATGACCCTATTTTGGAAAGTAGACACCCCAAGCTATTTGCTGAGAGGTATAGTGAGTATTTTGCAGACCTCACTTTTTGTCACAAAGTTTTGAAAATTTAAAAAAAAAAAAAAAATTTCTTGTCTTTCTTCATTTTCAAAAACAAATGAGAGCTGCAAAATACTCACCATGCCTCTCAGCAAATAGCTTGGGGTGCTATCTTGGCATTTTATGGCCTTCGAAACTGTGATAGGTAGTGAGGAGTGAATCAAAAATTTACGCCCTTAGAAATCCTGAAGGTGGTGATTGGTTTTCGGGGCCCCGTATGCAGCTAAGCTCCCAAAAAGTCCCACACATGTGGTATCCCCGTACTCAGGAGAAGCAGCAGAATGTATTTTGGGGTGTAATTCCACATATGCCCATGGCATGTTTGAGCAATATATCATTTAGTGACAACTTTGTGCAAAAAAAAAAGTTTGTAATGTTCCCGCAACTTGTGTCAAAATATAAAATATTCCATGGACTCAACATGCCTCTCAGCAAATAGCTTGGGGTGTCTACTTTCCAAAATGGGGTAATTTGAGGGGGGTTTTGTGCCATCTTGGCATTTTATGGCCTTCAAAACTGTGATAGGTAGTGAGGAGTGAAATCAAAAATTTACGCCCTTAGGAATCCTAAAGGCGGTGCTTGGTTTTCGGGGCCCCGTACGCGGCTAGGCTGCCAAAAAGTCCCACACATGTGGTATCCCTATACGCAGGAGAAGCAGCTATATGTATTTTTGGGTGCAATTCCACATATGCCCATGGCCTGTGTGAGCAATATATCATTTAGTGACAACTTTTTGTAATTTTTTTTTTTGTCATTATTTAATCACTTAAAATTAATATTCAATGGGCTCAACATGCCTCTCAGCAATTTACTTGGGGTGTCTACTTTCCAAAATGGGGTGGGGGGGGTTTGTACTGCCCTGCCATTTTAGCACCTCAAGAAATGAGATAGGCAGTCATAAACTAAAAGCTGTGTAAATTCCAGAAAATGTACCCCAGTTTGTAGACGCTATAACTTTTGCGCAAACCAATAAATATACGCTTATTGACTTTTTTTTACCAAAGACATGTGGCCGAATACATTTTGGCCTAAATGTATGACTAAAATTGAGTTAAAAAGTATAAAATATCATTTTTTTTCAAAATTTTCGGTCTTTTTCCGTTTATAGCGCAAAAAATAAAAAACGCAGAGGTGATCAAATGCCATCAAAAGCAAGCTCTATTTGTGGGAAGAAAAGGACGCAAAGTTTGGGTACAGCATTGCATGACCGCGCAATTAGCAGTTAAAGCAACGCAGTGCCAAATTGTAAAAAGTGCTCTGGTCAGGAAGGGGGTAAATCCTTCCGGGGCTGAAGTGGTTAAAGACAATCTAACTGAATACTTTACTCTCAACACAGGAACGGTGGCTGACCCCACCATGGTGTGGAACGCGCACAAAGCCGTTATAAGAGGTACAATAATGAAATTAAGCTCTGTCTGTAAAAAGAAGAGGACGCAGCGGATCGACGATCTCACCTCACAAATAGCTAACGGTGAAGCCCAACACAAGACTGACCCAACCCCTGCACACACATCACAATTATTGACTTTGAGGCAAGAACTGAAATCATGTCTCCTACACTCTTTTGAACATATTCAACGCAAATTTAAGGCTACCTCCTACTCCACCCCCAATAAAGCGGGGAAAAAAACTGGCACAGCGACTTAAAGGACGAAGAACCAAAGCCAAAATAAACCACCTAACTCATCCACACACCAAAACACGCCTGATTAACTCACATGATATAGCAAACGCATTTAGTGACTACTATAGCGACTTATATAATATCAATACAATGACCCTTCCACATTTCATCCCACAAACGAAGATAACCACACCTTCTTACAACATATCACACTCCCGACCCTGACAGAAACACAACTACAACAACTAAACGAACCTTTCTCAGACCTATAAATTCTCGCCACAATACAATCCCTGCCCCTAGGGAAAGCACCGGGCCCAGATGGGCTGACGGGAGAATACTACAAAACTTATGCTACTCAGCTGACACCTCACTTAAACCAACTGTTCAACTCCGCTGCCTCCTCTTCTAGTTTCCCTAGAGAATCCTTAATTGCTAGAATTTTAACTCTTCTGAAAACAGGCAAAGAACCTACCTCTCCCCAAAATTTTCATCCTATATCCTTGCTAAACTTGGATGTTAAACTCTATGCCAAAACCATTGCTAGACGCCTACTAGATATAATGCCAGATCTCATCCATCTGGATCAGTCAGGATTTACCAAAGGAAGACAAGCTCCTGACGCAACCAGAGGGATGATAAACCTAATCCACCATGCAGAATCCAACGGAACACCTTCTCTGCTGCTCTCTTTAGATGTAGAGATGGCGTTCTATAGGGTACACTGGAATTACCTACAAAAAGTTCTCCAAAAATTTGGCTTCAAAGATTATATACAGGGCTATTATGGCACTTTACTCCACACCATCGGCTCATGTCTACTCAGCAGACATGCTCTCCCACTCACTCAACATCGAGAACGGTACCTGCCAAGGGTGCCCTCTGTCACCACTCATCTTCAACTTACTGATGGAACACTTGGCGGAGCATATACGTGCAAACCCTCAAATTTATGGTCTACATGTAGAAAAATCTACACACAAAATCAGTCTCTTTGCGGACAATGTGCTCCTGATTCTCACAAACCCAACCTCCTATCTAGCAGAAGTCCAAAAAAACTCTAGACTGGTTTAGTAAAGTGTCATACTATTGATTAAATACAAATAAATCACAAATACTAGACCTTAAACTAGATGCCACTACAAAAAAACTTACTACAGCTTCAGTACCCATTCGCATGGGCAGATCAAAGCGTATCCTACTTATGGGGCCACCTCACCAGATCAACTAAACAACTTTTCTCTGCCAACTTTAAACCCCTCCTCACCTAATTACAATCTGACACACAAACCTTAACACAACACGAGCTTTCCTGGTCTGGCAGACTAGCAGCATTTAAAATGATTTATCTCCCACAAATTCTCTACCTATTCAGAACTCTGCCCATTCCCATACCAAAATACTTCTTCAAATCTCTGCAATCACTTCTCAACAAATGCATTTGGAAAGGTACCAAGCCTAGATGCGCACATGCGACACTTAGGAAACATAAATTGGCAGGTGGAGCAGGATCCATTGATTTTGAAGATTACCACCTGGCATCTGTACTGGCCCAAGTAGTGGACTGGTTCCAATCTGAACCACGAAAACTGTGGCGCAGACTTGAAGGATCGGCACTACTTCGCCCTAATCTGAAGTGGTGGCTAATGAGCACCCCACTTCATACTACAATGAGTTAGGTTTAGATAATTCTATGTTTGAGATTACATGGCCCACCAGTAACACCTACTTTAGATCTCCCCCAAGTAACAAAAGTGGTCCCATTAGGGGTTCTTGGGGGGAGTTACAACCTCAAAATCTGAAGGACCATGTTTCCCAGTTAACCCCGGATCTTTAAGTTATACAAATACTTTACAAGGAAGTTGCTGTTTATTTCTTAAATAATTATTGAAACCTGTCTGTATATGTAATCAATACTTTCTACAATTGTATATCGAAGTACAATGCTTACATTGTTTAACACTGTTTTATCATAAACAATAAAAAACTATTGAAAAGAAAAGCATCCCGCTAGCGGTCGAAAAGCGCCTCTAAAACGACAGTAAAGCACCGCTACTTTTAGCCGCGTTTTTACCGCCGACGCCTCCGCGCTATCAGTGTGAAAGGGCTCTTATTGTTTTTGATTTTTTTGGGGAGGATTTTTTATAACTCTTTATTACAGAGTGTGGGAAGGAAATATGGTGCTTGGGTGCAATACTTTTGTGCTTGGTGCACTATAAACCATTTTATTATATATTTTTTTTAAAGAAAATAATGCAGCAACAGAACCCGATACTGCAAAAAAGAAAAAAAAATGGCATCAGTGACACACCGACACACTGTTCTTCACACTACACTGCACGGTATTATTCACACTGCAGTACACTGTATTATATACTGTGCACTGCAGTATATACACCCTGCACTGTAGTATATACTATGCACTGCAGTATATACATGGTGCACTGCATTGTAGTATATAGTATGCATTGCTTTATATACAGTACACTGACTGCACTGTATTATGTATTATACACTGCCTGCACTGTAATATATATACACTACACTGACTGCACTGTGATATATATTCTACACTGCCTGCACTCTAAATATAATACTACATGCTCTATCCACTAACTAACCTGCTTATGCTAGAGCTGCACGATTCTGGCTAAAATGAGAATCGCGATTTTTTTGCTTAGCATAAAGATCACGATTCTTGTGGTGTAACATCAGCTTTCACATTATACAAAACAAAATGTGTTTACTTTACTGTTTAGTTTTTTTTTAATTCATTGAAGTGTATTTGTGACCAAAAAAATTGCGTTTGAGAGACAGCTGCGCAAATAGTGTGACATAAAATATTGCAACAACCATTTTATTCTCTAGGGTCTCTGCTAAAAAAAAATGAAAAATAAAAAAATAAATGAATAAAATAATATTTTATCTATATATTATATATAGTTACATAGTTACATAGTAGGTGAGGTTGAAAAAAGACACAAGTCCATCAAGTCCAACCTCTGTGTGTGATTATGTGTCAGTATTACATTACATATCCCTGTATATTGCGGTCATTCAGGTGATTATCTAATAGTTTCTTGAAGCTATCAATGCTCCCCGCTGAGACCACCGCCTATGGAAGGGAATTCCACATCCTTGCCGCTCTTACAGTAAAGAACCCTCTACGTAGTTTAAGGTTAAACCTCTTTTCTTCTAATTGTAATGAGTGGCCACGAGTCTTATTAAACTCTCTTCTGCGAAAAAGTTTTATCCCTATTGTGGGGTCACCAGTACAGTATTTGTAAATTGAAATCATATCCGCTCTCAAGCGTCTCTTCTCCAGAGAGAATAAGTTCAGTGCTCGCAACCTTTCCTCATAACTAAGATCCTCCAGACCCTTTATTAGCTTTGTTGCCCTTCTTTGTACTCGCTCCATTTCCAGTACATCCTTCCTGAGGACTGGTGCCCAGAACTGGACAGCATACTCCAGGTGCGGGCGGACCAGAGTCTTGTAGAGCGGGAGAATTATCATTTTATCTCTGCAGTTGATCCCCCTTTTAATGCATGCCAATATTCTGTTTGCTTTATTAGCAGCAGCTTGGCATTGCATGCCATTGCTGAGCCTATCATCCACTAGGACCCCCAAGTCCTTTTCCATCCTAGATTCCCCCAGAGGTTCTCCCCCCAGTGTATAGATTGCATTCATATTTTTGCCACCCAAATGCATTATTTTACATTTTTCTACATTGAACCTCATTTGCCATGTAGTCGCCCACCCCATTAATTTGTTCAGGTCTTTTTGCAAGATTTCCACATCCTGCGGAGAAGTTATTGCCCTGCTTAGCTTAGTATCGTCTGCAAATACAGAGATTGAACTGTTTATCCCATCCTCCAGGTCGTTTATGAACAAATTAAATAGGATTGGTCCCAGCACAGAACCCTGGGGGACCCCACTACCCACCCCTGACCATTCCGAGTACTCCCCATTTATCACCACCCTCTGAACTCGCCCTTGTAGCCAGTTTTCAATCCATGTACTCACCCTATGGTCCATGCCAACGCACCTTATTTTGTACAGTAAACGTTTATGGGGAACTGTGTCAAATGCTTTTGCAAAATCCAGATACACCACGTCTACGGGCCTTCCTTTATCTAGATGGCAACTCACCTCCTCATAGAAGGTTAATAGATTGGTTTGGCAAGAACGATTCTTCATGAATCCATGCTGATTACTGCTAATGATATCATTCTTATTACTAAAATCTTGTATATAGTCCCTTATCATCCCCTCCAAGAGTTTACATACTATTGATGTTAGGCTAACTGGTCTCTAATTCCCAGGGATGTTTTTTGGGCCCTTTTTAAATATTGGTGCTACATTGGCTTTTCTCCAATCAGCTGGTACCATTCCAGTCAATAGACTGTCTGTAAAAATTAGGAACAATGGTCTGGCAATCACCTGACTGAGTTCCCTAAGTACCCTCGGATGCAAGCCATCTGGTCCCGGTGATTTATTAATGTTAAGTTTCTCAAGTCTAATTTTAATTCCATCCTCTGTTAACCATGTAGGTGCTTCCTGTGTTGTGTCATGAGGATAAACACTGCAGTTTTGGTTACTGAAGCCCCCCGATTCACTCGTGAAGACTGAGGAGAAGAATAAATTCAATACCTCTGCCATCTCCCCATCCTTTGTAACCAGATGTCCTTCCTCATTCTTTATGGGGCCAATATGGTCTGTCCTCCCTTTTTTACTGTTTACATACTTAAAGAATTTCTTGCTCTCCTCCGCTATGTGTCTTTCATGTTCTATCTTAGCCGTCCTAATTGCACCCTTACATTTCTTATTGCATTCTTTATAAATTCTGAATGCTGTGGATGATCCCTCAACCTTGTATTTTTTGAAGGCCTTCTCCTTTGCTTTTATATGCATTTTTACATTGGAGTTAAGCCATCCAGGATGTTTGTTCGCTCTTTTAAATTTATTACCCAATGGGATACATTGGCTAATGCCCTTATTTAATATGCTCTTAAAGCAAACCCATCTCTCCTCCGTATTCTTTGTTCCTAATATTTTATCCCAATTTATGCCTTTTAGCAAGGTTTAGGGAAGTTGGCTCTTTTGAAATTCAGTGTCTTTGTGTTCCCTTCATGTCTCCTATTTGTGTGATTTATACTGAAACTAATTGACCTGTGATCGCTGTTACCTAAATTGCCCCGTATTTCCACATCTGTTATCAGGTCTGTATTATTGGTAATCAGTAGATCTAGTAATGTTTTATTTCTAGTTGGTGCGTCTACCATCTGACCCATAAAATTGTCCTGCAAGACACTAAGGAACTGGCGAGCCTTAAATGAATGCGCGGTTCCCTCCGCCCAGTCTATGTCTGGATAATTAAAATCCCCCATTATGATAACACTTCCCATCCTTGCTGCTAATCCAATTTGTGATAGGAGATCCGTCTCCACTTCCTCCGTCAGGTTAGGGGGCCTATAGCATACTCCCAGTATTATTTTCCCCTTAGCTTCATCCCTTTGGAGCTCTACCCATAAAGATTCCACCTCCTCCCTAGCCCCCTCAGTGATGTCATCTCTCACATTCACTTGTACATTATTCTTGATATATAGGCATACCCCTCCCCCTTTTTTACCCTCTCTATCCTTGCGGTATAGGGAATACCCTTGAATGTTTGCCAGCCAATCATGAGAGCGGTTGAACCAGGTCTCTGAAATTCCCACAAAATCCAAATCCTCCTTGTACAACAGTATCTCTCTCTCTATATATATATATATATATATATATATATATATATATATATATATATATATATATATATATATATATATATATATATATCTATATATATTTGGGGGTTCCAAGTAATTTTCGAGCAAAAAATACAGATTTTAACTTTGTAAGAAACAAGTGTCAGAAAAAAGTTTAGTCTTTAAAGTGGATGTAAACCCAATATCATCCTTTCTAAACTACTGCCATGGGGGTTATCTATAAGGATATACACGCCTCCTTCATGTATCTTTACCTGTCAAATGTCTCCCCTCTGTCTGTTATTAGACCCGAAAAACTGCATATTCTGTGGGCGAGTCTGTTGTCTGGAGCTCGGTGGGTGGAGTCATGATGTCAGTAGACTCCCCGCCCACCTCTACACTCCCCTTGTCAATATTAATTTTCTCTGTGTATTTCTAACACTGAACTTCTGCTATGATCTCTAACATCCAGTGAAAAGACAGGATAGTAACCACATGACTTCAGCATGCGAAATCATGCTGAGGTGTGGAACAGCCAATCCTTACAGAGCTGCTGAAGAAAGGAGTGGGGGAGGGAATTAAAAAATACTGCACGTCTCTTAGGCTAATGCACGAGATGTAAGTCGCCTGTCACTCACAGCAAGGGGGAGTATTTGACAAAGTTTTTCTCAGTTTGTCAAGAATTGTCTCACTGAACAATAAAAGGGGATTGCTCAGAGATGGATTAACTCTGTGTGGCAAGACTGGGCTCAAATGATAGCAAATCTTATACTCTACAGTATGATATAAATTATTTTTTTTTTTTTTTCAGGTTTACATCCACTTTAAGTGGTTAAAACTTTTCTTATTTACACACAGAAGTTCATCCCTTTGATCTAAGAAGAGCACATCGCACTGTGACTGGCCAAAGCATGCTGGTCAGGTGCATGCTTTGGTCAATCAGCAGCCGTCAATGCACTGCGATCTCACATTGCATTATGGGGCACTCAGTGGGCGAACTTGCCGCGAGCGCCCCATATATTCGTTTGTTCTACGAACACCCGATGTTCGAGTCAAACTTACGCTCGACTCGAACATCGAGACCATCCTTAGATTCTATAAGTAAACAAACAAACCCATCTTCTTTATGGTACATCTCAGGACAAAGGGTATCTTCATATCCATTACAATAAAGGTGTTTCAAAGCACTGAAAATAAGGGGAGGGCAACACAGCAACAAGCCCCAAATAACCAAACCAGAACATGTTAGAACCTCATGCAGCAGCATACAAATTCTCACAACCAAAAGTCGTGTCTGCAGAGGCCTGAACATCTAACTGACAACACTTCGCGAAGATGTGAACCGAAGAACAGATAGCAGCTTTACAAACTTGAGCTACCAAATCCTGATGCTGAAAAGTCTAGAAAACACCAAAAGTTCTGGTACAATGAGTCATCACTTGAGAATGGTAGAACAGATGACAGCACAATATTCTGGTCAAGACAGAATGAGAAAACCACTTTAGACAGAGAAGACAGAGGCCACAAGACAATCTTGTCATGATAAAACTCTAAATTGGAGTAATGGCAATAATAACCTTCAGAGTTGGAAAAACTAAGGGAATAGCCCAGATTGAAATGGATATTTCTATAAACACAAAAAGTACCAGGTTTAGATCCTACTGAGTCACCAGAGGCCTTGCAGGTAGAACAATACATGTGACCCCTTGTACAAAGGCACGCACCAAGGAATGTAAAGCAATGGGTCTCTGAAAATGGACTGCAAAGGTCAAAAATCTGACCCTTGATTGTACTCAATACCACTCCCCAGTCAACTTCAGATTGAAGAAATGCCAGATGTGGCCCACGACATTCTTCCATGTGTCAACAGAAACTACCCAAATGACCCTGATCAAAAGTTTACATACCCTGGTGATTTTGGCCTGATAACATGCACACAAGTTGACAAAAGGGGGTTTGAATGGCTGTGATCTGTTTGCTTGTAATTGGTGTGTGTGCATTAAAGGTCAATGAGTTTCTAGACTCCTGCCAGACCCTTGCATCCTTAATCCAGTGCTGCACTGACGTTTCTGGATTCTGAGTCATGGGGAAAGCAAAATGATCAAAGGATCTGCGGGAAAAGGTAGTTGAACTGTGTATAAAGCACGAAAGGGATATAAAAAGATATCCAAGGAATTGAGAATGCCAATCAGCAGTGTTCAAACTCTAATCAAAAAGTGGAAAATTAGGGTTCTGTTGAAACCAAACCAGGGTCAGGTAGACCAACTAAAGTTTCAGCCATAACTGCCAGGAAAATTGTTCGGGATGCAAAGAAAAACCCACAAATAACTTCAGGTGAAATATAGGACTCTCTGAAAAAATGTGGTGTGGCTGTTTCAAGATGTACAAAAGGAAGGCACTTGAAGAAAGATAGGCTGCATGGTCAAGTCGCCAGAAAAAAGCCACTACTACGCAAATGCCACAATGTATCCCGCTTACAATACGCCAAACAGCACAGAGACAAGCCTCAAACTTTTTGGCACAAAGTCATTGGGAGTTATGAGACCAAAATTGAGCTTTTTGGCCACAACCATAAAACACTACCCTACACTACTTTGGAGAGGAGTCAAGGCCTATGATGAAAGGTACACCATTCCTATTGTGAAACAACGGAGGTGAATCGCTAATGTTTTGGGGATGTGTGAGCTACAAAGGCACAGGAAATTTGGTCAAAATTGATGGCAAGATGAATGCAGTATGTTATCAAAAAATACTGGAGGAACATTTGCATTCATCAGCCAGGAAGCTGCGCATGGGTCATACTTGGACATTCCAACATGACAATGATCCAAAACACAGGGCCAAGTTGACCTGTCATTGGCTACAGCAGAATAAAGTGAAGGTTCTGGAGTGGCCATCTTAGTCTCCTGACCTCAATATCATTGAGCCACTCTGGGGAGATCTTAAAAAACGTGCAGTTCATGCAAAACAGCCCAAGAATTTACAGGAACTGAAGGCTTTTTGCCAAGAGGAATGGGCAGCTTTACCATCTGAGAAGATAAAGAGCCTTATCCACAAATACCACAAAAGACTTCTATTTATATTCGTGGGGAATATAAATAGACCCACGCAGCAATACACAGTCCATGGGGCCCTCTAGGAGCCACATCACCTCTTGACACTGCAGCCAGGTAACAAAAATATTTTTCCTATATTGGAACATCGGTAACCTTTGTTGGTACATTTGTGCAAATTAGGGAACATCGTTTGTATTTACCCAATGTCTGTTTGTTGGCAAAGTCTGTGATCAAGCACGGCCTTAATAGCATCTTAAAGTTTTGGATTCTTTGCCCCTATAGAATTTAATATCAACTGTCCATTAAGGAGGTAATTAAATAAATATATAAATATGAGATGTAGAATTCGTAAATTTCATAAATAAACAGTATTGAGGGATGTTTCATATATTATTTTTATCCTAAATTCCTTTATTATTTTTCAACTAGACTGGCAAACGTGAGTGTCAATTTCCAAAAATATGGTTCAAACCTCTGCAGTGCTTACCATCATGGAATGTGGCTCCTAGGTATATGTCATTCAAAAATGCTATGTAAGCATACCTTTCTTCTTTTCTTATAGCAAATGTTTCAATACAAAGCAGTAAATTGTTAATGATCAAAAATTTATATTATGTCATTATTATCTACAGGTAATTAGACTTTAGGTAAGACAATACAATAGCAAGAGCAATATTCCCCACATTGGAGACCCCAGCTGTTTTGGAGGTGACTCTTTCTGGGGGGACAGCATTTTTGTACCCGACGAATTGCTCTGATGTCACCCTTTTCAGAACATACTCTGACCATTCCACAAGTGAACTCAGAGTTATATATCCCAAGGTTTCTGTTAATGTCCAGGTATTGTCATATGATATTTAATAAAATTCAAAAAATCTTATTGAATATGTTTTGCTCTAAGAGCATTAAAATGTGTATCTATAACGTTTGTATTCTTATCTATTAGACAAGAATATCCACGCATGTTCCTGAAGAAGCCGTAAGGCGAAACATGTAGAACAAAAAATGTGGTATTTTTCTGTATGGAAAAAATGTATTATCATATACCTTCTTTCTTTCATGTATTTGTGTCAAAATAAAATATATTTTTTTAAATTACAACTGCTGTTGATGAGTATATGAATAGCACCCAGAAAGTACCATCCATTCCCTGTTAGGAGCTCTCCTCTTTCCAATATAAAGAGACGTTGGTGTTAATTGAATAACTTTGGGAATTGATCACTTTAAATTCCCTATTTTTATGCTAATAAATGAAGTTGGGTGGGTACAGGGGGATACAGAGGTGGCTGTGGACTAGGGGGGGTACACAGTGGTGGCTGTGGACTAGGGGGGGTACACAGTGGTGGCTGTGGACTAGGGGGGGTACACAGTGGTGGCTGTGGACTAGGGGGGGTACACAGTGGTGGCTGTGGACTAGGGGGGGTACACAGTGGCGGCTGTGGACTAGGGGGGTACACAGTGGCGGCTGTGGACTAGGGAGGGTACACAGTGGCGGCTGTGGACTAGGGGGGTACACAGTGGTGGCTGTGAACTAGGGGGGTACACAGTGGCGGCTGTGGACTAAAGGGGTACACAGTGGCGGCTGTGGACTAGGGGGGTACACAGTGGCGGCTGTGGACTAAAGGGGTACACAGTGGCGGCTGTGGACTAGGGGGGTACACAGTGGCGGCTGTGGACTAGGGGGGGTACACAGTGGTGGCTGTGGACTAGGGGGGTACACAGTGGTGGCTGTGGACTAGGGGGGTACACAGTGGTGGCTGTGGACTAGGGGGGTACACAGTGGCGGCTGTGGACTAGGGGGGTACACAGTGGCGGCTGTGGACTAGGGGGGTACACAGTGGCGGCTGTGGACTAGGGGGTACACAGTGGTGGCTGTGGACTAGGGGGGGTACACAGTGGTGGCTGTGGACTAGGGGGGGTACACAGTGGCGGCTGTGGACTAGGGGGGTACACAGTGGCGGCTGTGGACTAGGGGGTACACAGTGGCGGCTGTGGACTAGGGGGTACACAGTGGCGGCTGTGGACTAGGGGGGTACACAGTGGCGGCTGTGGACTAGGGGGGTACACAGTGGCAGCTGTGGACTAGGGGGGTACACAGTGGCGGCTGTGGACTAGGGGGGGTACACAGTGGCGGCTGTGGACTAGGGGGGTACACAGTGGTGGCTGTGGACTAGGGGGGTACACAGTGGCGGCTGTGGACTAGGGGGATACACAGTGGCAGCTGTGGACTAGGGGGGTACACAGTGGTGGCTGTGCACTGGGGGGGTACAGAGGTGGCTGTGGACTGGGGCGCTACAGTGGTGGCTGTGGACGGGGTCCAAATAATATTAAAGATGGCCCTGAATATTCCTATTATTCACTGTGTTTAACACTGTTATCTGCAAAAGTGCAAAAGTGTCTGTTATATGATAAAACTGCAGCTATATACCTCACTAAGAGCGCCACTCGGCGCTCAGATGACTCGCCGCCTCTCTTCTCATCTGACAATTCAGTGGGCAGGGCCGAGAATGTCGTCAGTCAGGAGGGGAGGAGAGGAGCGGAGAGTAATCTGGGCGCCGAGTGGCGCTCTTAAGGAGGTAAATAGCTGCAGTTTTATCATATAATAGACACTTTTGCAGATAACCGTATTAAACATCCAATCACTTGTCTGCGGGCCCGGTGCCCGTGAATCAATCAGGGGCACTGATGGGCCGGAGATTTAGTGGGGGCGGGCCATGGGTTGCCGACCCATGGCCTAGGCTATAAGGAAGATCGCCAAGACCCTGAAACTGAGCTGCAGCACGGTGGCCAAGACCATACAGCGGTTTAACAGGGTAGGTTCCACTCAGAACAGGCTTCGCCATGGCTGACCAAAGTTGAGTGCACGTGCTCAGCGTCATATCCAAAGGTTGTCTTTGAAAATAGTTGAATGAATGCTGAGGTTGAAGGGGTAGGGGGTCAGCCTGTGAGTGCTCAGACTATACGCTGCACACAGCATTGAATTGGTCTGCATGACTGTCGTCCCAGAAGAAAGCTTCTTCTAAAGATGATGCACAAGAAAGCCTGCAAACAGTTTACTGAAGACAAGTAGATTAAGGACATGGGTTACTGGAACCATGTCCTGTGGTCTGATGAGACTAAGATAAACTTATTTGGTTCAGATGGTGGTCAAGCATGTGTGACAGCAACCAGGTGAGGAGTACCAAGACAAGTGTGTTTTGCCTACAGTCAAGCATGGTGTTGGGAGTCTCATGGTCTGGGGCTGCATGAGTGCTGCCGGCACTGGGGAGCTACTGTTCATTAAGGGAACCATGAATGCCAGCATGTACTGTGATATACTGAAGCAGTGCATGATCGCCTCCCTTTGGAGACTGGGCCGCAGGGCAGTATTCCAACATGATAACAACCCCAAACACATCTCCAAGACAACCACTGCCTTGCTAAAGAAGCTGAGGGTAAAAGGTGATGGATTACCGAAGCAGGTCTCTAGACCTAAACCCTATTGAGCATCTGTGGGGCATCCTCTAATGGAGGGTGGAGGAGTGCAAGGTCTCTAACATCCACTAGCTCTGTGATGTCATCATGGAGGAGTGGAAGAGGACTCCAGTGGCAACCTGTGAAGCTCTGGGGAACTCCATGCCCAAGAGGGTTAAGGCAGTGCTGAAAAATAATGATGGCCACACAAAATATTGACACTTTGGGCCCAATGTGGACATTGTCACTTAAGGGCGTACTCACTTTTGTTGCCAGCAGTTTAGACATTAATGGCTGTGTGTTGAGCTATTTTGAGGGGACAGCAAATTTACACTGTTATACAAGCTGTACACTCACTACTTTACTTTGTAGCAAAGTGTAATTTCTTCAGTGTTGTCACATGAAAAGATAAAACATTTACAAAAAATCTGAGGGGTGTAATCACTTTTGTGAGATATATATAACATTTATTTTACACATACATACACATACACACACAGTATCTCACAAGGGTAAGTACACCCCTCACATTTTTGTAAACATTTTATTATATCTTTTCATGTGACAATACTGAAGAAATTACACTTTACTACAAAGTAAAAGTAGTGAGTGTACAGCTTGTATAACAGTGTAAATTTGCCGTGCCCTCAAAATAACTCAACACACAACCATTAAGGTCTAAACCGCTGGCAACAAAAGTCAGTACACCCCTAAGTGAAAATGTCCAAATTGGGCTCAAAGTGTCAATATTTTGTGTGGCCACCATCATTTTCCAGCACTGCCTTAACCCTCTTTGGAATGGAGTTCACCAGAGCTTCACAGGTTGCCACTGGAGTCATCTTCCACTCCTCCATGACGACATCACAGAGCTGGTGGATGTTAAAGACCTTGCGCTGCTCCACCTTCCGTTTGAGCATGCCCCACAGATGCTCAATAGGGTTTAGGTCTGGAGACATGCTTGGCCAGTCCAACACCTTTAACCTCAGCTATTTGATCAAGGCAGTGGTCGTCTTGGAGGTGTGTTTGGGGTCGTTATGGTGGAATACTGCCCTGCGGCCCAGCCTCCGAAGGGAGGGGATCATGCTCTGCTTCAGTATTTCACAGTACATGTTGGCATTCATGGTGCCCTCAATGTACTGTAGTTCCCAGTGCCGATAGCACTCATGCAGCCCCAGACCATGACACTCCCACCACCATGCTTGACTGTAGGCAAGACACACTTGTCTTTGTACTCCTCACCTGGTTGCCGTCACACATGCTTGACCACCATCTGAACCAAATAAGTTTATCTTGGTCTCATCAGACCACAGGACATGGTTCTAGTAACCCATGCCCTTAGTCTGCTTGTCTTCAGGAAACTGTTTGCGGGCTTTCTTGTGCATCATCTTTAGAAGAGGCTTCCTTCTGGGACGACAGCCATGCAGACCAATTTGATGCAGTGTGCAGCGTATGGTCTGAGCACTGACAGGCTGACCCCCCCCCCCACCCCTTCCACCTCTGCAGCAATGCTGGCAGCACTTATATGTCTATTTCCTAAAGACAACCTCTGGATATGAAGCCAAGCACGTGCACTCAACTTCTTTGGTCGACCGTGCCGAGGCCTGTCCTGAGTGGAATCGCTGTATGGTCTTGGCCATCGTGCTGCAGCTCAGTTTGAGGGTCTTGGAAATCTTCTTATAGCCTAGGCCATCTTTATGTAGAGCAACAATTCTTTTTTTTTCAGATCCTTAGAGTTCTTTGCCATGTTGAACTTCCAGTGACCAGTATGAGAGAGGGAGAGCGATAACACCAAATTTAACACACCTGCTCCCAATTCACACCTAAGACCTTGTAACACTAGCAAGTCACATGACACTGGGGAGAGAAAATCGCTAATTGGGCCCAATTTGGACATTTTCACTTAGGGGTGTACTCATTTTTGTTGCCAACGGTTTAGACATTAATGGCTGTGTGTTGAGTTATTTTGAGGGGACAGCAAATTTACACGGTTATACAAGCTGTACACTCACTACTTTACATTGTAGCAAAGTGTAATTTCATCAGTGTTGTCACAAGAAAAATATAATAAAATATTTACAAAAATGTGAGGGGTGTACTCACTTTTGTGAGAGATTTTATATAGAATATATATATATATATATATATATATATATATATATAGTTTTTTTTTTCTAAGTCTTATTTGTTCAACCACATGCATGATAACATAAATATAAATAACACCACATTGGACAATATACAACCATTCTAGGCAGACAACGCGCAAGTTAGTGGATCATGGGCCCACAAGGAAAGAGAGGGCATCTTAAGGATACAGTTTGCAAAACTGACAAAATCCGATAACTGATCAAAAAGCCCATATCAGCAATTCACTATGCCTGACATGGGAGAATCCAGTCAAAGATGTGTGTCCAAGATTATATTCATAAATGTAAAAGATGAAGAACAATGAAGATTCGCTCGCATATGTGCATCACCACTAGTATAACGATAATAGGACTCAAATAGATCGAGTGTAAAGGAAATAGATCCTGTGTAAAGGACTGAATAAAAATTTGTCCAAAAATAATCAAAATATTACAGATTATAAAGCCCAAATCCACAAATTGGAAGCAGGGAGGGGAGCCATACCAGAGGGTGACCCCATATTCCAGATATGCACATAGGATGATGTAGATACCACCGTGCTAGCGGGTCGCATATGCGGCGTGGTGTGAAGCCGACAAGATAAAAGTTGTAGAGGCAGAACAGAGTAAATTAAGAAGAACCAACCCCATGGCTTCGCACTGAACCTGGATGTCAGAAGATCCACATCTGGAGTTCCCTACCTTTTGCAGAGTTCCGCATACACCTCTGGGCGAGGAGCCCCCCTCCCTCTAAAACAGTTGTTGACTCCTGAGAAAATCCACCTGCCAATTTTCCACACCAGGGATGTGGAAGGTGGCGACATGATGAGATTTCCTCCTGAGCAGCCCAACTTCTGGTGCCTCCTTGATGATTTATGTATGCCAATATCGTGGTGTGTTACAACCCTTACAGGGAGACCCTCCAGCTACACCTACCAATGCTGCAGGGCAAATCAAAACACCCTCAATTCCAGGATGTTGCGGAATGTTCTGGAAAGCTGCTGCTGCAGACCAGCAATAGAGTATAATTCTTCCCTTGATACAAAGGAGCCAGAGGAAAGTGTCCTAGAGGTAGTGGAAAGACGAGAAAAATGGAGACAAGGGATATCCGCCAGCTATAAAAGCAGTCCAGTCCTAGCTGGGAGGAACAGGTGTAAGAACATATACTGTAATATACCCTCAACAAAAATAGACTGTACCTCAGTGAGGTCCCGGCTATTTTGTACCAGTAATATTGTGTGTACATTTTGTGGCAATACTTGCGGTGTCCATATACCATCTGTGTCCTAGGAGTGCTGGCCTGGAGTGTGCATGGAAAACTCCATGATGGCAGCTGGCAAGAAGCTCCGCCTCGATGTGCACACACCCCTGCGATACAGTGGGATTAGCGCGCGAGAGGAGTGAGGAGAAAGACATTGGACCTGATATTAGCACCAGAATTTTCTGGTCCGCTCAACACCGCTACTGTCATGTAGGGATCAGGTGGTCAAGACAGCACACAGAATTAAAACACGGCTTGACAAAATTTGCTTTGAATCCAGGAGCCAGCTAAAAAAGTTAGGAGCCAGTCTTTGTTTCCTTTTAAACTAATAAAGCTTTATTTTCAAAAACAAAACCTTCTCTTATGTAGCCCTGATGTGTATCTTTACAGATCCACGACACAGGTTTACACACAGTTATGCCTCTCAGCTTTTGCCCATTAACCTGCTTAGGATCCCTAAGAACTTAGTACATTTAAAATCATAATAAGTGAGCGATAGTCTCCAGTCTCTGTCTATCCCTCACTGTTATTAGAGTTTTAAATGTACTAAGTTTGAGGGCAAAGGGAGCACACAGGGGGGCCTTATGATCATACAGCTGTTATTGTTGGGTCTCACCTTGGTTAAGTTCACACCTATATGTTTGGCTGCGGATATCGCAGCAATTCCAGCACCCGCAACCACCCGCAGTGAAAACACAGCGAGTGTGCAGGTGCAGGAGAAAAAGGGAAATCACATGGCCAAAATGACTATGCGATTTCTCTGCAGGCCGTGTTTTGAAAAAGATGTATTCTACTTCTCTCTTACTGTGGGAATCAGAGGCACAGCAGCCCATTGAAATGGATGGGCTTTCGTGCCCGCACAAATGCATAGATGTGAAACTAGGGTTAGCTGACATTGGCTGGACTGGCGGGCCCCCCTGGAGCAAACAAAGCGGCCACAAAGCCTGAGGCGAAGCTGCCTGTGCTCCTCCCACCCTTGCGCAGTCTAACCATGTCCTCCCTTGTGCACCCCCAACCTTGTCCTCCTTTACCCGCCCCCATCTTTTGCAACTCCTGCTTCCCCCCTCATCTTGTGCACCTCCTGACACCCCCCTCACCTTGTCCAATTTCCCTCTGCTCACCACTACCTTGTGCACATAGGCAGATCCCCGTTCTGCCTCTGCTTATCCCAACCTTGTTTACATAGGCAGATCCTCGTTCTGCCTCTCTTCACCGTGAACGCAGGTGGCTGGCGGACATAGAATCCGCTGGACCCGTGGGCGAGCTCCCGTGGCGCACAGCGGGCGCGCGCCTGCTGTACCTAATGCACGGACAACGTACAGGTACATCAGTTCGTGCAGCCGGACCGCCCTGCCACAGTATGTGTGGTGGGCGGTCCGGAAGTGGTTAATAACAGTCTTCTATTTCGGTATCACCAGCTGTTGCTGTCCCAGGCAGAGTGCATTTGGTGTCACTCCACCTGTGACAGGAGGCGGTGCTATACAGGAAGCATCGGCTTATGTGGCTCGGCTTATGTGGCTCTGCTCCGCAGCCGCTTTCTTCCTCTACCGCCGGCTTCGTTCACAACCCTGATGCTCTGGGATGGCGGGTCAGCAACCCGCGTTCTGGGCTTGCCAACCAGCCCTCCTAGAGCAGGAGGTCACGGGCGACATCAGAGCACTCCGCAAGCCACATGTGGCCCCTGGACACTGGTTGGGCACGAAGGTGAAGAATCTGCCTCTTGAATAAAATAAACATAATTTCAGTTATGTTGTCCTTTTGATGTGTAAAATGTAGCTGGCCAACTATGTGTCAATAGGTAAGCCCCTAACATATGGCCTGAGAGAGAGGTGCACAGACAGAGAGAGACAAATATATAAAATTACACTCACAATACACTACATGCCCAACTAACGTCATAAGGAGAGGGAAAAAAAAAAAAAAACTAGAAGGAAAATATCAGTATCGAGTGCATAGACTAAACAGGCATGACCATCACCTAAGACAAATAAAAATTAAAGCTATGCTTGGTTGGGAGGGGATTTCCCAACTTTTTGTTCACCAGAAGGTGGCAGCATAGCCCTATCATAAAGGACATGTAAATACCCTGTGTCATGTTATAAAGAGAAAAAAGTTAATCTGACACATAACAAATACCCTTTTCCTGTTTACAACATTTCCATCTGAGAAAAAAAAAAACGTTATTTTCTTTGTGCCCTGTTCACACTATACATGTGTGGTGGTATGCAGAAAAACTAAACTTTGACCAAAAAAAACAAACAAAAAAACTGGAAGCGGACTGTGGTTTCTATTCAGAGCGGCACCAGATTTTGCACGCTCCAGTTTTAGTAAGCCAGAGTGCTTTCACACTGTGGCGGTGCGATTGCGGGACGTTCTGAAAAGTCTTGCAAGCAGCATCTTTGGGGCGGTTTGGGAGCGGCGTATACACCGCTCCCAAAACGCCCTGATCATTGAAATTAATGGGCAGCGCTGCCGAAGTGCCTACAAAGAGCTTCGGTGGCGCCGCAACATGGGCGCTTTTAACCTTTTCTTTGGCCACTAGTGAGGGTTAAAAGCACCCCGCTAGCCGCCAAAACGACAGTAAAGCGACGGCTAGCGCAACCCCAGTGTGAAAGTGCCCTAAAGATAGTCTCATGTCTGGTGTAACATTAATTGTAAATAAAGTCTTTTATTTTTATTTACAAGATACATTTTATAACAGTAGCTCCAAAGTCTGATCTTTAACATTCTAGTAAAACAAGAGATCATCTCTTCGGGAGGAAACCATTGCCCAAAACCCTAGACTCTATATGCATTCCTACCTCTTTACAGTTGTCTTGCTTGGTAAAGTGGGCAAGATCTGCATTGTACAGTTCAGTCATCTGTGTTTTCTCAGTTTGCTCAGGTTGTACACCTTTAGAATGGAGAAAATTTTGGTATGCCGACGCAAAGGCCTGTCCAATGGCCTGAGCAATGAGTTGTGCCTAATTAGGAATAGTAAAATTAAACTGTCAAAAAATAACAAAACAACCATAATTTGTGCTCTGTTTTTATAATGAAATAACACTCCAAGACGACTGAATCATAAAGTAACAAACGAAAATATGTACTAATTAGAGAAAAACGCAAATTATTATTAAAATCTGGATCAATCTAATAAACAGTGCTAGTATGGGGAGGCTACCAGCGAACACAAAAAATGAAACTCACGCAGTTTGTCTAGGCACTGATTCCCCCAAGCCCAAAAAACACTATAAAAAAAGGTTTTCCTTTGTATGCAGAAAAACAGTAATGCATGCATAAGCTAAGATGCACTCACCGGCCACTTTATTAGGTACACCTTGCTTGTACCGGTTTTTGCCTTCAGAACTGCATTAATTCTTTGTGGTATAGATTCAACAAGGTGTTGGAAACATTTGTCGGCTGCACATCCATGATGCAAATCTCCCATTCAACCACATCCTAAAGGCGCTCTCTATTGGATTGAGATCTGGTGACTGTGGAGGCCATTGGAGTTCACTGTTCAAGAAACCAGTTTAAGATGATTTGAGCTTTGTGACATGGTGCATTATCCTGCTGAAGTAGCCATCGGCAGATGGGTACACTGTAGTCATAAAGGGATGGACATGGTCAGCAACAATACTCGGGTAGGTCACAACGTTTAAAATGATGCTCAATTGGTACGAAGGGGCCCAAAGTGTGCCAAGAAAATATCCCCCACACCATTACACCACCACGCCAAATTCTGACCCTACCATCTGTATGTCGCAGCTAAAATCAAGACTCGTCATACCAGGCAATGTTTTTCCAATCTTCTATTGTCGAATTTTGGTGAGCCTCGGTTTCCTGTTCTTAGTTGACAGGAGTGGCACCCAGTATTGTCTTCTGCTGGTGTAGCCCATCTGCTTCAAGGTTCAATGTGTTGTGTGTACAGAGATGGTATTCTGCATACCTTGGTTGTAACAAGTGGTTATTTAAATGAATGTTGCCTTTCTATTATTTCTAATTGTCTACCCATTCACCTCTAACCTGACATCAACAAGGCATTTTCGCCCACACAACTGCCGCTCTCACTGGATAACTTCTCTTTTTCGGACTGTAAACCTTAGTGCCTGAAAATCCCAGTAGATCAGCAGTTTTTAAATTATTTAGACCAGTCCATTTGGCACCAACAACCATGCCACATTCAAAGTCACTTAAATCCCCTTTCTTCCCCATTCTGATGCTCAGTTTGAACTTCATCAAGTCGTCTTTACCATGTCTAGATGCCTAAATAAATTTAGAGTTGATTGGATGATTAGCGATTTGTGTTACCAAGCAAATGAACAGGTGTACCTAATAAAGTGGCCGATTAGTGCAGAATCAAAGGGAAATTTTAAAAAACATATCTTTTTTTTATTAAGATATTAAAATGAAGACTGGCAAGTAACTATCACTTACATCCACAGATTGAAAGACATGACATATAATCCTATGTGGTTTTTTATGGCTGGAAGGCTTGTTTGAGCTACGAGGTAATTTTCTGTGTGCCATAATAACCACAATATTACCAATGTCAGCTGTGTAGGAAATGGTCTGTAACGGATGGTCCATCAAGGCTTCCTAAAGTTGCAACAATAAAAATTGTACAAATTACATAAAACCTTACAAGCATTATCCACTACATATTTTATTACTACTAATCAAAGCAAAAAAGGCACATAAAATCTAACCTGTGTATTTGCAGTTAATACTTTTATGTGTTGTGTTGAAACCATTACATCCACCTCCGTCATGGGTTGAGACTCTCCATCTGGTGCCTGAGAAGTTACAGAAAAAAAAAAAAACTAAAAGTAGTACTTTGTAGTACAAAGCATTAGCCTTAGGCTTCATGTATACTGCTGCTGGTAAACAGACGTTTAGAAGCAGTTGGGCATTTTTTTCAGCCTCCCCTGAACTCTCCTCTATCTTATAAGTACATGTATACAGGGTCGTTTATAGTAGTTTCTAGGCAGTTAAGTTTAGAAGCATTTTTTGAAAGCAAAAAAAAAAAAGGGTTCAGGATGGATGTTCATCGGCATATGAAACGCCAAACACCTGTAACAGCTTGTAAACGCGGTAACTCGCGTATAGCCATGTTTCGTTTACAGGCGTTTTAAATTTTTTTTTAAACCGTCAAAAAACGCTTCTAAAAACGCAAATGCAGCTAGTAAACGCGGCCAAACTGATGTTTTTATACATCAATTAGTATCTGTCAAGTTAAATCGTTCAGGAGAGGTTGTAAAACGTCCCATGTACATTAAGCCTTACTTGTTGCTACAGTAATCAAATCAATTATTTAATTTAAGTTTAGGAGCCCTTTCACATTAATACTGCGGCCATGTTCGCAGTAAAGCGCCGCTATCTTTAGCGACGCTTTACTGCCGTTTTTGAGGCGCTTTTCAGACGCTTTTAACCTCCGCTAGTGGCCTAATAAAGGGTTAAAAGCACCCGCAAATGGGCAGGGGTGCTTTAGGAGCGGTGTATACACTGCTTCTAAAGCGCCCCCAAAGATGCTGCAGGACTTTTTTTTAATATCCTGCCAGCGCACAGTTCCAATGTGAAAGCACTCGGGCTTTCACACTGGTACTGCAGGGGAGGCCATTTTCAGGCGCTTTACAGGCTTTATTTTTAGCGCTAAAGCTCCTGAAAAACGCCTCCAGTGTGAAAGGTGTCTTACTCTCACATTGTCAAAAACAACCACAAGAAAGAGCAGCACAAGAATTAGTGTTGTATATTTAGAAAAAACAAGCAACATGTACTTTCAAAAGCTGGGAGTAATGTAGTGGAAGAAGCTTGTGGGTACCATCTCCCAAAACTTGCCCTGGCCAATGGCAGAGTGCACAGTCTAAGGCCTCATGTACACCGGCAGTTGGCTGCTTTTTTTCAGCTGCCCCTGAACTCATCCAATGTTATCTTATGTGTACATGTACACAGGTTTGTTTAACCACTTGACCACTGGGCACTTGAACCCCCTTAATAACCAGACTAATTTTCAGCTTTCAGTGCTCTCACATTTTGAATGACAATTACTCAGTCATGCAACACTGTACCTATATGAAATTTTTGTCCTTTTTTTCACACAAATAGAGCTTTCTTTTGGTGGTATTTAATCACCGCTGGGTTCTTTAATTTTTGCGCTAAGAAAAAAGACTGAAAATTCTGTAAAAAAATGCATTTTTCTTTGTTTCTGTTATAAAATTTTGCAAATTAGTAATTTTTCTTTATATATTTTGGCCAAAATTTATACCGCTACATATTTTTGGTAGAAATAACCCAAATTGATGTATACTATTTGGTCTTTCTGAAAATTGATCACACCTGAAGTACTGATCTATCTCTAATTTCTTGAGACCCTAACATGCCAGAAAAGTACAAATACCCCCCAAATTACCCCTTTTTGGAAAGAAGACATTCCAAGGTATTTAGAAAGATGCATGGTGAGTTTTTTGAAGTTGTCATTTTTCCCACAATTCTTTGCAAAATCAAGATTTTTTTTTCTTTTTCACAAAATTGTCATATTAGCAGGTTATTTCTCACACACAGCCTATGCATACCACAAATGACAACCCCAAAACACATTCTGCTATTACTCCAGAGTATGGCGATACCGCATGTGTGAGACTTTTACACAGTGTGGCCACATACAGGGGCCCAACATGCAGGGAGCGCCTTCAGGCGTTCTGGAGCACCCAGGCCAATTCTGACATCTCCTACATGTAAGAATCATTATTTATTTGCTAGAAAATTACATAGAACCCCAAAACATTATATATATGTTTTTTTTAGCAAAGACCCTAGAAAATACAATGGTGGTAGTTGCAACTTTCTATCTCACACGGAATTTGCACAGCAATTTTTCGAACGCGTTTTTTTTGGGAAAAAAACTGTTTTGTGTTTAAAAACAAAAAAAAACAGTAAAGTTAGCCCAATGTTTTTACATAATGTGAAAGATGAAGTTATGCCGAGTAAATAGATACCCATCATGTCACCCTTCAAAATTACACATGCTCGTGGAATGGCACCAAACTTCGCTACTTAAAAACCCCCATAGGCATTTAAACATTTTTACTGGTTACATGTTTTGAGTTACAGAGGAGGTCTAGGGCCAAAATTATTGCTCTCGCTCTACCAATCCCACGATACCTCACGTGTGGTTTGAACACCGTTTTCATATGTGGGCGGGACTTACGTATGTGTTCGCTTCTGCATGCGAGCACACGGGGACAGGGGCGCTTTAAAAAATGTTTTGTTTTTTTTTTATTGTTCATTTTACTTTATTTATTTTAGTTTGATGCTTTTTTCCAAAAAATTAATTTTTTGATCACTTTTATTCCTATTACAAGGAATGTAAACATCCCTTGTAATAGGAATATGGCATGACAGGTCCTCTTTACAGTGAGATATGGGTGAATAAGAACCCACATATCACCTCTAGGCTGGGAAGCCTGAAATAAAAAAATAAATAAAAAAAGATCCTGGCTTTGATCGTAGCGGTGAGTTGCTAGAAGCACCAGAGGGCGGTGGGAGGGGGACGTCCCCTCTCGCCTCCCATAAGAATGGTCAAGCAGTGGAACAGCCACTATGATCATTCTTATGGTGTAGGGAATCGCCGGCTGAAAAAGATGATATCTGAATGATGCCTGTAGCTGCAGGCATCATTCAGATATTCCCGCACAAAGTCAAGGACATCGTATGATGGCGGGCAGAAAGTGGTTAAAGCGCATTTTTTTTTAACACAAAGTTGTCCATTTAAACAATATTTCTAACACATAGCATGTACACATACCAAAATGACACCCCAAAATAGATTCTCCTACTCCTCCTGAGAACAGCAATACCACATGTGTGAGACTTCCACAGTCTGGCCACATACAGAGGCCGAGTATGGCTGAGCATGGCAGGGTATTGCCGAGTATGGCTGGGTATGGCAGAGTATGGCTGGGTATGGCAGAGTATGGCTGGGTATGGCAGAGTATGTCAGAGTATGGCAGAGTATGGCCATCTGATCTCTCCCTCTCTTCTCACACTGTACCGATCGGGGAGGGGAGAGAGGGGAGAGAGGAACCGGCGTCATGATATGATGCCGGTTTGTTTACATGTGATCGTCCGTCATTTGACGAAGCGATCACATGGTAAACAGCCACGATCAGCAGCCATTTACCGTGATGCAGAGGACCCGGCAGTCACGGATGTTCTCGGGTGCGCGCGAGAGCGGGATTCTGGGAGGACGTCACTGTACACTCTCCCAGAGTTAAGAAACCGCCCTGTAGCCGTCATTCGGCTATGGACCGATAGCTAAGTGGTTAATATCGGTTTAGGCAGTTGCGTTTAGAGGCTTTTCTTTGAAGGCAAAAAAATGGAGTTCAGACGCCAAAGTTTCTGACGTTTCAGACACCAAACACGTCTAAACGCGGTACCGGCGTTTAGCCGTGTTTTCGTTTAGAAGAGTTTTTAAAAAGGTGCCCTATTATTTTTACATTACAAAACTTAAAAATGATAGCAAATGATGAAAAACCACCAAAAAAATATTTTAAAAACTTGTAATTGCTTGCAATGCTTCATGGACCATTTATATACCCCTAATGAGTCCATGATCCAATCCAATACACCACTAGCATTGTTAGCCAAAGTAGAATTGGAATTTGGTTTGTAGCAAGAGATATACAAATAAACCGCCCCTGAATCTCTCTTACTCCACTGCGCCAAAGAAAAGTGCAAAGCTGTAAAAAAAGATGTGTAAATGAATACAAAATGTGTGTACATACACAGTGTACAGTGAAAAAAGCTGCCACTTAAATAAATACGTAAATTGATCAGAATCCCAAAACTATACCTCTCACACGTGTACAGATAGAGATAGCGGCGCTAATATAAATTGTCTAAAATAATGGGTCAAAGCAGCATAATGCCTATGACCCTCTACTTATACATAAAAATAATAATGATAATAGTGTCATGAAAAAAAATTATTTTTATCATGAAAAAAAAATTTCTTTAACACCCAGTGAAAAGTGTCACTATAAATAATAAATTACAAGAAATGAATGATCAAGCTCAACAGTTGTTTTTCAATCTTCTTGTGTGAAAAATCTTCTACTCTTCCACCACACCACCGTGATAGTGACACCACTCCCTCTGAAGAGTGCACTCACCAGATTGTATAGCCTACCACTCTCGTGTTCGGCAAAACAGCAATTGAACCACACCTGGGTTGCATGTGATGAACCGTGAATCCAATCAAGCCAGCTCCATATGTGAAAAAATGAATAAAGTGCTCCACATAGCGTGATACCATTTTGACCGATTTATTAAAATCACTTCAAACACACTTCAATGGTTACACTCACTTTTAAACTGAAACATAAAAGCCTTTAAAAAAATTCACAGCAAGCAACAGGATCAGTGATCTCTCACCCAACCTTCTAAGGCCCAGCCATCCGATCGGTGTAGTCCTCCTCAGACAGCGGCATCTAATCTCAGTTCGATGGAATGCCGTGTAACCATGCCCATGACATGTTTCGTCAAAAAGACTTCTTCAAATGGGATTGGCCAATCGACGAAACATGTCTTGGGCATGGTTACACAGCATTCCATCGCACTGACATTAGATGCCGCTGTCTGAGGACTACACCGATCGGATGGCTGGGCCTTAGAAGGTTGGGTGAGAGATACACCAGTTTACACTTGAGGTCCACTGTGACCGCGGTGCACCGTTGGATCACTGATCCTGTTGCTTGCTGTGGATTTTTTTAAAGGTGTGGAATTTTTTAAAGATAAAAAAGCAAAAAAATAATAAAGAAAAAAAAAAAAAAAAAGCACCCTTGTCGCCCCCTGCTCTCGCGCTAAGGCGAACGCAAGCGGCGGTCTGTCGTCAAACGTAAACAGCAATTGCACCATGCATGTGAGGTATCACAAAAAATGCATTTGAAAAATCTCTGCGCAAATACTGTGTGAAAAAAAAAAAAAAAAATGAAACACCCACCATTTTAATCTGTAGGGCACTTGCTTTAAAAAAATATATAATGTTTGGGGGTTCAAAGTAATTTTCTTGCAAAAAAAAATAATTTTTTCATGTAAACAAAAAGTGTCAGAAAGGGCTTTGTCTTCAAGTGGTTAGAAGAGTGGGTGATGTGTGACATAAGCTTCTAAATGTTGTGCATAAAATGCCAGGACAGTTCAAACCCCCCCCCAAATGACCCCATTTTGGAAAGTAGACACCCCAAGCTATTTCCTGAGAGTCATGTCGAGTCCATGGAATATTTTATATTGTGACACAAGTTGCGAGAAAGAGACAATTTTTTTTTTTTTTTTTGCACAAAGTTGTCACTAAATGATATATTGCTCAAACATGCCATGAGAATATGTGAAATTGCACCCCATTTTGGAAAGTAGACACCCCAAGCTATTTGCTGAGAGGTATAGTGAGTATTTTGCAGACCTGACTTTTTGTCACAAAGTTTTGAAAATTGAAAAAAGAAAAAAAAAAATGTTTTTTCTTGTCTTTCTTCATTTTCAAAAACAAATGAGAGCTGCAAAATACTCACCATGCCTCTCAGCAAATAGCTTGGGGTGTCTACTTTCCAAAATGGGGTCATTTGGGGGGGTTTTGTGCCACTTGGGCATTCCATGGCCTCCGAAACTGTGATAGGCAGTGAAGAGTGAAATAAAAACCCTTAGAAATCCTGAAGGCAGTGATTGGTTTTCGGGGCCCCGTACGCGCCTAGGCTCCTAAAAAGTCCCATACATGTGGTATCCCCGTACTCAGGAGAAGCAGCTGAATGTATTTTGGGGTGCAATTCCACATAGGCCCACGGCCTGTGTGAGCAATATATCATTTAGTGACAACTTTTTGTAAATATTTTTTTTTTTGTCATTATTCAATCACTTGGGACAAAAAAAATAAATATTCAATGGGTTCAACATGCCTCTCAGCAATTTCCTTGGGGTGTCTACTTTCCAAAATGGGGTCATTTGGGGGGGGGGGGGGGTTTGTACTGCCCTGCCATTTTAGCACCTCAAGAAATGACATAGGCAGTCATAAACTAAAAGCTGTGTAAATTCCAGAAAATGTACCCTAGTTTGTAGACGCTATAACTTTTGTGCAAACCAATAAATATAAGCTTATTGACATTTTTTTTACCAAAGACATGTGGCCGAATACATTTTGGCCTAAATGTATGACTAAAATTGAGTTTATTGGATTTTTTTTATAACAAAAAGTAGAAAATATGATTTTTTTTTCAAAATTTTCGTTCTTCTTCCGTTTATAGCACAAAAAATAAAAACCGCAGAGGTGATCAAATATCATCAAAAGAAAGCTCTATTTGTGGGAAGAAAAGGACGCAAATTTCGTTTGGGTACAGCATTGTATGACCGTGCAATTAGCAGTTAAAGCGACGCAGTGACAAATTGGAAAAAGACCTCTGGTTCTTAGGCAGTATAATGGTCCGGGGCTAAAGTGGTTAAAGCAGAAAAATCGTGTCCAGGACTGTAGTTTACTGGCATTTTAAACGCCAAATGCTTGTAACCTCGTGTAACTGAGGTAACATGTGTTAATGTGCATTTATAAGCATTTTTTAAAGGGGAAAAAATCTCTGATGCTTTTTGAACAGAAAAACACAAATTTCACCACATGCTGTTGCCTGCATCAATGGATGAGTCCAGTAGCGAAGAACTCTGGTTCTCTCACGCAATTTTCTATGTCTTCAGAGCCTCAGCAACATTAGGAGCACTTCCTCACACATGCTCATGATGGGATCCAAAGTGAAAACACAAAAATAAGACAGCCATCTACAAGCACACTGCTCTCTCTGCTGCTGCTCTGTCTTTTCTTACAGAATGACTGAAATAGTTAGAAATGTACTTGTTTTTATGCATTGTGGGCCTCCTGAGGTTATCTTTAAAAAACGCTTCTAACCTCAAATGCTCATAACTGCTGCTAAACTCGCATAAATGTGGTATGTAATTGCTGTAAAATTGACATTTTTCACAATTGGTTATCCCAATAGAAAATTGATATGGTATAAAAATGTGCAAATCAGAAGTACACAACAATATAAGATTACACAACAGTAGTGATAGAGTTGCATGAACCAACAGTGTTAGTGCATATAAAGTGCATATAGTCCATATATGACAATAATTAAGGTGATTGTGAATCTGTGTGAACTGGTTTTCTGTAGATAATCCACCACCATGAGGAAAGAGGCTTACCAGACAGATTGAACCCAACTAGGCGTATGCCTAATCAGTCAACTGAGCTTTTGGTGTAACACACCCGAGGAGGTATGGCAACCACGACTTCCAATATAAAACCAGATCTGGTAGGGATCTGTGACAATATTGACATCAGTGGGTATCCACTATAGATATAGTTACCGGAATTTGTGAGCGGTTCCTCTCAATATGACATATGGCAAAAGGAGAAAAGATTGGGCCACATAGTGTAATTCCGTTTTAAATGTAAAACATTTATTGAAAAATGATAAATGGTCACTCACATTTAAGAATATAATAAAAGCATATGGATAAAATCAAAGCAATGCAGTGGCATCAGCAGAGCCCGTCCCGACGTTTCGTCCTAATAAGGCATCCTCTGGAGGATGTTTCGTCCTAATAAGGCATCCTCTGGAGGATGTTTCGTCCTAATAAGGCATCCTCTGGTGCTGGTGTTGTGTAATCTTATATTGTTGTGTACTCATGATTTGCACATTTTTATACCATATCAATTTTCTATTGGGATAACTTTATAGTTCATTTCATCTTTATTAGCGCTGCACTATATTATTCTATTTGTTCACTTATTCACAGATTATCTGGTGTGCTGGCAGCTACCACTATTTGTACAAGACAGCATGGTTTTTTTCCACATTTTCACCATTGGTTCCCAGCTGTCAAGTTTCCAGCATTCAGAAAAGGTTTTCAGCTGTCTTCTTATACTCCACAGAAAATCCTTTTCTTGGAGTCCATTGAGGGTCGCATAGTCTACCCTCTGGGTTACATAGTAGGTGAGGTTGAAAAAAAAACACAAGTCCATCAAGTCCAACCTATGTGTGTGATTTGAATGGCTCCATAGTTATACTGCCACTTACAGGAATACTGGACACCAGCAGAAAAAACTATAGGCAAGTCCACGTTAACCCCTCCTACTAACAATAACCTAATATCTGTGCTAGGAACCAAATAAAAAAATAAAATAAAGAATACATTCCAAAAATAAATAAATCAGCTACTAGCAGAAAGACCGATATACAGTATAACTGCCTATGCTGAACTGTAAAAACTGCAGTGCTAGTTAAAGTGCTACTAAGCCCCTGTGCGATTTGTCATGCTATTTGACAGTTCCAAGACCCCATTGTCAGCAATGGAGCCATTCAAAATTGCCGCGACTCATGTCGCAGCGAAAAAAGGTTCCAGCACTACTTTTTGCCGATTTCACTGATGTGTGGCTTTGAAATCATGCTGAAGTAGCGCAATTTCACCAGCTCTGTGCAATGATATTGCACAGATCAGTCCTGAACTTCGTCTTCTGGGGTCCTCCACCAGTGATCTTGGCTCTACCAAATCCTCTACCACAATCAACAAAAAAATCCACAGTATGCAACTGTATCACTTTTTCAAAGCAATTCTAGATTATAATGAATGCCCCTAGTGCACCACCGCTACCACAATCAAATTTAAGGCTTGCCAGAAGGATGAAGCTCAAAGTCTACAGGTCAAGCTTGAGTATAGTACGATCCCCATATACGATTAATGAATGGATTGCAGTCACATCATCTGTTCCCAATGTCATATTTGGCCATTAACAGAAAGAAAAAAGCCCCAACAGTGGCAATCCACCAATATTTTTGATTGTAAAATCCACCTATAAAATTGCATATAGCAAAAAATGTTTGTATATACAAAAAAACAAAAAATAGGATTTTTATAACAGCTTACCTGTAAAATCCTTTTCTTCGAGTACATCACGGGACACAGAGCCACGGTATTTACTGAATGGGTTATATAGGCACCACTAGGTAATGGACACTGGCACACCCTAGACAGGAAGTTTAGCCCCCTATATAACCCCTCCCCTTACTGAGAGTACCTCAGTTTTGTAGCAAAGCAATATATGTGCATTAGAAGAGGGGAGGGACCTCTGTGTCCCGTGATGTACTAAAAAAAAAAAGGATTTTACAGGTAAGCTGTTATAGAAATTCTATTTTCTTTTTCGTACATCACCGGACACAGGGCCACAGTATTTACTGAATGGGATGTCCCAGAGCAATGCTATCTGAGGGGAGGGAGACACAAACAAAAGTAGGATGCAATCAGACCTGAGGACCTTATACTGCTGCCTGCAGAACACTGCACCCAAAGGCGATATCCTCATGCCTTCTCACATCCACCTGATAGAAAATCTGGTGAATGTATGGACTGAAGACCAAGTTGCGGCCTCACAGATTTGAGCCATGGAGGCCTGGTGCACTGCCCATGAAGCACTAACAGCCCTGGTGGAGTGTGCATTGATTTGAAAAGGTGGAACTTTCCTTTCAAACCATAGGCTTGAACAATTACCTGTCGAATCCCCTTAGCAATAGTAGATTTCGAAGCTGACTGTCCTTTTTTAGGACCTTCAGGCAACACAAAACATCAGTTTTGCGAATCTGAGCAGTCACTTCCAAATAGGTTTTGACCGCTCTTACTACATCCAGAAAATGTAGTGACTTTTTTCCTGTAGAACAGGGTTCTGGAAAAAATGAAGGCAGAACAATATCCTGGTTTAGATGAAAACCTGAAACCACCTTCGGTAGAAAGCTAGGATGAGGACACAATACTAGGGTCGCTGAAGCTTTTTATGTCTTGTCACCACACGATTTTATAGCTATTTGTGATCACTTTTTACTCATTTAATTTAGTGCTTGTCAAGAATTTTCTGTCACTTTTACAATAAAACAACTTTTTATATATCGGATTCATGCCCTATGTGGAGATTTTTTTTTTTCTTATGAAATTAACTTCCATGGGGTGAAAGTCGTTTTGTTCCCAGCGGTCTGCTCCCTCTGAAGGTCATCCATCCATCTGCTGTGGATCTGAACATCATATTACAGCCATGGTTGTCCTACAGGGAACCTACCACCAGTGTTTTACAGCAAAGCATCCCTGGGATCGATTGATCCTTAAAGCCCGTATGACACGCCACCGTATGGTGATTGTGTCCATCTCCTCCGGTATGAGTACCCACTTCTGCCACTCATATATTGATTCTGAATGCATGAAGATTTTGTACTGATTTGGAAGCATCTTCCACATTCGTCTTTTTTTCTTTTTTCACTTAAAGAACACTGCACTGCATATGCTGATGAATTTTTACATTACCATGGACATTTGTGTCAGTCTTTTGGGACTGTCTTTTTATTATGTTTATTTTGGTTTATAAACATTATCTTTATCAACCACTATACACAATATTTGTATACAGGGTGCGAGTTTATCATCCTGTTATTTATTTTATTCAGTGCTGCATTTGTTAATAGTTTATATTGCAATACTACTCTACCCTTATAAAAAATTAAATATGGCTCTTTACAAGAAAGAGCCGCCAATTCTGATACCCTTCTTGCAGAAGAAATGGCTACCAGAAAAATTAGCTTCCTTGTCAAAAGGACCAAGGGAATATGTTGTATCGGCTCAAAAGGCTGTTTCTGTAATGCCGACAGAACTAAATTCAAGTCCCAAGGGTTCAGGGGAGCTCTAAACGGTGGACTAAGCCGCGTTACCCCTTGTGTAAAGCTTTGGACCAAAGAATGCGAAGCAAGCGAATGTTAAAACAATACCGACAAGGTCGAGACCTGGCCCTTGATAGTACTCAAGGCCAGCTTAATCTCTAGCCCCATTTGCAGAAAAGCAAGGATTCTCCCTATGACATACTTTCTGGGATGCCAACCCCTGGATTCACACCAGGAGACATATGCCTTCTAGACTCTATAATAAATTACTCTGGAAGCTGGCTTCCTTGCATTAATCAAGGTAAAAATTACTGAGCCTGAAAGCCCCATGATTCTTCAGAATGTGGGTTTCAATAGCCAAACCCTTAAATTTAGCATTTGTAAGGTAGGATGGAACACTGGTCCCTGCGATAGCAGGTCTGGATGTGGTGGTAGGGTCCATGGGGGCCCTACGGCCAACTTTACTATTTCTGCATACCAAGATATTCTGGGCCACATTGGGGCCACCAGAAGCACCGACTTCTTTTCCTGCTTGATCCTGCGAAGAAGTCGTGGTAGCAGCAGAATAGGAGGGAATGCATAAATCAGTGAGAACTGATCCCACTGAGTCACCAACGCATCTGTCCCACATGCAAGTGGATCCCTTGTTCCAGACTAAGTTGTCGATCTTGTTGTTGAATCTGAACGCAAACAGATCTACGTCCGGGATCTCCCATCTTTGGCATATAGCCAGGAAGATGTCAGGGTGAAGAGACCATTCCCCCGGGAACAACTGCTGGCAACTTAAGAATTCCGCCTGCCAGTTCTCTACCCCTGGAATGAAGATTGCCGATATGCACGGCACATGCTTTTCTGCCCAGATTAGGATCTGGTTGACCTCTCCCTGGGCTGCACGACTCCTGGTGCCTCCTTGGTGACTGATATAAGCCACTGCTGTGGCATTGTCGGATTGGATCCTGACAGGACAACCCTGCAACCTGAATGACCAGGCCTTTAGGGCTAGGTACGCCACCCAAATTTCTAGAATGTTGATGGCTAAGGTCCTCTCGGTTTTTGACCATTTCCCTTGGACAGTCGTCTATTCCAGAACTGCTCCCCAACCCGAAAGGCTGGCATCTGTTGCTGCCACCTTTCAGGAGTACTCAGAATGGTCAGGGGTGGAAAGTGGGGTCCCCCAGGGTTCTGTCCTCGGACCAATCCTATTTAATGTATTCATAAACGACCTAGAGGATGGGGTGAACAGCTCAATCTATGTATTTGCGGATGATACTAAGCTAAGCAGGGCAATAACTTCTCCGCGGGATGTGGAAACCCTGCAAGTAGATCTGAACAAATAATGGGGTGGGCAACTACATGGCAAATGAGGTTTAATGAGGGAAAACGTAAAATAATGCATTTGAGTGGCAAAAATATGAATGCAATCTACTCACTGGGGGGGGGGGGGGGGTAACCACTGGGGGGAATTAAATATGGAAAAGGACCTGGGGGTCCTAGTAGATGATAGGCTCAGCAAAGGCATGCAATGTCAAGTTGCTGCTAAAAAAGCAAACAGAATATTGGCATGCATTAAAAAGGGGATTAACTCCAGACATAAAGTGGTAATTCTCCCACTCTACAAGACTCTGGTCCGGCTGCATCTGGAATATGCTGTCCAGTTCTGAGCACCAGTCCTCAGGAAGGGATGTGCTGGAAATGGAGCGAGTACAAAGAAGGGCAACAAAGCTAACAAAGGGTCTGGAGGATATTAGTTATGAGGAAAGGTTGCGAGCACTGAACTTATTCTCTCTGGAGAAGAGAGGCTTGAGAGGGGATATGATTTCAATATACAAATACCATACTGGTGACCCCACAATAAGGATAAAATGTTTTTGTGGAAGGGAGTTTAACAAGACTTGAGGCCACTCATTAAAATTAGAAGAAAAGAGGTTTAACCTTAAACTACGTATAGGGTTCTTTAATGTAAGAGCGACAAGGATGTGGAACTCCCTTCCACAGGCGGTGGTCTCAGCGGGGAGCATCAATAGTTTCAAGAAACTATTAGATAAGCACCTGAACGACCACAACATACAGGGATATACAATGTAATACTGACATAAAAGCACACACATAGGTTGGACTTGATGGACTTTTTTCAACCTCACATACTATGTAAACTATGCAACTATGTAATCTTTTTTTTTCTCAAAGAAATGTATTAAAGAAATGAAATTACAAACATGGCATAGATTCCAGATTCAACAAGTTAGTGTACAAATCGGTATACTTTACACCAGCACTGTCTAACATTAAGCAACGTTACAGATTTTAAACCTTAAGCAACTAGTTTAGATTAATAGTCTGTCCAGTATGAGGTCTACCGGGGAGAGCCCTGGGGTATCCAGCAGGGTAACCACAATGCATTTACCAGGGCATCCTCTAAGCTGAAAGATAGACTTCTCCAGCCATAAAGTGTCACCCACCCAGTTAATCCATTCCTTGAGCGTGGGAGGGTCAACTGCTTTCCAATCGCCGAAGGATAAGCAGGCGAGCCTGAAAAAGGGCTCTTGCAATAGATGGTTTAGAATTATCCTCAAGGAGGAGGTCGTCCAGTATACCCAGTATGCATGGTCTGGGATATGTCAGGATTTTAAGTAAAAAGGCCTTAATAGTGTTCAGGATCCCTGTCCAATACAGGTGAAGCTTGGGGCAATGCCACAGCACATGGATCAAGTCTCCATGATCTCTAGTGCACTGAGGACAGTCAGAGTTTGGTCTCGCCCCCATTCTGAACAGCCTTGCGGGCGTATAATGCACCCGCAAGGCGATGTACAACTGGAATAGGTGTTGCGCTACATTAAGAGATGACTTTTGGACCTTTTCCCACTGATTTTCCACAAAAGTGGCCACGTCATTTTCCCACTTGTTCACCGCCCCCAAAGGGAATCCCGCCAGGAATACCGACAAAAACATTGAATAACAGCTAGAAATAAAGCCTTTGAAACAGGACACGTCCTCCATGTAGTGGAATATGGGAGTTGGGGATAATACCCACAGAGTCTCACTGGATTGAGCCCTAACAGCATGTTGCAGTTGCATATGGTAGAAGTACATAGTCTGTGGGAGTCGAAATCGCTCCCGCATGTCGGAAAAAAGAGCTCAATTTGCCCGCCACAAAAATGTGGTTCAGGTGCGTGACTCAGTGTTTCCTCCACTGAGCCCCACATGTCAAGGATTGCCGTTCCGGATAGTAACCATTGTCCCAAATTGGGCTGTATTTGGTAAAGTCTTTGACGGCCTGTAAGTGTCTGGCCTTGTTCCATATCTTTTGGAGCAGAGCAAATGTGGGGAACTTCTTATTGGATTTTGCATAGGCCAAGGCCTCCAATCCCTCTGCTATGTCACTAACCCCCATTACTTGGCACATAAGGGCCTTGATAGGGTCTGTTTCGGAGTTTCCCCCACCTTTCTTACGGCGGAGACATGGCCCGAGCAATATGCTGTAGTTGGGCTGCTACGTAGTAAATCCATGGATCAGGTAGGGCCAGGCCTCCCGCGTCTTTGGGTTTCTGCAATTGTTCCAGCTTAACTCTTGGGGGGTTTGTCATGCCATAGGAAGGACCTAAAGATGGAGTTGATAATACAAAATATTTTAAGGGGGACCACTACTGTGGTATTATGTAGAATATAAGTTGTGGCATGAAGATCATTTTTATGAGGTTTTATTTTTAGTCTCGACCAAACTTTGATTCTAGCATAAATGCGACCTAGCAGGGGTGATAAATTGAGGGGAATAGAAACTCGTGTCTCAGGGGTGACGTATACCCCCAGATATTTAAAACTCGAGGTCACTGGCACTTTGTGTAGTGCAGGACCCTGGCTATCAGGTCCCGCATCCATTAGCATTAATGAGGATTTGGTCCAGCTAATCACCAAGCTGGAGTACACTCCAAATTTCTCGATGACCGACATCTCTGTCCTCAGGGAGTCGGAAGTGTCTCCCAAGAGTAACATGGTGTCGTCAGCATAGAGCATGAGTTTTTTGTGAAGTCCCCCGTATTTAAAACTACCGATAGATGGATTAGACCTAATCAAGGTGGCTATAGGCTCTATCGCGACGGCAAATATTAATGGGGACAATGGGCAGCCCTGTCGGGTACCCCTGTGGAGATGGAAGGGTAGGGAGATGTGGCCCGCTTCTCTAATAACTGCCTGTGGGGAGTCATAGAGCAGCCGGACCCAGAACAAAAACGTGTCCCCAAATTCGAATTTGCCCATAACTGTTCAGAGGTATTGCCACTCTATGCTGTTGAAAGCCTTACGGGCATCCAATGACAGCAGTGCCCTGTCTCCTACATTATCCGGTTGGGCTTGCAAGTTAAGAAAAAGTCTGCAGAGATTTATAGCAGTTGATTTTTGGGGGATGAAACCAGACTGGTCCGGGTGAATGATGGAGGAGATAACCTTATTGAGTCTCAAGGCTAGGACCTTGGCTAGGATTTTAATATCACTTTTTAAAAGGGATATTGGTCTATACAAACCCGGATCCAGAGGGTCCTTATCGGTTTCAGTATAAGCACAATATTGGCTCTAGTCATAGATACTGGCAGACACTGACATTCCTTGGCTGAATTAAGTACTCTAAGGAGATAGGTTGGAATGAGTCCCCCCTGTTTATAAATTTCTATCGGGAGGCCATCGTCCCCCGGGGCCTTGGAATTAGGGGAGAGGTAATTCACCTCTAGCAATTCCTCTATTCTAATGGGGGCGTCCAGAAGTGCTTTTGGGAAGTGGAAAGATGGGGCAGCTCAACGGCCCATAGGTAGGTCTGCAATTCCGCCTCCGAGTAGCTTGCAGGAGACTGGTAGAGATCTGAGTAATATTCCACCAGCTCCTGCATAATTTGGGTAGGAGTGTTCACCATTCTTCCCTGTTTGGTGCGTAGAGCACCCATAGAGAGGGAGGTCTGGGAAGACTTCAGAATTTTTGCAAGTAAACGGCCTGTCTGTTCCCCCCTCTTCGTAAAAAGACAGTCTATTGAAAAATCTCTATCAGCTGCTGAACTGATAAAACGAACCACCGCCTCCTGCGCCGCCATCACTAGAATCACTAGGGCTATCAAACCATGTCTCGAGCTGACTCACCAATTACTCCACCTGCTCCTTCTGTGCACTCGTTTTAGATTTAATACCCGTAACTTCAGTAATAAGGATACCTCTCAGGAATGCTTTAAAGGCATCCCAAGCTGTATTCAGATTAGGGTGATCCGCATGATGTAGCCAGAACTTAGCAATTGCATCGGTTATGCCATCATGGGAGCGAAATAGGTTTATCCAAAAGGCATTGAGTTTCCAAGGGGCCCTTGAGAGGGTCGTGTCAGGTTTAGAAATCAGATAGACCAATAGGGGAGAATGATCAGAGATACCCCTGACTAGGTATTTGATGTCATGTAGGAAGCGGGACGTTTGGGGTGTGCATAGGCAGAGTTCTATTCTAGAGAGGGAGAGATGCGTCTTAGAAAAACAGAATTGTTTCTGCTGTGGGTTGCGGCCCCGCCAAGGGCCTATCCACCCCACCTCCTCCGTGAATTTCCACGGTGCCGTTTGGGCAATTTTGCGGCCAGACACCGGAGGGGGATGTTTATCCAGGACAGAGTCCATATAGCAATTAAGGTTACCCACAGCAATCAAAGGTAGGTCAGGGTTGCTTAGCTGAAATGCCAGGAGGGTTCTCAATGCCTCAGAGTTAAAAGGGGGTGGGACGTATAAAGCAGGTAAAAAGCATTTCAGTTGGTACACTTTACATAGCAGGATCACATACCTCCCCTCAGAGTCAGTTTGTCATACACATGGAAAGCCACTGATCAGTGTACCAGTACACTCACCCCCCTTGAGTAGGAGGTGTGTGTGAAATGGTACGCCCATCCCACCCATGAAAAGTTAACACAAGATACCATCTCTGGAACCAAATGGGTTTCCTGAAGGGCATAAATAGCCGGTGAGTGCTTTCTGAGGATGGTGGACACCATGGTACGTTTGAGTGGGTCCTGGAGACCCCTAATGTTTCAGGACAGTATTCATCTAGAAGCAATAAAGTATCTATGATAGGGTGAATGAGCCTCAGGCCTTCTTGCCCGGGTTAATACATATTTCTGCACAGCCGAGTATAATATACCGGCATGTCGGTCACCGGGCATTGGGTAAGTGTCAAGGCATAATTTTACAGTCAATGCACGGTGGCTGGAAGTGAGGACAATAGTTCTGGAATCATAGCAGCAGCTTAGTTGAACTGTGAAGAAAAATGGTGAACTAAGAACAGTAGAGTCTCCATCACCGTGTGACTGAGGAAACATTTGCTAATCAGCGATTTCCAACTCAATCGGTCGGTTGATAACTGAAAGTAAACAAACTGAGAACATAGGGTTGCTTTGAGCAGCATAACGGTCACAATTCAAAAGGGCATCAACTAGTTCTTTCCTGGTAAACGTTTAGATCTCGGAAAATTCACATTGCTCACAACTCTGGGGGTAGAAAACAGTTTTGTCTCCAAGCCGAACTGCCGGTGTCCTGAAGAAAAACAGGATTAAAAAGGTAGCTTTCGCTTTGCTCACCCCACCTCCGGGAACAGTGAAGCCCAATGTCAGTCTCCCTCTGCCGCAGCCCTCCTGGTCTGGCGGATAACATTTTCGTTTGCATCAATCCATGCAGATGCATCAGCTGCAGATTGAAAAAAGTGTGCTTGGCCCCTAACCCTGATGCGGAGTTGCTCCGGGAACAGCATGGCATATGGCGCTTGGAGTTGTTGAAGCCTCTTTTTAACATCTGCAAATCTAGCTCTGCGGTTCTGTACTTCCGCAGAGTAGTCAGGGTAAAAAGAAATGCGTGCACCGTTAAATTGTATGTTGCGCCGTACCCTTGCTTGGCAAAGTATAATTTCCTTGTCTTTATAATTAAGGAGACTGGCTAGAAGGGTACAAGGCAGATGGCCTGGTGGCAGAGATCTGGGTGGCACTCTGTGTGCCCGCTCCACAGAGTACAATGAGGTGAACACATTCCTCCCAAAGACCTCGAACAGCCATTTTTTCACCAATTCTGTGGGGTCCCTGCCCTCCGTCTTCTCCAGGAGCCCCACTATTCGCACATTGTTCCTCCTCAGACGGTTCTCAATATCATCTGACTTAAGCACGTTTGCCTTTGTAAGTCTCGCTGTGATCTGAGTGTCTCCGAATAGGGGGGCCAGTTTGTCTTTTATGTCTCTGGTGCGACCTTCTACAGCAGTGGTGCGCTCTCTAACCTTTTATATGTCATGGCGGATAAAGCCCAGTTCCTTCTTCATGCTGCCAAATTGCTCCTGCAAAGTATGCACAGAGGCTGTACAATTATGTACCGCTCTGAGGAAGTCTGCCAGGGTGGGTTGTGCTGCCTCTTCATCCCCCCCTTCCTCCACATCAATCTCAGGGAGAGATGATTCCTGTGTGGCAGAGGGGGCCTATGAGAGCTGCTCCCCCACCAGTGCTGCATGTAATATAGCTGGAGTGGCATCCATATCTTCCTCCTCTCTCTGTCCCATAAGCCCAGACAATTTTTGTGTGTAATACAACATGTCCCGGGGGGGGTCCTTTCCGCTTGTCTTGGGAGTTTTGGGAGGCTTACCCGCATCCTTCGGCTTGTCAGCTCCACGTAAGCACCTGGAGAGGGAGGCTGCGGTGCCATATTGGAATTTGGGCGGACCCCCAGTCTCCGTCTGTTTATGGATCTGCAAGGCATGCAAAGTGTCCGGTGGCAAAACCGGGGGTGTCAGAGGTGGGTCCAGCAGGGTTGTGGACTGAAATCTGAGGGTTTCACAGGCTGGGAGCAGGATCGAAGCAGGATCTAGGACTGGAGCTCTGTGAGACACGTCCTCTCGCATGCCGCTCTTGGCCATGTCCCTCAACTATGTAATATTCTTTAAGAGCACAGACTAAGGCCGGCCATACATGGGTCGAATTCCAAAAATATTTTCTAAGAATTTTCGTTCAAATTTCACACCATTAGTGGGCAGCAGCAACGACCGATTTTTGTGAGGCCATCAAATTTGAGTGATTAGGCATGTCAGAATTGTTTTAACCCCCTCTCAAGGATCTCTTATCCAGAGAGAATAAGTTCAATGCTTGCAGTCTTTCCCCATAGCGGAGATCCTCTAGTCCCTTTAATAGCTTTGTTGCCCTTCTCTAGACTCTCTCTCCAGTTCCAGCACATCCTTCCCGAGGACTGGTGCCCAGAACTGGATGGCATACTCAAGATGCGGACGGACCAAAGCCTTGTAGAGTTGGAGAATTATCGTTTTATCTCTGAAGTGAATGCCTTTTTAATACATGCCAATATTTTGTTGGCTTTGCTTGCAGCAGCTTGGAATTGCATGTCATTGCTGAGGCTGTCATCTACTAGGACCCCCAGGTACTTTTCCATCCTAGATTCCCCTAGAGGTTCTCCTCCTAGCGAGTAACTTGCGCTGGTATTTTTAACACCCAAATGCATTATACTTTAAATTTTTCAACATTACACCTCATTTGCCATGTAGTTGCCCACCCCATTATTTTATTTAGATCTTCTTGTAAGGTTTCCACATGCTGCAATGAAGTTATTGTCCCGTTTAACTTTCTATCGTCTGCAAATACGAAGATTGAGCTGGTTATCCCATTCTCTAGATCGTTTATAAATGAATTAAACGGAATTGGTCTCAGGACAGATCCTTGGGTGACCCCACTTACCACACTGGACCATTGTAAGTACTCGCTATTTACCACCAACCCTTTGGACCCGCCCCTGTGGCAAGTTTTCAATCCAGGTACTCACCTTTTGGTCCATGCCAACAGACCTCAGTTTATAAAGTAAATGTTTATGGGGAACTGTATCGAATGTCTTTGCAAAATCCAGATACACCACATCCACAGGCCTCCCTTTATCCAGAAGGCAGCTCACTTCTTCATAGAAGGTTAATATATTGGTCTGGCAAGAATGAATCTTCATGAATGCGTGCTGATTACCACTAATGATACTGGTTTCATTAAAATCTTGGATATAATCCTTTATCTCCTCCAATAGCTTGCAGACTATTGATCAGTGACGGCTGGCGCTCCAAATTTTTTTGGGGGGGCACAAACAAACTGAAAAATTCAGAAAAAAACCCCCATCAATTGCAGCCTCACTGTGCCCATCAAACGCTCCCATTGTGCCCATCAAATGCTCCCATCAAACGCTACCACTGTGCCCATCAAATGCTCCCATCAAATGCTCCCACTGCGCCCAAATGCAGCCACTGCGCCCATCGAATACTGCCATTTCCGCCCCGCTAGCTCACTCGCCGTCTGCCCAGCATTTACCCTGTCTCGTGGGGCAGCGGGTGACGGCGGCGGGCGGTGTCCTCCATGGACATGCTCCTCTATGTCCTCGATGTCTTCTCCTATGATTGGTCGCCTGACAGGCGTCCAATCACAGAGCCTGTCGTTTCAGACAATCAGGTGACGGGTAACAGACCCGAGCACCTGATTGGTGGAGAGGCGGTTCAGTGTTAGGAAAGCGAATTTTTCATTCGCATTTCTAACACACCTGGGGGAACTGCGAGCGCCAAGCATGGCGCTCGCAGGTCACCTTTTTTTACACCTATTAGAGCCCATGGCTCTAATCAGGTGCTTCAAAAACACCCCAACCCGCTGTAATTCAGGCGCCCGAAAAGGGGGTCGAGCACCTGAATAGGGGGTTGCAGCAGCGGCCGTGGATAGATTCATGCAATGCATTAATCTGTCTATTGGTGATAGAGGGGGTGGCTGGAGAGAGGGGGCGGTGCCTGTGTGCTCTTCTGGACGCACCGCCACTGCTATTGATGTTAGGCTAACTGGCCTGTAGTTCTACATTGGCTTTTCTCCAATCAGTTGGTACCATCCCAGTCAGTAAACTGTCTATAAAAATAAAAAAGGAACAATGGTCTAGCTATCACCTGACTGAGTTACTTTAGGACCCTCGGGTGTAAGCCATCTGGTCTTGGTGACTTATTTAAGTTAAGTTTTTCAAGTCTTTTTTCTAGCACTGTCTGTTAGCCATGAGGGTGCATTCTGTGATGTGTTTAACTTTTCTTTGTCTTTTGTAACCAAATTCCTTTCATCATCCTTTATGGGGCCAATATGTTCTGGCCTCATTTTCTTACAGTGTATGTTTAAAGAATTTATTTTTTTTTACTCTCACCCACTATGTGCCTTTCATGGTCTATTTTAGCTGCCCTGATTGCGCTCACACACTTCCTTTTGCATTCTTTGTATTGTCAGAATGTTGACAATGTATTTTTTAAAGGCCTTTTTTTTTCTTTAATGCATTTTTACATTAGAGTTACATTAGACAAAGAACTGTACGGATTTCAGGCAATTAACACATGATCTCTTAGCTGTACTAAAGCTATTAAAAAGTTATGAATAGATGAGAAAATTTTCTTGCAGTTGTTCTGTGCATTTTCCCTCCCTGTATACACAGATTTTTTATCCATGTCACCTGAGCACCATGGAATATAAATTTGTTACTTCCATCTCACCTTCACCCTGTCCACTGCTTCTCGCGCCTGTTTCATTTGGGTACTTGCCATTTGGTGCCTTTCACATTCCAGTTGTGTAGAGCCAAGATAACTGGCCCCAAAAATTACCCCACCCAGCAAATCTTCTGGTTCACAAGGGCCTGGAACTGATTAGAATACAAGAAAAAAAATAGTTGTTAGCAATCCTTTAATTTATTCTAGAACTACTCTAAAATATATCAGACAATGGAAGCTATTTGAT